>CAXKVI010000003.1:54051713-54342437 GCA_964058755.1 Campiglossa producta
GGGAAAAAACTTTAAATGTGGGAATTAAGTGCTATTTATGTGCTCGAGGATTCCGCAAAATTTTTTTTTGTTGCTCACATTTTAAATATTTTTTTTCGAATTTTAAAATTTGGGTACCAGCTAAAACCCACCCTAATAAATGGTAGCTGTAGGGAAAAAATGTATATGTGGGAATTAAGTGCTATTTATGTGCTCGAAGATTTCAAAAAGATTTTTTTTGTTGTTTAAGTTTTAAGTACTTTTTTTGAAACTTCAAAAGGGGGGGGGTCCAGCTGGACGTCCACATTTTTCCCTACAGCTACCATTTATTAGGGTGGGTTTTAGCTGGTACCCAAATTTTAAAATTCGAAAAAAAATATTTAAAATGTGAGCAACAAAAAAAAATTTTGCGGAATCCTCGAGCACATAATAGCACTTAATTCCCACATTTAAAGTTTTTCCCTAAAGCTACTCCTTCTTAGGGGAATTAAGTGCTATTTATGTGCTCGAAGATTTCAAAAAGATTTTTTTTGTTGTTTAAGTTTTAAGTACTTTTTTTAAAACTTCAAAAGGGGGGGGGGGTCCAGCTGGACGTCCAGCTAGACCCCCCCCCCTTTTGAAGTTTTAAAAAAAGTACTTAAAACTTAAACAACAAAAAAAATCTTTTTGAAATCTTCGAGCACATAAATAGCACTTAATTCCCACATATACATTTTTTCCCTACAGCTACCATTTATTAGGGTGGGTTTAGCTGGTACCCAAATTTTAAAATTCGAAAAAAAATATTTAAATGTGAGCAACAAAAAAAAATTGTGCAGAATCCTCGAGCACATAAATAGCACTTAATTTCCACATATACATTTTTTCCCTACAGCTACCATTTATTAGGGTGGGTTTAGCTGGTACGCAAATTTTAAAATTCGAAAAAAATATTTAAAATGTGAGCAACAAAAAAAATTTTGCGGAATCCTCGAGCACATAAATAGCACTTAATTCCCACATTTAAAGTTTTTTCCTAAAGCTACTCCTTCTTAGGGGGGGGGGGGGGGTTGGTCTAGCTGGACGTCCAGCTGGACCGCCCCTTTTGAAGTTTAAAAAAAAGTACTTAATACTTAAACAACAAAAAAAATCTTTTTGAAATCTTCGAGCACATAAATAGCACATAATTCCCAATATACATTTTTTCCCTACAGCTACCATTTATTAGGGTGGGTTTTAGCTGGACATCCAACTGGACACCCCACTTTTGAAGTTTTAAAAAAAGTACTTAAAACTTAAACAACAAAAAAATCTTTTTGAAATCTTCGAGCACATAAATAGCACATAATTCCTGGCTTAATAAAATTCCAGCCCGTCGACCGGCGATATAACCCCCCCACCCCCCCTCGCCACCCCTCTGTTTTTTCTTACACATTATTGTTTTTCTTCGAGCACATAAATAGCACTTAATTCCCACATTTAAAGTTTTTTCCTAATGCCACTCCTTCTTAGGGGGGGGTCTAGCTGGACGTCCAGCTGGACCCCCCACTTTTGGGGTTTTAAAAAAAGTACTTAAAAATTGAACAACCTAAAAATCTTTTTGGAATCTTCGAGCACATAAATAGCACATAATTCCTGGCTTAATAAAATTCCAGCCCGTCGACCGGCGATTTAACCCCCCACCCCCCCTCGCCAGCCCCTCTGTTTTTTCTTACACATTATTGTTTTTCTTCGAGCACATAAATAGCACTTAATTCCCACATTTAAAGTTTTTTCCTAATGCCACTCCTTCTTAGGGGGGGTCTAGCTGGACGTCCAGCTGGACCCCCCACTTTTGGGGTTTTAAAAAAGTACTTAAAAATTGAGCACAAAATTTTTTTTTTGGGACAAATTAGCACATAAATAGCACAGTAATTCCTGGCTATTCAAATTTAAAATCCGTCGTGGGGGGGGGTCCAGCTTGACGCACCTCTAATATGAGGCATTTTGAGACTTCGCCCCATGACAAAAACTTCAGCCAGACACCTCAAAGCTGAGGAAATTTCATAATTCTTGCTGCGAATTCACATGTTTAACTGCGTTGGTCTAACTTTGGCTGCTTTTTAAAGGGCAGATAATTTCACATGTGTCATAGAAAACCACCCTTAAGTGGTATCAGGTACTTTTTGACTTCGCCCGATGTCAAAAACTTCAGCCAGACACCTCAAAACTGAGGAATTTTTATAATTCTTACTGCACTTTCACATGTTTAAGCGAATTTGTCAAACTTTGGCTGTTTTTGAAAGGCAGATCTTTGCACATGTGTCGAGGAACACTATCTCCAAGTAGTATCAGGCATTTTTATACTTCATCCCATGGAAAAAACTTCAGCCAGACACCTCAAGCCTAAGGAATTTTCTTAGTTCTTACTGCTTTTTCACATGTTTAATCGGGTTGGTCCAACTTCGGCTGCTTTAAAGAGCAGATCTTTTCACATGTGTCATAGAAGACCCCCTTAAAGAAAGATCGGCTATTATTATACTTCGCCTCATGTCAAAAACTACAGTCAGACACCTCAAAACTGAGGAATTTTCATAATTATTACTGCGATTTCACAGGTTTAAGCGAGTTGGTCCAACTTTTGCTGTTCGTAAAGGGCATATCTTCACACATGTGTCATAGAAGACCACCTTAAAGAAGTATCGGGTATTTTTTATACTTTGCCCCATGTCAAAAATTTCAAGCAGATACCTCAAAACTGAGGAATTTTCATAATTCTTACTGCGATTTCAAAGTTTTAAGCGAGTTCGTCCAACTTCGGCTGCTTTTAAAGAGCAGATCTTTTCACATGTGTCATAGAAGACCCCCTTAAAGAAAGATCGGCTATTATTATACTTCGCCTCATGTCAAAAACTACAGTCAGACACCTCAAAACTGAGGAATTTTCATAATTATTACTGCGATTTCACAGGTTTAAGCGAGTTGGTCCAACTTTTGCTGTTCGTAAAGGGCATATCTTCACACATCTGTCATAGAAGACCACCTTAAAGAAGTATCGGGTATTTTTATACTTCGCCCATGTCAAAAACTACAGCCAGACACCTCAAAACTGAGAAATTTTTATAATTCTTACTGCGTTTTCACATGTTTGAGATGGTTGGTCTACCTCTGGCTGCTTTTAAAGGGCAGATATTTTCAATGTGACATAGAGGACCACCCTTACGTGGTACCAGGTACTTTTAGACTTCGCCTTATGACAAATACTTTAACCAGACACCTTAAATCTAGGTAGTTTTCATAATTCTTACTGTGCTTTCGATTGTTTAAGCAGGTTTGTCCAACTTTGACTATTTTTAAAAGGCGAATATTTACACATGTGTCGTAGAACGCAACTCTTAAGTGGTATCAGGCATTTTTGGAGATCTTCCCATGACCAAAACAACATCCAAACACCTTAAAGCTCGAGTTTTTCTTTTCGCAATTGATCTCTCCATAGGACATGATCAAGCAAATTAGAACAGTTCAGCCCATACAAAGTGTTCAGATGTGGAATTTGTTGCATTTCAGACAGTGTCACTCTTATGTCGCTACCCTGCAGCGAAAGCAACTAGTTGAAAACTACTTTACAACTAGTTGGTGCACCGGGCTTATATGGAACAAAGACAGAACACTGACTAGTTGGGCCCGGTGTTCTGTCTTTTTTCCATATAAGCAACTGGTATTTTTTACGTGTTGATGTCCTACAAGATGTAAATTGTCAGATTTTGACCAGAATATACCAGTTATTTACTAGTCAGGAAATACCAGTTTCATGCTAGTTGTAAGATACCAGTTCCATCCTAGTTCATCCTGGACTAGTATAATTTCCAAAAAATTAACTAGCCCAAAAAGGACCAGTATGGAATATACTAGTCAAAAAGGCTTTTAACCTGGACTAGTATGATTTCAACCCGAATTTTCCTGGCTTACCCTTTATTTTATCATTTGACTTTATTTTCATGTTTATTCTTAAGAAAGCAGCGGCTATTTGTATTTACCCTATCACGACAAAGTATATATGAATTATAAGAGAAAACGAAACGAATGAATTTTGTTTTTTTCAACTGGTATAATTTCATCCAGAAAAATCTAGTTGTATACTAGTATGGAATGGATATTTCCTGACTAGTATGGGTTCAGCCGGAAAATTCTATTTGTATACTGGTATAAAATGGATATTTCCTGACTAGTATGAGTTCTGCCAGAAAATTATAGTTGTATACTAGTATTTTTCTGATTAGTTTGAGGTTTCGCTGCAGGGAACTCGCTTAAACCTGTGAAATCGCAGTAAGAATTATGAAAATTCCTCAGTTTTGAGGTGTCTGGCTGTAGTTTTTGACATGGGGCGAAGTATATGTGTGTTCCACGACACATGTGCAAAGATCTGCCTTTCAAAAACAGCCAAAGTTGGACAAACTCGCTTAAACATGTGAATTCGCAGCAAGAATTATGAAATTTCCTCAGCTTTGAGGTGTCTGGCTGAAGTTTTTGTCATGGAGCGAAGTCTCAAAATGCTTAATATTAGTTAATAGTAGTGTTATACGATACATTTGTAACGATCCGCCATTTAAAAGCAGCCAAAGTTGAGTAAACCCATTTGACCATGTGAAAGCACATTAAAAATGATGAAAAGTCCCCGTGCTTTGGGTTGTTTGGCTTAAGTTTTTTTCATGGAATGAAGTCCGGAAATGCCTGATACTGTTTAAGGGTAGTGTTATACGACACGTGTGTAAGGCTCCGCCGTTTAAACGTGGACAAAGTTGGAGAAACCTGCTGAAACAAGTGAAATCTCTGTAAAAATTAGTGAAAATCCCGAGCTTTGAGGTGTCTGGCTGAAGTTTTTGCCATGGGGCGAAGTATAGAAATGACTGAAACTTCTTAAAGGTAGTGTCTTACGAAACATCTGAAAAGATCCGTCGTTTAGAAGTTGTAAAAGTGGGACAAACAAGAGAAAGCAAATTAATAGGAAAATAAAAGTTCCCGAACTTTGAGGTGTCTGGCTGAAGTTTTTGCCATGGGATGATGTCTGGAAATGCTTGATTCTACTTAAGGGTAGCATTTTACGACACATGTGTGAAGATCTGCTATTTAAAAGTAGTAAAAGTTTGTCAAATCCACTTAAACATGTGAAAGCGCAGTAAAAATTAGTGAAATTTCCCGAGTTTTGAAGTGTCTGGCTGAATTTTTTGCCATGGGACGAGGTCTAAAAATTACTGAAACTACTTAAGGGTAGTGTCCTACGACACATGTGAAAAGATCTGCTCTTTAAAAGCAGCCGAAGTTGGACCAACCCGATTAAACATGTGAACAAGCAGTAAGAACTATGAAAATTCCTCAGCCTTGAGGTGTCTGGCTGCAGTTTTTTCCATGGGATGAAGTCTAAAAATACCTGATACTACTTGGAGATAGTGTTCCACGACACATGTGTAAAGATCTGCCTTTCAAAAATAGCCAAAGTTGGACAAACTCGGTTAAACATGTGAAAGTGCAGTAAGAATTATAAAAATTCCTCAGTTTTGAGGTGTCTGGCTGAAGTTTTTGACATGAGGCGAAATCTAAAAGTAACTGATACCACTTAAGGGTGGTCTTCTATGACACATGTGAAAAGATCCGCTCTCTAAGAGCAGCTGAAGTTGGACCAACCCGATTAAACATGTGAAAAAGCAGTAAGAACTATGAAAATTCCTCAGGCTTGAGGTGTCTGGCTGAAGTTTTTTCCATGGGATGAAGTATAACAATGCCTGATACTACTTGGAGATAGTGTTCCACGACACATGTGCAAAGATCTGCCTTTCAAAAACAGCCAAAGTTGGACAAACTCGCTTAAACATGTGAAAGTGCAGTAAGAATTATAAAAATTCCTCAGTTTTGAGGTGTCTGGCTGAAGTTTTTGACATGGGGCGAAGTCAAAAAGTAACTGATACCACTTAAGAGTGGTCTTCTATGACACATGTGAAAAGATCCGCTCTCTAAGAGCAGCGGAAGTTGGACCAACCCGATTAAACATGTGAAAAAGCAGTAAGAACTATGAAAATTCCTCAGGCTTGAGGTGTCTGGCTGAAGTTTTTTCCATGGGATGAAGTATAAAAATGCCTGATACTACTTGGAGATAGTGTTCCACGACACATGTGCAAAGATCTGCCTTTCAAAAACAGCCAAAGTTGGACAAACTCGCTTAAACATGTCAAAGTGCAGTAAGAATTATAAAAATTCCTCAGTTTTGAGGTGTCTGGCTGAAATTTTTGACATGGGGCGAAGTCTAAAAATGCCTAATATTAGTTAGTGGAGATAGTGTTCCACGACACATGTGCAAAGATCTGCCTTTTAAAAATAGCCAAAGTTGGACAAATTCGCTTAAACATGTGAAAGTGCAGTAAGAATTATAAAAATTCCTCAGTTTTGAGGTGTCTGGCTGAAGTTTTTGACATGGGGCGAAGTCAAAAAGTACCTGATACCACTTAAGGGTGGTCTTCTATGACACATGTGAAATTATCTGCCCTTTAAAAGCAGCCAAAGTTAGACCAACGCAGTTAAACATGTGAATTCGCAGCAAGAATTATGAAATTTCCTCAGCTTTGAGGTGTCTGGCTGAAGTTTTTGTCATGGGGCGAAGTCTAAAAATGCCTAATATTAGTTAATAGTAGTGTTATACGATACAATTGTAACGATCCGCCATTTAAAAGCAGCCAAAGTTGGGTAAACCCATTTGACCATGTGAAAGCACATTAAAAATGATGAAAAGTCCCCGTGCTTTGGGTTGTTTGGCTTAAGTTTTTTTCATGGAATGAAGTCCGGAAATGCCTGATACTTTTTAAGGGTAGTGTTATACGACACGTGTGTAAAGATCCGCCGTTTAAACGTGAACAAAGTTGGAGAAACCTGCTGAAACAAGTGAAATCTCTGTAAAAATTAGTGAAAATCCCGAGCTTTGAGGTGTCTGGCTGAAGTTTTTGCCATGGGGCGAAGTATAGAAATGACTGAAACTACTTAAGGGTACTGTCCTACGAAACATCTGAAAAGATCCGTCGTTTAGAAGTTGTAAAAGTGGGACAAACAAGAGAAAGCAAATTAATAGGAAAATAAAAGTTCCCGAACTTTTAGGTGTCTGGCTGAAGTTTTTGCCATGGGATGATGTCTGGAAATGCTTGATTCTACTTAAGGATAGCATTTTACGACACAAGTGTGAAGATCTGCTATTTAAAAGTAGTCAAAGTTTGTCAAATCCACTTAAACATGTGAAAGCGCAGTAAAAATTAGTGAAATTTCCCGAGTTTTGAGGTGTCTGGCTGAAGTTTTTGCCATGGGACGAGGTCTAAAAATTACTGAAACTACTTAAGGGTAGTGTCCTACGACACATGTGAAAAGAT
The DNA here is from genome assembly GCA_964058755.1 of Campiglossa producta. Classification (NCBI taxonomy): domain Eukaryota; kingdom Metazoa; phylum Arthropoda; class Insecta; order Diptera; family Tephritidae; genus Campiglossa; species Campiglossa producta. The sequence continues at coordinate 54,059,057 of CAXKVI010000003.1, forward strand.
CTATCATTTAAAATTAGTAAAAGTGGGACAAACAAGAGAAAGCAAATTAATAGGAAAATAAAAGTTCCCGAACTTTTAGGTGTCTGGCTGAAGTTTTGGCCATGGGATGATGTCTGGAAATGCTTGATTCTACTTAAGGGTAGCATTTTACGACAGATGTGTGAAGATCTGCTATTTAAAAGTAGTCAAAGTTTGTCAAATCCACTTAAACATGTGAAAGCGCAGTAAAAATTAGTGAAATTTCCCGAGTTTTGAAGTGTCTGGCTGAAGTTTTTTCCATGGGACGAAGTCTAAAAATTCCTGATACTACTTAAGGGTAGTGTTCTACAAAAAATGGGAAAATATTGGGTAGTTAAAAGCAGCCAAAGTGGCCCAAATGCGTGAAATTAGTAAAACAGAATAAATTTCCATAGGAAAATCCGCGAACTGGGGGTGTCTGGCTGGAGCCTTGTCACTGGTACGGGTCTAACAACACTTGATACTGACGCGGGGTGGTAATCTACGTCAAATATGTGAAAAACATCCATTATAAAATAAGTGAAGTTAGGGTCATTTTTTGGCGACTTTGACCCCCGATTCCTAGGCCCTTGTCATAGGTACAGCTTTAAAATTTTCACATTCTTTCTAGATTCGGGGAGGACTATCGATCGGTAATGGTTTCATCCATTATAAAATAAGTGACGCTTTTAGGCTCTGGGATCTTGGTCTAAAGCGCATCGCAGAGCCAGCAAGACACGTAGCGTTCGGATTCGCTTTTTATTTGATACTTTTCGTAAATACAGTACATTTTTAAAAAGACAAAAAAAAAGTTCTGTTATTAATTAAAAAAGTAAAAGTTCAACTAATAATTTATAAAAGTTGGTTTTAATTAAAAGCAACCCTGAAAGTTTTATAGGCAAGTGTTTATATAGCAGCGAGCAGCTTGAGAGTCACTGTATTCTGACACTCAACAAACAACGCAAACAGCTGTAATAAAAGAAAATAGCAAAGTAACAAGTGCACACAATAGCAATAACAATTACAAGAAGAAAATGAAGCCAATCAAACAGCAACAAATAAACTATGCAAATGACTCGGCAAATAAAAGGAAAGCAAAATTGAATTTAGAATTAAGCTAAAATTCATAAAATATGAATTATCTCCACAATTCAAATGTTTAAAATTGAACACTATGACTTTGCACTTAATTTTATCACAAATTAGAGTATGGAAGTTGTATATATTAATTTTAATTTCACAATTAAAAACACAGTAAATGTAAACACGACTGCACAGGAATAATGACGTTTACGTTACATATACCCAAAACTTATTTGTAAGCAAGTCATATGTATGCCAAACGGTAAGTAGTATTATTCCCGACAGAAAAAGCAAATCTATATGCATTTTACTGAATGCAGGCTAATACTATAGTACAACAATAACATCAATCGTTCCTGGCTGACGGAAGGTCGTTGATTGTTAGTCGTGTTGTCTGGTCGATTGAAAATAATTACAACTTGCAGATATGCATAAACAATTGTATTTATATTACTAGGTACGACAGCACATGGATATACATACATATGCAGATTAGGGTTCGTCTTATTTTAACCCGACAACCTTTACATTTGAGAACTGAAGCTTTCGGCAGAATCAGTCCGTCACGTACTTGCCGGAAAAGGAAGAAACTGACAGCCGAGTAGGATGTGTGTATTTTGCATGTAAAACGCTAGATTGACAAAGTATCAGTCAACGGATCCGGCATCCTTTGCCAATTTTCTATTTGACGTAACGGCAGATGCGTGACAAATGTCAAAATCAATTTTACCGCCAATTTGAAAACGCGTTTGTGAAAATTGTGAAAAAGCAAATTTAACCAAAGTAATTTTTTAATATTTTCCATGTTTTTAACCGAAATTTTGCATTTGTTATGTTTTTTTTTTTTATAATTTTCGGTTTGCGCTAATTACTTTCTTGACATATCTGTGTACTTCAACATGACGTACGTCAATGTGCCATCCCTGTGCGGCACGTACGTTTTGTCACGACGTACGTCACATACATGACGTATTGACGAACTGATTCTGCCGAAAGCTTGAAGTCCTCGCTCGACGGTGAATGGTTCACTGAAAAAAAATCTACAAGAAACGGCCGTCAAATTAACAGTAAACCCTGTAATTTTTCGTCCAACAGTGGGTAATATCAATTTTGAAAGTGACCCCCTATCATTCTTCGAATATACTATCATATTGACATGAATTACTATAAATTTGAAAGTGGACACTATCATATTGACATGAATTACTGTAAATTTGAAAGTGAACTCATATCATTAATTGATATTTTTCAAAAATCACATGTTTTTACTGCCAATTTTACAGTAAATACTGTAATATTTACAGTATTACCTTAATCGCTTTGAAAGTGGTTTTGATATGTTACTTTCAATGTGCACTTTCAACCTTTTTATTTCAGTGTTGTTGTTGTGCTATTAACGATAAAAATACTCCCCGGAGGTTTTGGGGAGTGATGTCGAAATTGACAGTCCTTCGCCGGATATGAACCCGGTGTGCTCCGGTACTCCCTTGAGGTACTACCCGACTGTTTCGGGAGCGATTTGATATGACCAGTGGAACCTTCTAGATCATGTCATCCCTGCATCCGTAAGGAGGGCGAAGATGGGTAATGAGAGGTAAGAGGCATCATATCCGTAGATCAACCATCGAGTTAGCACGTCATTACCTATGTAATATTAGTCGCCTTTTACGACCAGTATGTCTACTTTGGGCATATTCTAAACGAAACCGCAGGGCGGGACGATGAATGGTTCGGAATCATTGGCTGTGACAAAAAATGAAAAGAAAAGTGGGAATTCTGGAAGATTTCTGGTACTGGCAGGGATGTGAATGGCGAGTATTGAATTACATTCTTGAGGCTCCTGCGGGTGAGTTATGTTATGCGAATGAAAACAAAAGAAGTTCCGTTAGATAAGGGTTTTCTATCTATGTATACCAAATTCTCCACAAAGTCATATAAAAAGACACACCCTAATATGAACATTTTAAACTTTATTACTTATATTTAGGTTTCGTTGCGGTCTGTTTGCTTGCCCACTGAAGCGTTGGCAGCTTGTTGTCATACCTATATATTGCGGCTGACACTTTTAGGTTTAACTTGGTAACGGTATGATAATGACAATTCGGGCAGGGCAACAACCTTTTCAAACCCGCCAACGCTGCTGACCGGCTTTTTATGAAAGGAAATTTTGAAGCAATTGTTCGCCTACGTAAATTTCATCAAAAACAGCGTGTGGTTATTGATTCATCAGAGTTCCTGGAGTTCTTTTTTGTTGAAGCAAAAAAAAAATCCAAAAAGATTTGTAGCGAATGCAGTTCTCTGCCGGAAATGGCCACAGCGCCATACAAACAGCTTTCTCTCAGAAAAACCAAAAAGGTTACCGAAAATGCTAAATTCCAAATAATCGTAAAATTAGCATACTTTGTTCTTGTGCTCTAAATTGTATGTATCTATAGTTATCTATTTCTAAACAAAGAAATTCACAGTAAGAGTAGATCTTGACACAGTTTCCTCAAATGCATATTAACGATGCACATTTTCGTGCGCTGATGCTTACAATAAGCGCTTTGACCGGTATTAGCGCAGTGAGTTAGGCAATTTTCTGTGTTGCCGTTGCTCGAGCGCTCTTTTGAATTATAATGTCTTCTCGCGCCAAGCAAAGAACGCGTTCTCTTGATCTCTTTAAACCTGCTATGGACGAGTCAAAAGAAAATGTTACACGGTGTCCAAAAAGTTATTAAAAAACAAATCAAGTGAGCCTTGAACTTGTTTTTTTTTTCTTAAATCGTTTCTATGTTTCTGAACATACGACAAACTTACAAGATGGAGCGTTTTCACATACCACAAACCTCTTGCTACAATTGAACTTCTGCATAAGGACGAATGGCATTCTCCCAGTCCTGATGTCCATCCATTGGATTTTTTAGCATACATAGGTTATATAACGTCAAAGCTTAACGGATATCAAACAAAAATGTGGAAGCTTTTGGTAAGGTATTACTCAAAACATGGGACGAAATGCCAATGGATATGGGCCGTGTCGCTTGTTTACGCTTAGTGAAGTTAATCAACGGAAGTGTGCTTAATAAAAATCTTTAAATAAAAATTTTAAGGACTTAGCATATCATCTGCTTTACAAGGTCTTTAATTTTGTATTCGAACTTCTTGGACACCCGTATGTTTCTCGGAGTGTTCGAGGAAGAAGTTCTTTGAAATAATTATGGCCTTTCATGATGTCGACGGCATATGTATAGCGAATTGCGATTTGGCAAAGAATATCCGACACAGTCGCTGTTCCTATAAAACCAGGTCTTCACGGTTGCCACAAGCATATGCGAAAAAATTACCATGGTGTTGGAAAAAAGTTGCCAAGCGGTTCTTCTAATCTAATCTTAGCTTGCGTCATTTATTGACGCTTAACCGCCTAGGCGATTTTGGCCGTTTCGTATTAAAGCACGCCAGTCATTCCTTTTTAGCAATAACTGGCGCCAATTGGAAACCCCAAGGGAGTTCAAGTCATCCTCCACTTGTTGTTTCCATCTCAGTCGAGGCCGTCCCCTTCCTATGCTGCCGAATTCGGGTGTCGATAGGAAAACCTTCCGTGCTGGAGCTTCTTTGTCCATTCGCATAACGTGTCCTAACCAGCGGAGCCTTTGGCTTTAATCCGCTGGACTATGGTCAGGTCTGCGTAAAGCTCGTACAGCTGATCGTTAAATTTCCTTCGATACTCGCCGTTGGCATCATGGGAAGGACCATAAATCCTCCGGAAAACTTTTCTCTCAAATGCTCCAAGGGCCATTTCATCTTCTCTCGATACTGTCCATGATTCTGAGCCGTACATCAGGACTGGCATGATGAGGGATTTATAGAGCGTGATCTTTGTTTGTCGAGAGAGGATTTTACTTCTCAATTGCCTACTTAGTGCAAAGTAACACTTGTTGGCAAGAGTGATATTGTTTTCGGTGTTAATTCTGGTTCCCAAATAGACGAAGTCCCTCACCGTTTCAAACTTGTAGCCATCAACGGTGACTTGGCTGCCAAGGCGCAGGTGCGCCGATTCTTTCTTTGATGACAGCTGCTACTTCTTGTCCTCGTTCACCGCAATACCCACTTTTTTCGCTTCCTTCTCCAGTCCAGAGAATGCAGAGCCTACGGTGCGGTTTTTAATACTCTTGTAAATTATTGTACCATTGCGGTTTAGCTCTGCCGCTCGAATTATCTTCTCCAGCATCAGGTTGAAGAAATCGCACGAAAGAGAGTCGTCCTGTCTGAAGCCTTGTTTGGTTTCAAATGGCTCAGAGAGGTCCCTCCCGATTCTGACAGAGCTGTTGGTATTGCTCAACGGTGACTTGGCAAAGCAGTATGAGCTTTGCAGGGAAGTCAACTTCAGACATGGCGGCATACAGGCAACTCCTTTTTGCGCTGTCAAAAGCGCATTAAAATCGACAAAGAGATGGTGTGTGTCGATTCTTTAATCATGGGTCTTCTCCAGGATTTGGCGTATCGTGAAAACCTGGTCTATGATAGACTTACCAGGTCTAAAGTCCCACTGATAAGGTCCAATCAGATTGTCTACGATGGGCTTTAGTCTTTTACACAATACGCGGTTAGCGGGATCGCCTTTCTTGTGGATTGGGAAGAGCACACTTAAATTCCGTGTTTGAACAGATCGGCGGGTAGTCCGTCTTTTCCAGGCGCTTTGTTGTTTTTGAGCCGGGATATAGCTATCCTCTCTTCATCATAGTCAGGTGGTGGGATGAATTTTCCATCGTCAGGGATTGGGGTATCGGGTTCGACGTCTCCCTCGCAATTTAGCAGTGAGGAGAAGTGCTCCCTCCATAATTTAAGTACACTCTGTACGTCGGTTACCAGGTCGCCATTATTGTCCTTACAGGAGATTGCCCCGGTCTTAAAACCTTTCGTCATCCGCCGAATCTTTTAATAGAATTTTCGGGCATCATTCCTGTCAGCCAGCACCTCAAGCTCCTCACACTCACGCCTTTCTGCCTCACGTTTCTTTTTCCTCTTCCTTCTTCGCCTCGCGATATCGTTGTCATACACTGCGGGTTGCGCCCGTTCGCAACGTCTCCCTGTAGGCAGCGTCCTTTTTATCCGAGGCAGTGCTACATTCCTCATCGTACCAATTGTTCTTTCGGGCTATAGGGTTCCATATAGTGTCCTCAGCGGCGGTACGTAATGAGTGAGAAATGTGCTCCCATTACCCGGTTACATCGTTAGGTCGAAGATTGCTCTCTGATAGCAGGCCCTGGATTCTCTAACTGTGAGTTTTGACATGTACACTTTTTTCCCATATATTTTAAATGGTGAAAAAGTGTTCATTTCAAAACTCACAGTTAGAGAATCCAGCCCCAGGTGTGAGAGTCGAGTGCAAAAATAATCAGCTGTCTGTGTCGTGCGCAGCTTCTCGACGTCAAACTTTCCTTCCGCTACTGTGCGTACTTTTTTCTCTTCACAGAGGCGTGGGCGTATCTTGGCTGCGACAAGATAATGGTCCGAGCCGATATTGGGACCACGCAGGGTACGCACGTCCAGAACGGTGGAGCTGTGTCTGCCTTCTATCATGACATGATCAATCTGGTTTCTTGTTCTTTGATCAGGGGACAGCCAGGTGTCTTGGTGTATTCACTTTTGCTGGAACCTGGTACTGCTGATGACCATATTGCGAGCAGCGGCGAAGTCGATCAACCAAGCGCTTCTTAGCACAGTTTTATTGTTTTAACAAAAAAAAAAATAACAAAAGAAGAAAAATCAATTTATGCAGTTATACATAGATAATAATTATAAAATATGACTTAATCGGATACATTTGTTCTTCTTTCAGAATTTCGGTATTGCACATTAGGCCGCTTTTTATTACGTTTAACTAATAAATCAATATGCTTTAAATACAAGTTCTTTTTACATTAAAAAAAAGGTAAATTTGTTTACTTATTTCTTAAGTCTAGTTGTCATTAGGCCAAATTTTAACAAATTCTTTCGACTTTATAGAAATAAGCACCCAAAACCTCGAAATGAAAAACAGCTTGTATACCCAGTCAGCAGAGCAACATACGTTTTACCGATCGTATATTTTTCCATCGTTTTTCGTATCCGAAAACGGTCCGGAAACTATACTGATAAAACAGTGATTCAAAAACATCAGGAAATTATCCCAAAAACATTACAAATCGTATCAGAAAACGAGTAAAAAAAACAAAAAAGCATGATAGCGTCTCTCTTAGGAAGGTTTTTTGTACTCTTCCAGACATACGTTTCGTTCGGGCAGTGGGAAAAAGGATCGGGAAAATTTCTTTAAACGGAGCATGAAAACGGAAAAATATAGTTTTTGCCAGATTTTTTTCCATTTTCAGATGATTTTACGGAAATTTTGCTAGCTGGACACTTTAAAAATCCGGTTTAATTTTGCTACCATAATAGTTGTCATGTTTGGTTGAAATACACAATTTTTTGGCAAATTTACTTCAGTAAATGAAGTAATTCAAGTTTTAACCGAATTTACAACACTCGAAAGTAAAAGTAGCCACATTTTGAGATTTTACTAACTTTTTTGATTAAAATTACTTACACAAAATGTAATTTGATCGCTCATTCGAAAAATTTACCACTCCGAATTTTACCTAATGAAAACCAGACTTAAATCTTGCATAATTCAACAATGCATCTGTGTGCCATTTTTTCTTCATTTGTTTGTGCATATTCACGATGAAAAGTCAGATCATCAAAATTATTTACATTATCAATGTATGATAATCAATTTTTTCAACCCAAACTATGTCTCAAAAAAAGTTACCAAACGCAAATTAAAGTTACCAAGTTACCAAAGGCGAAAAAAGTTACCACGTTTGGTGACTAATTACCAGATTCGGCAACCGTGGGTCTATGTTAACTTTTGGCGGGAGGAACATTTTCCGTAACTAAAATAATACAAGGACGTTATTAAAAACGAATTTCGCGTGTAGTTTCGCGCAATATCTTTTTAAAAATGCGATTTAAAAAAATTCCAAAAATTCCCCTAATGGGAAATTTCAAAAAAGATCACAACAATCGTTAAACGCTGTAATTAGATAAAATTGCACTAGAACTAGGGGAAAAAAGGTCTCTTTAAAATTTCCCTTTTGTGAAGTTTTCCAAAAAAGGCTACATCAATCAGTATTAATACAGTAAAACTCCTTTAACTCGAACTTCCCTAACTCGAAATATTCTCCAAATCGAATTTTCTCAAAAAACCAAAACTATTTTATAACATCACAACGTAACTTTGTCTCTATAAGTTGACTTTCTGAACTCGAATATTTTTCAAACTCGAACAAAAATATACACAGAAAACAACGAGCAACCAAACGTCACATCCTTTTAAATTTACATAGGTAAATGGAAGTTTTGATCATGAATTGAAAATTTCTTAATTGGAAATGAAAATTCTGAATTTTAGTTTTAGTTTTCTGAATTCAAAATGCAACATTCTTAGCTTGAATTGAAAATTCGGTAAACATTCTTTTGTGCGTACTAAATTAAATGCGTCACAGTACTTCAAGCTATAATATGCCAGCGCAATGGCGCAACGCAGTGTAATGAAACACAGCACCATTTTGTATGCGTATAAGTACCTAGATAAGTACACACAACGCATGCAATTACGCGCTTAAGAAAAAGCAAACGTACCACCGCACAGCAATCTAGACTTCTTTGTTACCATTTTTGTTTGCTATTTTTGCATTCAAGAATTTCTTCAAAAATCGCCATTGGACTTCTCATTGTGCTAGGTATGTCGTAGATAAATAAAAGAAGAAAATCATTTTGAACGCTTGCAAAGTCATTATCAACACAAACAAAAGCGAGAGGAACTAAGAAACGCTGCAGGCGAATACACCAGCGGAGGCAGGCAGCCCCCCGCTGAGTACGAGGAAAAAAGAAAATCGCAAATATGCAAAGGTATCTATCGGATTGTGTAGTAAGAAAACAATGGCTAGCCTTCTTAGATTTTATTCTTTTGCATTGGTGATGCACAAAAACTAGGATTAGGAGTTTATAAGACGACTCGCTAACCCGGCAAAGTTCGTTCTGCCCAAAGTCGATTTTTTTTATTGAGTACATTTCAAATTCAGCTGTAAAAAGTAATATGGCACCTCCTGCCACGCCCTCTTTTCTCGTAACCCAAATTTTTTCCCGTGAGTATGGTATTTATATCTTACTACCAACTTTCAGGAACCTTCCTTGGACCCGTTTAGATATATGCAAATTCAAAAATTTAGTTTGTATTGGAGTTGTCACGCCTCGTTTTCCTTAAATAAACGTATAGATATCCTTCTGGCTCTAGACTTCACCAGGTCTACCTCCCAATAGCGATTAAAGTATTGACAGGAAACTGCTCGATATGGTAGTTCATGTGGTGCGTTGAATATTTTGGATAGCTCTATAGAGAACGACGACGTGAAATCATCAAGTATCAGTTTTTCGCAAATATCTGGGTTTGCCATTGGCTTCCCGATTACATGGTACAACAAAACGGAAGTTGTTGAAAATCCCACCGGGTTTCTCAACGGTTTCTGAATCCAAATTTTTCGGGTCACCCCAGGTTTTCCTCCAGACGGTGGTTTGTAAAGAGATCGGTAGTTGTAAAAATTACTTTACCGGTCGACGGGTTTTCCACATAACCGGCTCATAAAATAATCGGATTCACACATTACTACCCGCCATACGTTTGAAATGTGTACTAATGACCAATGTCGTAATGAATGAAAATTTACCATGCACTATTTCGCGTACATGGCCTCTATGGAACTAAGTATCTAGTTCAAGAATGCATCGTGTGAGGAGTAAAATAGAGTTGAGCTGGTTTTCGTTGGAGTAGAGCACGGCTTCCCTTTAATGTTTTCAATAGACCTCATTTATACCTATGGATTGAAAGAGAGTGTGATCGCATATGTAGGTTAAACACTCCTCGCTGAACTAATCAACTCAACCGAGCAGACTCTACTAACAATAAACTTAATATGGTTCTATCCTATTGAATCTGATCGCTTTCTAGGATGTCTTAAGGTAGTTAAAACTGTTAAGGGAGGTTTTATTATAGGGGTTTGTTTCAATATCTTCACCGGTTTCGGAGCTGTAGATCAAAATATGAGCCAAATTTATGGTGTACAGAGGGGAATATGAGGAATATGTTAAGAAACAGACGGGGAAGCAGATAGGAAGCAAGGGAGATATGTAAAGAGATCTTGAAGATGGAGAAAAGGAGGACTTAGATGAAGAGATAATGAGAGTGCGTGGGAGAGGAAGATATAAAGGGAAGTTGCGATTTAGAAGTAGTGGGAGAATTAGATGGAGATAAAGTTGTAGTAGTACCTAGGGACTTGAAACTTAGCACAAAGTTCAGTACACGATGACAATATAAAAGTTAGTAATCAGAATTCTGCTAGGTGGCGCTCTGATCGAGATAAATGAAAATCGCTAAAAATGGGGGTCATCTTGCGAGGATTTTTGTATAACTTACTGGTGAGCTAGACACTTAAACCTTGGAACATAGTTCAGAACTCCGTTACAATCCAATAGTTGATCCAAAAAAAAATATCGCTAGGTAGCGCACGGATCAGAATATATGTATAGAAAACTCATTTGAATCTGGGAATCGAGGGTGACGCAGGGACTTGAAACTTAATACATACTTCAGGACGCGATGGCAACACAAGTTTCAGAAATCAAAATTTCGTTAGATGGAGCGCTGATCAAGACGACTGAAAATCAAAACTTCACTGAAAAAAAATCTACAAGAAACGGCCGTCAAATTAACAGTAAACCCTGTCATTTTTCGTCCAACAGTGGGTAATATCAATTTTGAAAGGGACCCACTATCATTCTTCGGATATACTCACCCCTATTACGGTTGTCAGCATTGTCAAAAATAGTGTCGATGCGTCCGAATTGGTATTGCCGTCGTCAAAGTCGATAACTTTTGGAAGCTCTTGATACTATTTTGGTATTGACGACAACAATAGTGATATTCTATTGACGGTTGTCAACATAAAAATTGTCAACACAGTTTTTGGTGACGACAAGCGCGCAATTAAATATTCTGCTGTAAAAATTTGGTAAAATAATTCAGAATTATACGTTTTTACACACTTTATTTGTTTAGTTTTTATTTAATTTAGGAAAATGAAAATAACAAGCAACAACCAATTTGCGCAGCTTGTTTTAGAACTAAAACAAAATCCTGCGCTTACAAAAGGCTTTTCCAAAGGAGCAGTTCCCAATAATTTTAAGTCGCAACAGGGCGTAGAAATTTTCTATAGGGGGGGTTTGATCCTTTGGATGCTCCGAAGGTTGTGACTTTTGACAGTTTGGTATTTGTTTACTTTAGGGGTCAACTGCTAATAAATTAGCTAAAATTATGGGAGATAGCTCAAAAGACGGGGTTTGGCCTCAGGATCACGAATCCCCAAGCGTTTCTTAATATTTTGCTTCTTTGAAGAGATATTTGCAATCGAAGTTGCAAGTTTTCATGTGGTTGTTGTAATTTTATTAGGCTGTACCTGTAGCTATCTCCCATAATTTTAGCTAATTTATTAGCAGTTGACCCCTAAAGGAAACAAGTACCGACAGTTTTTATGAAAAAATTCAGCTGTTGAGAGCCAATAAACAATTGTCAAAATAAATGATCGTAGTTTTGCTATAAAATTATCGATAACACGTCAACGTCAACACATTGATGAAGTAAATACCAGAACTACATTCATGCGACGTTGATATTGATACGACTTGATGTTGATATTGATACGAAGTAGCAATTGATATTGACAACCATAATAGGGGTGACTATCATACTGACATGAATTACTGTAAATTTGAAAGTGGACTCATATCGTTAATTGATATTTTTCCAAATTCACATGTTTTTACTGCCAATTTTACAGTAAATACTGTAATATTTACAGTATTACCATAATCGCTTTGAAAGTGGTTTTGATATGTTACTCTCAATGTGCACTTTCAACCTTTTTATACCCAGCTGTACTTGTACACAGGGTATTATAACTTTGTTAGGATAACGGTTGGTTGTACAGGTATAAAGGAATCGAGATAGATATAGACTTCCATATATCAATATGATCAGGATCGAAAAAAAATTTGATTGAGCCATGTCCGTCCGTCTGTCCGTCCGTCCGTCTGTCCGTTAACACGATAACTTGAGCAAATAATGAGATATCTTCACCAAATTTGGCATGCGTACTTATTTGGGTTCAGAATAGATTGCTATTGAAAATGGGTAAAATCGGACCATAACCACGCCCCTTTTTCGATATCGAAAATTTCGAAAAACGTATAAAATGGGTTAATTCAATATTAGAAGCAGCTACAATGATAAAATTTGCAATATGTATTGATTTAGATGTTCTAAGGCCGATTTTATAAAAATTTTTGAAAAGGGGGCGTGGTACCGCCCACGTATATTTGAAGAAATTTTAAAATTTTGACTCTTAATAACTTCAGAACAGTTTATGCTAGTATACGAAATCGCTTCGCGACCACGCCTACTTTTTCATAAAAGTTATATTGAAAGGAGGTGGAAATATTCAAAAGTCCATATTTAATTAACTGATTTCGCTATAATAATATAATTTGGTACATACATCAACTTTCATATTCTTTACATAATTTTTTCAAAATTTTGGAAAGTGGGCGTGGCACCGCCCACTTATGAGTCAAGCAATTTTTAAATTCGACTGCTAACAACTTCAGAACGGTGTGAGATAGATTTACGAAACTAGGTACCAGGCATGTTATGTTTATGTAGAGTACTACCACAGAAAATAAGAAAAATCGGTGAACGATCACGCCCACTTTATGTGCACAGCTGGGTATGTAATGTTCGGTTTCACCCGAATTTAGACTTCCTTACTTGTTATTTCAGTGTTCATCAAAATAAATCCGATAGGTGGCATAAGGTTGAATGTGTAAATAAACAATGAATCCCGGCGACCTAGTGACTTGAAACTACTACATAGTTCAGGACGTGATGGCAAATACAACATGAACTGAAATTTCGTTAGGTGAATTGAAATTGGCAATATTTCGATCGAGTTAGGAAACTGAAACTTTGCGCTTTTATTTTTTGCACATAATGAAAATGTTCATGGCCGTTCAATAGCCAACCTTTAACGTCAGCATCTCAATGATCAAAGCATAAACTCAAACAGATAAAAATATCAATAATGTGCTTATTCAATTATTGATTTTAAATGGCAAGCCGTTTATAATTGTATTGCAACGGTAAATGAAGTTCAAGGCTGGACATAAGTTTTTATTTTTATATCGGATGGTAGCGGTAGTAAAAGGCTTCGCAAATCACCCAATAAAAACAGAATATACATCAGCAACTGTACAGATATCAGCCTGTTTCAATTTCACTCCGTATAGAAAAATAGTTTAAAACAACTGGTTAAAATATTTCCGTGCGGAAAAATGGCTCCTAAATATTACGTTGGACATCTAGCAAAGCATCAAAGAAAATTGCATTCAATTCCATGAAGCGGTTTTTGAGTGATGCGCGAACAAACATATCGACATACAGACAAAAATTCTAAAAACTGTTATTTTGGCACTTATTACGGTTACAAATACTTCTTAAACGCATTTACATTTATTTTTAAATCGAGCTTTTGCTGATAGTCCCCATCACTTAAGCCAAAATAATGATGATTTAAAGTACAATTTGTTTATAAAGCAAATTGCTTATTGAAAATACTCTTAACTTTTGGTCCCTGATAATTCTTTTTTTAATATTTTCCATAAATGGCAAAAACGGGCAACTTCTCTTTGCAAATATAGTCGTTTTTAGGTTTGTATATTAAATTAAAAATTAAATTAAAATAACGATCGGCTCATTCGTTTAGAAGCCAAGTTCGTCTATATATAGAAAAATAATTTGAATTTTTTATATATAGATATGAGGTAAAGTCTGTAAAATCTAAACTAGCGATGATCGGCCCTAGAGGTCTGAAAAAATTACAGCAATTTTGTGTCACCTTTCTTAAAAAGAAAATCAATATAATTTTTGAAAAAAAACGAAATTTTTTTTGGCCCAGTCTAATGTATATACATAAACATTGAAACATAAAAGTACACACGTTATAAAAATCTCAATTTCAAATTTAGCCTTTATGTAAGAATATTGACGTCAAAGTGCAATGTGCCTTACAAACATATCTAAAACTCAAATCATAGGTATGTACTAGAAGAACGGCCAGCCTTTCAAGTTATGAAATATAATATTTACACAAGGTTCATATCGTTACCTTAATTCACATAGGCCCTAACTGACATCAAAAAAAATTTTACAGGAGAATCAAAAAGCAAAAATTTGTTTACATTGAACGCAGCATTTAAATATAGCTTTGTAAATTTGCAATATCTCCGTTAGTACTGCTAGTAACTCCTTAAAATTTGTAGTGAGTGTGTATTTTACTGTCATACTTAAATACGGGAAAAAGGCATTTTCGAAAAATGTGCCAATTAGGGTCTTTATGAATTAAGGTAACGATATGTAAGTAAACATCCATTTGCACCAAGGTATGAAAGCGATTAAAATAACGTTCCGGTTTCGGTTCCTGGTTCGTTCTTAAAAATTTATTTCGGTTACGGTTTCGGTTTCCAAATAAAAATACGAGCGCAAAAAAATTTTACTACTACAAAACTTAAGTAGGTATGTACATATTTCCAATATAAACATAATAATATAGTTTCCAATATAATAACAATATACGACAAAATCTACTTTTTTCTGGGTATTGGACTAAATCAAATTTTTTGAAGAGATTAAGAGAGATAAGTAAAAACAAGTAAGGAAAGCTGTCTTCGGCTGTGCCGAAGGCTAAATACCTTTCATGAATAAGCGTCACGATTTTCACTGTTGGATCCCCAGTACAGCCTGTGTGAATTTAACTTTAGCTCATACCGAAATTATCGGAGCTATCGATTATATGGGGACGATGTGTTATATTGGTCCAATCTCATTGATTTTTAACATCGACATTCCACATTCTAAAATAGCAACATTTACGAAATTTCACGTTCCTACCGATATAATTACAGGAGTTATCTACCAAAATCCGTTTATCGGAACAATCGATTGTATGGGGGCTATGTGAAATATTTATCCCATTTCAATGATTTTCAACATCGATATTTTACATATAAAAATAGCAATACGTCCAAAATTTCACGTTCCTACGTGTTTAATTACAGGAGTTATAGCCCAAAATCCGTTTATCGGAATAATCGATTGTATGGGAGCTATGTGAAATATTTATCCCATCTCTATGATTTTCAGCATCGATATTTCACATATAAAAATAGCAACACTTATAAAATTTCACGTTCCTTCGTGTTTAATTACAGGAGTTATAGCCCAAAATCCGTTTATCGGAATAATCGGTTGTATGGGAGCTATATGTTATATTGGTCCGATCTTGCTGGTTCCGACGAAATGATATTGGAAAATGGTGGGCGCATACCAAATTTCAGCCAAATATCTCAAAAACTGAGGGACTAGTTTGCGTTCAAACAGACAGACAGACAGACAGACAGACAGACGGACAGACGGACATGGTTAAATCAACTCATCTCGTCATCCTGATCATTTCGGTATACTTATTGATGGGTCTATCTCTTCTTCTCATATTTACAAACATCGGATCAAAGTTATAATACCATTTCATGTTCATGAAAGGTATAAAAATGGCATTCCCCTTATTTTCGAAGTTATCGTTCAAAACATAGTTACCGGCTTTAGAAGTTCGAAGTTGGACCCTTTGAAGATTTGGTAGAAAATTGAGAATTGTTTTGTTTAAAAAATTGAAAAATAGTTAAATGTGGGCGTGGCCTTCTTGCTTCTCTTACTTAATTGGTGCCAGTTCTTTTTATTCAGGGTACCCTATGGTAAAAGAAAATAAGTTGCCAGAAAGTTGCCGATTCCGGCTTTTGAAACGGTTTCGGTTTCGTTCTTTTTCAGATCAAAATAAAGGTTACGTTTTGGTTTCGGTTTTGCAAAATGAATCGGTTTTAATCGGTTATGGTTACGGTTTCGATTTAGGTTTCAGTCCTTATTTGTACATAAATATTTAGCTTTGTACAAGTATATGCTCTGTAAGTACATACATAGAAATATAAATAGACGTAAATAGTGTAAAATTTTCAAGGTCGTCTCAATCTCCAGCGGCACGTGCAAGTCGAAATATGTTTAAGTAAGTTTTTGGCATAAAAAATCGTTTGACTTGCGAAATGCACCATTTCTTTTATGAATTACTGATTTAGCGGTAATGTAGAAGTGGAAAAAGGGTAAAAGCAAATCTAAACTCACCTCATTGAACCGCAAATATAAGAGCTACTATGTTTTTTAATTTTTTTTTAAACTCCCAAAAAGTGCTTTTTTAGTTTGGTAAGTGAGAATTAAGGTCGTTTAGTTTTAGTTTTATGTAGAACAAAGTTTCAAAGATGTAAAAAATCATATATATTAGTGACGAGATGCCCGGGATGATATATATTTTAAGAAAGGCCTCTAGCAATACATCGGCGAAGACACCATTCAATTTGATGTAATAGATATTTAGTGAAGCGCGTACAAACAGACAAACAGACTTATTAACTGTTAACTAAGACTATTCATATGGCCAAAATCGCAGACTGTTACGTTACAATCAGACTCACTTTCCAATACAAAATACTACAAAAATATCTGAAGTAACATTTTCTATGGATATGAAAATTTTTGTAGGTCTTCTTATTTAAGAGCTATGGACTACTTTGTATGGGTTGTTATGTTACAGGTTTTGGAAGTAGGTTTCGAAGTTCCTTTACATGTTTGAAAAAGTCTGCGCTTCTGTCAGATTATTTTTAACATGTAGTATATTATATTAAGGGTTTAATAAGTACTCGTATGTAATAAATGAAAAATAAATTACACTGAAAAAAAGTTGTCTGTGCTTTTTAAACACATAACTGATGGGACTGTTACGTTACAAAAAAAGACTGTTACGTTACACGTGCGATTTGCGTTTAGATAAAACGCGCATTTAAGTATTAGTTATAGCTTGGCTGTGAATTTCGTTGTACGTAACATAAATTCAGTTGTATTAGGATCAGACATCAACAAATTTCTAAAGAAAGAGGGAGGAAGACGGAAAATCCACTTAATACGGAAGTGTTTCGGGCCAGGTTTTTTTATTGGTTTATCTAACTCTCCTACCAGTGCACATAAAAGGGTAAAAAAAGTTTAAATATGCAGAGCATTCTTTTCTGCAGCCATAACTATAAAGTACATTTTTTTGGTTTCTTTTAATTTTTTCGGTAATGGTAAAAAAATGTCTTCTACAGTTTGCTGATGAGGTGATACTCCAGCAAAAGTATGTTTGTAAATGCTATAGTTTTTCCGCTATAATCATTTTTTCCTAGTGCATATTACTAAAAGGACGATGCATTTTGTATGAGGCAAACTTTTTTTTTTGCAAATTAAAAATTTTTGTTTGCCGATTTCGGTGGAATGAGCAATGGATATTAAAGTTTGTTCTAGCAATTTTTTGTGAAACAGATTAACCCTTCAAAAATCGGTGTGCAAAAGTTCGAATTAAAAAGACTTTTACGTTACGAACAGCTTTTGGCTCTGAAGTAAGACATAACTACATACAAACTCTACTAATATTGCAGTTTATTTGAAAAATAGACTGGGAATGCTCGAAGAAAATTGATTATTTCTTGTTTGTTACCGAGCTAGATTTTGCACAAAAAAACTATTTTGAATTTTGGACTGGTACGTTCCTTGAAAAAATGCGGTCGAATTAATTGTGATCAAAATGCTCACAACATTTGTCTCCTCGAAATATTTTATCAAATTACTTTCAATTAACCTAAATCCGTCTGAAAGAGGTAGATAGAGCGATAGAAATAATATTACTGAAATGCAACGTACTTTTTTGTTAGATAATGTAAATTTTAAAAATTTTGTTCATTAAGCCAAGTACTATCATCAAAGTCGTGGAATTTCATCGGCAACATGCAATTGGCTTGTCGTGAAATGTTGCTAGCGATTTTCATTTTTTTATTTCATTTATTTTTTGTTTATTTATCTCTATTCTGTTATTTTTTTCATTTTCAAGGGTCAATGAAGAGAAATGTCACTTTTCGCACTGTTTTAAATGACATGGACAATTGAAAAAGTCGTGAAAAAATGTTGTTATGCTATATTGCGCAATATATTCAGGTCGTAAACTTTGCCGTGAAGTACAAGCGAAATTTCACGGCTATTTCACGACAAGAAATTTTGTATGGATTTTCACAGTTGTTTCACGTGAAACTCGATGTTGCTTTAAGAAACACCGCAGAAACTATCGTATATTTTCGAAGAAAGTAGAAGGTTGCGCGTTGTCTTCGAGCATAGAATTCTTTGGCATGTGTGGGGTTAAACAATTAAAAGCACCCAAAATTTAAACAAACAAATTTTTTGTGGTTTCGTTTTTGGCGATTTTGGTCATATGCATTTGTTCGTCCCTAATAGCTATTCCGTACAGATATGGGTCTGTTCCAATCTCCCTGCATACATATGTAACTCGTATATAAAAATATTTTGAGCCAACTTTTAATGCGACCACTGTGTACAATGTGAATGGAGTAGTTCTGTGCGTTAAAAATATTTCAAAACTTCAAGTTATAGGGCTGATATCAACTCCGCTTTTGGGAGTTAACTTGAGCATTATCTTCATTATAAACTCCCAAAAATGAAGAAGATTTGAGCAGATTTCAGAAAACGAGCTAGCGATTTGACCGCTACGATCATCGATAAATAAACAAAAATAGCAAGGACAACTACCAAAATTACGACTTTATCGCTACTGGACACTAGAGTCACCAAAAAATAAACAATTCTCAGCGACATCTAGTTTTAAACCGCAAGTTATAAAATCAAAGCACTAGATGGCGCCGATTTTTAATCTTCAATTTTGTGTGTCAGGGTAAAATTTGGATCTGATTAAAGAGGATTTATTGAAGATAATATCCGTGTATGTATCCATAGCATTAGACATCTAATGGAACATCGACGAAGAATAAGGGCCACTTGCATAAAAGCCGATAACGACTAATCGGGGATTAGTTTGACAGCTAACCGAACAAAATACGTCAATTAAACTCCGGTATCCGGACGATTAGTCGTTATCGGCTTTTATGCAAGTGAAAACAGTTTTCAGCCGTCCCTATTACAGGACAAACGCTTCGCAGCCAAATATCTCTGGGTGGACCTACTAAAGCCCGTAATCTTCTGTACTCGGGTAAAACCTCACCTCTCCCTCCCTCTCTTTACATTGTAAGAAAGAGAGAGAGATTCTTTCGAACTTACTTACAAACTACTATTGAGTCAAAATCTGCCAACTGTGCAAACGTTTTTTTGATGTGCGAGCTTTTTTTGCGCAATAATTTTTTTTCGGTTAACAATCAAAAAAAAAAAAGACCCCTATTTTTTTATTTTTCGAAATTCGAATTATTTTCGAAGTTATGGGTATTCGAAATTTTTCGAAGGCCTTTGGATTTTATTTATTTACTCGCGATCGGTTTAACCGATTTTGCTCATATTTAGTACAGTTAAAGAGGATGAATAAGTCTCCTCAATAAAATTTTTTTTTTACAATAAATAATTTAAAAAAAAAGTTATTAGCCATTGTTTTAAACAACTAAAAAAAAAACTTCTCAATCGCTTTCAATTGTGTTACTAGTCTAATTTTATAGTCTTATTGGATTTTGATGTGCTTGTAAGGCCAGCATAGGGCATGGTAGCGACGACGCATGACCATTACATACGAAAAATACGATGCGCGTGCAGAAAAATGCCTGTAACTTTCGTTGTATGGTAAACTAGAACTTTTTTTTTTTAGATTATTTTTTGTTATGAATTACACAATAAAATAAGACTAGTAACACAATTGAAAGCGATTGAGAAGTTTTTTTTTTTTAGTTGTTTAAAACAATGGCTAATAACTTTTTTTTTTTTAATTATTTACTGTAAAAAAAATTGTATTGAAGAGACTTATTCATCCTCTTTAACTGTACCAAATATGAGCAAAATCGGTTAAACCGATCGCGAGTAAATAAATAAAATCCAAAGGCCTTCGAAAAATTTCGAATACCCATAACTTCGAAAATAATTCGAATTTCGAAAAATAAAAAAATAGGGGTCTTTTTTTTATTGTTAACCGAAAAAAAATTATTGCGCAAAAAAAGCTCGCACATCGAAAAAACGTTTGCACAGTTTGCAGATTTTGACTCATTGTAAGAAAGTACACACCATATTTCGAAAACCATCAAAAGATAACCAGTTTTAAACCAATTTACGAATATTCTGCTTTCAGGGTTGAAAACATTCTCATGTGCGCACTTATATCTGTACTTACATCTGAACATGTTTAACGACATGCTTCCAAAAGTTTTTGTAGTAGCGCAGAAACCAGTTGTCATGAGAGCACACGTATGACAAGAACTTGAAAACTTGCAGGCAGCAATGCATTTGGTTCAGTCATCCAGACGATTAAAAAGCATGTGCATAGATATATTTTTACAGGGAAGGATTTACCCATCTATTTTTGAGATTTTCAAATTTATCATCCGATGTCGCTCATTTTCAATAGCAACGTTCCTTGTCCACCAAATTCCAAAATTTATGTATTTTCGAAATTTTCGATATCGAAAAAGAGGCGTGGCTATCATTCGATTTCGATCATTTTCAAAAGCAACACTTTTTACCTACTAAATGAATTTAGTTTCCTTTTCTTTTCGAATTTTTCGATATTGAAAATAGGGATGTCGAATTTCGCTCTTTTTTTTTCAATTAAAAAAACCCTTCCTTGGATACAACATTTTACTCTTTTTGCGGCATCAATCAATAAATGATAGACCCCTTTTGATCTTCGAACTTTTCGATATCAAAACAAGTAAGGAAGTCTAAGTTCGGGTGAAAGCGAACATTGCATACCCAGCTGTGCACATAAAGTGGGCGTGATCGTTCACCGATTTTTCTTATTTTCTGTGGTAGTACTCTACATAAACATAACATGCCTGGTACCTAGTTTCGTAAATGTATCTCACACCGTTCTGAAGTTGTTAGTAGTCGAATTTAAAAATTGCTTGACTCATAAGTGGGCGGTGCCACGCCCACTTTCCAAAATTTTGAAAAAATTATGTAAAGAATATGAAAGTTGATGTATGTACCAAATTATATTATTATAGCGAAATCAGTTAATTAGATATGGACTTTTCAATATTTCCACCTCCTTTCAATATAACTTTTATGAAAAAGTAGGCGTGGTCGCGAAGCGATTTCGTTTATTTTCTATAGCTGAATTTACCACAACAATAGTATGTCCTCTACGAAATTTCGTTATACTAGCATAAACTGTTCTGAAGTTATTAAGAGTCAAAATTTTAAAATTTCTTCAAATATACGTGGGCGGTACCACGCCCCCTTTTCAAAAATTTTTATAAAATCGGCCTTAGAACATCTAAATCAATACATATTGCAAATTTTATCATTGTAGCTGCTTCTAATATTGAATTAACCCATTTTATACGTTTTTCGAAATTTTCGATATCGAAAAAGGTCCGATTTTACCCATTTTCAATAGCAATCTATTCTGAACCCAAATAAGTACGCATGCCAAATTTGGTGAAGATATCTCATTATTTGCTCAAGTTATCGTGTTAACGGACAGACGGACGGACGGACATGGCTCAATCAAATTTTTTTTCGATCCTGATCATATTGATATATGGAAGTCTATATCTATCTCGATTCCTTTATACCTGTACAACCAACCGTTATCCTAACAAAGTTATAATACCCTGTGTACAAGTACAGCTGGGTATAAAAAGGGGCGTGGTTATCATCAACCTTCGGCTATTTTCAATAGCAACTTTCCTTGGCCACAAAGTTTTACTATTTTAGCTGCTCCAGTCAATGAATTATGACATTTTACGTGTTTCGAAATTTTCGAATTTGATAAGAGGAGCGTGTTTTTTTGGATTTGGACAATTTTCAATAACAAGATATCTTGACCAGAAATTTACCTGTCCACCAAACTTCATTCAAATACAAAACTTTTCTAGCAGAGCCGCGTAAAATTATTAACCCCCCCCCCCCCTACAATTAGCCCTAGTACCTCAAAACCTCAAATCCGCCCCTGTATGAATGTAGGTATGTCTTAAAGTGGGTAATCAAACGGTGCATTGCACACGCAGTTGTATTCCGTTTGTAGTTTATCTGCATGTACATTGCTCTCATTCGAGCTTGGAACTTGTTTTGCTAGCATCATGCAGCCAACACGTCACAATCAGGTTAAACCATATTGACAACTATTTGGGTACTTGCCCAAGTAAAAAATGTCACCATACACACAATCAGTGTTGCCACACGTAGGGTTTTATCCCTTTTTGTAGGTCTTCTTGGCTAAAAAATGTGCCCGTAGGGTAAAAGGTCGGTTTTTTCATATTTCACGAAATGTAGGTTTTTTTTACATGGAAAACATGCAAGGTGCAAACATGCACCGTTTGTTGACTAACAAAAATTTTTTGCCAAGATGCGTCCTGTGAGTTTTGTACTATTGCACACACTACACAGTAGCACATACAAAATCTAGTCATTTTTAAATGGTTGTAATTATTTTAATACATAGTTAAGATAATCGCAAATCTTAAATCGCAAACAGTTTGACGTTTAAGGAAATAATAGGACGAAATCGCTTCCCGACCACACCCACTTTCGATATGAAAAATTTCGAGAATCACATAAATTAACATAACTCGATAAGGTAAATAGCTAAAATAGTATAATTTGGTACGTAAATCCTGGCACCGCGCATTTTCAAGGGTGGGGCATTTTTGAAAATGCGACTGGTCGTAACTTTTAAACTAAGTATAGTAGAATGATGAAATTTGGCAGGTTTCCTGGTGGTATATGAAATATTCCTGATGAAACCGGTAGGAATTCACAGCCAGAGAAGAAATCGAACCCCAAAGTAAGGGAAACACTGGTGGCAATGTAATATATCACAATTGGCGAATTTTAGTACCAATATACAAAAAAATATAATAACATAAACTCCAATTTTAGTGCATGCTTTCAATTGTTGAATTGACATACGCGTAAATTGTTACAAGGCTAAACTTTCTATTTTTTGTGTGCCGGCGTAATCTGATGCTACACCTGCAACTAGATTTTCAACAATAAAAAAAAAATTAACTAATGCACGTTTTAATCATTATGTTGGCATCTATGAGTATATATTTACATCACAAGTTGACAAGCTTACACATAGCATACGTAATAGAAGCGTTAAAATGAAAAGCAATAAAAAGAAAGATATGAACTTTTAACAAAACAAAATTATTATCCCACAGCCATAAACTCCCAAACCGGTAACAATTACTACACCTTTTTCAATTGTACTTCAGAAAGCATCAAATGTACTTCAGAATAGTCAATTGTACTTCAGAAAGTGTAAAATGTACTTCAGAATAGTCAATTGTACTTCAGAAAATGTTAATTGTACTTCAGAATAATCAGTTATACTTCATAAAACATAATTTGTACTTCAGAAACAGTAAATTGTACTTCAGAAACAGTAAATTGTACTTCAGAAAGAGTTAATTGTACTAAAGAAATCGTAAAATGTACTTAAGAATAGTCAATTGTACTTCAGAAGTTATAAAGTGTATTTCAGAATGAATCAATTGTAGTGCAGAAACAAATTAAGATAGGATAATTGGTAATACATAGGTATTTAGCGCTCTCTCCGTGCCGCCAACTCAATTGGATTCATAATCGAAACTAAGTTCGGTGTACCACGAGCGGAGGCTCTCTTTTAATCAGCTGCCACCGTTAAGTTCAAGGAATCATCTTCGTTCGTTCGCATAACTTGGCTAACCTAGCTCAACCGCTAGATTTTGTCTCAGGAAAGTAAGTATATTTCCTCGTAAAGATTGTCCACCTCATTAATATATTAATAGCAAAAAAATTTAGTTCTTGGTTAACTTTAGTCTTATAAACCTTGCAAACACTTTGTACTTAAACTACTTAGCAACATTTCTTTCTAATGTCCCTTAAGCCAATATTTTGCTTACCTTCATGCCATTTTGATTTGTTTGCGTTCATAGCAATTACAAAAATATTAGTTTCTTGGAAAAAAATATAAGTCTTCCTAAAATAATCAAATATCGTTAAAAATGAAAGTGCAGGACAATTGCGTAATTTGCCAAATCAACATGAAGCGAAAGGCAGTGCTACGCCTGTTGCCGTGCAAACATTTATTGTTTGCTTAGGGGAGATTTCGGATGTCGGATCATGTCCGATTTGCAGACAAGATATTATTGGTAACATATTTTGTACACATATTAGGTATGTATGTCAAAATAATTATTTTTCTTTAGAAACTGAAGCAATACAACGAAAAAAATACAAGGCTAACACCAGCCAGGATAGAAGCAGAATTGTGGAAGCTGCTAATAAAGGCGAGAATTGGGTGGGATTGGCTGACTCCTTAGGTGTTACGTATAAAACTGCGTATACGTGGGTGACATCAGGCAGTGCAAGTACGCTTAAGAGAGGAGGCCGAAAACCAAAGTATCTGTCAGATGACGAATTAGAAAGCGTGGTGAAATGGGTTGAAGAGGACTGCACCATTTCCCTTAAACAATTAAAAATCAAGGTGTTGAGTAGCTTCCAAAAAAATGTATCGGTATCAACAATTATGAACCATTTGCATGGTAGGCTATTTACTACAAAAAATGTACATCACCAACCAGCAACTGTAAACAGTTCTGCCAACAAGGTCAAACGCGCTGAATACGTTACGGCGTTGAACGCCCTAATTCAAGAGGGTAAACAAATAGTATTCATAGATGAAACTAATTTTAATTTATTTTGTCGGCGTAAACGCGGCCGCGCTCGGGATGGGTGCAGAGCAGTGCAGGTCCTGCCAGCTGCACGAGGGCCCAACATTCAATTAATTGGTGCCATCGCCACCTCCGGAGTAGTATCGATGGAGCGCAGGCGTGGTTCTTTTAAAGCAGTGGACGCATGCACCTGGCTTCATTCAGTGCTTCAAAAGTGGATTGACTTGGGCAATAATCTTAGCGATTTAGTTGTGGTATGCGACAACGCACCGTGTCATGCCCACCTAGAAAGCGCCATCAACACTTTTGAAGCAACAGAAAAAGCAACGCTCATACGCCTGGGACCATACACACCGATGGTAAATCCCATCGAGAACATTTGGTCGAAAATCAAGACCTATGTTAAAGTTAACATTGGAATTCCTGCTACAGTTGGTTCTGGCGATGTAGAGCAAAGACTCTGTTACTTGGAGCAACTGATTGATGAGGCAAAATCAACAATTAGTGGTGGAGATTGTAGCAGAGCAATCCAACACTCATCTACATTTCACCCTGATATATTGGCTCTAATCGATATGACTGTTGGTTCCTGAATATGTAAACGTTGTATTAGATAGTTGATTGTTTAATTATTTATTGTTAAATATATTGAGTTATAATTAAAAAATAAATATATACTCCTACATAAACCCAGTTTTTTTCTTTTAAATTACATTACCGTAGTACATTTGAAACTGTTTTTAAGGTTTCAAGATACAAATACTACATAGTTTCTCAAGTACAATTTACGATTTCTGAAGTACAATTGATAATCCTCAAGTACAATTTACGGTTTCTGAAGTACAATTTACATTTTCTGAAGTACATTTTACGGGTAATGAAGTACAATTTACGATTTCTCAAGTACAATTTACGGTTTCTGAATATCATTTTACAGTTTCTGAAGTACAATTGACTATTCTTAAGTACATTTTACAGTTTCTGAAGTACAATTGACTATTCTTAAGTACATTTTACAGTTTCTGAAGTACAATTGACTATTCTGAAATACATTTTACAACTTCTGAAGTACAATTGACTATTCTGCAGTGCAATTTACGGTTTCCGAAGTACAATTGACTATTCTGAAGTACAATTTATGGTTTCTGAAGAACGTTTTACGCATTCTGAAGTACAATTGAAAAAGGTGTAGATAATTGTTATTTAAACAAAAAAAATACGAACGAATGAAAAAAAGCAGAGTGTGCAAAATATTCAACAAAAAATTAAAAAATAAACATTAAATATGTACCCAGCTGTAGTTTTGCTGCTAATGGGAAAATAATCTATTTTTTACGATTTTTGAATTTTGCGATATCGAATATAGGGGCGTAGTGATTTTCCTTTGTTACAAAATTTTACTACCGTAGCTAATCTAGCCAATGAATTACCACTTTTTTGATTTTCGAATTTTTCGATAACGAAGAGACGGGCGTGGTTATCAACCAATTGGGCTCGTTTTGAATACTATTATAGCTGCTTTTGTCAATGAATTACTTCTTTTTTATGATTTTTGAAATTTTCGATATCGAAAATAGGCGTGTGATAGTTATCGACTTTCGCATCAGTCAATGAATGACCAGGTTTTTTTAATTTCGAATTTTTCGATATCGAAAATAGGGGCGTGGTTATCTTTGAATTTTGGTTATTTTCCTGGGCTACAAAATTTTACTACATTTTCTGTTTTAAGGCATGAATTACCCCTTTTTTGATTTTCAAATTTTTCGATATCGAAAATAGGGGCGTGCTATAATGGAACTTTGCCCATTGACAATAGCAACCATCTTTGGCAACAAAATTTTAAAATTTTTTAAATGAGCATCATCAGTCAAAAATTTAGGTCTTTTTTAATGTTCGTATTTTTCGATATCGAAAGAATGGGAGTGGTTATCATACAATTTCGCTCAGTTTCAATGATTCAGGCATGTTTTTCTTCTTTTTATGATTTTCGAATTTTTCGATATCATAAATAGGGGCGTGATTATTTTCTATAAGGTAAAAAATTGTAGCATACTTACGCAATTTAAGATAACTATAAAAAGGGTAAAGTTGTAATTAACGCAAAAACACTTACCTGCAAAGAGAGAGAGAGATAAAAATCAAGAATTAATTAATAGATCAGTATAAAGTTTAAAGTAAGGCATGTACAACAAAGTTGTATATATAATCTATACTAAGTTCTGAAAATGAAACGACATTTTAAACGAATACAATTTATATCAGGCCTGAAGAAGCTGTTCGAATTGCTTACACTCACCATTTTCCACTTCAACATCATTACCTAATCTCAAGATCTTATGTGACTTTTGGAAATTGAAAATTATCTACAACAAAAGCAAGTTGAAGGCAAGCCACGTTAGGAGTCGAAGAGTTTCTTTCTAATCTTAACGAAGCGACAGTTGTTGCAAATTTTTTTCCGTATAGCTGTAGCCTATCTGGTTCGTATGGGAGACATTTTCACATATCTACCTAAGCACACCTTAAATCTCTACCATCGGCAACAGACAGAAAAAGCAGTTTGTTAAATTAAACCAACAAAAAAATTGCAAAATCAAGTAGGAAAAGAGCAAACACCAAAGTATTAACGAGACTGTGTTTGGTGAGCGTAACCGCATCACATGGCTAAAAGAAAGTGAAAGTCTAATGTCAGATTGTATTTAGGTACGCTGCATATCTTAGGGATGTTACGGAGATCCGATACCGTCGAAACTTCGTGAATTCGGTTGAGTGGAATCGGAGTTATAACGAATGTGGATTAGTAGGAACCTCTTTTTCAAAATTTAAAAATTTTTTGATAGCGAATACAGGGGCGTGGTTATCACGGACATTTTTGTACCATGCTATAGTCAATATATGTTTTACGAAATGGAAATCGATATTCCAATTAAACAAATTTTAAAACTCCGTTTCCTGTTCCGATGAACTTACTTCCGTAACATCCCTAGTATGTAAGTAATTATGTAGTTACTTTTTATTCATAGTTTCCAGTTTCAAAGTAATCTGCGGCTGTTAAAGCGGGTAAGGCTCAAGCCGCACAAAGGCAATGGGGAAATTGGTGAAACCCATACAAAACAAAAAGTGAAACAAAAACTCATTTCGTAGCAACAAATAGGTCCAGACTTTGAACAGAGTCTGATTTGTCTAAATAAAATTTAATACAGTCCCCTTAATCGAAGTAGTTACTGAACAGTCTCAGCCTTATTAATTTGATAGGGCTCTTAAAATTATTCCAATATTCGAAGATTCGATTGTCGATTTTTTGCTTCGATCATCGAATATTCAACGACGCACTATTCGAATACTGCCTTGTTCGAATAGGTTGAGCATTCGAATATCAAGAGCTCTACTCCCTAGATCGAAAAGAATTCGGTATTTTTAAACATCCACCAGCGCCCCGGGACTATCGAAAGAATTGACTGGATTAGAAGTCTAGTGTGCCCTGTTTAATGTAATCAAGCTCCTGTGAGATTGAAATTTCGTATTGATGTATGAGGGGGGGGGGGGGGGGGGGGGGTACTTCAAACTAGAAAAGGGTGCGCAACGGAACGGTACAGGTTGGACTTCTGTCCCCCGCTATTCTCTGGATTGAACCTTGAAGCCAGGAACTTGCGAGTGAGGTTACATGTTCAGGTTTGTATGAACACGATGACTAGAAGGCAGTCTTGTTGTCTAGCTGCCAACCCCAACAATAAGGTTACTCGTTCTGTCAAGGTCCGCCAACGATTGGGGGGTTTACTTCTAAAACTCTCTGATAGGGCTAGATATCTCAGAATTATACTTGTTTCCTGTGCCTTGGAAACGCAATGTGAAAGAGAGGTCAAGAAGGCTTAGTCACATTGTACTGTTGCACGGAAGACATCAGAAATAGTGCCTCTTTATATACCCCTAGTAGACATTGCATCCGCTGACCGGGATATTATCAGATATTGTGATAGGAGCTACGGCAGTCCAGCATTCATCGAGGTCCCTGGGATGATAAAAGTTTCTCGAGCAATTTTCGAGCTGATTTTGGGCAGATTGGGCAGTCGTTAATCTTGGCAAGACATCGGGGTTTTGTTGGTCTGCGATATTCTCTGAGGTTATCTCTTGCAGGGTTATGAGACTCTTCCGACCTCTGACGGGGCACTGACCAATTGGATTGCACACAGGTCGCTTCAACATATTGGGACACCCTTTCGGCGGTAGTTGAATGGAGAAAGATGTGGTGTAATCAAAAAGTCACTTCGTGCTTAGCTGACTAGTTTTTTTCAGAACTAGGAGAGGGTACTTTGGCTAAGTCATTCATACTCTAATTACTTTGGTGAGTAGGCCGAAAAGCCTCACGTAAATGAACTCCATCTAATTAGCGGTATTTACAATGCTTCCATACATGTATTTACTTTCCATTAGTGAGGCTGGCTAAACGACCCATTGTAAATTATAAGGCAAGGTTTGCTTTTATGTCCCTTTACACCAGAAGCAGTTTTTAGGTGAGAGGTATGTGTGGGTACTATGATAGATAGCACAATAGGAATCTTTAGGCAAAGTAAATAGTACAAGGAATGAAAGATCCGAAAATGGAGGAATTAAGTGCATAGCAAAGGGATCTTTGATGTTTCCCCTTGGCGTTAATTTAAAATTTTTAAGAGTTGTTGTCTGCCTGTCTGTATGTTTGTTCGCGCATCACTCACAAACACCTTGATAGAATTGAATGCAATTTTTAGGAATTTTTTGCTAGATGGCCAACTAAACGTTAAGAGTCCATTTCTCCTGTACACAGTGGTGGCAATTAAAATTGGCATGTCTGTGTGCATTCATGTTTGTATGAGCATCATTAAATATCTTCACCGACATATTGATGGAAATCAACCTTGAAATATAGAGCATCCCTGCAAAAATCGTTGGATTATGTGTTCCAATTTTCTGATATTGGAGTACTCCAATAGTAATCCTTTGTATACATAATCGGACCACCTTCAGCTTTTTGAAAGCCGATCATTGCTCCTGCCTTATCGACGAAAATCACGACACTATCGCTCTGACAATATGTACTCCAAGGAGTAACAACATTGGAGTACATTGCAAAGTACTCTGACAGTAGGTACTCCATGGAGTAGCAGAAACAAAGCGAAGGTTGGAGTAGGTGGTCCAGTCCTAGGACATCGCAATGTTAATTGGAGCACAATTTGTATATGAAAAAGGATTACATTTGGAGTACTCTGATGCTCCAATTGGAGTACTCTTTGGATAGGTAATAGAGTACTCTCTGTTGCTGCTATATAAACTGTTTACAATTTCTGTATTTTTCACTATCAATACATAAAGTAAATAAATATTTTTGGGTAAGCGAAATTCCGTTTTACAGTTCCTAAGCAAGATAAACAATAAAATATCGCTAAACACAAATAAAATCCAGAATTTATACATAGAACTATGTATTTGGTAATAAACCCAGAAGGCAAGAAGCAAGAGATCTCAAAGTTTATAATGAAACCATTAAATTACTGAAACAAATGATTAGTAAATACAAATATGAAGCACCAAATTACTGAAAAGAATATTCCAAGGCGAATAAATTTACAGGTGACTTTTTCCCACCATATGACTTCTTCTTCTTCCTTGAAAATCCAATCGTAGCTGTCAAATTTCTTATGTTGTTGCTTTGTCTGACATTTTTAGGCACAAGGAGTGTGTGCGTGCGTGTAGATCTGAATTCGCTCGAACACACCTGTAATGAATTCGCCTTGGAATATTCGTAAACACAAAAATGAAGAAATAAGGTTGTGCACCAGAAAAATCAAGACGTATATATTAGACTGGTCAAAAAACATTTTTTTGATGAAAAAAAAGTCCACCAAATTTTCAAAGAAAATTTTAATTGATATATTTTTCAGAATAAATAAATATAAATATAAAAACGTTGGCCTGTCTAATGTCTATATAACTTATAGTAGCAAGTGTGCTTTATTTTGTTGATCGAGTATTATTTAAGTTTGGAATTACAAAAAAATTAAATAGATTAAATTTCGTTATTTGTTTAAGCTGAGAAGCGACGAAAAGATCAGCGGCGATTGTTAGTCCGGTTAATAAATATTTGCAAGGGTTTTTCAAAACTTAGCTGCACCAGTCAATTAGATACCCCTTTTTATGATTCCCACAATTTTCGATATCAAAGAGGAGGGCGTGGTTATCCTGGAATGTTGCGCATTTTTAATAGCAACCTTCCTTGCCAACAAAATCTTACTATTTTAGTTGCGTCAATCAATAAATTAACTCTATTTTTGATTTTCGATATCGAAAACAAGGGCGTGGGTATCTTTGAATTTTGCCCCGATTTTTAATAGCAACCTTTTTTGGTTATAAAATTTTATTATTTTACCCTTATAAGTCAATGAATTACCACTTCAAAAACAAGGGCGTGATTATCATCGAACTTTGGCACTTTTCCAAACCAAAATTTGTTGACTAAAATTATTTACTATTTTATCTGTGTATCCTGTATTTTTATTTTTGAATTTTTCGATATCGAAAAGAGAGACGTGGCTTTCATCTATTATTATTATTATTACTACCATCATCATCATCATGATCATCATCATCATTATTATTAGACAATGTCCCGTAGTTATAATACCTACCTAGTAAGGGCTCTTAGATCGCCCCTTCTTAGATTAATGAGCCTGGCCGATGCTCTTCTTTTTACAACTCTCCTTCCTATCTTTCTTCGCCTTCACACTTTCTCCCTCCCTTATCTCTTCATTCCCCTCTTTCCTTCTACCACGCCCCTCTTCCTCTATATCCCATTCGTATTGGCCCCCGTTAATTTAGACATAATTCTACCCACGTACCGAATTTGAAGGAAAACGCACCATGTATAAGACATTTTCGAATTGATCGGTTCCCTGGTGCACTTTCCGGAAGTAAGAAATTATGAATCTAAACCATTCTCGAATACACCTTATTCATATTTCGTTATTTCGGAATTTAAGAAGTTAGCTTCTTTCACGTGTACTGGCAACACACGGTTTTTTTATAAACGATATCGAAAAAGGGGGGTGGTTTTTTCGAACTTCGCAAAATTTTACTATTTTTGTTGCGTCTGTCAATTTTACGATTTTAGCTCCATCGGGTTGCAAACCACCTCTTTTTCATCATTTTCAAATTTTTCGATATTCAAAAAAGGGGGGTGGTTATCACCGAACCTCGGCAATTTTCAATAGCAACCTTCCTTGGCAACAACATTTTAAAATTTTAACTGCATCAGTCAATGAATTATCCACTTTTTAGGATTTTCGAACTTTTCGATATCGAAAACAGGGGTGTGATTATCTTCGAATTTCGAAAAATTTTCAATAACAATATTGCTTGTCTAGAAAGCTGTTTATAATCGAGCAATGAAAAATCAAATCTATATTACAGATCTATTTTAAACAGCAGTCAAGAACCAACGATCCTTCAAGGCATATCGATAATGGGGTTCTTATCACATCTCCAGCTAAGCCATCCACAAATAGTTTTTGTATACATATATTTTAGCATCTATAAGTAAATTTATGAATAAAGCAACGTCATTAATGCTGTAAACTAAGCACGAAGCACCTAAACCTCATTGTCGGTGTTGCCTTTGTACGAGTACTAGGCACCGACCGACACAAGATTTTTACTCAAACGAAATTGCAAAACCAAATCGAACAAATAAGAAAAGTATGCAGTGAACGGCGGCAAAAAATAAAAATCAGCTGTACGTTAAGCTCAACAAGTCAAACCAAACACACAGAAAATCCAGTAGGTGCTATGATATGTAGGTAAGATGGGCGGTAGATAAGTACGGGGTTATAAAGGAAATTCAATCTTACCCCCTTATTCATAAAAAGTAAAATAGGTTTATTAAACTCTTATAATTCAAAATTTGTATGGAAACGTCATTTAAAAAAGCTTTATAAACCAATTTTATTTTTATGGGGGTTAAAATATATTAAAATTGTAAAATTATAAAATTGTCTCTACTTTATCGATATTAAAGATATATGCATACGAATAAAACCGAAAAAACGGGTTTTTTTAGAATTTTTGTCTATCTGCCTGTATGTTTGTTCGCTCATCACTCAAAACCCGCTTGTTGGAATTGAATGTAGTTTTTGTCCGGTATTTTCTAGATGTCCAACTCGAGGTTTAGGGAAAATTCACCGCAAGATAATGTTTTGTTCCTGCTGTATCAGCATACCCTCGTAAACACATATTTTTTCATATACGCTTTGTAGGGCAAGTGTACGGCGAAGCACTATATATGTACGTACATATCATTTATGTTTGCTCACTGAATGGCTTAACAATAGGTGGTATTCACTATAATAGCTAGCAAGCAAATGTTGACTTTCAGACAAAATGATACATCAGATAACTCGAGAGCTAAATACCATTGATTGTGAATATATGTATGAGCGCATTAAATGATGTCATAGAAAAACTAAATGAATGAAAAGTCGATCATTTAAAATTAATCTATGTTAAGGCGAGTCAAAGTCAGTAAAGATAAGAGGTGTTTTAAGTGACAACAGCTGTTTGTGTAAAGATAAAGAGATAATATGTAATAATACATTTATTCATCGCTAACTGTTTCTAATAAGTATTATGTTGTCAACAGCGTTTTGTAAAAAAAAAATAAAAATTTCCTAGTATTTTTTTGTTACTATTTAATTTTTTTTGTTCACTGGGTTGGACGGTAGGTGAAATTTGTGTAGTCAAAAATTTTAATCAAAATAAACTTGAATGCCTGAAGAAAATATATTTGTGGGCACATTGAATAGCGTAGCAGGCAAAATACAAGTTTTTGGTTTTAATCATACATATATGTATTACTTCTATATTGGCAGCAACGTATCTTCTCAAAGTGTAATAATTTCGAAATCAATTCGAGGCAAGCTAGTACCGTTTTTGTCAATGTATTGTGTACGTGTATCAAGGCGAATTCATACAGGTGTGCTCGAGCGAATTCAGATCTACACGCACGCACACACTCCTTGTGGCTGTAAATGTCAGACAAAGCAACAACATAACCAATTTGACAGCTACGATTTGATTTTCAGGGAAGAAGAAGAAACCATATGGTGGGAGGATGCCACCTGTAATGAATTCGCCTTGACGTGTATATTCATAAACGAAAAAATTGAAAAAATTGTCAAAGCAATAAAGTAGCGGATTTCGTTGATAGGGGCCCAAATGTATTGAAACCAAATTAAATTTTTTTTTTTGAAAATATGTTGAGGCTTGTTATCACAAGTATAATGGTAAGTTATCTATAGTTTTTCGTCTTAGAGCCCAATCAGTATACTCAACCTAACTTAACTTAAGCCAAAAGTTTCCAATATAGGCATTTCCTGGCGTCGCGGACGTTACGTTGTTTTCCATACAAAATTGAAATTTACGCTGGCAAACGCCCATATTTTCTTTCGTAAATAACGATTTATACAAATTTCTGGAATACGAGGATGGCCTTAAGTTAAGTATACGTAAAGACTGATTGGACCCTAACGGGGCCCTTAATTGTGTGTTTAGCTAATAACTTTCAAGGAGCTATTTTTGTATGTTGGAATATTCGCTACTCTCTCCATAATAGCATAACCGATCTTGAAACAGACAACGGACTACATTCTGTTATAATAAGATAGGTTCACAGCGAGCTAAGCTCTGTGGCCCAGGCATATTTTATAGTTCTTTTTTTTACTTTTAAAATTTATAAAAAATTTAATTTTAATTTATACCGCGTTAGTGAAACGCTCATGGTTTTTTGAATTATTTTTGTAAACAAAAATATATGACTGCCTCGCTCAAAATTAATATATCTGTACTGTGATATTTTCGAACGGTACTAGCTTTTACTGCCAATATAGGAGTATTAAATATATGGCTTTAATCGTCGCACGCCAAAAAAAAAACCAACCCAGCAAATCAAAATTAAATTATTTTTCTGAGAGCCTCATTTACAGTTTTCAAAGTCTTCAGCCTTCTTTGTGTACCAAATTTACTATTTTAGCTGCTCTTTTAAGACTTTCGAAGATTCGAAGTCGAAAGTAGGGGCGGGGTTATCATCGAACTTCCCGTAAAGAAGCTTCCAATGAGGTCAAGTCAAGCTGAACTTTTTTTCTTTCTATCTAGCCGAGGCTTTCGCTTTATCTACTGCCGGTCCTATCCCGGTGTGGTAGGAAAACGTTCTGGGCCAGAGCTTCTTTTTTAATTTGCATAATGTGACCTAGGTAGCGCATCTTTGGGAAACTCACACGGCACTGCATATGTTTATTTCTTGTCAATAGTCTCTGTTGTTATCATCATCCATAAATCTTCTCAAATGAGAAGACAGCTAGAACGTGTCCTGGTTCACCACAAGGCCGACTATTTTCTCATCTTTATTCCGTCCAGCGAAGGAAAATCACTCTTCACTTCCGTGTTCGAACAGCTAGGCTTTAGTAGTGATTACCAGGGGATTAATTGGGAATGGATTGTAATGAGGAAGAAAAGTAAGGGGAGCGAAGAAAGAAGATGCAGAAGAAGATGAAAATGGTAATGATAAGGGGTAAGAATAAGATGATAAGGGACTGAGAACGAGACTTCCCTTTCCCCATAGGGTTATGCCAAAAAAGAGGGAGGTGTAGTTGAAGGGAATGGAAGAAGAGTAGCCAAAAATGTAAAACATCTTTAAATAAAAGAAAAAAAATGAATTAGAGAAATCAATGTGAATTTCCAAAGAGTTCAACAAGCTTTCGCTGGTCCCCTCTTAAGGCCGATATCCGAGGCCAATATGCAGTCATCCTCTGTGGTTCCGTGGTTTCTGTTTTAAGTTTGCCTTATGAGCCATACCTTTAGATACAGACCGGTCACGAAGTGGTCCGGTGGTTTCTGGTTTGCTTTATGAGGCATGCATGACCGGTCAGAAAATGTGATATTTCTCAGCAACGCCTTCATTACCAATGCGGAACGTACCTATAGATCCATCAGGGTTTGACGAGACTTCGTAGAGTAAAGCAATCGCTCACCAGCCGCACATCAGGAGCCGTAAGTCTAAAAAAAAGTAAGGTCAAATCGTGTCTTGAAATGATGCAAGTCCATTGCAGTTGTGAGTTGATTTTGACACACTCGCGGTATAACGGGTTTAATCAAGATCCGCCATTATCGGGGAAAGCCGGGGCATCTCCTGCAGGATATGAATTATCATCACGTATGAAAGGTATTGGCTCAAAAAAGCCACTCAACCAGAGATTTGATTGAAAGTACGAATTACCCAAGAAACTTAATCCATAGATGGCGCTGAGTACATATTTTTTCTCAAATTAAAAGGATCACAGATTTGACATCGTATTTTCACAAAAAAAAAATTTGAAGGGTTGACACGTAGGTCTATTATAGCTCTTTTCTTGCATAACCGCAATTATCTCACTTTTAGTGTTGAACTTGTGGTTTTTTTCGGAGTTGCCACCTTTCTAGAATATAAATAAAAACCAAATGAGATATTTATGCCTATATGTAGGGTTGCATCAATATGGAGGTGGCATATTTATTTTTTGCCATATTCATTATTTTTCAAAAACGACGTGACCTATTCGAATATATGTGATATGGTAGCCTTTGGTCCCACAGTTGGAAAATTCAGTCTCCACGATATAACATCCCCCAACGGCACTAGGTTGATTGACTTCGCCGCTGCTCGCAATATGGTCATCAGTAGTACCAGGTTCCAGCATAAGCGAATACACCAAGCCACATGGCTGTCCCCTGATCAAAGAACTAGAAACCAGATTGATCATGTCTTGATTGACGGCAGACATAGCTCCACCGTTCTGGACGTGCGTACACTGCGTGGTCCCAATATTGACTCTGACCATTATCTTGTCGCAGCCAAGATACGCACACGCCTCTGTTCAACGAAGAAAGTGCGCACAGTAACGGAAGGAAAGTTTGACGTCGAGAAGCTGCGCATGACACAGACAGCTGATAATTTCACAACTCGACTCTCACATCTGCTAGCAGAGGGCAATCCTCGACCTAACGATGTAACCGAGCAATGGAAGCATATCTCTCACTCATTGCGTACCGCCGCTGAGGCCACTATAGGGTTCCAGCGAGCCCGCAAGAACAACTGGTACGATGAGGAATGCAAAACTGCCTCGAAAAAAAAGGACGCTGCCTACAAGGAGACGTTGCGAACGGGCGCAACCCGCAGTGTATGGCAACAATATCGTGAGGCAAAGAAGGAAGAGAGACGCCTTTTCAGAAAAAAGAAAAGTGAGGCCGAAAGGCGTGAGTGTGAGGAGCTTGAGATGCTGGCTGACAGGAATGATGCCCGAAAATTCTATGAAAAGATCCGGCGGATGACGGAAGGTTTTAAGACCGGGGCAAGCTCCTGTAAGGACAATAATGGCGACCTGGTAACCGACGTACAAAGTGTACTTAAGTTATGGAGGGAGCACTTCTCCTCACTGCTAAATTGCGAGGGAGGCGTCGAACCCTATACCCCAATCCCTGACGATGGAAAAGTCGTCCCACCACCTGACTATGATGAAGTGAGGATAGCTATATCCCGGCTCAAAAACAACAAAGCGCCTAGAAAAGACGGACTACCCGCCGAGCTGTTCAAACACGGAGGCGAAGAGCTGGTAAAAAGCATGCATCAGCTCTTATGCAGAATATGGTCAGACGAATGCATGCCTCCGGATTGGAATTTAAGTGTGCTTTGCCCAATCCACAAGAAAGGCGATCCCGCTAACCGCACCAACTACCGCGGAATTAGTCTTCTTAATATCGCATATAAGGTTCTTTCTAGCGTGTTGTGTGAAAGGCTGAAGCCCATCGTAGACAAACTGATTGGACCTTATCAGTGTGGCTTTAGACCTGGTAAGTCTACCATCGACCAGATTTTCACGATACGCCAAATCCTGGAGAAGACCCATGATAAGAGAATCGACACTCACCATCTCTTTGTCGATTTTAAAGCCGCGTAAAAAGGAGTTGACAGCGTAAAAAGGAGTTGTCTGAATTTGACTTCCCTGCAAAGCTTATACGGCTTTGCCAAACGACGTTGAGCAATACCAACAGCTCCGTCAGAATCGGGAAGGACCTCTCTGAGCCATTTGAAACCAAACGAGGCTTCAGACAGGGCGACTCCCTTTCGTGCGATTTCTTCAATCTGATGCTGGAGAAGATAATTCGAGCAGCAGAGCTAAACCGCAATGGTACAATCTTTTACAAGAGCGTGCAATTGCTGGCGTATGCCGATGATATTGATATCATTGGCCTTAACAACCGCGCCGTAAGCGCTGCCTTCTCTGGACTGGATAAGGAAGCGAAAAAAGTGGGTCTTGCCGTGAACGAGGACAAGACGAAGTATTTGCTGTCATCAAAGAAAGAATCGGCGCACCTGCGCCTTGGCAGCCATGTCACTGTTGATAGTTACAAATTTGAAACTGTGAGGGACTTCGTCAATTTGGGAACCAGTATCAACACCGAAAATAATATCAGTCTAGAAATCCAGCGGAGAATCACTCTTGCCAACAAGTGCTACTTTGGACTGAGTAGGCAATTGAGAAGTAAAGTCCTCTCTCGAAGAACAAAGATCACGCTCTATAAGTCTCTCATCATACCTGTCCTGATGTATGGCTCAGATTCATGGACAATGTCAAGAGAAGATGAGATGGCCCTTGTAGTATTTGAGAGAAAAGTTCTCCGGAAGATTTATGGTCCTTCCCGTGATGCCAACGGCGAGTATCGAAGGAAATTTAACGATGAGCTGTACGAGCTCTACGCAGATCTGACCATAGTCCAGCGAATTAAAGCCCAAAGACTCCGCTGGCTGGGCCATGTTATGCGAATGGACAAAGAAGCTCCAGCACAGAAGGTTTTCCTATCGTCGCCTGAATTCGGCAGCAGAGGAAGGGGGAGGCCTCGACTGAGATGGAAACAACAGGTGGAGGATGACTTGAACTCCCTTGGGGTTTCCAATTGGCGTCGGTTATCGCTAAAAAGGAATGACTGGCGTGCTTTGATACGAAACGGCCAAAATCGCTTAGGCGGTTAAGCGCCAATAAATGATGATGATGGTAGTCTTGCCAGTACAAAGTTGTTAAGGGGTTGCCACCTATTTAAAATTTGAAAATATTTGACCAAGCATCTTATCGCTGCTTGGCGTTCGTCTAGCAGTGACATTTAGCCTAAGCTTTGCTTGATTGTTAAATTCTCTCGAGCGGGGCCCCTACATACACTTACCTGTATGACAAAATCTGAGAGTAGAACAAATTCAAGTTGCCAAAAACCGCGAATTGACAAATTAAGCTCATTCATTTATGTTATGTAGTTATGTACTTAGTAGTAAGGTACATATAGACGAACTGGTTTTATTAACTTTTTTATTTTCTACTAAAATACAACATCTTTCAATTTTTTCGCTTTGCTTCAAGTCTTAAATATTTGCACTCGCTTTGTTCATATGTAAGTATGTATGTAGATTAGGGTGATCAAAAATAAAATATATACATATGTATTTTTTTTTTTTTTGGATTTGTACTTGAACTCATTGTTACTACACCTTTTTCAATTGTACTTCAGAATGCGTAAACTGTTCTTCAGAAACCATAAATTGTACTTCAGAATAGTCAATTTTACTTCAGAAGTTGTATAATGTGTTTCAGAATAGTTAATTGTACTTCATAAACTGTAAAGTGTACTTCAGAATAGTCAATTGTACTTCAGAAACTGAAAAATGTTATTCAGAAACCGTAAATTGTACTTGAGAAATCGTAAATTGTACATCAGAAACCGTAAATTGTACTTCATAAACCGTAAAATGTACTTCAGAAAATGTAAATTGTACTTCAGAAGCTATGTAGTATTTGTATCTTGGAACCTTAAAAACAGCTTCAAATGTACTACGGTAATGTAATTTGAAAGAAAAAAACTGTGAACTTAGTTTCGATTATGAACCCGATTGAGTTGGCGGCACGGAGAGAGCGGTTAATATGTGAAGCTATAGGCCGTTTCCTCCCAAGGCCACAATTGTCAGGTAATCCTTTGAAGCCGACCTATGTTCTTTTCAGAGCTCTTAGATCTATGTATTACCAATTATTCTATCTGAATTAGTTTCTGAAGTACAATTGATTCCTTCTGAAATACATTTTATAACTTTTGAAGTACAATTGACTATTCTTAAGTACAATTTACGATTTCGGTAGTACAATTTACTCTTTCTGAAGTACAATTTACTGTTTCTGAAGTACAAATTATGTTTCTGAAGTACAATTGATTATTCTGAAGTACAATTGACTATTCTGATATACATTTTACGGTTTCTGATGTACAATTGAAAAAGGTGTAGACAAATTTCGGAAATCCTTTGCAAATATGAGTTTTTTTTACTTTTTCTTAGTTCTAGCGAAAAAGACATATCTCTCTACCTCTGTAATCAAATCGAGAATTGAACGATCTACAAAAAAGTTAAAATTAATATTTTATTAGGCTCACCCATTAAAAGATATTGCAGTTTAAGTTGTGATTTTTTTTTTTTTTTTGGAAAACCCATTTTTGCTTCATTTTATAACTTGTTAAAAAAAGATAATAATGAAATTCGCAATGTCTAGTTGTATAGGAAATTATCTGATCTATGAAAATGATCATACATGATTAGTCCATTAAATTAAGCGTTTATGAGATATCAAAGTCAAGTTAATTGCAATTTTGCAAGAAGCAAAACTAAATCTTTCCAAAAAACTGTGCAATTTTAAACTGCTATAACTTTTAACAGGTGAGTTTTAGGAAAATAGTGCATTCCACTTTTTTGTAGATCGTTAAATTTGCTACAAAAATTCGAGGTCAGATATTTTTTTATTCACAGTAGATCCTTCAATTTCCTACAATAATTCGAGGAAAGAATCAAAAAACGAATTTATCGAAACAAATTTCAAACTTGAAACTTTAATAATTTTAAATGGGTGAGGTTTAAAAAAACATTGTATTTGAAATTTTTTGTAGATCGTTCAATTTTCTATAAGAATTCGATGTCAGATAATTTTTATGTACAAATCCGAAAACAAGAATCGATGTTTTTTGAACCACCCTAATGTGGATATATGTGTATTTAGTGTGTAGATTTGTATGAATTGTTCAATTTTACATTTGTTTCTATTAGAAGCATTAAATACTTGTTGATAATTACATTCGATTTTCATTAATTCGCGCTTCCTTTCCTTTTTATTACTCATCAAGTGCGCGTTAGTTCAAGAGATAGAAAAAAAACTATACATAGAATATTAATAAATACAACAGAAATAATATTTACTTAGATAGTTAAAAAGCGAATGAAACTGCAATTTGTAAACGATCATTAGCGATTAACGTCAACGAACACCAACGATTAACGTCATCAAAGCATCGACCAGTAGCAGTAGCAGCATCAGCACCAAGTTGAACAGCGAACTCTTCACCGGGTTTGAGCCCAACCGCAAGCTCGCGCGCTCTCTTCCTTTTACGCCACTTACGTGTAGGCGGTTCTTTCCAACCATTCATCCATGCTAAATGTCGCACGATTCATGTCATCGGTATCGCGTTCGCGGAATATGTCAATGTATGATTTAGTCTTAACCGCACACATCAAGAAATCATCAAAGGTAATTTTACCTTCGCGTGACGTGTAACGGCGA
This sequence comes from Campiglossa producta, assembly GCA_964058755.1. Classification (NCBI taxonomy): domain Eukaryota; kingdom Metazoa; phylum Arthropoda; class Insecta; order Diptera; family Tephritidae; genus Campiglossa; species Campiglossa producta. Next base: position 54,100,759 of record CAXKVI010000003.1, read on the forward strand.
CCTAAAGCGTTTAGTACGCGATTATTCAGACGATAGCCAGCTGAGTTGAGTGCGTCCCGCAATTGGAAACTTTCTATTTCACCATTATGATCACGATCATAAAATTTGAAGACCGCTTTCCATTTAGCAATATCAGTGAGTAGCGATTCGAATTCGTCGAAACCCAAATTACCCGATTGATCTTTATCCATCATGGCGACCATTGAACGACAAGCATCTTTCGAGAACGTATTACCATCGATCATAACATCGCGCAACGAGTGATCGAGTATGCGCTTGAGCTCCATCCAATCCACTTCCATATCGCTGCCAGCGATGCTCTTGAATAGTCTCCGCAAATTCTCACGTTGTGGATCTTCTTCGCGTGGTGGCGGTATGCTTGGTTTGATACGTTCATCAACATCACAATATCCCACCGAGTCATCATTCTCATCCATCGTGTTTGCGGTCTCAGAAAAGACGCGTATAATGTACTCACCCTCTTCGTTCGGATCAAAGGTTGAGGGCACTATGAGATAATTACCAGGAGGCAGCTTGAAGCGCGCACAAACCTCGCGTGTGTTGATAAAATGAGGTGACCGCGCCACCGATGCGCGATATTTGAAGAAGTTCAAACCTTGTGGACGCGTCTCCATATCGCGCTCGGTCAAATGATAGATGGCAAAACCTATTGTGAGGCACTCCATGCCACGATTACGTTTGGAGCGTCGATTCTTCTGCATCAAGGCGACTATTACCGTGCACTTGCCGTCGTCATCATCCTCATCGGGATCGGTTAGAGTAATCACATACTGTGGATTATGCCAAAAGGTTTCCAGGAAGTTACGACAACCGCCCGCTGTGACATTAGCCGTCCATTCGCCTTCAAACATTTGCATTTCCCATTTACGTTTGCCATCATGCTGCTGATCTTCGGTGAGCGAGTCTGGTGAGAGATTGCATATCTCCACGCGGTCGAAATTATTCAAGAACTCTTGGAAAGGCATCCAAAACTCGCCATCCGCATCGAATGTGAGACCCAGCTCTTGTTTCTGCGCTTCGGGTATATAACGCCATTCGGGCGAGTTGTCGCTGAATGGGCCATTCCACTCGGCATCATTACCCCATGGATTGCGCATGCGTATCATTGGTAGCTTTCCTTGCCTATTGGGCGTATTGATATCAATCATGCAAACGCGTGATATCGAGTAGGCGTGTCCACGTATGAGGCCTTGCCGTGTTTCAGCCTCAAACACATTCGGATCAGGTTCTAGCGAACAACCCATTAAAGAATTACGATTCATTGCCTTATCGAGTATGTTGAATAGATTGGGTGGCGCTTCCTTCAAGTCATACCACTCAGTCACACCACCGGTGAAATCCTCCATAGCCTCGCAAGTGGTGCCACCCTTAAGCGCTTCATACGAACCATGCAATTTAGCGTAGGCTTTCTCCAACAAAGCGCTCCAAAACTCATTGCGCTCAGTTGAGTGCATGTACAGTAACTCACCACGATATGTGGGCAAACGATCATCCACCACCACCTCCACCCATGTGCCATACTGCCAAAATTTGAAATGGAAGATACCAGCATAGCTCTCATCAAAACTTTGATCCGGGGGCACAACATGGAAGAACAAATTTGGATCTGATGTCAAATTGGCGGCTGCTGCCAATAGCCAGCAATCGCCCAACTCACCCTGCTGCACATCAAAACGTGAGTAACCATCTACGAAGAATTGTGGATCATCGGTAATTTCATGCGGACGCAACCATTCAACGTAGCGATCGGGGCGACGCGAAAACATCAGTGAGTCATTGTTTGCTGGAAAATCGGGATCTTCAAAGAGTGTGCCATTATCAAGGCAGCTGCTGCGTAGGGTATCGTAAGGCACATGTGCATCATCTGCGACACCGCCGCGCGTCTCACGTGTCTTCTCTTTCATCCAAAACATATTCTCGCTTTCGGGCACTTTCACCGCTGAAAATGGTATCTCTGGTATACCCACCGAGGGTTCTTCATGCTGCGTTGGTAACGTATCATTCGCTGATTCACTGACCACACAACCGCCACCACCCCCGTAGGTAGGCATAGCACCATCTGGTAACGTCGGTATTGTTGGATACAGGCTAGATGGTGATGTTGGTGGTGGCACGCTGTAAGGCAGTGGCATACCACTTGGCATTGATGTTGGATAGGGTAGCGCTGGTGCACCACCACCAAATGTGGGATATGCTGGCGCCCCACTGGGATATGGCGCCGCTCCAGCTGGTGGATATGGGGTATACGGTGTCGGCATACCACTACCACCAATGGGGTAGGGTACATTTTGTGCTTGTTGTCCCAAGGTCGGATAGAGCGATTGTCGCTGAAGATAAGGCGCTGTTGATAATGGATATGGCGCCGCTGTTGGCGGGTATGGCGGTGCAGTTGATGACGGATATGATGCTGAGTTGGGTGTGCCAGGCATTTGTGTTGGTGGCATTGGCATGCCATAGGTTAGACGTGCTGCATCTGGATCTGGTGGCGCTGTTGGATAGGGCAGCGCTGGATACAGGCCCGGTTTTTGTGTTTCACTGTCACCACGTTCGTTTTTATTATAACCCAAAGCGGCTAAGTTCACTAAACCAATTCCCGTCGAATGGTAATTCTTGGGAAAATAGTTTCTTGGATCGTACATTTTTTATTAAATAAAATTTTACAGTTCTCTAACTTTAAATTAAAATTGTTTTCTTGCTATTTAAAAATCTGACACTATTTTTACAAATCGATAGAAGCGAATATTACTGGCACAAAACGTTTCACTTCATCACACAGTTTCCTTACACTAATTTCAACGCATACAATGACATAGTTTGCTCTCGTTGGCTGGCTGGTTGGTTGATTGGTAAACTGGCTGGTCGTGTTTTCAAACACAGTGTTGCATGTGAGTGTACTTAATGAATTCAGAGTGTAAACAGTAATAAATGTAGTGTGAATCACCGTTGCGAAATCAAATCAAAGCAAACTACAAGAAGAGAATCCTGCTTATTATTGCATGTGCTTTGTTTCTCATTTCGATTTGTTTGTTTGGAGAAAAAATACCCCCTTTTCACTTCATATTTCGTTATTTCGTATGGTTGGTCGTGAATAGCTGCGCAGTGTTGAATAAAATAGCTGAGTAATGCGGCGTTCAGTGATGCCAACTAGACTCCAATCAGTGGTTGAAAGCGGCCAGAATAATTTTACTTTTAACCTTCATGCTGAAACATACATATTTACCATGACAACAAAAAAAGTTAATCATATATTAAGGTTTTTTCATGCTGTTCCTTTTTTCAAGTTTCCTTAAATCTTTTTCCCTTTTAAAAAGTTTTTTTTCTTTAATTCATTTATTCATTTATTTTTAGTCGATTTTATTTTTGAATTTTTTTTTTTTGCTTTTCCAATTTTTTTTTTTAATTTTTTTTTTGTTTTTAATTTTTTAAATTTTTTTTATTCTTTTTTATTTTTTTTTTTTGTTTTTTTATTTTTTTTTTAATTTTGTTTTTTATTTTTTTTTTATTTTTTTTTTTTTTATTTTTTTTTTCTTCATTTCATTCGTTTTTTATTTTTTCTTTATATTTTTTTTCCTTTTTTCATTAGTTTTTTTTACTATATTTCAATAGTTTTTTTATTTTTTTTTTCTTTATTTCATTAGTTTTTTTTATTTTTTTTTTCTTTATTTCATTAGTTTTTTTTATTTTTTTTTTCTTTATTTCATTCGTTTTTTTATTTTTTTTCTTTATTTCATTATTTTTTTTCTTTATTTCATTATTTTTTTTCTTTATTTCATTATTTTTTTCTTTATTTCATTAGTTTTTTTATTTTTATTTATTTACTAGTATTTTTATTTAACCTCATTTTTTTTATTTATTTTTATTCTATTTTATTATGTTTTGTTTTATTAATCGGGAAATTTTACGGATTCTAGAACGGTGTTTGTTACTATTTTAAAATGGTACTTTTTTTAATTTTTTGGTTTCTTTCCATTTTATTTTTTTAAACTCAATTTTACTTTATTTTCTTTTATTTTGATATTTTGTATTTAATTTTTGCTTTATTTTACTTTTTTTGTTTATTATTTTTCTTTTACTTTTTGATTTATTTTTTTTTATTTTTTTTGTATTCATATTTTAATTTTTTTTTTTTTTTTTTAATTTGTTATTTTATTTTAATTTGTTATTTTAATTTAACTTGTTATTTTAATTTGTTTACCTTATTTTGTTTTAATTTTTTTGGTTTAATTTTTTTCAGAAATCGTTCCAATATACATTTAATTTTTTTACATTATTTAATTTTATTTTGCACTCCATTTTATTTGGGTTTGTTTTATTTTATGTCGAGTTGTTTTTTTTTAGTTTATTTTATTTTTCAATGGTTTTTTATTTTTTAATTTTATTTTTAAAGTTTTTAAAATTTTATTTTTTTAATTTTATTATTTAACAAGTTTTTTCATACTTCTATTTTTTTTAATTATATTTTTTTTAATTCCATTTCAAATTAGAATACCCTAGTGAAACGAAAAAGTACGCAGGTAGAAACAATTTTCGACCTAAGCTCCGATCACAAAGCAAAGCTTATTTATTTTAATGAATTTTTTTTTTCATTTAATTTTTTAATTTAATTTTTTTTTAATTAAATTTTATTTTTAATATAATTTTTTTTAATTATTAAAATTTAATTTTAATTTTTTTTTTTTTTTTTATTTTAATTTTTTTTTATTTTATTTTTTTTTTTTAATTTTATTTTTTTTTTTAATGTTTTTTTTTTTACTTTTTTTTTAATTTTATTTTTTTTTTTTATTTTTTTTTTATTTCATTTCTTTTTGTTTTACTTTATTAATGATCTTTTTGAATACAATCCTATTTTTTTTAATTTTTGTTATTCATTTTACTTCATTTTTATTTATTTTGTCTTAAACCATTTAATTTTAGGTATTTGATTTTATTTTTTAGTTTATTTTAGGTATTTCATCTAATTTAATTTTTTTATTCAATTTATTAAAATTTTATGTATTTTATGTTTTTTTTTTAATTTAATGGGCCATAGTCATAGTCGAAATAAAGTAGATATTAAATTTAACGTCAGCTTTTTTGACAGATACGCCATTGGAAATGGTTTCATAAAGCTGACACTAACTTTATTACCTACTTTATTTCGATTATTATCTTTTTTATATTTTTTTTTATTCTCCGATATCGTCAAGCGAAAAAGCTTTACCTAAACATCATTTCTTTTACTACTTTCGAATTGCAAACCTGTGCCTCTTACTCAATTAAATTCATACACAAATGTTATCACGTCTACGCACACAGCTACCGGTGTTGTGTGTATTTCGTGTTTTCATATGTGAATAATTGTTTTACAATGCGTTTGCATTGGTGCCTAGCTGAATTTTCGTTCTGGTAAATCTTGTTTATATTAAAGAGAAAAAAATATGACTCATTGAGAACTAGAGCTACAGGGCCAAAGAATTGTACATACGGACATAAATTTACACTTACATGTGTATGTGGGGATATGCCAATTAGAGATGGAAGATGTTTTTTTGTTTTTCGGGACGAAGTCTTAAAAGATTGCTTAAGTGTTTCCACTATTAAAATGGCCTTCCAGCCGGCTTGCTAAAACAGTTTTATTTCTCTATCACAATCCGAATGTGGTATAGCGAGTAGTGTGCTGGTTTACCTAGCAAAGGTCCCAGGTACAACATCTGACACACGTAACATCATAAATATTTTAGAAAAAGTTTTTCGAAACAGGGTTTCCTCTGGTCTTGTAGTTGGATAAATATTTACACCACTGCCCATCTCTAATGTGTTTATTCTTTATGTATTGTTCTTAAATTGTTCGAGTTTTCCCAATTACGAGAGAAATATCTAACATATGCACTGAGAGAAATGCATTGAATGTTGTGACAATATCACTATTGATAGCGCCGAGTTTGATGCAAAATTCATTCAGAATGTGCGAGTTATCAAATATTATTTGCTCCCAATAAAAAGTAAAATGACATGTCAACCATTTCGATATGATGTACTATTTTTTATATTTATGGATAGAATACTAATATGTTTGAACGGCATGTCAATATCTATGGTCGTGATATGAATTTCTATTGTCGGTATATCCATATCCATATTTACTGCATAGTAATAATGGTAGAGACAGCGTATTAATATATATGGACGAAATGTAAATTTTTCTGGGACGCATAATCATAATAGTTCAACAATTTTTACTATGGATTTTCTAACAATATTACAACTTGTTGGAGCGGTTTTTTTAAATTAAAAATTTTTTGAATTTCTTATGATTGAACATTTTTCTAAAAATTGTATAATATGCCGTAGCCGAATGGTAGAATACTGGGCTAACGTGCCAGAGGAGCATGGTTCGATTCTCACTGAAACCAGATGTCAAATTATTAAAAATTTTGTTTTTTTAAACTATTTAGAATTTATCAATAGTTTATATGGATACCATTTCAATAGTGATTTATCAAAAAAGTATCGATGAAACATCCATATTCATTGATGGGACAGAAATATCAATTTTTATTTAATGTGATATCAATAATTATGGATGTTCGATCCATAGATTTCCCTCCGTGTGGGGACATGGAAAAGCACGAGATGATTTTTAATAAAAACGAATTGCAGAACAACGCAAGTTTTTGATGTGATAAAAAAGTAGCCGACGATTTGTTAATAGCTTACGTATACATATCTACGGTGGAGGGGCAATTTGGAAATAGCTTTTTCATACATACTTATATATAAGAGTGATTCAAAAAAACGATTGTTTTTTTTTTGTATTTGTACTTCCCAAAAGAGATTCCTAGACACATCTCGAAAATTCTACCCTAATAATTGTGACGCTTTGGACTTTTTGATTTTTTCTTTAGTACTAAAGAAAAAAATGCGGCTTAAACGCAGACTACAGCGAATTTCCAAATTAAAAAAAAACAAAAGTATGGGGATCGATAGATATAGTTACGGTGAGTAAATCTGTAAATTTCAATCTCTGAACTCAACAAAAAACAAAGGTTTTAAAGGTCAAACTTCAAATTATCAACTTTTTCGAGGGAGTTTTCGAAATGTGTCGGGGAATCTATTTTTTCGAAAAAAAAAGAAATTAAAAAAAAGAACGCGATCGATTTTTCGAATCTCCCTAACAACACTCAATACCGGCATGGAAGGTAGCTGACTATCGAACCGGAGATGAGATAACACCCTATGACCTTGTTCAATCTTCCTGAATCATGATTTTTTTTGTCCTGAAGTCGGGTAGTTCACTGTGACCTCCAATAAGTTTAAAGCAGTGATTGGCACAAATAGATGGCTTGATGTATGAAGGCATTGGTTTTCGCCTCTTTAGAAATGGTCTGAGGCCACTAGAACAGTCCTGAGGTCTTGGCTACAAGCGAGAGGAGGGATATTATGATACGACTCCTCTAGGTGTACTGGTTTTACAGGCTTTAGTAGAGGTGCCCGGTAATGCGGCTCGTCCTCCTTCTACCATCATCACCAGCTTCCTCAACTCCTTTTGGAGCATAGGTCCTTCGTTTCGTTTTCATTTATCATAATGTTTAAGCGCGATGTGCCAGATGTCGATACTGAGGAATTGTGCCGCAAATGCTGGTTACCTCGTGGAGAATTGTTTCCGTTCACGTTTTGATCCATGCTAGAATATTATTACAGTTTCAATCAGCGAAAGATGAGTTCAGAGATTGCTCGAAACCGTCTTTTTTCCCCTAACACCCAGTTAGAAAAGATCGAATACAATTTAGGTTAAAAAGCGTTTATAATGCAGCAGGTCTGCATGGCAGCATGAATATACCGTAGGGGCAGAAGAATTGCTCTGCGGCTCAAATCTCGTGGGCGTTGTTTCGATCTGTAGAGTCTATACCGATGGCTGTGGTAAAAATTTGTATAAAAACTGAATTATTTCAAAGTGAAATCCACAGAAGGAACTCGTAAATGACTCCGACCAGGTAAAACATTAAACCTTGTCGGGGTTTTAACAATTGATCATGACTGGCCGACACCAGCATTTAGGTTGCTGGCCAGTATAAATTTGGTACTTTGTCTTATTTCCGTATTGAGATCGCCTATCGGTTCAGGGTTGCAACATCGCAACTGATCACTTTCTAAGGTATTTCAACAAATTTCCCTTAACGTACGTCGGACCAATCGGGTCTATCTAACGCTCTTCGTTGTGGAGTGATTTATTTTTTAGACAAAAACTTTGCCGACGCGCCTACTCTTTGCGCTGCTTATCAACGCAAACGCATACGCCATTACTCAGCACTATCATTCAGCAGCACGCGTCTGTTTTATTTATTGTGCAGCATTGTATACATTTTTCTTTATATCCCCATTCATATCTTTTTAACTTTTTGGCTTTTTTAACTTGGTGAAACCTAAACAATTGACCGGCTAGACTTCCGTCTTTCACTGCGCCTCCCGCATAGACCATCAACCCAACGCGTTGGTTTGCATTTCAAATGAGACCAACTGTGAAATCGAATGGTTTTGTTTGTGTGTGTGCGGCGTGGGCGTATGACACGTACAAAAATACTTAATATTTAGTGGGAGTGACAATAGCATGGACGCACGAATGGACTGACAGGCACGACAAGCAGTCAAAAGTTGTTGTCAAAGAGAAAATGGGCTGCCTTAGTTGGCACTAGAATGCATTTGTATGTTTGTAAGCTTCAAATTTAAATGTGGAGAGACGCATTGAATAAAAACCAAGAAATTATAAACATTTGGTATGCTCACTGGGTTGGATAATAGATATACTGAATAAATTAAGAAAATGTACGATAGCATGGGGGTTGTGATTTTCGCTTCCTGATGTTTCTTTGTAAAAATAAAATAAAATCAATTTACGAATAGTAAGTGGGTCATTCCATGCCAAATTGACGAATTGTTGGAATGGAATTTCAAAATTTTTTTTTTTTTTTTTTTTTTTCAAGGAAAAAATTTAAATTTTTCGACTTCAAGACCTTTTATAATTACTATGAAATGGCATTTTTCACAATTATTGAAATTTAATTTATTAGAAAAAAGTTAGAAACAAACACCATAGCTACGCAGACTATAATTATAAAAGGTCTTGAAGTCGTAAAAAAATTTTAAAGTTTCTTAATATACAGACCATTAACAACACATCTAATTAATTTAAATTTTTCGACAAAAATGCACACAGAATGATTTTTGTCAACATGAAACATGTTAAACACTAACAAAAAAGATGCTGTTAAATTTGCATGAGATAATGAGGCAGATAGTGTTGAATTCGTGTTAATTTAACAGGAAGTCATGTTTTTTGTATTTTTATACCCAGCTGTACTTGTACACAGGGTATTATAACTTTGTTAGGATAACGGTTGGTTGTACAGGTATAAAGGAATCGAGATAGATATAGACTTCCATATATCAATATGATCAGGATCGAAAAAAAATTTGATTGAGCCATGTCCGTCCGTCTGTCCGTCCGTCCGTCTGTCCGTTAACACGATAACTTGAGCAAATAATGAGATATCTTCACCAAATTTGGCATGCGTACTTATTTGGGTTCAGAATAGATTGCTATTGAAAATGGGTAAAATCGGACCATAACCACGCCCCTTTTTCGATATCGAAAATTTCGAAAAACGTATAAAATGGGTTAATTCAATATTAGAAGCAGCTACAATGATAAAATTTGCAATATGTATTGATTTAGATGTTCTAAGGCCGATTTTATAAAAATTTTTGAAAAGGGGGCGTGGTACCGCCCACGTATATTTGAAGAAATTTTAAAATTTTGACTCTTAATAACTTCAGAACAGTTTATGCTAGTATAACGAAATTTCGTAGAGGACATACTATTGTTGTGGTAAACAGGGGCGCAGCCAGAAGAAAATGTTTGGGGTGGTTTTTAATTTTTTTCTTTTTACAACTATTTACAAAATTATTTTATAGCGCCAGTCAGGAGTAGCGTAAAGAAAGCATTTAAAAAATTGGATCAAAAGGTTAAACAATTTTTTTTGTAAAAAATCATATTTCCGTCTTTTTTTGGTGTTTTTGACTCCTGACTGTTGCTATAAAGTAATTTTGTAAATAGTTGTGCTAGGACCCCATCCCAAACATTTTCTTCTACACAGACTGGGCCAAAAGTTCAAACTTTCGTTTTTTTTTTTTTCAAGAATTATATTGATTTCCTTTTTGAGAAAGGTGAAAAAAAAATTACTGTAATTTTTTCAGATTTTTAAATTAAAGTCTAGAGGTCTATCATCGCTAGTTTAAATTTTACAGACTACCTCATATTTGGTATAAACCATTGTTGTAAAACACCATTTACCTGAACATATTTTTGAAGGAAATCGAATTCCCTACAAAATTTGCATTGACCAAAATTTTCTCAGACTAGCCGTTTTCTAGTATTCTAGCTTCAAAAATTAGCATGTTTTCTCGATTTCCCGGGGGTGTAGTTCTACAGTCCTCAAATGGCGCAGTTCTTCACTAACCTTCACAAAATAATATTGGACTTTTTTGCATGGTTATGGCCGAACCTCGGCCATAGTGTACCAATACAAGTGTAAACTCTTCTGCATAGACGTCAAAATTCCAAAATGAGTTTAACACCTGTTCATCAGAGTTGTTTTTTTGGAAAAAGAGCATCATTTTGCGCCGAGTTGCATTCGATTTGGTATAAAAAATTAGTAGTAGGTTGCATAAAAAAGTAGTTCGCTAAAACTTAGAAATTTGATTTTTTTAACATAAATAATAGCGAATTATATAAAATTAATAGTTAGAATAACTCTTTCGAGCCTACAGCTGTGGTGTATTCATACTAGTTCATTTCTGATCACCTTTAAACCAGTCAATGTCCAACTACTCAGCAAACAATATAGTTCATTGACTATACATTTTGTAGTGTATTTATACTAGTCCTTTGCTGACTACCTTCAAACTAATCAATTCCAAACTACTCAGCAGACACCTAGCTCGTTTACTATACATTTTATGGATGTTTTTATACTAGTTCTTTGCTGACTACCCTTAAACCAATCAATGCCAATCTAATCAGAAAACAAACTAGTTTACAACTATGCAATAGGAAAGAAAGCCTAGGAAAAGAGGTTGATGAAGAGGAATTGGACCCGAGAATAAGGTTGGCAAAAGCGAAAAAATTGTTTCAATAGAAATTAGTACCACCCTAAAATACAGATCCACCCGGACAACGTCGGGTTCCCTGCTAGTCTATACTATAATAAAACTGTAGAAAAGTCGTGTCTGTACATTGAAAATTTCTTTGAAAAAATGACTGGGGATGACTTGAGGAATGTTATAGAGTCCATCTCAACCATTTTTAGAATTATTGTCTGTCTGTTTGTCTGTTTATCTGTTTGTCTGTTTGAACGTAAGGATCTCGGAAACTAAGAAACAGATTTTAATGAGACTTTTTCTGGTGGACAGCTTGAAGCTTAGAAGGAGCCCTAAACTTTATTTTATCAAAATCGCCCAATAAACAAAAAAGATATAGTCATTTTAAGTGTGGTACCTATGAAATTTTTTTTTGTAAATAGATTTCTATGAAGAAAAATTCACTTTGTGTGTCAAAAAAATAACAAAATAAAATTTTTAAATCTATTCATCCATTCACTTATCTATACTATAATAAAACTGTAGAAAAGTCGTGTCTGTACATTGAAAATTTCTTTGAAAAAATGACTGGGGATGACTTGAGGAATGGTATAGAGTCCATCTCAACCATTTTTAGAATTATTGTCTGTCTGTTTGTCTGTTTGTCCGTTTGAACGTAAGGATCTCGGAAACTAAGAAACGGATTTTAATGAGACTTTTTCTGGCGGACAGCTTGAAGCTTAGAAGGAGCCCTAAACTTTATTTTATCAAAATCGCCCAATAAACAAAAAAGATATAGTCATTTTAAGTGAGGTACCTATGAAATTTTTTTTTGTAAATAGATTTCTAATTCACTTTGTGTGTCAAAAAAATAACAAAGCGTGCCTCTCACAAATGTTTGTTTAGCATTTTTTTTTTCAATTTCAGCTAAATCAGAAATCAAAGGCATAGGTACAGTGGCGTACCAAAAAATTTGGGAAATAAAATTTTTAAATCTATTCATCCATTCACTTATCTATACTATAATAAAACTGTAGAAAAGTCGTGTCTGTACATTGAAAATTTCTTTGAAAAAATGACTGGGGATGACTTGAGGAATGTTATAGAGTCCATCTCAACCATTTTTAGAATTATTGATGGATAATTTTTATGATACAAAAAATATTAGAGTTGATGATATAACAGCTGGAAAGCCTAAGAGTGAAGGTCAATCAAATAAGGAGAGAACACGGTTTGAGTTTGGAAAGGATTTATCAAGAAAATTGAAAGTGAAACGTGTACTAAGGAGATATATACCATATAATGATAGAGTTAAACAAATTAAATGTGATTTGTCACAGTTAAAGTGGGGGGGAAAAAAACAAAAATAAACGATATTTACTTAAAAAAACCTTCAATTAAACTTGTAAAAACAATTTTAAAACGGAAAAGTGATAATGAGATGGATGATATTTATGATAGAAAAAATATTAAACTTGATCTATTAAACAAATAACAAACAACTGCTAATAATTAGCTTCAAACCCCAAAATTTGGTATTTGTTTCCTTTAGGGGTCAACTCCTAAAATTAGCTAGAATTATGGAAGATAGCTCAGAATACGGGTTTTGGCCTGAGGATCACGAATCCGGAAGCACTTTTTAATTTTTTTGTGTCTGTGGAAAGTTATGGTCAAAAAACCGAAAATTGACCCGGGTCCGGTACCAAAATTGGGGCGGGTTCTCTTCAGAGAAGCAAAATATTAAAAAAGCGCTTCCGGATTCGTGTTCCTGAGGAAAAACCCCGTATTTTGAGCTATCTTCCATAATTCTAGCTAATTTATTAGGAGTTGACCCCTAAAGGAAACAAATACAAAATTTTGGGGTTTGAAGCCTTCTTTGTGCTAAGATATGTATTTGATGATAAATCTATCTAAAAACATCGTATATACATCGCCGGTTCCAAAGTAAACAGAAGTATTTCAAAATTTAATTTATTTTTGAAACGGCATTCAAAATTTCATTTTTACAATGGAGTTCTATGAAAAAATAAAAGTTTGAAATGCTGTTTTCCCAAAAATTTTAAAAAGTAAATACATCTGTTCACTTTGGAACCGGCGACATGTTTCCAAAAAAAACGTTTGTTTTCATTTTCTGTCTAATTTCTCATTTCGAAGATGCTTACCTCAAAATTTTCCTGTAAAATAAATAAAATTTACTAGTTTAAGTTTTTTTATTTTGTGTCTTTTTTTTTCTTTGATATAAAGTATAAACTGAAAGATTCGCTTAAAAGTTGCCCTAGAAACTGGAGTGAAAAAGTTGTGCAACACAGCAACACTTTTGTGCAAACAAGAACCCTGTTTCATTGATATTCGGTCCTGTACAAAACCCTGTTTTGGCAAGTGCAACGAAAACAACAATAGCAACCCAGATTTTCCCGTTAGAATTTGCCAATTTTTGACAGCGATTTGTAAGCCAACAACAATTTTTTGACGTCAATTTGTGCTGTCAAAAGAAGAGTTTACACTTGTACTGATACACTATGACCTCGGGCCCGTTGTTAAATTCTGATATCGTATTCGTATTCAGCATCCAATTTCCCTTAGGATAATGTAATTAGCTTTATTCGATGTTGATATTTTCATGTTTCGCAAATTTTCAAACCAAAATCGGGAATTCTGAGAAAATTTCAGTCTAGGTAGCTTTGGTAGAGAATTCAATTCCCTACAAAAATATGTTCAGGTAAATGGTGTTTTTCAAAAACGATTTGTCGTTTTTATACCAAATTGGAGGTTAAGTCTGTGTAAATCTAAACCATGATAGACCTCTAGACTTTAATATAAAAATCTGAAAAACTACAGTAATTTTTTTTACCTTTCTTAAAAAGAAAATCAATATTAGTTTAAAAAAAAAAACGAAATTTGGAATTTTTGGCCCAGTCTAATATACATACATACATAGATACCTGCCAATAAATGTTACTTTATATTGACTTATATAACAAAGGCCAGCCTTCTTTGTATACCCAGCGTACTAGTACTAGTACAAGGGGGTGCAGTGAAATAACGCCCGCAGAAATAACGCCGGCGGGCACTGTTTCCTTTTGAAAAGGAAATAACGCCCCGTACAAGGGTATATTAATTTTGTTCACATAACGGTAGTTTGTAACGGCACAAAATAATCGAGATAGATATAGAGTTCCATATATGAAAGTTCTTAGTTTGAAAAGAGGACTTCATTCAGGCATGTCCGTCCGTCTGTCCGTCCGTCCGCCCGTCCGTCTGTATTTACGATAACTTGAGTAAAAATTGAGATATTTGCATGAAATTTTATATACAAGTTACTCTTTGGCCAAGGTAGGTTCCTATTGAAAATGGGCGAAATAGGATGATAACCACGCCCCCTTTTTCGAAGGGTGAATTTTTTGAAAATTTGACTGGTTGTAACTTTTAAACTGATTAATATAGAACGATGAAATTTGACACAATGCATACTAGTATCATTGGGAGTACGTCTGATGAAATTGGATAAAATCGCCCACTTTCGATATAGAAATCTTCGAAAATTACCTAAATTGACAGAATTCGGTAACGGAAATGGCCAAAATGATATAATTTCACAGGTGAATCACCCTGGTCATCCTCTTATGATTTCTCCATAAATTTTTTATAGTGGGCGTGGCACCGCCCACTTTTAAGGGTGAATTTTTTGAAAATTTGACTGGTCGTAATTTTTAAACCGATTAAGATAGAAAGATGGCACAACGCATACTAGTATCGTTGGGAGCATATCTGATGAAATTGGATAAATTCGCCCTCCAACCATGCCCACTTTCGATATCGAAAATCACATAAATTGAAATAATTCGGTAACGGAAATTAGGTAAATCCTCTTAGGGCCTAATGATTGTTATCCCGTTCTAAAAATTACCGCTGGGTATTGAATGTTCGGTTCACCCGAACTTAGACTTCCTTACTTGTTTTATTTGTCATTGAATCTATTACACTGCGCAACACGAAAAAAATACCTGGGACGAGATAGTATTTTTCTGGTAGATCTCAATGAGATAAGAAAAATTGCGTACAAGAAATTTGCCGGACACCCTCAAAATCTTGAGTTAGGGGTCAATACCGGTTTTTTGTACCTTTGCACATTTATGACCCTGTATCTTAGGTGTATGGATGTAACAGCCATGGATCGCGCCAATATGGATGTAACGTGTGACACCCCTCTTATGCAAACGGCCCAAAAGCTTAGGCCCCTGTTATGGAATTGCCATTTTACGATTTTCATGCAATCGAAATTTTTGCAAACATGTCATGAAAATTAGTTTTCACATATACAGTTTTATATCTCAGGGGTGCTTTAAACCCCTAAAACCACCCCCTGGCTGCGCCCCTGCTAAAAAGTAAAAAATAAATATAGTTTAAAAACTAAAACACACGCTTTTAAAGAATATTTCACTAAAAACTTAAATATAATTTAAATGACAGACAAACATTATGGAAGAAAGGGGACCACGCTTTTTCCACAATACCACTGTGTAGGGTTTTTAAAATTATTTTCAACTTTTTAGTTCAATACACTCTAAAAGCGTGAGTTTTGGTTTTTTAAAACTATTAGGGTACTCACAGTCCCATATTACCAGCCATGCTAATATTGCCAGCTGCCAATATCTTGACAATTTACCAGGTGCCAAATATTTTGTTTTTGTTTTGCCCGCAAATAGAAGATGCCGCTTTGTGGCAATATTGCCGGGCCTGTTCCTATGTTTAAATTTTTGTCAAATTTAAATGTCATTTTGCTTTGTTTTCAAATAATAATTTGTCATGAATAAATAAACTGAAAGAGAACAAGTAAGGAAAGCTGTCTTCGGCTAAATACCTTTCATGTGCCGAAGGCTAAATACCTTTCATGAATAAGCGTCACGATTTTCACTGTTTGATCCCCAGTACAGCCTGTGTGAATTTAACTTTAGCTCATACCGAAATTATCGGAGCTATCGATTATATGGGGACGATGTGTTATATTGGTTCAATCTCATTAATTTTTAACATCGACATTCCACATTCTAAAATAGCAACATTTACGAAATTTCACGTTCCTACCGATATAATTACAGGAGTTATCTACCAAAATCCGTTAATCGGAACAATCGATTGTATGGGGGCTATGTGAAATATTTATCCCATTTCAATGATTTTCAACATCGACATTTTACTAACAAAAATAGCGACGCTTCCAAAATTTCACGTTCCTATGTGTTTAATTACAGGACTTATAGCCCAAAATCCGCTTATCGGAATAATCGATTGTATGGGAGCTATGTGAAATATGTATGCCATCTCAATGATTTTCAACATCGATATTTCACATATAAAAATAGCGATACTTCCAAAATTTCAAGTTGCTACCTATATAATTACAGGAGTTATCTACCAAAATCCGTTTATCGGAACAATCGATTGTATGGGGGCTATGTGAAATATTTATCCAATCTCGATGATTTTCAACATCGATATTTCACATATAAAAAAAGCAATACGTCCAAACTTTCACGTTTCTACATGTTTAATTGCAGGAGTTATAGCCCAAAATCCGTTTATCGGAATAATCGATTGTATGGGAGCTATGTGAAATATTTATCCCATCTCTATGATTTTCAGCATCGACATTTCACATATAAAAATAGCAACACTTATAAAATTTCACGTTCCTTCGTGTTTAATTACAGGAGTTATAGCCCAAAATCCGTTTATCGGAATAATCGGTTGTATGGGAGCTATATGTTATATTGGTCCGATCTTGCTGGTTCCGACAAATGATTCCTATATTGGAAAATGGTGGCCGCATACCAAATTTCAGCCAAATATCTCAAAAACTGAGGGACTAGTTTGCGTTCAAACAGACAGACAGACAGACAGACAGACAGACAGACGGACAGACGGACAGACGGACATGGCTAAATCAACTCATCTCGTCATCCTGATCATTTCGGTATACTTATTGATGGGTCTATCTCTTCTTCTTCTCATATTTACAAACATCGGACCAAAGTTATAATACCATTTCATGTTCATGAAAGGTATAAAAAGTAAGTTTTTTTCATATTTGGAATTTATTCAAATAATTTAAATATGAGCTTTGTTTCTTTCCTGCTAATTATGAATAATTATGAATAATTATTCCTAAAAAAGTGTTCTTTGAAAAAATTAGCAGCGAATTCAGCAGCTTTTTGACATTTAATTGAGAGAGAGAGCGCCAATTCGCTGCAAGTTATTGCTGGAGATTTTTCGTCCAGCAGAAACCAGCAAGCAGGAACAGCTGATCGGTGACATAGCAAAACAACAACAAAAAATGTAAATTCAAATTGTTAGCCAATCAGAAACGTAACCGCTCTTTTGTCTGCAAGTTTCTGCTGAACCCTGTTCGACGAAAAATGAGCAGAAATGAGATTTTGACAGCTTTTTACAAGACTCTCTTCTGCTGACAGTTCTTTGCTGGAGATTTCAAGAAACAAAGCTATGTTTATACATAAATATTTTCAGATTTCAGATGTGAAATAAAAATGCCATGCAAGAGTAAACGGGGGTGCTCACAGTCGTCAAATGGTAATGTGGCAAACTTAAAACGTTTTAAGTTTAGCAGATGATGATTTTCCTATATATTTAGTTTTTCATGAATATACATTTGAGTTGTGACAATTTCTCTTTCTGTCTGTATGTTTGTTCGCGCATCATTCAAAAACCATTGTATAGAATTGAAAACATTTCTCACCAAAGTTTTGCTCAGTGTTCAATTTAAAATTTAGGATACATTTTACCGTACTGAAATATTTTATTTCTACTGTACACAGTAAAATGGCAATAAAAGTTGGCCCAAACAATGTGTACATAATGGATATTAGTTATTTTAAATCGTATAAAGTTAGACTTTGGATCTACAGTGGATTAGTCGACAAGCTCGAAATAGAATATTCTTGGGTCAACAACACACTTAAACTATAACACTACCTGATTGAATCTCCACGATAGTGGGATATTTTTTTTGTAGACTTTTAAACCTTGTAGCGTTTAATTTAAGTAATCTCACTATTTAATTTTAATAAATCATATTTAATAACTCACCCGATGGCACTAATTATTGAGTTACACTGTCGCGAAGCAAACAAAAATGAACTTCAAAATAAATAACAACACAAACTGCCCTTGCTGAACTTGAAATTGAACTATTCCAGGAATTGTTTTTACATTGAAGTTTTTATATGAGGAAATTACGTTTTATTTTAAATTTTATAAATAAATTGCGACGTCTGGCGATAAGAACATGCAGCGATATAAATATTTACATACGAGTACAACCAAACAAATGCATTAAATAAATAAAATATTTAAAAAATGTATTTTATTTAATTGCGGAATTCCGTATACAAATAAAAAATGATATACTACCATGCCACGGTCAACTCAGTTATTAACTGCATAAGACTTAATGGGACTGCAGCTAAAAATGAACACTCATTCTCCGACCACCGGTACGTAGAATTAGTTCTAGACTTTTCTGTTGAGCAGCCGGTTATGAAACGCAACCCACGTAACACAATGAAATACCTTCTAGGGACTTCCCAGCACTGCCCCCACAAGTCCCCTCATCAGTAGGGGAGTTGGAGGATGTGCTAAAGACCTTTACAACGGCGCTCTCGAATGCCCTAGAGCAGGCTTGCCCAGTGCCAAAACCACGCGGTAAACATAGGCCGCATTGGTGGTCCTACGACCTGGACTCGCTCCGTAAATCATGTAGGACACAATTTAATAAGGCCAAGAGCCTTGGCACGGAGACTCAATGGCTCGAATATAAAGTTAAACTCAGGGCCTACAAAAAAGCTCTGAGGCAGGCGAAGAGAGTATCGTGGAGAAATTTCTGCACTGGGGTCGAAAATGTCGACGATACAGCGAGACTTAGACGAGTGCTCTCAAAAACTCAAACAGCCACAAGCTATTTGCGCAAACCTGACGGATCCTGGACCAGCACGGAGAGGGAAACCCTAGAGCTGCTCTTGAATACGCAATTCCCAGGGAACTTGCATGGGGAACCCCTAGCACCTACAACAAACCTGGCTGTACACATACCTATCACGGAGGAAAAGGTTAGGTGGGCGGTTAAAAGCTTCGAATCGTTCAAGGCTGCCGGGCCAGACGGGATTATTCCCGCACAACTCATAAACACGCTGGAGACATCAGCCAAATGGCTGGTATTTCTCTATACAGCCTGCCTGGCTCTTAGCTACATTCCGTGCTCCTGGAGAAGTGCCACGGTAGTGTTTATTCCTAAGGCGGGGAAGGCGTCTCATTACGAGCCCAAGGACTATAGGCCGATCAGTCTCTCATCCTTTGTGCTCAAGACCTTCGAGAGGATAATAAATGACTACCTCTCCTCTACTATTGATAGCAACCTGATCTGTAGCTATCAGCATGCATACACCAAAGGGAAATCTACAGAAACTGCGCTTCACAGCCTAGTTTCTGTTATTGAAAAATCGCTGTATGAAAAGGAGTACTGTCTTGTGGCCTTTTTAGATATTGAAGGAGCCTTCAACAACATAAGTCCTGATGCTATAAACACCGCTTTAACAAGTCTGGGCATAAGCAGGTCTCTTATTGGACTTATTGATCAACTGCTAAGGGGAAGACGAATAATTTCATCACTGGGCTCGGTTGACTTATCGCGCTATGTCACAACGCCTCAGGGTGGTGTTCTCTCCCCGCTTCTATGGAACCTCACTGTCAACTCGATGCTGCGAGACACAAGCTGGGGGGGCGGGAAGGTAGTGGCATATGCAGATGACTTAGCTATAGTATACAGGGCCAAATTCCCACAAACCCTGTGCGACTTGATGCAAGTAGCACTGAGAGAGGTTTCCTCATGGTGCTCGCGCTGCGGACTCAGCATCAACCCGGGAAAAGTAGAACTGGTCCTTTTCACCAACCGCTATAAGATACCACCGCTAATACTACCAAAACTGAATAACGTGCACCTGAACTTGGCTGACAAAGCCAAGTTCTTGGGCACAGTTCTGGATAGGAAACTAACCTGGAAGGAGAATGTTCTTCAGCGCCAGAAGAAAGCGTGTATTGCACTCTACACGTGCAAAAGAGCCATTGGAAAGAAATGGGGGCTCAGCCCCAAAATATGCAAATGGATCTACACTGCAATCATTCGACCAATCATGCTCTATGTAGTTCTGGTATGGTGGCCTGCGCTGAGCAAGGCAACAAACCTTAATCTGCTAGGTAAAGTACACAGATCTTGCATGATCTGTATAAGCGGTGCGTTAAGAACAACGCCCAATGAAGCACTCCAGACCATTCTTGGCATTTTGCCACTCGATCTGGAAGGGCACCGAGTAGCAGCAGCATCGGCTCTGTGTCTAAGGGAAACGTCCGGCTGGGGCGCAAGCACTACTGGACACGCCTGTATTTTGGGATCCTATAGCGCTGAGCACAGATCGCTGTGCGACCACAACAGTCGGAGATAGCGGTTTTAAAATCAACATTCCCAGCAGGGAAGAATGGGAGAACACGGATCGGAGTCCCGTCACTCATGGCGGCACTTCCATTTATACTGATGGCTCGAAGTTAGACGGCAGAGTTGGGGGAGGGGTTTATTCAAAGGATCTGAACCTTGAGCTCTCCTTCAGACTACCTGATCACTGCAGTGTCTTCCAGGCTGAAGTTTCAGCAATAATGGACGCCGCGGCTTGGATAGGCCAACACACTATCAGACAGGACATTTTTATATTCAGCGACAGCCAGGCGGCCATCAAATCCCTTGGCTCTTACTCGTTCAACTCTGAACTGACGCTCAGCTGTCGTCGATATCTACAAGAGATGGCCCAACAGAATCGCGTTAACCTCACATGGGTCCCGGGGCATAGGGACATTGAGGGAAATTGTAGGGCAGACGAACTTGCGAGGCAGGGCACGACCAAGCAGGTTCTTGGCGATAAAGAGCCGGTATGCCGTTTGCCACATGCAAGCTTATGCTGAAGGAGGACACACTCCGCCAAGCCAACGAAAGATGGCTGCAATCTCCAGGATGCCGGATATCCAAAGAAACCTGGCCGAAATGGGATCATAAAAGATCAAGACAAATTTATGCCCTAAGGAGAAGAGAAATCTCCATATTAATAGGCGTATTAACTGGGCACTGCCTCATTGGTAGGCACGCAGAAAGACTTGGTGTGCCCTACCGACGATGCTGAAGGAGTTGTAAGGATGATGAGGAGGAGGAAACGGTGGAGCACCTCATCTGCAACTGCCCGGCTTTAAGTGGCGCGAGAATGCGCTTTTTGGGAGTTCCCTTCCTGGTCAGCCTACGCCAGGTCACGGAGCTGGACATAAAGGACCTGATGGCTTTCATCAAGTCATCTAAATGGTTCGAGGAGAGTAACGGTGTTGGTATAGGAAGGTCAGTCCCGGGATTCTGCTATGTGGAGAATTCCGTTAATACCGGGATTTTCCATATGGCAGGGTCCCGGAACTGACTTTCCTAGTGTTGGTGGTATCACAACGGGCCTTTTAATACTGGCCTAGGTGTGCCTCTGCGGCAGCCACTTGAACCTAACCTAATTGTTTTCGAGGGTGGTAGTGCTAACTTGACCGTCAAGTTAGCATTACTAGGGGTTATTTTTAAAAAAAATCGAGAAAAATTTGTTTCGACTTTTTTCATTAGCACTACTTAAATACGTTTATTAAACGGGAATTATATGCGCAATTGATTTTAATTTTAGAGTCGAACTAAATTGTTTTCGAGGGTGGTAGTGCTAATTTGACTGTCAAGTTAGCATTACTAGGGGTTATTTTTAAAAATTCAAAAACGGTAGTTTTTGGATTTCACGGTGTGTTTACGGTTAAAAAGCAGCAATTAACTGCGGAATTCTTTTTTCGTTCCGATACTTCCTTTTCCTTAATCGAGTGTTGGTAATTTCTACTACTATTTTTTTTTTTCTTAATAAAATTTGAGAAAAAAAATTTCGATTTTTTTTCATTAGCACTACTTAATTACGGTTATTAATCGGAAATTATCTGCGCAATTGATTTTAATTTTAGAGTCGAGCTAAATTGTTTTCGAGTGTGGTAGTGCTAACTTGACTGTCAAGTTAGCATTAATAGGGGTTATTTTTAAAAAATCAAAAACGTTAGTTTTTGGATTTCACGGTGTGTTTACGGTTAAAAAGCAGCAATTAACTGCGGAATTCTTTTTTCGTTCCGATACTTCCTTTTCCTTAATCGAGTGTTGGTAATTTCTACTACTATTTTTTTTTTTTTAATAAAATTTGAGAAAAAAATTTTTAGATTTTTTCATTAGCACTACTTAATTACGGTTAATACACGGGAATTATCTGCGCTATTGATTTTAATTTTAGAATCGAATTAAATTGTTTTCGAGGGTGGTAGTGCTAACTTGACTGTCAAGTTAGCATTACTAGGGGTTATTTTTAAAAAATGAAAAACGGTAATTTTTTGGATTTCACGGTGTGTTTACGGTTAAAAAACGGGAATTAATCCCATATAGCAATATTAATTTTTTCAAAGTTGTAGTGCTAACTTGACGGACATGAATTCCAACCGTTCTTCACTGGCACCGAAGTTTTTTTTCACTACCAATAAAATACTTCTAAATTTGCTACCGAATATTCTTTCGTATTGCTTATTTGAATTAAAAAAAAAAAAAAAAAAAAAACTAATGGCGGCGATATACCTACAGGTTATCATCATAACCTCTAACGAGATTTTTAGCCGAGCTTCTCTTTCCAACTTGTGGTGTGTTGCTTTTGAGTTTTTCCTACAAGTTGGCGGGACCTACAGTTTTTTGCCGACTCCGAACGGCACTTGCAAAGCAAATGAATTTTTTGCTGAGAAGCTTCTCATGGCAGAAATACACCCGGAGAGTTTGCCAAACTACTGCCGAGGGGCGACCCCGTTTAGAAAAATTCTTTTTCTAAATAATTTTTGATGTTACTTTTGTGGGGCATCGAACCGCCACGACTTGGTGTAGAAGGCTTAAGAAGAAGGTTAAAGGTAAAATATAAATATTGAAAATTTAAAACAAAAGTTAATTTACAAATTTTTTCCTAAAAGTTTATAAACGGAAAAAAAAATTTTCCAACTGGGTTAAAATATTTTTCTGTTTGACATTATACCCTGGTTCCGATTGAGAGCAACGTCAAATTCAAGCACACTTTGTTGAATACGTTTTGATCCCAGGCATGCAAGGCGAATTCATAAATGGTGGTAGCACGGCGAATTGGGCAATATTCGCTTCAGTTCGCCGTACATAAAATGTCAAAGTGAAAGAGGATACAAAATATCAACAATCACGTGTTTTCTTTTCAATTACAAACAATTGCTGTTAGAAAAGTAAATTTATTGCGTGTTTCGCCAATAAATGCTAATAAATATATACCATTTACTTAAACCGTGGTCATCGCGCACATTTCGTGAGTTTTATTATGTTTTTTGTAAATAATAACGTAAATAAACGTGTTTCCGATTTCCTTTTAATGACAATTGCTGTATGCGAAAACAAGAAGAACAAGCAATCAGCTGTTCACTTGCGGGCACCATGTAAATGAATTCGCCTTGCAGGCATGTTTAAGACTGAAAGTAAGCAAATATCACCTCTGAAAGTTAAATTTCGAAAGTACTGAATTGAAAAATTGAATTGATTCGCCAAAGTTTGCATTCAATTGAGAGAGTTATTGAATGAGAGTTATTTCGACGTAATTCAGTTCAAACTGAATTACTTTTTCGCATTCTTCAACTCTTTGAATGGAAAATGTGAATTCAACATGTCAAATCGTATCTACATGGAATTTGAAATTAAATTCAACGAAAAACACTTGAAATTGAATAACTCCTGAATTATACCTGTTTTGATTCATTCAATTAACAGCCCTGCTGCTTATGCACCTCTACACCATTTCAAGTTGGAGTTTAGAAAGCCTTAGTTGGATTTTGGAATTGTCAATTGGATTTTAGAAAGCGTTAATTGGATTTTAGAATAGTCAATTGGATTTTAGAAAGCGTCAATTGGATTTTAGAAAGCGTCCATTGGATTTTAGAAAACTTAAAAAAATTTCAATTTATGTTTTCTAAAATCCAATTGACGCTTTCTGAAATCCTATTTACGCCATTTGGAAAGTATAAATTTACAGTCAGTTGGATTTTAGAAAGCGTCAATTGGATGCCGGATCTCATCAAAATGTTTACGTAAATGCGACCTTATGGTCCTAGGAGGCGGAGTGAGTTCAAGCAGTTTCCTATTGGGGTGCTGTGGTTTACAACAATTCAATAGGTACTACTTGTTTAGCATTTCATTATGCTCCCTAACTGGAAGCATTTCCGCCTCATTGTGTATATGAGATATAGGAGACATAACGACGCACCCCGTAGCGGTTCTGAGAGCGGTGTTTTGACAGGCCCGCAGCTGACTCCAATGAACGTCTGCAAGCCCCGGCGACCATATCGGCGACTCATAGTTCATAATCGGCCGACCAATTGCCTTGTACGTTACCAACAAAGTTTCTTTGTCTTTACCCCAAGTACTGCCGGCTAGTGACTTAAGGATTTTGTTGCGGCTCTGTAATTTTGAGACAATTGCAGCTGAATGGGCAGCGAAAGTGTGCATGGTGTCGAAAGTCACTCCTAAAATTTTTGGGTGAGCGACAGCAGGTATTTATTGATCACCTACATAAATTTCTAATTCCATGCCAACCTGCGCTGTCCACGTCGTGAATAAGGTCGACGAGCACTTTCTTGGCGACAATGTCAAGCTTCAGGCGGTGAAGAACACGACAAGAGAGGGGATATAGCCATTATGTATGTATGTATGTATATACAAATATGAATTAGTTCTTTATATACAAACATACATGCATTCCTATGTTTGACTATTCCCACATTGCGAATGATCAAATGACCCAATTTACTTTAGCTGGATTCCTCTGTTGCAAATGTGGCACGCTGTCAGCTTTAAATCGCGCCACCTCATCAAACCGAGCCAGAAAACCTCACATGCGTTAAGCTTGACGTTATATTGTGTTGCTCCACCATGTCGACGATCAGGTCACATTTGATATGGCATAGATTAAATAGGTTGATGGCTCGTCGTTTTGGGTTTTTTAGTGTTTTCTTTTCATTGACTGCCTTAGGAAAACTTGTTGAAGCTGCTAGGCGCTTAATACGTACGAGGGAAAATGATGGTTTGAAAGCTGCTATTCACTCAAATTGTATACGCATTCGTTTATTGAGACTATTCATGGTTTTTATATGATGGGTGAATGGATGGATCGATGGAGGTACTAATGTCGGCTGCGTAAAGGCAAGTGGAATTACTTGCTATGTAATGAATTGTATTTTATTTTCTATTTTCCATTTTTTCATATGCGGAAATGCTTAATAAACTACATATGTATTACCGACAAGATTGATATTTCCGTTGCAACTATTAAACTAAATCGAAGTTGCAAAGCTGGGCTCAAGAAGTGAAATTGCCCACTCCTCTTTATATAGACTCCACAAACCGGTGTCAATAATTTGCTATGCCAACGTTAAACGTCCGATCAATTGCCTTTTTTTTCAATACCTTCATTTTCCAAATGCATAAGCCAAGTTCATATTGCCATTTAAAGCAATTAAGTAATCAATCAATGTCGTATAAGTAGTCACTCAAGATCCGAAATGGTATAACAGCGTGCTGGCATACATATATGGGTCATTCCAGGTCAAATCGATCACTTCCGGATTGAATGCATTTTTGGGGGGTGTTTGCTTTTGTTATAAAACTAAAATATGTTATGCCAAACCAAAAATTTCACTTTTTTCATTTTGCGTCAAGTGTTTTAAGTTTATCTTTATATAATATATATAAAACCTAATATATTTATTAAAACAACTCTGGCAATTTCGAAGGAGGCCCGAGGTAGGCATACCGGTCGTAAGAGGCAACTAATACATTACGTGCTAATACGATGGTTGATCTACGGATATGATGCCTCTCACCTTTCATTACCTACTTCTCCTTCCTCATGTATAGAGGGATGACATGACCTAGAAGGTTCCAATGGTCATACCAAATCGCTACCATGACAGTCGGACAGTACCGCAAGAGAGTTCATATCCGGCTAAGGACTATAAATTTTCTGCATCACTACCCAAAACCTTTCATGTGAAGTTAGCTTGCCACCCTTGAAAAACTAGCTTAGGGCCCTGCTAGGGAAAAAATTTTTGCACGTGATTTTACCGTAAATTAGCCGTAACTAAGTGGCATATTTGGAAAATTAAAAAAAAAAAATTAATTGTTTGGTAGTGCACCGCCAACTTCACATGAAGTTAGCGTGCCACTTCTGGAAAACTACTTTCGAGACCAGCTAGGATAAAAACCTTTGCACGTGATATTGCCGTAAATTATCCGTAATTAATCTGTGAAAGCAAAAAATTTGTCGCGGACGTATTTTGGAAAATATTGACTTCACATGAAGTTGGCGTGCCACCTTTGAAAAATTACCTTAGGGACCAGCTAGAAAAAAAATGTTTTCACGAGATTTTGCCGTAAATTAGCCGTAGTTAAATGGCATATTTAAAATTTATTTTTTTTTTTTTTTAATAGTGCACCGTCAACTTCACTGTCAACTTCACCATCAACTTCACATGAAAAACTGTCAAAACCTTTCTTAGGGACCAGCTAGGAAAAAAATGTTTACACGTGATTTTGCCGGAAATTAGCCGTAATTAAATGACATATAATTTTTTTTTTTTTTTTTTTTTATAGTGCACCGTAATGCGGATCGGTCCCCATACAAAAAAAAAGTTTGTCCAGTCCACCCCTAGGATTAAAGATATTTTGAAGGCGATCCCAAAAAAATTTTTTTTTTTTGCCACCCGTAGGCTTAAGCTACCAGAACACTGTGCGTTAACAGTGAAGGATGATAGCTACATCAAAAGTGACTGTGCAAAAATTAGGTGCTCGAAAGGTGCTCATTAAGAGCTCCCTTAACCTAGCCCAACCTTTGTAGCCCAATCAAAAAAGGAAAGCGTACTAAATTGCCCAATATTTATTGCTAATTTAATACGCTTTGATTTAATTTATTACACTTGGGGTTTTAAAATTACCGAGGCTTGGGCTAGCTTAACCTTAAGCCAGCCCAACCATGAAAAAAAATTTATCAAAAACAAAAAGTAAAAATGCAGTTATTATCTACATATTTATTGCTAATTTAGTACGCTTTCATTTCATTTATTACACCTGGTATTTTAAAATTACCGAGGATTTTAAAGTTAACCTAGCCCAACCAACAAAAAAATTTTAGCCCAATCAAAAAAGGAAAGCGTACTAAATTGACCAATATTTAATGCTAATTTAATACGCTTTCATTTAATTTATTACACTTCGGGTTTTAAAATTACCGAGGATTGGGCTAGCTTAACCTTAAGCCAGCCCAACCATGAAAAAAATTTTAGCCCAATCAAAAAGTAAAATCGCAGTTATTTTCTACTTATTTAATGCTAATTTAGTACGCTTTACATTAATTTATTACACTTGGTATTTTAAAATTACCGAGGGTTTTAAAGTTAACCTACTCCAACCATCAAAAAAATTTCAGCCCAATCAAAAAAGGAGCACGCAGTTGTTTTCTACTTATTTAATGCTAATTTAGTACGCTTTACTTTAATTTATTACACTTGGGTTTTTTAAAATTACCCAGGGTTGGGCTAGCTTAAGGTTATACTAGCCCAACCATCAAAAAAATTTCAGCCCAATCAAAAAAGGAAAACGCAGTTGTTTTATCCTTATTTAATGCTAATTTAGTCCGTAGCAAATTGGTAGGGGTTTTTCCAGGCTGGTAAAAAACATTTTGGTACGTTCGGCAAAATAATAGAAAGCGAAAGTGTATCCAAACATTTCACAACAGAATTGAATTTCTGAGCTGGTTAATTAAGAGTAATGATAATTAAGGGACAATTTTAAAAAAGTCTTTGGGGATGGTTGGGAACTTTAGGGTTTTTGTATAACTTAAGTTTTAAGTTAACGTTTTTACATGAAGATACTAATAAAATTTAACTAATAAAATTTTAACTAATAAAATTTAAAAAAACCCAAGTGTAATAAATTAAAGTAAATCGTACTAAATTAGCATTAAATAAGGAGAAAACAACTGCGTTTTCCTTTTTGATTGGGCTGAAATTTTTTTGGGTAATTTTAAAAAAACCAAGTGTAATAAATTAAAGTAAAGCGTACTAAATTAGCATTAAATAAGGAGAAAACAACTGCGTTTTCCTTTTTTGATTGGGCTGAAATTTTTTTGATGGTTGGGCTAGTATAACCTTAAGCTAGCCCAACTCTGGGTAATTTTAAAAAAACCAAGTGTAATAAATTAAAGTAAAGCGTACTAAATTAGCATTAAATAAGTAGAAAACAACTGCGTGCTCCTTTTTTGATTGGGCTGAAATTTTTTTGATGGTTGGACTAGGTTAACTTTAAAACCCTCGGTAATTTTAAAATACCAAGTGTAATAAATTAATGTAAAGCGTACTAAATTAGCATTAAAAAAGTAGAAAATAACTGCGATTTTACTTTTTGATTGGGCTAAAATTTTTTTCATGGTTGGGCTGGGTTAAGGGAGCTGTCATTTTTCGTCCAACAGTGGGTAATATCAATTTTGAAAGTGACCCCCTATCATTCTTCGAATATACTATCATATTGACATGAATCACTGTAAATTTGAAAGTGGATACTATCATATTGACATGAATTACTGTAAATTTGAAAGTGCCAATTTTACAGTAAATACTGCAATATTTACAGTATTGTCATAATCGATTTGAAAGTGGTTTTGATATGTTACTTTCAATGTGCACTTTCAAACTTTTTATTTCAGTGTTGATTTAGGGGAATCCCGATCTCGAATTCCACGTCTCCCGTACCATATTGGTTCAAATCCGCGGGCTTCCGCATCCCGAAACTGCTAGAACACGTCTAAAAAAGACGGAAGAGGTATCAACTTCTTCTTGACTTGGCTTCAATAACCAGAAATCGAAAATAAAGGTTTTTGTTTCAGAGGAAAGTTAATGCCAAAAATCCAATAGTTAGTTTTACCAGGTCCGATTCCAAAATTGGAGAGTGATCCATTGTAGGTACTTATGTGCAGAGCACCTTTCTGGGTTGAAATATCTCTTGACAGAAAATATCGGGTTTCGCTTTCGAATTATGCAAACGCGTCTTTGGATACCTCTCCCGACCTTTTTGACGTTATCTGAGATAATCCCGGAAAATCCCAGGACCCTGGGATTGTCATTCTAAAATCCCGAAATGTCGGGATTGTCAAAAAGCTTTGAGATTCGATGTCTTGGTATGTAATTGCCATGCCTTAGAAGCTAAACAAAGATACGAAGAATATCTTAGTTAATTTGGAAGACTTGAACTTAATCTGTTGTTGTTGTCGCTGGAACGACCAAAACCTTCCCATAAGTTTTGGGGAGTATTGTCGATAGTGGCCGGTACCAGCAGTTTGCGGTACTTGCGCAACTGTCGCAGGAACGATTTGGTATGGCCAGTGGAACTCACTAGGTTATTTTAGCCTCCTTGTCTAAGGAAGAAGAAGGTTGGTAAAAAGAGATGAGATACAAAATAAAAATTTTTTTTTTAATTACATTTTATGTAAATGTGGCATGATTTGTATATTTCACCCATAAAACCACTGAAACTACTTACGCACGCCTGTAAAATTTCTTTCCGTTAAGTAAATTCCATGCCATATGGCATGGTGCTAAAAAACCCCTTTAGAAAAAAAAATTTTGAAAAATTCTTTTTAATTGTTCATTACGATGGCTTAAATAGTAGGAAAAACACAAAAACAGATTTTTAAGGCCAAAAACAAAAAAGAAGTTTGGAAAGGGTTAAAAACTAGCAGACCCGGTAGAAGTTAAGGTGCCCTACAATTGGCCTAAGGAATTTAGAAAATGATTTACCATTCCTTTTCTACCCCTTAACATCAGTTTCCTCACCTTTTTCTACTTCTTATTATCCTTCTCCATATCAGTGATCGGGCTATTTCTAGTAATTAAGCTCGAAAGTTTTCTCTCTCCAGCCCAAGTGTCTTGCTCATTCTTTTTATTTTTTCTTGACTTTTTCACCCACTCTTTATCGTTCACTTTCCTTTCTCTATCCATTTTCTTATACTTTCTCCTTAATTTTACTTTAAACTTTTTCTCTTTACCTTTCCTTATCTCTTTTTATTTTCCTTTCTCTTGTTACACTCACCTATCAATTTTCTTTATTTGTTTTTCTCCATCTTCAATTCCCCCTTTCTTTCCTTTTCTTTTATCTTTTTCTTTCGCTTTCCTCATGCTCTTTTATCACTTTCTTCTTGCTCTTTTCTCTTTCCGTATCCCTTTTTATTTCCTTTCCTGACCCTTTTGTAACTCACGTTTCACTTTTCTTCACTTTCTTCTTGCTCTTTTCTCTTTCCTTACCTCTTTTTATTTCCTTTCCTAACCCTTTTGTCCCTCACCTTTCACTTTTCTTTTACTTTTTCTCCCCCTTTCCAATTCTCCTTTCTTTACCTTTCTCTTTTTCCACTTTCTTCTTAATTTCCCTCTAATTTTTTTTTCTCTTTCCATTTCCTTATTCCTTTTCCCTTCCTTTCCCTTTTTTCACTCACTTTTTAATTTTCTCTTACAATTTCCTCTCCTATTCTCGTTCCGTAGTATATCCTCTTCTCATCTCTCCCTTCTTACTACTATGACCTACTCGTATAGTAGTTAGAAACATATCTCACACAAATTGCTTTAGTCTAATGTACAGACAATAAGAATTCATAGCAGAAAATGCACTTAAGTCAGTGAAACCGGTTTTAACCGTAATGGAGTACAGTAAATCACCAAAACTTAATAGATATTTATTTTGGAATTTTTGGAAAATTTTTCCTGGACAAACGTGGACAAACGAATGCAATATGTTTTTCTTTTAAATTCCGACATGGAGGTGCCAACTTCACAAAGCTCTTTTTGCTATCCATACGCAATTCATAGCACATTTTGCATTTTATCGTATTTTCTCACCTCGAGATGTCTTTACATAAAATTCATTATGTGAAAATGAAGATTTATTTTTTAAATTTTAGTTGCCAAGGGTTTGTCGCAAATCAGCATTGTTTATTTTTGGCAAATGCCGTTGTTAGTGGCTTTCCCTCAAGCTAAGAAATGTGCAATTTTCCTCACTTACTTATCTGCAATTTGCACTTTACACCGACATATTGGCCATTTGTGAAAAGTGGAAAATATACAAAAATTCAAACCAAAGTAAGTGCAAAAGATAAAATTTTGTTCAGCATCCGCAGCAGCGACAGAAAAGTTCAAGGCAACTAAAAAGTTTTAGTACATTTTTGGGCCACCAAATTGGTCGTCTATGAATGTGAGAGAGCGTCATCACAAGCTCCGCACATGCAAATAAAATTCATCACAACACAAATTGATGCATATCATATGCTTGTAAAACAGAGGCGTAGCAATGTTAGAATGGGGGGGTCGCAGGATGTAGTATTTACATATATGTACATAATTAAATTGTTATAGGGCGATCAATTCCAAAGAAAACTGTATACTGGGTGCTTTCATGAGCATAATAGAAGCTAAAATACTTAATAATTTTTTTTTGGAATTTTTGTCTGTCTGTCTGTATGTTTGTTCGCTCATCACTCACACAACCTTGCATGGAATTAAAATCAGTTTCATCGAAAATCCATGTTACCGCACGAAAATATTTAGTTCACGCTCT
Source organism: Campiglossa producta (assembly GCA_964058755.1). Taxonomy (NCBI): domain Eukaryota; kingdom Metazoa; phylum Arthropoda; class Insecta; order Diptera; family Tephritidae; genus Campiglossa; species Campiglossa producta. Next base: position 54,132,707 of record CAXKVI010000003.1, read on the forward strand.
ATCAACAATTCTTTTAATTTCGGCTTGTTTGTGTTCGCTAACGCATCACAAGCGAACTACTAACTACTTGAAATTGAATAGTTTTTTCACTGATGTAAAAGTGGAGGTCTATCAAGTAATACAGAAGACATTTTTCCGTTGGTGGCGTATATACTTTTCTATTTGGCCCTTTGAGTCTAGGGGTAGGGTCAATGGCCCTAACAGTTCTACCCCATGCATATACATATGTACATATCTACTCATGCTTTGATTTATCTGATTTTACAGTATTCAGACTGAAGGAAACTTTGATATATGTACATATGTTGAAATGTATGTAGGTAAGTTTCACACAAAAGAAATCATGCAAATAAGAAAAATGAAAATAAAACCTAGTAGCATTTGCATAAGCACTGCGCCACTTAAGAGGGCAATGATATATTTTTGTTGGTGATTTTCTGCATTCGTTTTTCATAATTTATTTCTCTTTCCTTTGTCGTCATCGTCACATTGACAATTTGTGATTTAAATGAGAAATTGCAGTTGGCCTGCAGAGCTGATGCTCAAACAAGATGCAATCAAACACGGAAAAAGTGTCATTAGCTTTGTTTCTTTCCTGCTAATTATGAATAATTATAAATAATTATTCCTAAAAAAGTGTTCTTTGAAAAAATTAGCAGCGAATTCAGCAGCTTTTTGAGCTCTGTGAAGTTGGCACCTCCATGTCGGAATTTAAAAAAAAAAAACATATTGCATTCGTTTGTCCATCGTTTGTCCACGTTTGTCCAGGAAAAATTTTCGTTTGTCCACCCTTAGTAAAAAAGTTATTACAAAAAAAGTTTTTATTGAAAAAACAAAAATGTTGATTTTTGAAGTTTTTTTTTGCTTAATCGTTTGTCCACCGTTTGTCCAGGATTGTCCAACAAAAATTTACGTTTGTCCACCCGTTGTTCAAAAGTTATTTAAAAAAAAAAAAAATTTTGTGAAGTTGGCACCTCCATCTCTGAATAATTAAAAAAACTAAATGTCATTCGTTTGTCCATCGTTTGTCCACGTTTGTCCAGGAAAAATTTTCGTTTGTCCACCCTTAGTAAAAAAGTTATTACTAAAAAAAAGTTTTTATTGAAAAAACAAAAATGTTGATTTTTGAAGTTTTTTTTTGCTTAATCGTTTGTCCAGGATTGTCCAACAAAAATTTTCGTTTGTCCACCCGTTGTTCAAAAGTTATTTAAAAAAAAAAAAATTTTGTGAAGTTGGCACCTCCATCTCTGAATAATTACAATGGACAATCCTGGACAAACGGTGGACAAAATTCACAAAATTTTTTTTTTTTAAATAACTTTTGAACAAAGGGTGGACAAACGGAAATTTTTGTTGGAAAATCCTGGACAAACGGTGGACAAACGAATGACATTTGGTTTTTTTTAAATTCCGACATGCGAGGTGCCAACTTCACACCGGATTTTTTTTTTCGAAATAACTTTTTTACTAGGGGTGGACAAACGAAAATTTTTCCTGGACAAACGTGGACAAACGAATGACATTTGGTTTTTTTTTTAAATTCCGACATGGAGGTGCCAACTTCACACCGGATTTTTTTTTTTTCGAAATAACTTTTTTACTAGGGGTGGACAAACGAAAATTTTTCCTGGACAAACGTGGACAAACGATGGACAAACGAATGACATTTGGTTTTTTTTTAAATTCCGACATGGAGATGCCAACTTCACACCGGATTTTTTTTTTTCGAAATAACTTTTTTACTAGGGGTGGACAAACGAAAATTTTTCCTGGACAAACGTGGACAAACGATGGACAAACGTGGACAAACGATGGACAAACGAATGACATTTGGTTTTTTTTAAAATTCCGACATGGAGGTGCCAACTTCACACCGGATTTTTTTTTTCGAAATAACTTTTTTACTAGGGGTGGACAAACGAAAATTTTTCCTGGACAAACGTGGACAAACGATGGACAAACGAATGCAATATGGTTTTTTTTAAAATTCCGACATGGAGGTGCCAACTTCACAGAGCTATAATCAACAGCTAATGTGGAAATGTCTCAAAGAAGCAGTCAACATGAACAATGAAACATCTCAAATAAAACGAGTATTTTTGTAAAATACATTTTCATCGAGGAAGAAAGTGAAATTGCCAATCAACTCAACCAATATTTTGTGGAAAGTGTTGAAACAATTAGTAACAGCATCGAGAATATTATACCAGGTGAATCACACAACGACATAAATAGATGCCCATTTCAATTTAAACATATAAATGTTGAACAGATTATGTAAGCAACGAAGAGATTGAAATATAAGTATGGTGGAAAAAAACTATTGGCAGAAGGCGTAATTAAGGACAGCATGGAATACCTGGCTCACACATATGCGTGTATTGTGAAAGAAAGCTTTGACAGAGTGCTGGAAGACCTATATAATTGTGCCGGTAGAAAAAGTTAAAGGAACAGTGAAACCTGAAGAGATACGACCTATCAACACACTGCCTTGCGATGAGAAACTTATGGAAAGCATAGTAAAAGAACAGCTACTGGAATATCTTAATGAAGACGAAATTATTATAAGCGAACAATCGGGATTCAAGTCTAAGCACTCCTGTGAAACTGCACTCAACTTGGTAACTAATAGCAGAGTGGAAAGAAAGCATGTCCAGTAAACAAACAGCAGTATCAGTTTTTCTTGATCTTAAAAGAGCCTTTGAAACCATCGACAGGGACATCATGCTGACGAAACTACAAGAGATGGTTCGCATTGATTTCTAATAATCTTATTACCGATATGAGCTTTCCTAAAACATTTTTTTTTCGATTGATTAAGTAAGACACACGTTAAATATCAGCTAAATCGGTCCATAATTAGGACTTTCAGTTTTTATTACATCGATCTCAGCTCCACCTAGCGGTGTTTTTTTAAGGAAAATATTTATTTTCATAGTAGTAATGCATGTTCCGATTTTCAGCCAAATCGGACCATAAAAGCGATTTTTGAAAATATAGCGACCCACGCGCCACTTATCGGACTTTTTTTTTCATAATATTGCATTGTCACCGCGACCTGAACTGTGGTGAAAATTTCAAGACCCTAGCTCAACGCTTTCCTAAAACAATTTTTTTTCGATTGATTAAGTAATACACACGTTAAATATCAGCTAAATCGGTCCATAATTAGGACTTTCAGTTTTTATTACATCGATCTCAGCTCCACCTAGCGGAATTTTTTTAAGGAAAATATTTATTTTCATAGTAGTAATGCATGTTCCGATTTTCAGCCAAATCGGACCATAAACGCGATTTTTGAAAATATAGCGACCCACGCGCCACTTAGTTATCGGATTTTTTTTTTTTTTCATAATATTGCATTGTCACCGCGACCTGAACTGTGGTGAAAATTTCAAGACCCTAGCGCAACAGGAAGTTGGTTCAAAATCGAATGCAAAAATCCGAGCACAAGAACGACGAAAGCGACCTAATAAAAACATTTTAAAAAACGCTTTGATACTCCAATCTCGGAAATGCTGGAGAGTTTGAACTGGCTTAGTGTTAAACAAATCATTAAATACCACACTTTTTAAATTTATACACAACATGAAGTTAGGTAATCTGCCGAACTACATAAAAGACCTAGTGAGATATAACAACGAGGTGCACCGCTATCAAACAAGAAATATGAACAATTTTCATTTGCCTATTGTAAGATCTGAGTTTGATAATCTATATTATTATTCTAAAACACGGCGCTTAGCTAGACTAAACTACAATACGTATATAAAAGAAATGTATATCAGATGAAAGCTTATCATGAGCATGTTTGCAAAAAATTATAACAATTCCAATAGGTTAATTTGTTCATGAGAAATTAGCGTTTAAAGTTTGTACCCAAGCTCTTTATATGGCACTATTAACATGCTTTGTAAATGTATATCCATACATATGTACATACAATGCTCGCATGGATTTCAGTCGAAATAGACAAACATTGAAAAAAATGTAAATATGTATGTAAGTACATCTGATTTTGCGCTACTTTGACTACAAAAGCAATGCAGGGGTAATAAGCAAACAAACCCGATTATCGGGGGTTACATACTAGTATATAGTATATATTATGACGGGCTAAGGCCATATGAGGAGCTTCAAACCAAAACGCAATAAATATATACTGAATTAGTGTACCTTTATTGCGTTTTGTTTTGAAGTTCCTCATATAATGAGCTTCCAAGTGAGATAAAAGACTGTAAAAGTAGGTCGCCTCCCAGTTGGTGCACCCTGGGTAACGCTAAATGACCTACATAGCCTACACGGCTAGTTTCTTGTATTGCCGGTTCTACGAGAACGGTACCAGTACTTGTGCTGTACCCATCGTGCCGAAACGACCCGGGCCGTTTTCTTATATCGACCCGGCCAAGAGTAATACACTCGGGGTGACCCTGTCTGACATTTAGGCAGGGCTACACCTCGCTACAACAACAACAACATAAAAGACTGAAATAGTATTACTAAAAAATTATTATTTAATTACTGTAAGACTCTGCCTTTTAGATAACTAATGTCATTGTGATAGTAAAGATATAATCTAAATCAAAAAAGACTGTAATAAATAAATAAATAAAAAAAAAATAGAAAAAAAAATATTTTTAATTTAAAATGTTTTTTAAATGAATAAAAAACTGGAAAATAATTTCCCCTCTGCCTACATTGATTCTTCACCACGTAAAGCTTATCCGGAACATTTGTGAGTGGGAATTCTTATAGGTATTAAATAGTACTTTGAGTTTGAAATGTATAAAAACATTGGCGCATGATAAAGATGGTTGGCATTAATTTCTAACAATCTTATTACCGATTTGAGCTTTTCTAAACAAAAAAAAAACATCTTTTCACGATATAGCAAGCGCCAAATGATTTTATACATTTCAAACTCAAAGTACTATTTAATACCTATAAGAATTCCCACTCACAAATGTTCCGGATAAGCTTTACGTGGTGAAGAATCTATGTAGGCAGAGGGGAAATTATTTTCCAGTTTTTAGTTCATTTAAAAAACATTTTAAATTAAAAATATTTTTTTATTATATTTTTTATTTTATACTTTTTAGTTACACATTCGGCAATTTTCTACGTTTACACGCTTTACGCGGTGTTTCTATGGTTACATGAATAAAATTATTACTTTTTAAGCAATATAAAAAACATCATGTTGTTGTTGTTGTAGCGAGGCGTAGCCCTGCCCAAATGTCAGACAGGGTCACCCCGAGTGTATTGCTCTTGGCCGGCTCGATATAAGAAAACGGCCCGGGTCGTTTCGGCACGATGGGTACAGCACAAGTACTGGTACCATTCTCGTAGAACCGGCAATACAAGAAACTAGCCGTGTAGGCCATGTAGGTCATTTAGCGTTACATCATCTTTCCTTTGTGCAACAGTGACTGCGCCTAAATGTATGCAGAGGACGTTGAAGATTGTATGTTCGAATAAGTGAAATTCTAATATTCGCAAGTTCGATGTTGTTGATGGCGCTGAAAACGCATTATAGCATGCGGCATTATAGTATGCGTACGAAATATTCAGATAGCTATAAGGAAGATAAGCCGATAAATAGGACTTTTGCAATTAAGGCAATATTTTGGATTTTTTTTCGTATAATGCATTGCACAATGGGCTGGATTTTAAAAAAAGTGGCCAAAAGTCGGTTTCAGAACTGGGACAAATGAAGTACATTTTTGAAATCTAGAAACATCAAAGTAGGACTGAGTAAAATTTTTTTGTTTTGCTTGAGTATTTCGTTAGATAAAGGGAAACTACTCAGGAACATCAATCATTTTTTGGCATGGCCGATACAGCTAGCAAATAGCGAAATACAGATATGTGTGTAAAAATAAATCAGCATTTTATGCAGAAGCCTGTAGTGGATATCGTACTGATTTAGTTTGAACCGATTCCGGCTTAAAAAAGGAAAAATCTCCCCTTTATTTATAGAAATTTTAAAATTTTTCCAATAAGGAGGCCACGCCGAGTGCCGATCCCACCCGATCCCCGCTAGATATTTAAAATATTTTTTTTTCAAGTATTCTCTGGGTTATCTACTTTCTTCTGTTAATGCGCAAATATGCGCTTTTTTGTATGCGCCGAGATATTTACAGTTCATCAGTGACGCCTATGATACAAATTCACTTACTTAGTTCAATTCGATGCACTAGTAGAGCGCTTGCTATCGCACGCGCATTAAGCATAGTAATTCATAATTGCTTCGTAAAATTGTGTTTCGATTATTATATGCTTATTTTATGAAAGTTACACCATAAAACGACTTGCACAAAACCCGAGTATGGCTGAGTTTACAAGGAAAGAAATTTTAGACGTTGAAGATGCTGCAAAGGGAAGCGGGGTAGACTATATTTTAAATAAAATGCATATTGAAAAATCAAGCGTAAATTCTGAGGATATTAAACATTTGGGTCAGTTAGTGAGTAAGCTTGTTTCTAAAAAAAGAGATAGGTACAAAAAAATGAAGAAAAGTAAGGATTTGTTTATGGAGAAAAATTTTGACAACTGTATTTAATGCAAGTTGTGGGAAACGTGACCGACCAACCTCTGACTTTGCCGAATTGTCAGACCGATCTAAACGCAGGGTGGCTTCGAAAGTGAGTGAGCAGTTACAAAATGACCCAATTAAAATTTTAATGGCAGCCCGCCATGCAGCCGAAATATCGCAGCAAAAGGAAATAGGTTCCATTTTGAAAGAACTTATTAAAAGTCCTGAAAATTGTGGCAAAATAAAGCAATACCTTAAAGCTCCACTTTCCCCTATACCCAAATCTCCAATACAAGCCCTCTGTTTTTTATTCGAAAATGGGCTTTCAAAATCAGTTTACACAAATATGAGGCTGGAATCAAAATCCAGTCGTGCTGATATATGGCCTCCATATGATCTACTCAGAGAAGCTAAAGAACTATGCAGACCCCCTAAAGAATCAATCGAAATACAAGAAAATGGAGCTGAGTGTGATCTGCAAGCACTTTTGCATCATACCGCTAGTAGAATTCTTGATCTTCAAAAGCAGGTGATTCTGCAATACGCTCAAATATCTAGTTGTAACGATATTGAAGCTGTGTTCATTTTTTCTTGGGGATTTGATGGAACCAGTGGATTTCCATCTTTAAAGCAGGCTTATTCTAGCGAGAGTGCAGAAACAACTGATAGCAATTTATTCGCTTGTACATGCGTTCCTTTAAGATTAGTCACTTCAAGTGGAACCATTTTGTGGAATAACGCAGTTTCCCAATCTGAAAAATTCTGTCGCCCAATAGCACTTAAGTGGATGAAGGAAACAGCTGAGTGTATCCGATTACTTACAAAAGAAATTTATAGACGACAAAATTTAAAAACTCGAGTGCTTAGAGGTTAAAGTAGATAATATTAATTTACACGTACATTTTTTTTACACATGACACTTATAGATGGCAAAGTTCTCAATGCAATTACTGATACAATATCATCACAATCCTGTCCAATTTGTCATGCAACACCAAAACAATTTAATGATCTGTCAAATATTGCCAATAACTAATTCACTGCAACATGGCATTAGTGCATTGCATGCCTGGATTAAGGTTTTAGAATGTTGTTTGCATATTTCGTACAGGATAAATATACAAAAGTGGAGGGTTGTAAATCAAGCTGACAAAGCAGAATATTCGCGTAGAAAAGCTGAAATACAAGACATAGTTATTGTGGAAACAATTTGGACTTAAAGTGGACAAGCCGAAGGATGGTGGCTCTGGAACCATAAATGATGGTAACACAGCTCGCCGAGTATTCCAAATTTAAATACACAACTAGTCACTAACTTTTCAACCATCTTAATGACTTTGTCTTGCCATCTACCTATAGACCCCGAAAAATTTAATGTATTATGTCACCAGACTGCAAACATTTATGTAGAAAATTACCATTGGTACTTTATGCCAGCGACAGTGCATAAAATATTAATTCACGGTTCCGCGATCATTGAAAATAGTATTTTACCTGTAGGAATGCTTGCAGAAGAAGCCTCCGAAGCGCGAAACAAAAACTATAAACGTTATCAAGACCGAAACAGTCGAAGATGTAGCCGAATAGCCATGATGCACGATATTTTTTACCGCTCTATGGACACATCAGATCCGCATATAGCGAGTAATAATTTAAGCTCGCGTCTAAAAAAAAAAAATCCATTACCATCTGCAGTTATTGCATTACTTTCAATACCAGAAATTTCTAGCACAAAGGAATTAGATTTAATAAATAGCGAAGAGAATCATGACACTAATAGTAACGATGACAGTGATGATGATGACCAAGACGTTTCTACGTACTGCCGGTTCTGCGAGAAAGGAACATGTGCTTGCGCAGTACCCTTCGTACCGAAACGACCCAGGTTGTATTTTTTATACCTTTCATGAACATGAAATGGTATTATAACTTTGGTCCGATGTTTGTAAGTATGAGAAGAAGAAGAGATAGACCCATCAATAAGTATACCGAAATGATCAGGATGACAAGCTGAGTTGATTTAGCCATGTCCGTCTGTCCGTCTGTCTGTTTGAACGCAAACTAGTCCCTCAATTTTTGAGATATCTGGCTGAAATTTTGTATGTGGCCACCATTTTGTAATATAGGAATCATTTGTCGGAACTGACAAGATCGGTCCAGTATAACATATAGCCCCCATACAACCGATTGTTCAGATATAAGGTTTTTTGGCCAAAACTTCCGCAATTAAAAAGTTAGGAACGTAAAATTTTGCATCTCGAGTAATTTCTATTTATGTAGTGTATATAGTGAAAATCAACGAGATCGGGCAAATGTAACATATAGCCCCCATACAACCGATTGTTCAGATATAAGAATTTTTGGCCAAAACTTCTGCAATTAAAAAGTTAGGAACATAAAATTTTGCAACTTGAGTACTTTCAATTTATGTAGTGTGTAGAGAAAAATCAAGAAGATCGGGTAAATATAACATATAGCCCCATACAACCGGTTGTTCCGATATAAGGTTTTTTGGCCAATACTTCCGCATTTAAAAAGTTAGGAACGTAAAATATTGCACTTTTAGTACTTTCTACATATGTAATGTGTATAGTGTAAGTCAGTACAATTGAACACGTACATATAATATATAGCCTCCATACAATCGATTGTTCCGATAACTCGGATCCTATTATTTTGTAAGTTTTTTTAAATTATAACAAAGATGTGTAATGTGTATAGTAAATATAGTTAAATTGACACAGGCTGTACTGGGGATCGAACAGTGAAAATCGTGACGCTTATTCATGAAAGGTATATAGCCTTCGGCACAGCCGAAGACAGCTTTCCTTACTTGTTTTATATTACAGCCTGGCCAAGAGCAGTACACCCGAAGTGACCCTGTCTAACGTGTCACGATTCCTCCCCCTAAATTTGTCATCCTTGGAGCAGTCCCTTGCAGCAGGGCTGCTCCTTATTCTCTTGTTCCGGTCTGGCATTGAGCTAAACCCTGGTCCAACAGAATGGTTCTGCTGTGTGTGCCGGAAGAAAATTTATACCAGATGTTCGCATTCAGTGCAATGCACATCTTGTAAAGGTTGGCTTCACAAGTCTAGTTGCTCCGGACTACACCTTTTCCAGATTGAATTCAGAAAACTCCAAATGTATTTCAGAAAACGGCATTTGGATTTCAGAAAAAGCAATTGGATTTCAGAATTTGTCATTTGGATTTCAGAAAAAGCAATTGGATTTCAGAATTTGTCATTTGGATTTCAGAAAAAGCAATTGGATTTCAGAATTTGTCATTTGGATTTCAGAAAAAGCAATTGGATTTCAGAATGTGTCAACTGGATTTCAGAAATCGTCAAGTGGATTTCAGAAAATACCTTTCGAACTGTTTTTGACATGTTAATACTTGATTATGTATAAAGAAGGCCATGGAATATGCAAAATAATTTGATATGGAATAAGTTAATTCGGTGCAATATCAACCGCAGGAGTTGTCGCAATGGAACGGCAAAGAGGTGCGTTTCGAAGCAATACGTGTAAGGAGTGGATCGTGACAGTGCTACGTCGTTGGGTAGAGCAGGGCAACACTTTGGATGACGTGGTAATAGTAAGCGACAATGCACCTTGCCACAGCAATCTCGAAAATGCTATTAATGAGTATTCAACTGGAAGAGCAAAGTTGTTGCGCTTAGGGCCATACAGTCCAATGCTGAACCCAATAGAAATTATATGGTCCAAGGTCAAATGTCATGTTAAGAATAATTTGCTTGTCCCGGAAGTACAAGGCCTCAATTTAATGGAACAACGGCTCCAATACCTTGAAGGAAAAATAGACCAAGCAAAAGCTACAGTAACAGGAGGGGACTGCGCTCGGGCGGCTCAACACGCAGCATCGTTCTATGCTGATGCATTAGCAATGCAAGATATGAGGGTCGGAGAATGATAGCTATTTATGTTTGTACTACATATGTTTGTCTTATTTTGAATTGTATCTGTATTGAATAATTTGTAACCTGACTTGAACTTAAAAACAATTTTCCAATAAATTTTACGATATCTGAAATCCAATTGACACATTCGGAAATCCAATTATCTATTTCTGAAATCCAATTGACACATTCTGAAATCCAATTGCTTATTCTGAAATCCAATTGACAAATTCTGAAATCCAATTGCTTTTTCTGAAATCCAAATGACAAATTCTGAAATCCAATTGCTTTTTCTGAAATTCAATTGCCGTTTTCTGAATTCAATCTGGAAAAGGTGTAGATCCAAAAACACACCGGCCTCTTAGTTTCTTTAAAACCTTCGTGGCGCCTTGCTGTTCACGTCCTAGAACGTCTCGTGGCTCGCGACGCTCCGGCGTAGCACTATTGCCTCCCCCTCGCAATACATATATTGCTCAGCAAGCATTGTGTGTTCCCAGTTGTAGCTCGCGCCCTAGTGCGCCAACACCTTATACAGCAGCTCACAGCTACTTCCTACGTAGCACATCTACAGATGTAGTGAGCACTGCTGAGCTACATCTACAGATGTAGTGAGCACTGCTGAGCTATTCCCCTCCCCTCTTCTTCTCCGGTACCGGCACAAATGTGAATCAAGGCCATCAGCTCCTGGTCCCTCACACTATGTGCACTGTTTGTCGGCACAGAATATAAATATATATATATAAATTTATGGACTGATGCGTATGTTGCGCCGTGTTGTCGAGCTGTGCAGCCCACATTGCCGACAAATTCTACCTCGTCTCCCAACGAGCGGAATTTGTCGCCTTCAGGACTGCGACGACGATCACGGACTAGCATATTACCTACACGGCGAACGCATCAGTCCCTGACTCCCGAGTGACGGTTCCCTATGTACAGTCACTTCTCAGAGCAGAAAACCCAGGACATCGCCATGGATCTCTGCGCAGTGGAACCACCCGGGGTTTTACCTCGGCCAAGGACTGTCACTTTCAATGTAACCCTGTTTAGTATGTTTTGTCCCATTCCGAAACTATCATCCTCCCCCCTTGCAGCAGGGCTGCAAGATATTCTTTTGTTACGGGCGGGCGTTGAGCCGAACCCCGGACCAAAAGAATGGATATGCAGTGTCTGTTGCAAAAAAATATATATTAAACGGTCGCATTCTGTGCAATGCTTCTCGTGTAAGAGATGGCTCCATAAATCTGGATGTTCAGGGCTTAACCTTAACATCCACAGACCCCGTACTTTCTTTAGTACTTTCGTGGCCCCTTGTTGTTTGCGCCGTCGGGCGTCCCGCGGTAAGCGCCGTTCAAGCGCACCCCTACCGCCACCTTCTAGTAGCAATACTAATAATAATAATAATAATGTCTTAACGACTAGCAGCATTTCTGCTATACCCGCCACACAAATTCCAGACTGTTGCTCGTGCCTTATGGCGTCAACATCACGCGCAGCAGCTCAACACTCTTGCTCCCACCGGAGCAGTTTAGACATGAGCAACTCCGAGCATCAGTCTCTGTCTGTTTCTTTTTTACACCCCCCCTCCCGTTTACACGTGAGTCAGGATCAACATCTTCTTGCACCTGTCTCGACGTGTACTGTTTGTCGGCAAAGATTATACACGCTCGCGTCATCGGTCAAATGCAATAACTGCTTAGGCCAATGCCACGTGCATCTATGCTCTGGGCTCGCGAACAGGAATCTTTGGACGGATGCGTTCATAGCACCATGCTGTAACACGCCTCAGCCTACGACGCCAGCCAACCCGGTTACACCAGGTCCACAGCTAACTAGGCTGAGGCACAGCCTTGGTCTTCGCCTACCAACACCTGGGCGAACACATCCGTCTCTCACGCCTTTGGTTAACTCGACATCGACCCCACCGGCGCACTTCCAAATCTTACAGCACAACTGTAACGGATTAACTGGTAAGATCGCAGAGATAACCAATTTGATGACGCAATATGACATAAAACTTGCCGCAATCCAAGAAACCAAGCTCAGTCCAAGGTCGGACCTCATTACCTATGGCGGATATAACATTCACCGGAAAGACCGTCATAGAGTAACAGGAGGTCTGGGAGGTGGTCTAGCGTTCATAACGCACAACTCTGTACAGTATCATCTATTTGATACCGACATCGAAGGAACGGATGATATCTTAGAAAGCCAAGGTATTACCATCCGTACAGGAGATGTCGATCTGCAAATCATAATTATCTACATACCCCCTGTCTCAAGTTGCCCCACCGGTTATCACCCCGACATTAGCTTGCTATTACGAGGAGATAACCGCGTGATCCTGGGCGACTTCAATGCGCACCACGATATGTGGCACTCAAACTTGCCAGCAGACAGTAGGGGGCATGTACTCGCAGAACAAATAGATGATACGGCTTTCTGTACATTGAACGGAGACGCCCCAACGAGAGTATCGGGTAACTGCTATAGTTCGCCAGATATTTCTATCGTAAGTGCAGGACTATTGAACAACACCAATTGGCGACCCATACTCACGTTGGCGTCTGACCATCTCCCAATAGTCATTACCATCGAACGACCGACGGACTTTATAACACCTGAGCATGGTACATACATCAACTTTACCAAGGCGGACTGGGACAGTTTTCAGACATATACGGACGAATCCTTGGCTGCTCTATCCATTCCTACGGACGTACGCAAAGGCGAACGAGACTTCCGCAACATCATTGACTTGGCCTCTAGACGCTTCATTCCTGCGGGTCGAATATCCCGAATAAGACCAAATTTCCCCGCGGAGGCAGCGGCCATGGCTAGAGAAAGAGATGAAGTGCGAAGTCTCAATCCCGCAGACCCCCGTATAAGGGATCTCAACGCGGAAATTCGTAGGTTGGTCGATAAACACAAACTGGCCAAATGGAAACAACACCTAGAGCAATGCAACCTCTCTGACGGTGTTGGCAAATTATGGACTACGGTCAAAGCTCTATCTAATCCAACACAACACAAGGATAAAGTTGATATTACTTTCGGTGACAGGGTGAAGAAGGACCCTAGGGGATGTGCGAACTCCTTCTGTAGACAATTTGTACTACATTCCCCACCCGATAGAGCTAAACGTAGAACCATGCGACAGGCGCGTAAATACAAAAACCAAAACACGCCCATTGTCATCACTGCCTCAGAGGTCAAGGAAGCCATCAGACAGGCTAAGCCCTCAAAATCCATCGGCCCCGACGGTATTGCCATGAAGATGCTGAAACATCTAGGCCAGGAGGGACACAAATACTTAGCGGCTCTATTCAATCTTTCACTGAACACTTTCGTCATTCCTGAAATATGGAAAAAGGCGAGAGTGGTTCCATTATTAAAACCTAGAAAGCCGGCAAACATAGGCGATTCATATCGCCCTATATCACTTTTGTCGCCGGTAGTGAAGACGCTAGAGTCCATTTTGCTCCCGTATTACACCGCAAATCTGCACCTGGCTAATCATCAACATGGCTTCCGTAAGCTGCACAGCACCACCACCGCACTCAATGCCATTACAACGCAAATAAATAGCGGTCTAAATCAAAACCAACCAAATCACAGGACTGTGTTAGTGGCACTTGACTTGTCGAAAGCTTTTGACACAGTCAACCATGCCACTCTCATACAAGATCTATTAGAAACACAAATACCTGATGGGTTAAAGAGATGGACCGCTAATTACTTGAATGGGCGGCAGGCGTCGGTCAACTTTAGAAACGCAACATCAAAACCAAGACGAATTAGACAGGGGGTGCCACAGGGTGGTGTCCTATCCCCGACACTGTTTAATTTCTATCTATCGAAGATGCCCCCACCACCAGAGGGTGTCTCCGTCGTTTCTTATGCTGACGACTGTACAATAATGGCGACGGGGAAGGGCCCCTATACTGATGAACTCTGTAATAAAATCAACGGTTACCTCTGCGACCTTTCCAGGTTTTTCACAGAGCGAGATCTGACGATATCTCCGACTAAATCAACGGCGACGCTTTTTACGACGTGGACGCACGAGGTGAGAAATGAAATGAAGACATTTTCGTTGACGGCACTAAGCTACCAACTGTCAGCCACCCAAAGTTATTAGGGATGACATTGGATAATACTTTCTCATTTGCTGGTCATGTGTCTGCAATGGTCTCAAAGGTACGTGATCGCAACAAGATCCTCAAGTCACTTGCCGGCAGTACTTGGGGAAAAGACAAAGAAACGTTGTTGACTACATATAAGGCCATTGGCCGACCAGTCTTTGACTATGCTGCACCCATATGGTCGCCTAATGTACATAACACCAACTGGACGAAGTTACAAGTCTGCCAAAATACTGCCATCAGAACTGCTACGGGATGTCTCCTCATGTCTTCCGAGTCTCACCTCCATCAGGAGGCAAAACTGCTCAATGTAAAAGAGCATGCGGAAATGCTGAGCAAGCAATTCCTTCTGAACTGCCACAAGCCAGCACATCCAAACCGTCATCTTTTGGACATAGATCCGCCCCCGAGAGACATAAGGAAACATCTCCGTAAACATTATGATGAGATCCGGCATCATATTACCTTGCCGTTTGATCTGCAGAATCATAAGCGGGCTCTAACCGACATCCACACCGAGTCGGTAGATACTTTTGTCGGATCTCTACCTGTGAACTCCGTTCTGAACAGTCCTCCACCGGATATTGCTGAAGAAGAACGCACCTTACCAAGGGAGACAAGAGTTACCCTGGCACAGCTTAGGTCTGGATATAGTGTAAGGTTAAACTCCTACTTGTCCAGACTTAATGACACAATCTCAAACACATGCCCTGCATGTGGTAGGACCCCCCATGATACTCTACATCTCTTCAATTGTTCATTTGAACCTACTCTTCTAACCCCTCTGTCCCTCTGGACAAAGCCTGTTGAAACTGCACGTTTCCTTGGACTCCCCTTAGAAGAGCTTGATGAAGATCTTCGGAATGATCATACACTCTAGACAGGGCAATGCATTGTTAACAACAACAACAACAACTCCCGAGTGACCATTGCCTCTCCCCCGCATTTCAAAATAATGCAATTAAACTGCAACGGTATAACTGGCAAGATTGTGGAGATCACCAAGTTTATGCAGCAAAACTCCATCAAAATTGCTGCAATCCAGGAGACTAAACTTGGCACCCACTCGGATCTCAGAGCGAGTGGTGGCTACCACATTCTCCGGCATGATCGTACGGACGGTGGGGGTGGTCTTGCGTTCATCATCCACCAAACCGTGCGGTATAGGGAATTTGCATTCAACACCGACCAAGAGGACATACCCCTAGAGCGACAGGGTATTGTCGTTTCAGCTGGAGGTGTTGATCTCGAGCTGATAAACATCTACATACCTCCCGTCACCTGTTGTCCCAGAAGTTATCGCCCTGATTTAAGCGATTTCCTACGGGGCGATAACCGTGTCATTATGGGCGATTTTAATGCACACCACGACATGTGGCATTCACGCCATTCTTCTGACGGCAGAGGAGGGGAAATAGCCGAGCAAATTGACGCTTCCACATTCTGCGCGGTGAACACGGACGCCCCCACGAGGATGGCAGTAAATTGCAGTAGCTCCCCGGACATAACAATTGTTAGTCCGGGTCTAATAAACTGCATAAACTGGTGCCCAATGGTGGCTTTGGCATCAGATCACCTGCCAATCGTCCTGTCCGTTGATCGTGCCCCGGGTTTTATCACCTCTGAGAAGAGATCCTACGTAAACTTCAGGAGGGCTGACTGGGTTGGCTTTACTGAGTTTACTGAGAGCTCCTTTGGTGCTCTTCCCATACCGACTGACGTACGCCAAGGTGAAAAGGAAATACGTAAGGTCATAAATAGAGCTGCAGCCCTTTTCATACCAGCTGGGAGAATACAAAATATACGGCCAAACTTCCCAACTGAAGCTGCAGCCCTGGCCAATGAACGTGACCTTATACGTAGCATCGATCCCGCAGACCACAGATCAGTGGTCTCAACGCGGAAATCAGACGGCTGGTAGATGAACACAAACATGCCAAATGGGAGGAGCATCTGAGGTCTTGTAACCTCTCTACCGGTGTTGGAAAATTATGGTCCACAGTCAAATTTCAATTTCAATTCAATTTATTTCAAAGTAATATTAGTACAATAAGATATTAATCTTTTATAGTACAAAATTAAAATTTGGATGACAAAAATTTAGACAAATTGTAACTAAATCATAAAAAATAATAATAATAATACATAATCATATATAAAAATTCGACGGGCCCACCAAGAAACGTAGACATCACCTTTGGTGATAAGACGTTTAGTGACCCGAAGAAGAGTGCAACGGCCTTTTGCCGACAGTTTGTACCACACCCTGCACAGGACAGGGACAGACGTAGGATCTTCAGGCGTGCGCATAAACACAAAACAATGCCCCCGTTTCCATCACCGCTACAGAGGTTCGAGAGGCCATCAGGAAAGCCAAAAACTCTAAAGCCATGGGCCCTGACGACATAGCCATGGTGCATTTAAAACACATCGGCGAAGAGGGAGTATAATACCTCACTACCGTCTTCAATTTGTCCCTGGCCACTTCTGTCATACCTGAAAAATGGAAGCAGGCAGTCGTGGTCCCACTACTAAAGCCTGGCAAGCCAGCTAACGTAGGGGAGTCTTATCGTCCGATATCGCTCCTCTCGCCAGTAGTGAAGACATTGGAGGCGGTATTACTTCCTCTTTACACATTAAAGTTGAGGTTAGCCGAGCACCAACATGGCTTTAGAAAAATACGGAGCACAACATCTGCTCTAAATGCCATTAACACTCAGATAACTGACGGACTCAACCAGAAAAGCCCTCATCACAGGACGGTTCTAGTTGCTCTTGACCTGTCTCAAGCTTTTGACACAGTAAATCATGGACAACTGGTATCCGATTTGGAAGATTCATCGCTCCCCCCCTGTCTTAAGCGTTGGTCCGCCAACTATCTGAGTGGTCGTCAATCGTCTGTAGTTTTCAGAAACAAAAAATCAAAACCGAGAAAGATTAAACAAGGGGTACCACAGGGTGGTGTCCTTTCCCCGCTTTTGTTTAATCTTTATATTTCGAGGCTTCCTTCCCCACCAGATGGAGTCTCGATTGTTTCTTACGCAGACGATTGTACGATCCTAGCATCTGGCAATTCCGTTGATGAGCTGTGCTCCAGGATCAATGGTTATCTCCCCTCTCTTGTTGCGTTTTTCACTGCTCGGAACCTGACATTGTCGCCAACGAAGTCCTCTGCGACACTATTCACGACTTGGACGGCGCAAGTTGGCATGGAGTTAGAAATCTACGTAGGCGACCAAAAATTACCTACTGTCTCCCACCCCAAAATCTTAGGGTTAACTTTCGACCCCATGCACAAATTCGCTGCTCATTCAACCGCAATTGTCTCTAAGCTACAAAGCCGCAACAAAATTCTCAAGTCGCTAGCCGGCAGCACTTGGGGTAAAGACAAAGAAACGTTGCTGGCAACCTATAAAGCAATTGGTCGGCCGATCCTGAATTACGCGTCGCCGATATGGTCGCCTGGGCTTGCTGAGGTTCATTGGAAAAGACTGCAGGCCTGCCAAAACACCGCACTCAGAACCGCCACGGGATGCGTCCTTATGTCTCCAGAACATCATTTACATCATGAAGTGGAAATGCTCCCAGTTTTGGAGCACAATGAAATGCTAAACAGGCAGTACCTGTTGAACTGTTGCAAACCACAACATCCCAACAGACTACTGCTTGAGTATGAGCCACCTCCTAGGACCGTAAGGGCGCATCTACGTGAGCATTTTGATGAGATCCGGCACCTCACACTTTCGCCGTTTGATCCAAAGGTGCATACGCAGGCCCTGAAGCACATCCATGACACGTCCGTTGCGTCCTATGTCTCGGTCTGTCCACTGAACGCCGTTTTGCACGCCAAACCACCTCGCGTTGCGGCTGAGGAACGTCATCTTCCTCGAGAGGCAAGGGTCACTCTGGCTCAATTACGCTCTGGATACTGTAGCAGGTTAAACTCCTACTTATCCAGACTAGACCCTGACGTGCCGAATGAATGTCCGGCATGCGGCTCGTCACCCCATAATACCAACCATTTATTTACCTGCTCTTCGGAGCCCACTCTTCTAACACCCATCTCCCTCTGGTCCAACCCTGTCGAAACTGCAAGTTTCCTAGGACTCCCGTTAGAAGAAATTGATGACAATTTAGGTTAAGGAAAAGTACACGCTGGG
Source organism: Campiglossa producta (assembly GCA_964058755.1). Taxonomy (NCBI): domain Eukaryota; kingdom Metazoa; phylum Arthropoda; class Insecta; order Diptera; family Tephritidae; genus Campiglossa; species Campiglossa producta. Next base: position 54,151,461 of record CAXKVI010000003.1, read on the forward strand.
CAGGGCTACACTTTGTTACAACAACAACAACCAAGAATCAACACAATTTTTTTCGGCTTTGGACAAACTCGTTCTTATAACTGAAGAGTAAATTTTTTTTTTCAAATTTAACAAGCTCAACTTTGAAATGTGTGGCAAAATGACACAAAAAAATGTTTTTAGTTTTCTCTAAAATCAAAAAAAAAAAAATTTAAAAAAAACAAGTAAGGAAGTCTAAGTTCGGGTGAAACCGAACATTACATACCCAGCTGTGCACATAAAATGCTGTTATTCTTTGTTTTGTATAGTTAATGGTGTTAAAATTAATAAAAATTGCTTGACTCATAAGTGGGCGGTGCCACGCCCACTTTCCAAAATTTTGAAAAAATTATGTAAAGAATATGAAAGTTGATGTATGTACCAAATTATATTATTATAGCGAAATCAGTTAATTAGATATGGACTTTTCAATATTTCCACCTCCTTTCAATATAACTTTTATGAAAAAGTAGGCGTGGTCGCGAAGCGATTTCGTTTATTTTCTATAGCTGAATTTACCACAACAATAGTATGTCCTCTACGAAATTTCGTTATACTAGCATAAACTGTTCTGAAGTTATTAAGAGTCAAAATTTTAAAATTTCTTCAAATATACGTGGGCGGTACCACGCCCCCTTTTCAAAATTTTTTATAAAATCGGCCTTAGAACATCAAAATCAATACATATTGCAAATTTTATCATTGTAGCTGCTTCTAATATTGAATTAACCCATTTTATACGTTTTTCGAAATTTTCGATATCGAAAAAGGGGCGTGGTTATGGTCCGATTTTACCCATTTTCAATAGCAATCTATTCTGAACCCAAATAAGTACGCATGCCAAATTTGGTGAAGATATCTCATTATTTGCTCAAGTTATCGTGTTAACGGACAGACGGACGGACGGACGGACGGACGGACGGACGGACGGACGGACGGACGGACGGACGGACGGACATGGCTCAATCAAATTTTTTTTCGATCCTGATCATATTGATATATGGAAGTCTATATCTATCTCGATTCCTTTATACCTGTACAACCAACCGTTATCCTAACAAAGTTATAATACCCTGTGTACAAGTACAGCTGGGTATAAAAAGAACAAACGAAAAATATAAAAAACAAAATGAATTTTTTCCTTTAATTTCTCTTAATAATAGGTATATGATAATCACAAAAACAATTTACAAAAAACACAAAAAAAAAAATACAGCAAAAAAAATTGAAAAATACGTATCTAGTGGCATATAGCTATAACTCTAAAAACAAAAATACAAAATATATTTGCGATATATATTCTTTAGTTTTCTGTTAAAACCAAAAAAAACCAAAAAAAAAATTTTTAAATTTAAAAGTTTAAAAGTTAAAAAAAAATTAAAAATAATTAAAACAAGTAAGGAAAGCTGTCTTCGGCTGTGCCGAAGGCTAGATACCTTTCATGAATAAGCGTCACGATTTTCACTGTTTGATCCCCAGTACAGCCTGTGTGAATTTAACTTTAGCTCATACCGAAATTATCGGAGCTATCGATTATATGGGGACGATGTGTTATATTGGTCCAATCTCATTGATTTTTAACATCGACATTCCACATTCTAAAATAGCAACATTTACGAAATTTCACGATCCTACCGATATAATTACAGGAGTTATCTACCAAAATCCCTTTATCGGAACAATCGATTGTATGGGGGCTATGTGAAATATTTATCCCATTTCAATGATTTTCAACGTCGATATTTCATATATAAAAATAGCAATACTTACAAAATTTCACGTTCCTACGTGTTTAATTACAGGAGTTATAGCCCAAAATCCGTTTATCGGAATAATCGATTGTATGGGAGCTATGTGAAATATTTATCCCATCTCTATGAGTTTCAACATCGATATTTCACATATAAAAATAGCAATACTTACAAAATTTCACGTTTCTACGTGTTTAATTACAGGAGTTATAGCCCAAAATCCGTTTATCGGAATAATCGATTGTATGGGAGCTATGTGAAATATTTATCCCATCTCTATGATTTTCAGCATCGATATTTCACATATAAAAATAGCAATACTTACAAAATTTCACGTTTCTACGTGTTTAATTACAGGAGTTATAGCCCAAAATCCGTTTATCGGAATAATCGATTGTATGGGAGCTATGTGAAATATTTATCCCATCTCTATGATTTTCAGCATCGATATTTCACATATAAAAATAACAACACTTATAAAATTTCACGTTCCTTCGTGTTTAATTACAGAAGTTACAGCCCAAAATCCGTTTATCGGAATAATCGGTTGTATGGGAGCTATATGTTATATTGGTCCGATCTTGCTGGTTCCGACAAATGATTCCTATATTGGAAAATGGTGGCCGCATACCAAATTTCAGCTAAATATCTCAAAAACTGAGGGACTAGTTTGCGTTCAAACAGACAGACAGACAGACGGACAGACGGACAGACGGACAGACGGACAGACGGACATGGCTAAATCAACTCATCTCGTCATCCTGATCATTTCGGTATACTTATTGATGGGTCTATCTCTTCTTCTTCTCATATTTACAAACATCGGACCAAAGTTATAATACCATTTCATGTTCATGAAAGGTATAAAAACGACAAGCACAAACGAAAAGTATGCAAAATAAAATGAATTTTTTCCTTTAAGTTCTCTTAATAACTCTAAAAACAAAAGTACAAATGTATCTGCGATGTATATTTTTCTGTTTTCTGTAAAAACAAAAAAAAAAAAAAACAAAAACAAAAATTAAAAAAGTTAAAAAAGAAAATTAAAAAATAATTTAAAAAACGACAAGCACAAACGAAAAGTATAAAAAATAAAATGAATTTTTTCTTTAAGTTCTCTTAATAACTCTAAAAACAAAAATACAAAATATATTTGCAATATATATATTTTTTCTATATTTTTTCAATTCTTCGATATTTTCATTATTAAAAAGTGGGCGTGGTTATTGTCCGATTTCGCCCATTTTCGGCAACAACAAAGCCTAGGTATAAACAGAGCCACGTACAAAATATATTTGCTATATATATATTTTTTCTCCATATTTTCTATATCTTTTAAATTTTTCGATATTTTCATTAGGTATAAACAGAGCCACGTACAAAATATATTTGCTATATATATATTTTTTCCCCATATTTTCTATATCTTTTAAATTTTTCGATATTTTCATGTTTAAAAAGTATTCGTGGTTATTGTCCGATTTCGCCCATTTTCGGCAACCACATAGTCTAGTTATATATAGAGCAAGGTGCAAAATTTGGTAAAGATATATATATTATTTCTCGAGTTATTGATTTTTGACCGCTTTTTCCAGATTTCAGCCCATTGTGCATTGTCAGCGAAACCTGAACGATGGTGAAAATTTCAAAACCCTAGCTCAACGGGAAGTTAGTTCAAAATCCAAAGCAAAGTCTCTGGAAATGAAACTTTACAAATATCTCTACCCGTGCGCCACCTATCTGAATTATTTTTTTGTTATATTGCGTGGGGGCAGAAAACTAAACGTTGGTGAAAATTTCATGATTCTACCTCAACGGGAAGTTCGTTGAAAAACGAATTAATCGACACAGAAAACAGACCTTCGCATTTCTTAAATAGAGCGACTCACGCGCCACCTAGCGGGTCCAATTTTTTTTTTTGAACATTTGGAAATTGATTAAGTAATACACACGCTAAATATCATATAAATCGGTCCATAATTATGATTTTCAGTTTTTATTACCCCGATCTCAGCTCCACCTAGCGGATTTTTTTTAGGAAAATATTTCTTTTCATAGTAGTAATACATATTCCGAATTTCAGCCAAATCGGATCATAAATGCGATTTTTGAATATATAGCGACCCACGCGCCACCTATCGATTTTTTTTTTCATAATATTGCATTGTCATCGTGACCTGAACTGTGGTGAAAGTTTCAAGACCCTAGCACAACAGAAAGTTGGTTCAAAATCGAATGCAAAAATCCGGGCACAAGAACGACGAAAGCGACCTAATAAAAACATTTTAAAATACCTAAACAACATACGTAGATATAAGTATATGTCTTATACTTACAGCACTCCTGAACAGCGTGTGCATACGAACGATCCAATAGTCATGTTAACATATGTCGGGCCCTTTTGGCCACAATCGAAACATTGCCTATTACCACCACCATTGGTCACCAGCTCACGCAACACCTGCAAATACTTATCATCCTGTTTCTTGCGCACCGCAGCCGCCATATCCGTACTTTTGGTCAAATGCATTGAAGAGGACGAGGACGGCAACGACGTAAAGGACAATTGCAAATTGCCAATAGACTTTTGGTGTTGTTGTAGCTGCTGTTGTCGTTTTCCTTTGCGTATTTGTTGTATTATATAAGGTTCCTCCGTGTTGGCTGTTGTTTTTCGAGTTGAAGTAGCCGTGTTGTCCCCGCCGCTGTCACTGTCACTACCTGCAAATTGCTCTGTATCCGATGGTGGATTGGAAACGTTACTAGTCCTTGGCGGATCCGTTGCTTTGGAATGTAACGAAGTGTTGTAAACAAAATTGAATTGAATTTTGTTGCTTTTCTGTTTGGCTTTTGTTGGCAAAAAGCGAAAGATAGAGGCTGTTGTTTTGACAATTTATTTTAATTATTTTTTATTTTGAGACTTTCAATTGGATATTTACACAAAGTAGATTTTCACTTTTATAAGCACAACTAATCTGGTATTGGAGGGGGCTTGGAACTTGAGTATAAATAAATTAATATTAGACACAGAAATAACTAGAAATTTATGGAGTATATACCTACTAACAACTTTTGCCAGCGCTTGAATTTTTTCGCTGTGCGCAACTAACCAAGCAACTCACATATAAATTTATGCAATTTGCCAAAGCACTGCCTCTTGCACTTCAAATGAATGCACTAACCAGCAGCAAGCAAGCCAGAACTCGTTCACAAAAACAGTTAACAATTGCTGAAATATATTTACTATGGAATTCTCATTTTTTATATTTATTTATTAATTTGTTTACCCACTTTCTGACGCAACAAAACCACTTTATTTTTCACTACTGCGCTTTTCTTTTTTGACGCTTGAATTTGCTTCGCGCGCCTTCTCGGTCACAACCGATGGGCTGTTGGCGATTGTAATGGTTTTTGTGCCTCCCTTTAGTATAATTTATCTTTTTATTAACATTTGTTAATAAAAACAAATAATAACAAAGCGTATCACAAAAACAAATTCGTCAACAATCAACCAATAATCAACCACCTTCTGCTCTTTTTTCTCAACTGAGAAATAACTTTTGCACTTTTGGCTGTGTGCATTGTGTATCAGTACAAGTGTGGAATCTTCTGCATAGACGTCAAATTTTCAAAGTGAGTTTAACACCTGATGATCAGAGTTGCTTTTTTGGAAAATAGTATCATTTAGCGCCGAGTTGCATTCGATTGCGTAAAAAAATTAGTAGTAAATAAAGGCGTAATAGTTCTCTAAATTTATAAAATAAGGTGAAAAATAATAGTTGAAAACTTCTTAAGTCTGGTTTTCATTAGGTCAAATTTTGAAAATTTCTATCAACTTTAACGAAATAAGCGGTAATTGTATACTTTAGCTGTCGACTGCCAATAACTTAGCTAAAATTATGGAAGGGGACTCGAAATACGGGGTTTGGCCTCAGGATCACGAATCCGGTAGTGAGCAGTGAAAAGTTATGGTCGAAAAACCGAAAATTGACCCGGGTTCGATACCAAAATTGGGGCGGAATCCATGGTATTTACATATGTGCAGAACATAATGAGCTGGCAGCCTTCGGCCGCGGTTATAAAAAAATAACCTGGGCTACGCCATCCCAAGTCCGGGGTGTTGCCTGAACCGTACCACGGTACGCACTTTTTTGAACGTTTTTAGGCGCAGTCTAATGTAAATTCAACAACCACAAGAAATCTTGAAACTTGGATTATATCTCCTCAGAGAAGCAAAATATTAAAAAAGCGCTTCCGGATTCGTGATCCTGAGTCCGAACTTCGCCTTTTGAGCCCCCTTCCCATAATTTTAGCGAATTTATTAGCAGTTCACAGCTAAAGTAGACAATTACCAAATAAGCAACCGAATCTCGATAAAGTCGATGAAATTTGACACCTTTTGACCTAATGAAAGCCAGCCTTTAGAGTTGTAATTTATAAAGTTTATTTTACATTTTGAACTTGTAGCACTCTTTTCAGAAATTGTTTGCTACACAGTATAACCAGTATTTGCACTGAGGTGAAAGTTCTCCATGGAGGTGAATTTTTCAGAGTTGAAATCCATGGTAGGATGGAATTTCGCGGACGCATGGTTGCATTACAGTAACAAAAAAAACTTTAGAAATATTTCAAGAAAAAAAATGAATTTAATGTATATATTCCATGAATTAATATAATATCATGAATTTACTGCACTACAAGAAGTATAAAAAATGTATATTAAAGGCCATATTGTAAAATTTCGTATAAATGCATATTGATGATCGGCTCTTTACGAACGATGCTATTAAATAGTAGTTTTGCGCAAAAAAGCACCCCTGTTAGTTGAGGACATTGAGGTGAATTTGAAATTCTTAGAAATTTTCCAAAACAAAATAAAGAAAATATTTTGCTTACAGTTTTATATTTATTTATACTATTTATTTAATAGTAATATACGATTATCTGGTAGCTTTAATGTCAAGGTACGGTGTTAATGGACTATGAGTCATCTTATATATAAAAACTAATGTGTTTTTGTTTTAGGAGTGTCCAGTCTAAATATTAGCTGGAGAAGTTGAAATACTTATTACTAACCGGATAAGTATTTCCAGTACCTGGCAAATGAGGACTATTGTTATTGTGATCAAAAACCATGAACTACAAGTTGCGATGGAGCATTGCAAGCTGCACGTAATCGTGGCTGCCGCCGGAGGCCTTTTTATTCCATCTATACAATGTCCCAGGGGGTACCATAACAGTCGCCCATACGGCAGTTGCTACCCAAGGCCTTTTTTGTTGCATCTTGAATGAATGAATTAATCTTATGCACCCTGCGTGGTATTAGTTTCCTTTAGGGGTCAACTTCTAATAAATTAGCTAAAATTATGTGATATAGCTCAAAAGACGGCGTTCGGCCTCAGGATCTCGAATCCGGAAGAGCTTTTTTAATATTTTGCTTCTCTGCAGAGATATTTGCAATCAAAGTTTCATGTTTTCATGTGGTTGTTGTAATTTTATTAGACTGTCCCTAAAAACGTGCAAAAAAAAGTCCCGCCGTGGCGGTAGCCACGGTTATGTCACACGTCCGGACTTGGGATGGCGTAGCCCAGGGTTATTTTTTATAAGCGCGGCCGAAGGCCGCCAACTCAGAAAAGTGTTTCGTACATAAATACCATGGATTGCGCCCCATTTTTGGTATTGGACCCGGGTCATTTTTCGGTTTTTTGACCATAACTTTTCACTAAAACAAAAAATTAAAAAAAAGCGCTTCCGGATTCGTGATCCTGAGTCCAAAACCCGTCTTTTGAGCTATCTCCCATAATTTTAGCTAATATATTAGCAGTTGACCCCTAAAGGAAACTAATACCCTCTGCGTTTATGCTCCTGTTTGGGGAGGCTAAAATCAAATCTGTTATAAATGAAACAAATTAATATAAATTTTCATCATTTGCACAACTTTTTTATTTCCATTTGATTTTCAGGGCTGCATTTTGTTGAAGTATTTGTTAGATAGTGATTTTTTCTCTAATACTTCACGTTGACCTGCAAACTGGTTTTCCTTTCAGTTTAAAACGGTTAAAACAATTTAGGCATGTTCATAATCGATATAAAGTAGGTACTTAAGTTAGCGTCAACCCTTTGATACCCTTTCCAAGGGTCTATCTGACGCTAAATTTAGTACCTACTTTATTTCGTTCAGATTGTTGGACAGAGACAGATAAATATACAAGACTACATGGGCTTGCTCAAGAACATCCTACAAATTATGACGGATAACACATAATAATCAAAAAACTAAATTTATAATAGAACTATTTTTTCTACACCTTTTTCACTCGTACTTCAAAAACCGTAAAAATACTTTAGATAAAGTTAAATGCATTTAAGAATAGTGAATGGTAGTCCAAGACCCATACAATTATTTTCAGAATAGTCAATTGTATCTTAAAAACTGTAAAATATGCTTTAGAATAATCAACTGTCCTCCAAAAACTATAAATTGTACTTCATAAACTGTAATTTGTACTCGAGACCGTAAATTAGACTTCAGAAGCTTAAAAATGTACTCCAAAATAATCAGTTCTACTTCAGAAACAACAAATTCCAATCCAGAAGATGTTTCTGAAGTACATTTGATTTTTCTGGAATACGTTTTACAGTTTCTCGAATACAATGGGCTTCTTAGTAGCAAATTTTGCGAATATTAACAACCATTTACGTTTTTTAAAGTACATTTTACACTCTAACCCACAATAAAATATACAGGCAGATTCTATATAATTTCTTACTTTGCGGATTTTCTCCCTCTCATATAATTTGTGAGCGAAAATGTATGAAAAAGGTTCACTAGTGAAATTTATTTAGATTGGCACGATAAGCTTTTTGTCGAAAAATTCTCAAATTTCGAAATTTGTTTTGCGTAAAATTTTGCAAAAATCATTGGATCATGTGTTTCAATTTTGTGATATTGGAGTACTTCAATTGTAATACTTTCTAATACCTCAGCGGACCACCTTCAGTTTATTGAAAGCCGATCATAGCTCATGCTTTATTGACCAAAATCACGACACGATCGCTCTGAAAATAGATACTCCAAGGAGTAACAACATTGGAATACATTGCAAAGTACTCTGAAAACAGAAACAACTGTAGCGTCTCGTTGTGACATTTAATTTTGACAGCTGACATAAATGCACGTAGACAAAGGCAACCTGTCTTATAACCGCGTTTTAACACGCGTTAACGCAGACTTGATCTAGTTTTATCTTTTTGGGTACGATGACATAATCAGCTGATTTTTCCTTGTATATTTTTTGGTTTTGTGCGTATTTGTCAAAGTTATAAATGTCACGCAACGCAATAAAGTTGTATTTGTTTTCGCCTGAATACTCCTATGCGTGAGAAAAAACGCTGTGCATTGGTTCTTGGTTGAGTTGTAAAATAGCAATTTCTTTTTTTTAGAAATATAACCTAATATATACATATGAGCCGGTTATTTTGAAAGTGGTTTAAGTCCACTTTTTAAAAAAATTTAGTTAACGATGACAATAGTCACAGCCGTACATAATCTTTTCTTTTATAAACAATATAAGTCTAGTATTATCAAAATCACTATGATTTGGGGCACTTGAAAATTGGCTAGTTGGTTTAAGTCCACTGAAAACCTCACGGAAGAGCATAATATTCATTTAAGATGTGCTGAATTGGCCAGAAAATCATTAAAAGAAGATCAAGATTTGGCCCGAAATAATCCAAATGTAAATTTCGCGTTTTCTTTCGATTTGGAAAAGGCGTTACCTTTCAATTCCTTTGGGTAATTTGACTAATGTTATTGTGAAACTAAAGTATTTTGTTTGCTTGTAAAACCCATGTAATAATTTTATTTTACTTATATAAAGGTAGTGGACTAATTTTAAGTGAAATAATTGACTTAAAATCATTTGAGCAAAGAACACGAAGTGGACTTATATTCCTTTTCATAAACAAATAAGTGATTTTATTAATTTTGAAAATGGTTTAAGTCCATTTGAGGTTCTGAAACCGAGCTTATTCTTCTAGTAAAGTTTATAAAACGTATTACATTATATTTTCTAACATGTTTATGGCCGCAAAGCCATAAAAACAACTTGATACCAGCTAACAATATTTTTGAAACAATGCAAATGCAAACCCCTAAATATCTCAGTACAACAGAAAGTGGACTTAAATCACTTTCAAAATAACCGGCTCATATATAGTTTTACTTAAAACGCAAAATCCTAAATTTGAATATTTCTCCTCTTTTAAAGTAATTTATTACCTCATAAAATTTGCAACACAACACCCTGAAACGGCTGAAAATAGTTGACTGCAACCCGAAGTTCTCCATGGAGGTGAATATAAGTACGTTTGTGTTAGTGAGTGCAACTACTGTCTATACTGTGGTTCACAGTTATGCAAATTTCTTTACTTAATATTTGCTGATTAATTTGAATATAGATAAACAAAGTCAAGCAAAGAAATTATTTCAGACATTTTTGGATGCGGTTTTAATACACATTTATATCTGAACTAAGAAAAAACAAGTAAGGAAAGCTGTCTTCGGCTGTGCCGAAGGCTATATACCTTTCATGAATAAGCGTCACGATTTTCACTGTTCGATCCCCAGTACAGCCTGTTTCAATTTAACTATATTTACTATACACATTACACATCTTTGTTATAATTTAAAAAAAACTTACAAAATAATAGGATCCGAGTTATCGGAACAATCGATTGTATGGAGGCTATATATTATACGTGTTCAATTGTACTGACTTACACTATACACATTACATATGTAGAAAGTACTAAAGGTGAAATATTTTACGTTCCTAACTTTTTAAATGCGGAAGTATTGGCCAAAAAACCTTATATCGGAACAACCGGTTGTATGGGGCTAAATATATGTTATATTTACCCGATCTTCTTGATTTTCCTCTACACACTACATAAATTGAAAGTAATCAAGTTGCAAAATTGTATGTTCCTAACTTTTTAATTGCAGAAGTTTTGGCCAAAAAAACCTTATATCTGAACAATCGGTTGTTTGGGGGCTATATGTTACATTTGCCCGATCTTGTTGATTTTCACTATATACACTACATAAATAGAAAGTACTCGAGATGCAAAATTTTACGTTCCTAACTTTTTAATTGCAGAAGTTTTGGCCAAAAAACCTTATATCTGAACAATCGGTTGTATGGGGGCTATATGTTACATTTGCCCGATCTTGTTGATTTTCACTATATACACTACATAAATAGAAAGTACTCGAGTTGCAAAATTTTACTTTCCTAACTTTTTAATTGCAGAAGTTTTGGCCAAAAAACCTTATATCTGAACAATCGGTTGTATGGGGGCTATATGTTACATTTGCCCGATCTGGTTGATTTTCAATATATACACCACATAAATAGAAAGTACTCGAGTTGCAAAATTTTACGTTCCTAACTTTTTAATTGCAGAAGTTTTGGCCAAAAAACCTTATATCTGAACAATCGGTTGTATGGGGGCTATATGTTACATTTGCCCGATCTTGTTGATTTTCACTATATACACTACATAAATAGAAAGTACTCGAGTTGCAAAATTTTACGTTCCTAACTTTTTAATTGCAGAAGTTTTGGCCAAAAAACCTTATATCTGAACAATCGGTTGTATGGGGGCTATATGTTACATTTGCCCGATCTGGTTGATTTTCACTATATACACTACATAAATAGAAAGTACTCGAGTTGCAAAATTTTACGTTTCTAACTTTTTAATTGCAGAAGTTTTGGCCAAAAAACCTTATATCTGAACAATCGGTTGTATGGGGGCTATATGTTATACTGGTCCGATCTTGTCAGTTCCGACAAATGATTCCTATATTACAAAATGGTGGCCACATACAAAATTTCAGCCAGATATCTCAAAAATTGAGGGACTAGTTTGCGTTCAAACAGACAGACGGACAGACGGACAGACGGACATGGCTAAATCAACTCATCTCGCCATCCTGATCATTTCGGTATACTTATTGATGGGTCTATCTCTTCTTCTTCTCATATTTACAAACATCGGACCAAAGTTATAATACCATTTCATGTTCATGAAAGGTATAATTATGAAAATCAATACCCTCAAATACAACTCCGCCAAAAAAATTCGTGCGCAAAAGCCAGTAATATTTTCATTCCCACAAGTGTCACAAATCAGTGCTGAATAGTGACTGCAAATCTTATGCTACAATCAGGGCTGCCTTTTTAAAAATATTTTAGTGCCAAATGAAATTGGGAACCTACCTACCTTCAGCCTAGCACAATTCTTCTCGCAAAATTAAGGCTGGTCTTTTTTCTGGTCGAATTGCTATTTACACAGAGGAAAAACAAAAACCGAACGGCAAATCGCTTAAGGCTTGGTTTCCTCGAAAGCGGTGACGCCATATGGCGCTCGTTACATAGGGGTGAAGTACGTTGTCAAAAATACTGCCATGTAAAAGTAATTGGGTGTAAACTAAGAAGACGGTGAAGTTCACCGTAATAGTACATTTACACAGCACCAAATTTGGTAAATTGGCGAAAAATTGCAAATTTGGCGCCTTTTTCCATACAAATCTCATTTTCCAAATGTGGAATTCCATCGCATTTGGCCTCATTCGCTGAACAATACAATCCACAATTCCTCAAAATAGCAACCCTGCCTGTGTTCCACATTTAGAATTGCCCAGCAAGAACCTTAATGAGTAATTAACGTGTGAAAACTTTTGCATTATGCACAGTTCTAAATAACAATTTCAACTATTTTTTTTATGATATTGGACCAGTTCTTTAAACCATCAGGTATCTGTGTTTCAAAAAGATCTTGTATGAGAGTGGCATGATTGACTGTGTCAAAAGCTTTTGACAGGTCAAGTGCCACTAACACAGTCCTGTGATTTGGTTGGTTTTGATTTAGCCCAGCAAACAATCGGAGTCATAAATGATGCAGAAAGGAGTCCTAAATAGGAGCGTTTACGCTCTCTATGAGCTCATTTATGAGTCCGAAATGAGTGTATTTCCCTTCCTGCGATGGTCGACCGATATGAGCTAACCTTCATATATTGAATGAGCCTGAATAGGAGTCATTTAAGACTCTTATTTGCCTCAGAAACGGCTCATATAGAGCCTAAATAGGAGCCAAATATGACTCTTTTATGGAGCTTTTCGGATGCATTTATGACTCTTGAAAAGGCCATATACCTACTGCACTTTTTGGGTTCTTAAATGGTGCCTTTTCGGCATTGAAAGGGGGACAATGGAATTGGGGAAGCATACATGAACCTTTGGCATTAGATCAGGGACCGGCAGAATCGAAAGTGAGGGTGTATTAGTGAAGGAGCGATCATCACACCATTAAAATTATGTTATCTGTTTTTGCTCCCCCGCTCACTAGCAAAAACCCAGGCAACAGCGTATTTTGTTGAGTCGTTGCTTCCAAGTGAGTGACTGAGCGTAAAAAATATCTATTGATTGGCCAGTGCATCCATAGCGCCCTCCAAGCGCAGCAACGATTTTATTGTTCGAGAGGCCAAGCAAGAAGCGTAAAAATCTGTTTGAATTTGCGTCACACATTTTCGGGCAACTGTCCCACTAGCTGCCGGGACTTGCATGAGATGTTTGTGGGGAACATCCTTTAAATAGATATATGTGGTACAATGAAAATAATAAACACTATATGAAGGTATACTTATCAGGGAATCCGCTAGAACGGTGCCAACAGGATAGCTAGAAAAATTGCCAGGAACAGTCCGCACGTGATGTAATTGAATATTTATTTGAAATCAAAAAATTTTCATAAACAAAATATGAAAATTTGTTCCAAAATTGCTTTGTTAAATGAACAATTTCAGCATACGGCTCATAATTTTCATCAAATCGGAGTCATAAGGGACTCCTGTATGATCTTATTTCGGAGGCTCATATTTTTCTAATATTTATGAGTCATATCGGACTCCTTAGTTATGAGCACTCCCAGAATGTTTGAGGGGAGGCCGCTATTTGCGTTGTAATGGCATTGAGTGCGGTGGTGGTGCTATGAAGCTTACGGAAGCCATGTTGATGACTAACCAGGTGCAGATTTACGGGAGCAAAATGGACTCTAGCGTCTTCACTATCGGCGACATAAGTGATATAGGGCGATATGAATCGCCTATGTTTGCCGGCTTTCTAGGTTTTAGTAGTGGAACCACTCTCGCCTTTTTCCATATTTCAGGAATGACGAAAGTGTTCAGTGAAAGACTGAATAGAGCCGCTAAGTATTTGTGTCCCTCCTGGCCTAGATGTTTCAGCATCTTCATGCCGTCGGGGCCGATGGATTTTGAGGGCTTAGCCTGTCTGATGGCTTCCTTGACCTCGGAGGCAGTGATGACAATGGGCGTGTTTTGGTTTTTGTATTTACGCCCCTGTCGCATGGTTCTACGTTTAGCTCTATCGGGCGGGGAATGTAGTACAAATTGTCTACAGAAGGAGTTCGCACATCCCCTAGGATTCTTCTTCACCCTGTCGCCGAAAGTAATATCTACTTTATTCTTGTGTTGCGTTGGATTTGATAGAGCTTTGCCCGTAGTCCATAATTTGCCAACACCATCAGAGAGGTTGCATTGCTTAGGTGTTGTTTCCATTTGGCCAGTTTATGTTTATCGACCAACCTACCAATCCGCGTTGAGATCCCATATGCGGGGGTCTGCGGGATTAAGATTTCGCACTTCATCTCTTTCTCTAGCCATGGCCGCTGCCTCCGCGGAGAAATTTGGTCTTATTTGGGATATTCGACCCGCAGGAATGAAGCGTTTAGAGGCCGAGTCAATGATGTTGCGGAAGTCTCGTTCGCCTTTGCGTACATCCGTAGGAAAGGATAGAGCAGCCAAGGATTCGTCCGTATGTCTGAAAACTGTCCCAGTCCGCCTTGGTAAAGTTAATGAATGTACCATGCTCAGGTGTAATAAAGTCCGTCTGTCGTTCTATGGTAATGACTATTGGGATATGGTCAGACGCCAACGTGAGTATGGGTCGCCAATTTGTGTTGTTCAGTAGTCCTGCGCTTACGATAGAAATATCTGGCGAACTATAGCAATTGCCCGATACTCTCATTGGGGCGTCTCCGTTCAGTGTACAGAAAGCCGTATCATCTATTTGTTTTGCAAGGTTCCCTATGTACAGTCACTTCTCAGAGCAGAAAACCCAGGACATCGCCATGGATCTCTGCGCAGTGGATCCACCCGGGGTTTTACCTCGGCCAAGGACTGTCACTTTCAATGTAACCCTGTTTAGTATGTTTTGTCCCATTCCGAAACTATCATCCTCCCCGCTTGCAGCAGGCCTGCAAGATATTCTATTGTTACGGGCGGGCGTTGAGCCGAACCCCGGACCAAAAGAATGGATATGCAGTGTCTGTTGCAAAAAGATATATATTAAACGGTCGCATTCTGTGCAATGCTTCTCGTGTAAGAGATGGCTCCATAAATCTGGATGTTCAGGGCTTAACTTTAACATCCACAGACCCCGTACTTTCTTTAGTACTTTCGTGGCCCCTTGTTGTTTGCGCCCTCGGGCGTCCCGCGGTAAGCGCCGTTCAAGCGCACCCCTACCGCCACTTTCTAGTAGCAATACTAATAGTAATAATAATAATGTCTTAACGACTAGCAGCACTTCTGCTATACCCGCCACACAAACTCCAGACTGTTGCTCGTGCCTTATGGCGTCAAATTCACGCGCAGCAGCTCAACACTCTCGCCCCCACAGGAGCAGTTTAGACATGAGCAACTCCGAGCACCAGTCTCTCTCTGTTTCTATATCACACCCTCAAAGGTACGTGGTCTCAAAGGTACGTGGTCGCAACAAGATCCTCAAGTCACTTGCCGGCAGTACTTGGGGAAAAGACAAAGAAACGTTGCTGACTACATATAAGGCCATTGGCCGACCAGTTGTTGTTGTTGTTGTAGCGAGGTGTAGCCCTGCCTAAATGTCAGACAGTGTCACCCCGAGTGTATTGCTCTTGGCCGGGTCGATATAAGAAAACGGCCCGGGTCGTTTCGGCACGATGGGTACAGCACAAGTACTGGTACCGTTCTCGCAGCACCGGCAATACAAGAAACTTTGACTTTGCTGCACCCATATGGTCGCCTAATGTACATAACACCAACTGGACGAAGTTACAAGTCTGCCAAAATACTGCCATCAGAACTACTACGGGATGTCTCCTCATGTCTTCCGAGTCTCACCTCCATCAGGAGGCAAAACTGCTCAATGTAAAAGAGCATGCGGAAATGCTGAGCAGGCAATTCCTTCTGAATTGCCACAAGCCAGCACATCCAAACCGTCATCTTTTGGACATAGATCCGCCCCCGAGAGACATAAGGAGACATCTCCGTAAGCATTATGATGAGATCCGGCATCATATTACCTTGCCGTTTGATCTGCAGAATCATAAGCGGGCTCTAACCGACATCCACACCGAGTCGGTAGACACTTTTGTCGGATCTCTACCTGCGAATCCCGTTCTGAACAGTCCTCCACCGGATATTGCTGAAGAAGAACGCACCTTACCAAGGGAGACAAGAGTGACCTTGGCACAGCTTAGGTCTGGATATAGTGTAAGGTTAAACTCCTACTTATCCAGACTTAATGATACAATCTTAAATACATGCCCTGCATGTGGTAGGACCCCCCATGATACTCTACATCTCTTCAATTGTTCATCTGAACCTACTCTTCTAACCCCTCTGTCCCTCTGGACAAACCCTGTTGAAACTGCACGTTTCCTTGGACTCCCCTTAGAAGAGCTTGATGAAGATCTTCGGAATGATCATACACTCTAGACAGGGCAATGCATTGTTAACAACAACAACAACAACAACATGGTGTTGGCAAATTATGGACTACGCTCAAAGCTCTATCTAATCCAACGCAACACAAGGATAAAGTAGATATTACTTTCGGTGACAGGGTGAAGAAGGACCCTAGGGGATGTGCGAACTCCTTCTGTAGACAATTTGTACTACATTCCCCGCCCGACAGAGCTAAACGTAGAACCATGCGACAGGCGCGTAAATATAAAAACCAAAATACGCCCATTGTCATCACTGCCTCAGAGGTCAAGGAAGTGGGTGTAAGAGTAGGTCGCCTCCCCGTTGGTGCACCCTGGGTAACGCTAAATGACCTACATGGCCTACATGGCTAGTTTCTTGTATTGCCGGTTTTACGAGAACGGTACCAGTACTTGTGCTGTACCCATCGTGCCGAAACGACCCGGGCCGTTTACTTATATCGACCCGGCCAAGAGCAATACACTCGGGGTGACCCTGTCTGACATTTAGTCAGGGCTACACCTCGCTACAACAACAACAGGTCAAGGAAGCCATCAGACAGGCTAAGCCCTCAAAATCCATCGGCCCCGACGGCATTGCCATGAAGATGCTGAAACATCTAGGCCAGGAGGGACACAAATACTTAGCGGCTCTATTCAGTCTTTCACTGAACACTTTCGTCATTCCTGAAATATGGAAAAAGGCGAGAGTGATTCCATTACTAAAACCTAGAAAACCGGCAAACATAGGCGATTCATATCGCCCTATATCACTTTTGTCACCGGTAGTGAAGACGCTAGAGTCCATTTTGCTCCCGTATTATACTGCAAATCTGCACCTGGCTAGTCATCAACATGGCTTCCGTAAGCTGCACAGCACCACCACCGCACTCAATGCCATTACAACGCAAATAAATAGCGGCCTAAATCAAAACCAACCAAATCACAGGACTGTGTTAGTGGCACTTGACCTGTCGAAAGCTTTTGACACAGTCAACCATGCCACTCTCATACAAGATCTGTTTGAGACACAGATACCTGATGGTTTAAAGAGATGGACCGCTAATTATTTGAATGAACGGCAGGCGTCGGTTAACTTTAGAAACGCAACATCAAAACCTAGACGTATTAGACAGGGGGTGCCACAGGGTGGTGTCCTATCCCCGACACTGTTTAATTTCTATCTATCGAAGATGCCCCCACCACCAGAGGGCGTCTCCGTCGTTTCATATGCCGACGACTGTACAATAATGGCGACGGGGAAGGGCCCCTATACTGATGAACTCTGTACGAAAATCAACGGTTACCTCTGCGACCTTTCCAGGTCTTTCACTGAGCGAGATCTGACGATATCTCCGACTAAATCAACGGCGACGCTTTTTACGACATGGACGCACCAGGTGAGAAATGAATTAGACATTTTCGTTGATGGCACTAAGCTACCAACTGTCAGCCACCCAAAGTTATTAGGGATGACATTGGATAATACTTTCTCATTTGCTGGTCATGTGTCTGCAATGGTCTCAAAGGTACGTGGTCGCAACAAGATCCTCAAGTCACTTGCCGGCAGTACTTGGGGAAAAGACAAAGAAACGTTGCTGACTACATATAAGGCCATTGGCCGACCAGTCTTTGACTATGATGCACCTATATGGTCGCCTAATGTACATAACACCAACTGGACGAAGTTACAAGTCTGCCAAAATACTGCCATCAGAACTGCTACGGGATGTCTCCTCATGTCTTCCGAGTCTCACCTCCATCAGGCAAAACTGCTCAATGTAAAAGAGCATGCGGAAATGCTGAGCAGGCAATTCCTTCTGAACTGCCACAAGCCACCACATCCAAACCGTCATCTTTTGGACATAGATCCGCCCCCGAGAGACATAAGGAAACATCTCCGTAAGCATTATGATGAGATCCGGCATCATATTACCTTGCCGTTTGATCTGCAGCGGGCTCTAACCGACATCCACACGAGTCGGTAGACACTTTTGTCGGATCTCTACCTGTGAATCCCGTTCTGAACAGTCCTCCACCGGATATTGCTGAAGAAGAACGCACCTTACCAAGGGAGACAAGAGTCACCTTGGCACAGCTTAGGTCTGGATATAGTGTAAGGTTAAACTCCTACTTATCCAGACTTAATGATACAATCTCAAACACATACCCTACATGTGGTAGGACCCCCCATGATACTCTACATCTCTTCAATTGTTCATCTGAACCTACTCTTCTAACCCCTCTGTCCCTCTGGACAAACCCTGTTGAAACTGCACGTTTCCTTGGGCTCCCCTTAGAAGAGCTTGATGAAGATCTTCGGAATGATCATAGACTCTAGACAGGGCAATGCATTGTTAACAACAACAACAACAACAACATTTGTTCTGCAAGTACATGCCCCCTATTGTCTGCTGGCAGGTTTGAGTGCCACATGCCGTGGTGCGCATTGAAGTCGCCCAGGATCACGCGGTTATCTCCTCGTAGTAGCAAGCTAATGTCGGGGTGATAACCGGTGGGGAAACTTGAGACAGGGGGTATGTAGATGTTAATGATTTGCAGGTCGACATCTCCTGTACGTATGGTTATACCTTGGCTTTCTAAGATATCATCCGTTCCTTCGATGTCGGTATCAAATAGATCATACTGTACAGAGTTGGGTGTTATGAACGCTAGATTTAGGTTAAGGAAAAGTACACGCTGGGCAGGGCTACGCTTCGTTACAACAACAACAACGCTAGACCACCTCCCAGACCTCCTGTTACTCTATGACGGTCTTTCCGATGGATGTTATATCCGCCATAGGTAATGAGGTCCGACGTAGGACTGAGCTTGGTTTCTTGGACTGCGGCAAGTTTAATGTCATATTGCGTCATCAAATTAGATATCTCTGCGTTCTTACCAGTTAATCCGTTACAGTTGTGCTGTAAGATTTGTAAGTATACCGGTGGGGTCGATGTCGAGTAAACCATACGCGTGAGAGACGGATGTGCTCGCCCAGGTGTTGGTAGGCTAAGACCAAGGCTGTGCCTGTTGTTGTTGTTGTAACGAGGTTTAGTCCTGCCCAACGCGTTTTTTCCCTTAACCTAATTGTCATCAATATCTTCTAACGGGAGTCCAAGGAAACTAGCAGTTTCAATAGGGTTGGACCGGGGTGTAAAAGTAGGTCGCCTCCCAGTTGGTGCACCCTGGGTAACGCTAAATGACCTACATAGCCTGCACGGCTAGTTTAGTTTCTTGTATTGCCGGATCTACGAGAACGGTACCAGTACTTGTGCTGTACCCATCGTGCCGAAACGACCCGGGCCGTTTTCTTATATCGACCCGGCCAAGAGCAATACACTCGAGGTGACCCTGTCTGACATTTAGGCAGGGCTACACCTCGTTACAACAACAACAACAACAACATAGGGTTGGACCAAAGAGAGATGGGTGTTAGAAGAGTGGGCTCAGAAGAGCAAAAAAATAAGTGATTGGTATTGTGGGGGGACGAGCCGCATGCCGGACATACATTCGGCACATCAGGGTTCAGTTCAGTGAGACAGAGAGAGAGACTGGTGATCGGCATTGCTCATGAACTGCTCCGGTGGGAGCGAGAGTGTTGAGCTGCTGGGGTGATGTTGACGCCATAAGGCACGATCCACAGTCTGGCGGGTATAGCAGAAGTGCTGCTAGTCGTTAAGACATTATTATTAGTATTGCTACTAGAAAGCGGCGGTAGGGGTGCGCTTGATCGGCGCTTACCGCAGGACGCCCGAGGGCGCAAACAACAAGGGGCCACGAAAGTACTAAAGAAAATACGTGGTCTGTGGATGTTAAGGTTAAGCCCTGAACATCCAGATTTATGAAGCCATCTCTTACACGAAAAGCATTGCACAGAATGCGACCGTTTAATATATACTAGGATCGCCTGTGGTCGAAATTCGACCATCTGAAATTTTCTTCAACTCTCTCTTAATATACATATTCCCCGTTCACAACAAAACCAAGTAAGTGGCTCCCTCGTGACAAATGCAAATTTGGAATAAGTGATACCATACAAACAATCTTCACATTAGGGTGGTGCAGCAAAGTAGTACAACAGAAAGCTGACGACAATACATTAGGATATATCTACAACAGATTTATATGCACAAAAACCCGGTATGGGCTTATAATATTTCGATATATAACGGTACTTTTTATCGTAACCTTGTGGAATTTTACTTAAAAAAAACCATATCGTTAAAAATATAAACTTTTTAATGGACAAAAAACTAAATATAGAAGTGCTCTGCGAAAAACCTTGGATTATGTGAATTATGTGTTTATGTGAATGATGATGGTGTGAAGATAGCGAGGATGCAATGATACATATATATAATTTGGTACATTTCTTTTTTTTTGGCACAAAAATGAAGGCAAGTGGCAGCTGCCTGGGTCGCTGTATACTTATGTATGTTCATGTGAGAGTAATGAGTGCGAAAAAGGGTGGGAATTTTTGCGGGAGAGTGTTTGTCGGAGTTTCGAAGACTGTGCAATTTGCAAGGTTGCGTTTTTCTCCTTGCTTATGGCATACATATATATACTAGGATCGCCTGTGGTCGAAATTCGACCATCTGAAATTTTCTTCAACTCTCTCTTAATATACATATTCCCCGTTCACAACAAAACCAAGTAAGTGGCTCCCTCGTGACAAATGCAAATTTGGAATAAGTGATACCATACAAACAATCTTCACATTAGGGTGGTGCAGCAAAGTAGTACAACAGAAAGCTGACGACAATACATTAGGATATATCTACAACAGATTTATATGCACAAAAACCCGGTATGGGCTTATAATATTTCGATATATAACGGTACTTTTTATCGTAACCTTGTGGAATTTTACTTAAAAAAACCATATCGTTAAAAATATAAACTTTTTAATGGACAAAAAACTAAATATAGAAGTGCTCTGCGAAAAACCTTGGATTATGTGAATTATGTGTTTATGTGAATGATGATGGTGTGAAGATAGCGAGGATGCAATGATACATATATATAATTTGGTACATTTCTTTTTTTTTGGCACAAAAATGAAGGCAAGTGGCAGCTGCCTGGGTCGCTGTATACTTATGTATGTTCATGTGAGAGTAATGAGTGCGAAAAAGGGTGGGAATTTTTGCGGGAGAGTGTTTGTCGGAGTTTCGAAGACTGTGCAATTTGCAAGGTTGCGTTTTTCTCCTTGCTTATGGCATACATATATATATATATATGATGTTTGGGAATTTAAACATTTGATTTGAGTTATACCATGCAAAGAATCCGAACATTAGGGTGGTGCAGCATATTTAAATGTTTTTTCTTTTAAACAAATTTTTTTAAAGCTATTTTTTTAAAATTACAATTCTTATACTTTTCCAATATTTTATTCCTCTAAAAATTTCATAAATAAAACAATTATTTAAAAATCGAAAAAGCTTAGCACAAACTATCAAAGTAAAAAATTTGGTTTCATACAAAAAAGTGGAGTTACTTATGTAAAAAGGTGCATTAGTAAAAGTTCGTATGGTATTTCCCTGCAAAAAATACGATTAGTTCGGGATCAGTCCAGAGGAACAGTAGACTACTTACTACTTTTTTAGTCTCTTTTCGATGGTATAAATTGGTAACATTTGTTCGAGCATGTCCTATGAAGAGACTAATTGTAAATGTTTAATACTTGCAGGACACCCATATATTATTCTCGGTGGAAGCAAAAATTGAAAACTGTTTCTTTTTTTTAATTTTTCGTTTTTATTTTATTTTTTAAGCAAGGAAAATTGAAAAAAAAAAATCAGAGTTCTGTCAATTATACTTATACTTGCCAGCGTCTAATTACAGCTTTGCTTTAAATGAGACGATTGGGGATATTTTTCTGGGCAATCTTCAACTGACCATAACTTTCCATAGCAAACAATAATTAAAAAGCGCTTCCGGACTCGTGATCCTGAGGCCAAAATCTGTCTTTTGAGCTATCTCACATAATTTTAGCTAATTTATTAGCGGTTGAAACAAATACCCAAAAATATGTTTTTCGTAAAAAAAGTAGAGTTATGGTGATTTCGTTTAATCAAAAAATGCGTATTTTTTACACTTTTCAATTTTCCGTTTTCGTTTGCAAAATGAAGGTATAACGTCAAACAGAATATGCTTTCATTTCCTAAAAAACTCACACTTTTTACCCTCTGAAGCTTTGACAGGGTAGTTGGTTGCACTGAAAATCAGCTGACGAAAAATTTATTTGACAGATAAATTTGGTAAAAAAAATTGGATTTTGCAATAACAATTGAATATGGTTGATAAGCGAAAACTAATTATTCATGCACATAGCATTGCAAACGGGCAATGTTTTTTGTTCGTTTTATCGATATAGCAGTTTCATGTAGAACGGGTACACTTTTATCACACATTTACAGTATTCTGTGCAAGGGTATAAACATGTTCAACGAAATCAGCATTAGTGTCATGTAAAATTGTTCTTTAGTTAAAGTCCGTACGATATTTAAATTTCGATCTTAACATTGTGGAATTTTCTTACAATATCATATCGTTAAAAAAATAAACTTTAACCAATAGGCAAAAAGTTAAATATATAAAGCCAGAAGTGAAGCTGGACTTCTTAGCTTACAAATGGTGTTTAGATGCCGAAGATGATATAATTTGGTACATTTTGTTGTTTTTTTTTTGGCTCAAAAATAAAAGCAAGTGGCAGCTGCTGGATCATTGCATAGATATGTACGTGTGTGTGTAAGGGAATGAGCGGTAGGTGTGTCTTTGGGAGTTTTATAAGAGTGCTGAATAGTGATGTATAGTTCGGGTATAACAGAATGTGGAGATAACAAAATAGCTGGAGAGTTTGGAGACCTATTTTTTCTTTAATAACAAATAAACTAAAAATAATTTTCAAAATTTTTTTTGGTGAGACACCAGATTAGTCCATTCTAAGTTTCCACTATAAATTTTATAGAAATCTATCCATAAATACTATACGAAATTGGGTTGCGTATGTTTGTATGGGGAGAGTGTTAGCCTATTAATATATAGATACTGCAATTTTTCCTAAGGTGATGAAAACATGCAACAACTGAAATTATTATGTTTCGGCTTGTAGTAATGCTATAGATTTTTTTTTAACAACATTTTAAAGCTAATAACTCCTGCTTTACATTCCTGTGCATGAATTTTAATATTTTTCCTTTAAACAAATTTTTTTAAAGCTATTTTTTGAAAATTACAATTCTGATGTTGGGATAAACATTTTTAATTCTATATAACTAACTTCACTTTTTTGTATGAAAAATACATTTTCTGCTTAGAAGATATACTTTTCCAATATTTTGTTTCTCTAAAAATTTCATAAGTAAAAAAACTATTTAAAAATCAAAAAAGCTTAGCACATAAAGTTATCAAAGTAAAAAATGGGTATAAATGTTTACTACTTGCAGAACACCTATATTCGATTCTCGGTGGAAGGAAAAATTTAAAACTGTTTTTTTTTTTTTTAATTTTTGGTTTTTATTTTATTTTTTCAGCAAGGAAAATTGAATTTGCTTTAAATGAGACGATTGAGCATATTTTTCTGGGCAATCTTCAACTGTATGAAAAATATATTTTCTGCTTAGAAAATATACTTTTCCAATATTTAACCCCCCAAAAATTTCATAAGTGAATTAAACTTGAAAAAAATCGATAAAAGCTTAGAACATCAAATAATCAAAGTAAAAATGGGTATTTGTTTCCTTTAGGTGTCAACTGCTAATAAATTAGCTAAAATTATGGCAGATAGCTCAAAAGACGGGGTTTGGCCTCAGGATCACGAATCGGGAAGCGCTTTTTAATATTTTGCTTCTCTGAAGAGATATTTGCAATCAAAGTGGCGAGTTTTCATGTGGTTGTTGTAATTTTATTAGGTTGTACCTAAAAACGTGCGAAAAAATGCGTGCCGTGGGTCATTTTTCGATTTTTTGACCATAACTTTCCATAGAAACAAAAAATTAAAAAAGCGCTTTTAGCTAATTTATTAGCGGTTGACCCCTAAAGGAAACAAATACCCAAAAATATGTTTTTCGTAAAAAAAGTAGAGTTATGGTGATTTCGTTTCATCAAAAAATGCGTATTTTTTACACTATTCAATTTTCCGTTTTCGTTTGCAAAATGAAGGTATAACGTCAAACAGAATATGCTTTCATTTCCTAAAAAACTCACACTTTTTACCCTCTGAAGCTTTGACAGGGTAGTTGGTTGCACTGAAAATCAGCTGACGAAAATTTTATTTGACAGATAAATTTGGTGAAAAAAATTGGATTTTGCAATAACAATTGAATATGGCTGATAAGCGAAAACTAATTATTCATGCACATAGCATAGCAAACGGGCAATGTTTTTTGTTCGTTTTATCGATATAGCAGTTTCATGTAGAACGGGTTCAACGAAATCAGCATTGTGTTTGTAAAATTGTTCTTTAGTTAAAGTCCGTACGATATTTAAATTTCGATCTAAACTTTGTGGAATTTTCTTACAAAATCATATCGTTAAAAAAATAAACTTTAACCAATAGGCAAAAAGTTAAATATATAAAGCCAGAAGTGAAGCTGGACTTCTTAGCTTACAAATGGTGTTTAGATGCCGAAGATGATATAATTTGGTACATTTTGTTGTTTTTTTTTGGCACAAAAATAAAAGCAAGTGGCAGCTGCTGGATCATTGCATAGATATGTACGTGTGTGTGTAAGGGAATGAGCGGTAGGTGTGTCTTTGGGAGTTTTATAAGAGTGCTGAATAGTGATGTATAGTTCGGGTATAACAGAATGTGGAGATAACAAAATAGCTGGAGAGTTTGGAGACCTATTTTTTCTTTAATAACAAATAAACTAAAAATAATTTTCAAATTTTTTTTTGGTGAGACACCAGATTAGTCCATTCTAAGTTTCCACTATAAATGTTATAGAGATCTATCCATAAATACTATACGAAATTGGGTGGCGTCTGTTTGTATGGGGAGAGTGTTAGCCTATTAATATATAGATTATGGGAGATAGCTCAAAAGACGGGGTTTGGCCTCAGGATCACGAATCTGGAAACGCTTTTTAATATTTTGCTTCTCTGAAGAGATATTTGCAATCAAAGTGGCAAGTTTTCATGTGGTTGTTGTAATTTTATTAGGCTGTACCTAAAAACGTGCGAAAAAATGCGTGCCGTGGGTAATTTTTCGATTTTTTGACCATAACTTTCCATAGAAACAAAAAATTAAAAAAGCGCTTCCGGACTCGTGATCCTGAGGCCAAAACCTGTCTTTTGAGCTATCTCCCATAATTTTAGCCAATTTATTAGCGGTTGACCCCTAAAGGAAACAAATACCCAAAAATATGTTTTTCGTAAAAAAAAGTAGAGTTATGGTGATTTCGTTTCATCAAAAAATGCGTATTTTTTATGCTCTTCAATTTTCCGTATTCGTTTGCAAAATGAAGGTATAACGTCAAACAGAATATGCTTTCATTTCCTAAAAAACTCACACTTTTT
Source organism: Campiglossa producta (assembly GCA_964058755.1). NCBI lineage: Eukaryota > Metazoa > Arthropoda > Insecta > Diptera > Tephritidae > Campiglossa > Campiglossa producta. Next base: position 54,177,578 of record CAXKVI010000003.1, read on the forward strand.
ACCCTCTGAAGCTTTGACAGGGTAGTTGGTTGCACTGAAAATCAGCTGACGAAAATTTTATTTGACAGATAAATTTGGTGAAAAAAATTGGATTTTGCAATAACAATTGAATATGATTGATAAGCGAAAACTAATTATTCATGCACATAGCATAGCAAACGGGCAATGTTTTTTGTTCGTTTTATCGATATAGCAGTTTCATGTAGAACGGGTACACTTTTATCACACTTTTACAATATTCTGTGCAAGGGTATAAACATGTTCAACGAAATCAGCATTAGTGTCATGTAAAATTGTTCTTTAGTTAAAGTCCGTACGATATTTAAATTTCGATCTTAACATTGTGGAATTTTCTTACAAAATCATATCGTTAAAAAAATAAACTTTAACCAATAGGCAAAAAGTTAAATATATAAAGCCAGAAGTGAAGCTGGACTTCTTAGCTTACAAATGGTGTTTAGATGCCGAAGATGATATAATTTTGTACATTTTGTTGTTTTTTTTTGGCACAAAAATAAAAGCAAGTGGCAGCTGCTGGATCATTGCATAGATATGTACGTGTGTGTGTAAGGGAATGAGCGGTAGGTGTGTCTTTGGGAGTTTTATAAGAGTGCTGAATAGTGATGTATAGTTCGGGTATAACAGAATGTGGAGATAACAAAATAGCTGGAGAGTTTGGAGACCTATTTTTTCTTTAATAACAAATAAACTAAAAATAATTTTCAAATTTTTTTTTGGTGAGACACCAGATTAGTCCATTCTAAGTTTCCACTATAAATTTTATAGAGATCTATCCATAAATACTATACGAAACTGGGTTGCGTCTGTTTGTATGGGGAGAGTGTTAGCCTATTAATATATAGATATATATGATGTTTGGGAATTTAAACATTTGATTTGAGTTATACCATGCAAAGAATCCGAACATTAGGGTGGTGCAGCATATTTAAATGTTTTTTCTTTTAAACAAATTTTTTTAAAGCTATTTTTTTAAAATTACAATTCTTATACTTTTCCAATATTTTATTCCTCTAAAAATTTCATAAATAAAACAATTATTTAAAAATCGAAAAAGCTTAGCACAAACTATCAAAGTAAAAAATTTGGTTTCATACAAAAAAGTGGAGTTACTTATGTAAAAAGGTGCATTAGTAAAAGTTCGTATGGTATTTCCCTGCAAAAAATACGATTAGTTCGGGATCAGTCCAGAGGAACAGTAGACTACTTACTACTTTTTTAGTCTCTTTTCGATGGTATAAATTGGTAACATTTGTTCGAGCATGTCCTATGAAGAGACTAATTGTAAATGTTTAATACTTGCAGGACACCCATATATTATTCTCGGTGGAAGCAAAAATTGAAAACTGTTTCTTTTTTTTAATTTTTCGTTTTTATTTTATTTTTTAAGCAAGGAAAATTGAAAAAAAAAAATCAGAGTTCTGTCAATTATACTTATACTTGCCAGCGTCTAATTACAGCTTTGCTTTAAATGAGACGATTGGGGATATTTTTCTGGGCAATCTTCAACTGACCATAACTTTCCATAGCAAACAATAATTAAAAAGCGCTTCCGGACTCGTGATCCTGAGGCCAAAATCTGTCTTTTGAGCTATCTCACATAATTTTAGCTAATTTATTAGCGGTTGAAACAAATACCCAAAAATATGTTTTTCGTAAAAAAAGTAGAGTTATGGTGATTTCGTTTAATCAAAAAATGCGTATTTTTTACACTTTTCAATTTTCCGTTTTCGTTTGCAAAATGAAGGTATAACGTCAAACAGAATATGCTTTCATTTCCTAAAAAACTCACACTTTTTACCCTCTGAAGCTTTGACAGGGTAGTTGGTTGCACTGAAAATCAGCTGACGAAAAATTTATTTGACAGATAAATTTGGTAAAAAAAATTGGATTTTGCAATAACAATTGAATATGGTTGATAAGCGAAAACTAATTATTCATGCACATAGCATTGCAAACGGGCAATGTTTTTTGTTCGTTTTATCGATATAGCAGTTTCATGTAGAACGGGTACACTTTTATCACACATTTACAGTATTCTGTGCAAGGGTATAAACATGTTCAACGAAATCAGCATTAGTGTCATGTAAAATTGTTCTTTAGTTAAAGTCCGTACGATATTTAAATTTCGATCTTAACATTGTGGAATTTTCTTACAATATCATATCGTTAAAAAAATAAACTTTAACCAATAGGCAAAAAGTTAAATATATAAAGCCAGAAGTGAAGCTGGACTTCTTAGCTTACAAATGGTGTTTAGATGCCGAAGATGATATAATTTGGTACATTTTGTTGTTTTTTTTTTGGCTCAAAAATAAAAGCAAGTGGCAGCTGCTGGATCATTGCATAGATATGTACGTGTGTGTGTAAGGGAATGAGCGGTAGGTGTGTCTTTGGGAGTTTTATAAGAGTGCTGAATAGTGATGTATAGTTCGGGTATAACAGAATGTGGAGATAACAAAATAGCTGGAGAGTTTGGAGACCTATTTTTTCTTTAATAACAAATAAACTAAAAATAATTTTCAAAATTTTTTTTGGTGAGACACCAGATTAGTCCATTCTAAGTTTCCACTATAAATTTTATAGAAATCTATCCATAAATACTATACGAAATTGGGTTGCGTATGTTTGTATGGGGAGAGTGTTAGCCTATTAATATATAGATACTGCAATTTTTCCTAAGGTGATGAAAACATGCAACAACTGAAATTATTATGTTTCGGCTTGTAGTAATGCTATAGATTTTTTTTTAACAACATTTTAAAGCTAATAACTCCTGCTTTACATTCCTGTGCATGAATTTTAATATTTTTCCTTTAAACAAATTTTTTTAAAGCTATTTTTTGAAAATTACAATTCTGATGTTGGGATAAACATTTTTAATTCTATATAACTAACTTCACTTTTTTGTATGAAAAATACATTTTCTGCTTAGAAGATATACTTTTCCAATATTTTGTTTCTCTAAAAATTTCATAAGTAAAAAAACTATTTAAAAATCAAAAAAGCTTAGCACATAAAGTTATCAAAGTAAAAAATGGGTATAAATGTTTACTACTTGCAGAACACCTATATTCGATTCTCGGTGGAAGGAAAAATTTAAAACTGTTTTTTTTTTTTTTAATTTTTGGTTTTTATTTTATTTTTTCAGCAAGGAAAATTGAATTTGCTTTAAATGAGACGATTGAGCATATTTTTCTGGGCAATCTTCAACTGTATGAAAAATATATTTTCTGCTTAGAAAATATACTTTTCCAATATTTAACCCCCCAAAAATTTCATAAGTGAATTAAACTTGAAAAAAATCGATAAAAGCTTAGAACATCAAATAATCAAAGTAAAAATGGGTATTTGTTTCCTTTAGGTGTCAACTGCTAATAAATTAGCTAAAATTATGGCAGATAGCTCAAAAGACGGGGTTTGGCCTCAGGATCACGAATCGGGAAGCGCTTTTTAATATTTTGCTTCTCTGAAGAGATATTTGCAATCAAAGTGGCGAGTTTTCATGTGGTTGTTGTAATTTTATTAGGTTGTACCTAAAAACGTGCGAAAAAATGCGTGCCGTGGGTCATTTTTCGATTTTTTGACCATAACTTTCCATAGAAACAAAAAATTAAAAAAGCGCTTTTAGCTAATTTATTAGCGGTTGACCCCTAAAGGAAACAAATACCCAAAAATATGTTTTTCGTAAAAAAAGTAGAGTTATGGTGATTTCGTTTCATCAAAAAATGCGTATTTTTTACACTATTCAATTTTCCGTTTTCGTTTGCAAAATGAAGGTATAACGTCAAACAGAATATGCTTTCATTTCCTAAAAAACTCACACTTTTTACCCTCTGAAGCTTTGACAGGGTAGTTGGTTGCACTGAAAATCAGCTGACGAAAATTTTATTTGACAGATAAATTTGGTGAAAAAAATTGGATTTTGCAATAACAATTGAATATGGCTGATAAGCGAAAACTAATTATTCATGCACATAGCATAGCAAACGGGCAATGTTTTTTGTTCGTTTTATCGATATAGCAGTTTCATGTAGAACGGGTTCAACGAAATCAGCATTGTGTTTGTAAAATTGTTCTTTAGTTAAAGTCCGTACGATATTTAAATTTCGATCTAAACTTTGTGGAATTTTCTTACAAAATCATATCGTTAAAAAAATAAACTTTAACCAATAGGCAAAAAGTTAAATATATAAAGCCAGAAGTGAAGCTGGACTTCTTAGCTTACAAATGGTGTTTAGATGCCGAAGATGATATAATTTGGTACATTTTGTTGTTTTTTTTTGGCACAAAAATAAAAGCAAGTGGCAGCTGCTGGATCATTGCATAGATATGTACGTGTGTGTGTAAGGGAATGAGCGGTAGGTGTGTCTTTGGGAGTTTTATAAGAGTGCTGAATAGTGATGTATAGTTCGGGTATAACAGAATGTGGAGATAACAAAATAGCTGGAGAGTTTGGAGACCTATTTTTTCTTTAATAACAAATAAACTAAAAATAATTTTCAAATTTTTTTTTGGTGAGACACCAGATTAGTCCATTCTAAGTTTCCACTATAAATGTTATAGAGATCTATCCATAAATACTATACGAAATTGGGTGGCGTCTGTTTGTATGGGGAGAGTGTTAGCCTATTAATATATAGATTATGGGAGATAGCTCAAAAGACGGGGTTTGGCCTCAGGATCACGAATCTGGAAACGCTTTTTAATATTTTGCTTCTCTGAAGAGATATTTGCAATCAAAGTGGCAAGTTTTCATGTGGTTGTTGTAATTTTATTAGGCTGTACCTAAAAACGTGCGAAAAAATGCGTGCCGTGGGTAATTTTTCGATTTTTTGACCATAACTTTCCATAGAAACAAAAAATTAAAAAAGCGCTTCCGGACTCGTGATCCTGAGGCCAAAACCTGTCTTTTGAGCTATCTCCCATAATTTTAGCCAATTTATTAGCGGTTGACCCCTAAAGGAAACAAATACCCAAAAATATGTTTTTCGTAAAAAAAAGTAGAGTTATGGTGATTTCGTTTCATCAAAAAATGCGTATTTTTTATGCTCTTCAATTTTCCGTATTCGTTTGCAAAATGAAGGTATAACGTCAAACAGAATATGCTTTCATTTCCTAAAAAACTCACACTTTTTACCCTCTGAAGCTTTGACAGGGTAGTTGGTTGCACTGAAAATCAGCTGACGAAAATTTTATTTGACAGATAAATTTGGTGAAAAAAATTGGATTTTGCAATAACAATTGAATATGATTGATAAGCGAAAACTAATTATTCATGCACATAGCATAGCAAACGGGCAATGTTTTTTGTTCGTTTTATCGATATAGCAGTTTCATGTAGAACGGGTACACTTTTATCACACTTTTACAATATTCTGTGCAAGGGTATAAACATGTTCAACGAAATCAGCATTAGTGTCATGTAAAATTGTTCTTTAGTTAAAGTCCGTACGATATTTAAATTTCGATCTTAACATTGTGGAATTTTCTTACAAAATCATATCGTTAAAAAAATAAACTTTAACCAATAGGCAAAAAGTTAAATATATAAAGCCAGAAGTGAAGCTGGACTTCTTAGCTTACAAATGGTGTTTAGATGCCGAAGATGATATAATTTTGTACATTTTGTTGTTTTTTTTTGGCACAAAAATAAAAGCAAGTGGCAGCTGCTGGATCATTGCATAGATATGTACGTGTGTGTGTAAGGGAATGAGCGGTAGGTGTGTCTTTGGGAGTTTTATAAGAGTGCTGAATAGTGATGTATAGTTCGGGTATAACAGAATGTGGAGATAACAAAATAGCTGGAGAGTTTGGAGACCTATTTTTTCTTTAATAACAAATAAACTAAAAATAATTTTCAAATTTTTTTTTGGTGAGACACCAGATTAGTCCATTCTAAGTTTCCACTATAAATTTTATAGAGATCTATCCATAAATACTATACGAAACTGGGTTGCGTATGTTTGTATGGGGAGAGTGTTAGCCTATTAATATATAGATACTTGCCAGCGTCTAATTACAGCTTTGCTTTAAATGAGACGATTGGGGATATTTTTCTGGGAATCTTCAACTGTATGAAAAATATATTTTCTGCTTAGAAAATATACTTTTCCAATATTTAACCCCCTAAATATTTCATAGGCGAATTAAACTTTAAAAAAATCGAGAAAAGCTTAGAACATCAAATAATCAAAGTAAAAATGGGAATTGTTTCCTTTAGGTGTCAACTGCTATTAAATTAGCTAAAATTATGGGAGATAGCTCAAAAGACGGGGTTTGGCCTCAGGATCACGAATCCGGAAGCGCTTTTTAGTATTTTGCTTCTCTGAAGAGATATTTGCAATCAAAGTGGCAAGTTTTCATGTGGTTGTTGTAATTTTATTAGGCTGTACCTGAAAACGTGCGAAAAAATGCGTGTCGTGGGTCATTTTTCGATATTTTGACCATAACTTTCCATAGCAAACAATAATTAAAAAGCGCTTCCGGACTCGTGATCCTGAGGCCAAAATCTGTCTTTTGAGCTATCTCACATAATTTTAGCTAATTTATTAGCGGTTGAAACAAATACCCAAAAATATGTTTTTCGTAAAAAAAGTAGAGTTATGGTGATTTCGTTTAATCAAAAAATGCGTATTTTTTACACTTTTCAATTTTCCGTTTTCGTTTGCAAAATGAAGGTATAACGTCAAACAGAATATGCTTTCATTTCCTAAAAAACTCACACTTTTTACCCTCTGAAGCTTTGACAGGGTAGTTGGTTGCACTGAAAATCAGCTGACGAAAAATTTATTTGACAGATAAATTTGGTAAAAAAAATTGGATTTTGCAATAACAATTGAATATGGTTGATAAGCGAAAACTAATTATTCATGCACATAGCATAGCAAACGGGCAATGTTTTTTGTTCGTTTTATCGATATAGCAGTTTCATGTAGAACGGGTACACTTTTATCACACTTTTACAGTATTCTGTGCAAGGGTATAAACATGTTCAACGAAATCAGCATTAGTGTCATGTAAAATTGTTCTTTAGTTAAAGTCCGTACGATATTTAAATTTCGATCTTAACATTGTGGAATTTTCTTACAAAATCATATCGCTAAAAAAATTAAACTTTAACCAATAGGCAAAAAGTTAAATATATAAAGCCAGAAGTGAAGCTGGACTTCTTAGCTTACAAATGGTGTTTAGATGCCGAAGATGATATAATTTGGTACATTTTGTTGTTTTTTTTTTGGCTCAAAAATAAAAGCAAGTGGCAGCTGCTGGATCATTGCATAGATATGTACGTGTGTGTGTAAGGGAATGAGCGGTAGGTGTGTCTTTGGGAGTTTTATAAGAGTGCTGAATAGTGATGTATAGTTCGGGTATAACAGAATGTGGAGATAACAAAATAGCTGGAGAGTTTGGAGACCTATTTTTTCTTTAATAACAAATAAACTAAAAATAATTTTCAAAATTTTTTTTGGTGAGACACCAGATTAGTCCATTCTAAGTTTCCACTATAAATTTTATAGAAATCTGTCCATAAATACTATACGAAATTGGGTTGCGTATGTTTGTATGGGGAGAGTGTTAGCCTATTAATATATAGATCTTTTTGCAACAGACACTGCATATCCATTCTCTTGGTCCGGGGTTCGGCTCAACGCCCGCCCGTAACAATAGAATATCTTGCAGCCCTGCTACAAGGAGGGAGGATGATAGTTTCGGAATAGGGTAGTTTCGATTTGGGGTTGGTTTCTTTAGCAGCTAGTACTAGTACAAGGGTATATTAATTTTGTTCACGGCACAAAATAATCGAGATAGATATAGAGTTCCATATATGAAAGTTCTTTGGTTGAAAAGAGGAGTTGATTAAGGCAGGTCCGTCCGTCTGTCCGTCTGTGTACACGATAACTTGAGTAAAAATTGAGATATTTGAATGAAATTTTGTATACAGGTTACTTCCTGGCCAATGTAGGTTGCTATTGAAAATGGGCGAAATCGGATGATAACCACGTCCCCTTTTTCGATATCAAAAATTTCGAAAATCACACAAATTGACATATCTCGGCAGCTGAAATGGCTAAAATGATATAATTTTATAGATGAATCCCCCTGGTCATGCTCTTATGATTTTTCCATAAATTTTTTATAGTGGGCATGGCACCGCCCACTTTTAAGGGAGGCATTTTTGAAAATTTGACTGGTCGTAACTCTTAAACTGATTACGATAGAACGATGAAATTTGGCACAAAGCATATTAGTATCGTTGGGAGTATACCTGATGAAATTGGACCAAATCGCCCTCCAATCACGCCACTTTCGATATCGAAAATCATCTAAATTGACATAATTCGGTAACGGAAATAGGTAAAATGATATAATTATATAGGTGAATCCCCATGGTCATTATATAATGATTTTTTGACAAATTTTCTAAAGTGCGCGTGGCCCCCACTTTTAAGGGAGGTATTTTTGAAAATTTGACTGGTCGTAACATTTAAACTGATTACAGTAGAACGATGAAATTGGTACAAGGTATACTAGCATAATAGGGAGCATACCTGATGTAATTGGACGAAATCGCTTCCCGACCACGCCCACTTTCGATATGTAAAATTTTGAAAATCACATAAATTGACATAATTCGGTAAGGTAAATAGCTAAGATAGTAAAAACTTTAGGTAAATCATCCTAGGGCCTATATCATTGTTATTCCGTTCTGAAAATTACCGCTGGGTATTTAATGTTCGGTTCACCCGAACTTAGACTTCCTTACTTGTTTAATTTAGTCCTTTTTGTGTTTTTGAAAACTGCTGAATATTCTCTAACTTTCCGTTCCAAATTCGTGGTGTTAGATTGACTGTCTGAAGGACTGGAATTGGCTCAGAGGCTCTTGGCAAAGATAGAGTGCCGGAGAGCTCGGTCCCAATTAGTGCTTTTAATATTTAATAATAATAATAATAATAGTTGTAGAGGAAGCGCACTGCGACCTTGTGATCTATTGTGCCCTCATGTACTCAAAGCACATCTAGCAGGCCGATCGCCGTCAGGAACTCCAGAATCGGGGTCGGCCCTAGTTGATGTATGTGCTTGCCCTCTAGGGTTGTGGACCCAAGGATCCTTAGCCTGCTCCTAGAGATAGCGTCACATTTGCACACTATGTGCTCCGCGGTTTCGTCCTCATAATCACAGAAACGGCACAGGCTGCTGGACGCGATGCCCAGTCTGTGCATATGGGCCTTTAACCTGCAGTGCCCTGTAAGAATTCCTGTGATGGTTCTAAGATTATTCTTGGATAGGCCGATTACAGCTTCGAATCGCTTAGCGTTGTACCCACCCATCATTACCTTCGCCTGACGCAGCCCAGTGGTCTGCCGCCAGTTCTCCTCTCTCAAAACTAGCTCTTCCTTTCTCAGTATATCGCTTATGGTGTGAGGGCCGATGCCCAGGAAAGGTTCCGGGCCTATGGGCTTCGTTGCCGCCGCTACACGAGCAAGTTGGTCAGCTCGCTCATTTCCCTCCACGCCGGCATGACCCGGGACCCACACCAGCCATACCCTGTTTCGAGACGCCAACTCGTTCAGCCTGTCGACGCACTCGAGTACTAGTTTTGATCTTATCTCACTGGCCCAGATGGCTTTAATTGCCGCCTGGCTGTCGCTTAATATCGTTATGTTTTCCTTAAAGTAGCCGCGCTGCAGATTTATGTGGGCACATATGCTTATCGCAGCTACTTCCGCCTGAAATATACTTGGGTACTCTCCAAGGGGTATTGACTCGTTTACGCGGGGACCTGTTATTCCCGCTCCGATCCCTTCGGGTGTCTTTGACCCGTCAGTGTACCATACCAGATGTTTGTCTTGGTGGAATCTTTCCACTTTGGAGGCGTCCCAGGTGGTCTTGTCACCTAGTTCTATCCTAAATCTTTTTTCGAATCTCGTTGTTTTAGCGATGTCATCCCTAGGGAGCTGACATATCGGGAGTTGTTTCCTCAGTTTGTCCGCTCCAGTAGACGAGATGACTTTTCCTCTGCCAGTTCCTTCCCTTGCTATGTTTAGCAAGGTACGTTTGGCTACCTGTTCGATCACTGTGTGCAGGGGACTCAGATCAAGCAGCACCTCCATTGCCGCCGTCGGGCATGTACGCATGGCTCCCGTTATACATACGCAGGCCAGACGCTGGATTTTAGTGAGTGATTTCCTCACTGTGCCTAAGGCCGATCTGGGTGCCCATGCCACCGCTCCGTATGTTATTGCAGGTTTGACTATGGCGGCGTACATCCAGGTCAGCATCTTGGGGCTGCAACCCCAGGATTTTCCTGCAATTCTTCTGCACACCATTATTGCCCTGGTGGCTTTCGCTGTCGTGTTATCAATGTGTTTCCTCCATAGTAACTTGGAGTCAAAGGTGACCCCTAGGTACTTTACTTCGGAAACAGCCACCAGGTGTTCCCCGCCTAGTGCGATAGTTCTCAGTCCCGGAAGGGATCTTCTTCTTGTGAATGGGATTATGGCCGTTTTACTGGCGTTTATGTTGAGGCCCACCCCCGCACTCCATTCCTTGGTGAGGTTTAGTCCCCTCTGTACTATGTCACATAGAGTGCTCTCGAATTTGCCTCTTGCTATGATTACTATGTCGTCCGCATAACCTTGACATCTGATGCCGTTTTGGGTTAGTACATCCAGCAGTTCATCTACCACTATGCTCCACAGGAGGGGTGATAGGACCCCCCCTTGCGGACAACCCCTCGTGGTTCGAATTTGAACCGTGCGGTCACCGACCTGGGTTTCCGCTAGTCTTGTTTTGAGCAGGGCCCTTATCCATCGTATTACGGGTCCCTGAACTCCCTTTCTCTCCAATGCCCGACCCACACTGTCGTGAGACGTGTTGTCGAAGGCCCCCTCTATGTCTAAGAAGGCGCATAATACCACCTCTTTTAATATTTGCTGTGCTAATTGTCTCGAACCAAATCCTTAAGATTTTGTAAAGAAAAGCAAACAAATTTTAAAAATGTATATTTAAAAAAAAAAAATACCAATTTTATGGTAATCTCGCTTATGACTTCCTAACTTCTGTTAAGCCCTTTCAAATGATCCCTTCGGGTTTAAAAATCAATAAATAATTTATTTACAAAAATATTTCAAAGATGTCTATCAAGAACTTCTGCTACTTCCTTAAGTAAATCACCATTAGTTTCTCTTAAACCTAAAGTAATTAATATTTCTGTGGGACATCTGCTCAACTTTGTGCGGTTTATCAAAAATTGTATGCCGGCGCGCACTTCCGCTTTGTCCACGCCCAATATGCATTTCATGGTCACTGGCACCGAAGTATGCATTTCTGATATATTCTAAATAGAGGAAGATATGCATTATAGGTAAATCCAAGCAATTGTGTTTAACCACAACGTACCATTGGTGCTATCCGTTTTTCCAGTTCATCTTTTGCATCAAATTGTACCATATACGAGTTTGGCCAACCACCATATTGTGTGATGAGAATCATGCATTTATTTGTGAAACGATGTACAACGAATTTTGTTAAACGCTCTTTAATTTTATAGTTGAATTGCGCTTGGAAGCCGATGGCGTCTTTAAATGTACATTCGCTTTCGTGCATTTTTAATTTACCTTGGGAGGAATCCATTAAATCTTACACATTCGCGGGCAGCAAAAGATGATTTAGAAAATTTTGGTTGACAGAGGTAAACAAAAACCCAAAATAACAAGCGATGACAGGTCATTTTGATTTTTGACTTGTCATTTTTGTGAGTGTTGTGCAACGTCTTTCAATACCTGCAAAACTATCGACAATCCCTATAAGACAGATGACAATCATTTGATAGAACATTCGATTGTTATTGCTGCCAGCCAAACTATTGTGGCGAATGTTCTCAAGAATCGCTCATCTCCCAACTCTAGCGTATTTCCATCATTAGCGTCACTACCACAACTATAGCTGTGAGCGCGAGAGGCAGGTTTGCGAATGTGGCACAAAGAGGAGATGACGATAGATAAACGTTTCGAGAACACGGTCGCGCGATTAAACCAGAAATGTGTAGACATTTCTAGGTTGTGAAGCTGCTGTCTGCTAGGGTATATAAACCGTGCAAAGACAACGCAAATCAATAAGTTTATTTTCAAGTGTTGTACAGTGAAGTACTGAACAGTGAGTTAACCCGCGATATTGTACTACGGTTTTTAGTACTGAATAAAGCGTACTACTTATTAAACAGAATCGGAGTATTTTATTTAACGTACAGTGATCGAACTCAGGGAAAATAATCAAGGAATCATCGAATTCGTCACACTATTGTGGCGAATGTCCTCAAGAATCGCTCATCTCCCAACTCTAGCGTATTTCCATCACAAGCGTCACTACCACAACTACAGCTGTTTAGATACATGACGTGAGAGCGACAGAGGGAGAGGCAGCTCGCGTGTTTGCGAATGTGGCACAAAGAGGAGATGACGATAGATAAACGCTTCGAGAACACTGTTGCACGAATAAACCAGAAAGGTGTAGACATTTCTAGGTTGTGAAGCTGCTGTTTGCTAGGGTATATGTATAAACCGCGCAAAGACAACGCAAATGAGTCAGTTTATTTTGAAGTGTTGTACAGTGAAGTACTGAACAGTAAATTAACCCGCGATATTGTACTATAGTTTTTAGTACTGAATAAAGCGTACTGGCCCCGGTGGGGCCACTCTGACATACTTGGTTTAAGGGCTCACCGAGGTTTTTGCGTAGCGTCTGTTCACCATGAGGTGCGGCTGCAAGCGGGCGTCTGTCTTGAAGCAAGCGGCTCGCTATATAAATGTGTAAATATTTTCCAAAACCCCGAAACGGGTTGTGCGCTGGGTTTGGGACCCGCCACGTAAGAAACTTAATGTCCGGAATGTCCGGACCCTTTCAAGGGACGGTACCGCTGCCCGACTGGTTGATGTCCTCGTAGGCGCAAAGGCTGACATCACCGCCCTGCAGGAAATGCGATGGACGGGGCAAGGAAAGACGACCATCGGTCCTTGTGACGTATACTACAGTGGCCAGACACGCGGCAAAGCGCGTGGTGTAGGATTCGTGGTGGGAAAGAGACTTCGCCGCCAAGTATTAGCGTTCACTCCTGTGAACGAGCGTCTCGCTGCGATCCGCATCAAGGCGAGGTTTTTCAACATAACATTTATCTGCGCCTATGCGCCGACTGAGGAGACGGACGACGCAGAGAAGCACTCCTTCTACGATAAACTTGAACAGACTTATGATCGCTGCCCACAGCATGATATCAAAATCGTGCTCGGCGACTTTAATGCCAAGGTGGGCAAGGAAGGAGTCTTTGGTCCCACAGTTGGAAAATTCAGTCTCCACGATATAACATCCCCCAACGGCACTAGGTTGATTGACTTCGCCGCTGCTCGCAATATGGTCATCAGTAGTACCAGGTTCCAGCATAAGCGAATACACCAAGCCACATGGCTGTCCCCTGATCAAAGAACTAGAAACCAGATTGATCATGTCTTGATTGACGGCAGACATAGCTCCACCGTTCTGGACGTGCGTACACTGCGTGGTCCCAATATTGACTCTGACCTTTATCTTGTCGCAGCCAAGATACGCACACGCCTCTGTGCAACGAAGAAAGTGCGCACAGTAACGGAAGGAAAGTTTGACGTCGAGAAGCTGCGCATGACACAGACAGCTGATAATTTCACAACTCGACTCTCACACCTGCTAGCAGAGGGCAATCCTCGACCTAACGATGTAACCGAGCAATGGAAGCATATCTCTCACTCATTGCGTACCGCCGCTGAGGCCACTATAGGGTTCCAGCGAGCCCGCAAGAACAACTGGTACGATGAGGAATGCAAAACTGCCTCGAAAAAGAAGGACGCTGCCTACAAGGAGACGTTGCGAACGGGCGCAACCCGCAGTGTATGGCAACAATATCGTGAGGCAAAGAAGGAAGAAAGACGCCTTTTCAGAAAAAAGAAAAGTGAGGCCGAAAGGCGTGAGTGTGAGGAGCTTGAGATGCTGGCTGACAGGAATGATGCCCGAAAATTCTATGAAAAGATCCGGCGGATGACGGAAGGTTTTAAGACCGGGGCAAGCTCCTGTAAGGACAATAATGGCGACCTGGTAACCGACGTACAAAGTGTACTTAAATTATGGAGGGAGCACTTCTCCTCACTGCTAAATTGCGAGGGAGACGTCGAACCCGATACCCCAATCCCTGACGATGGAAAAGTCGTCCCACCACCTGACTATGATGAAGTGAGGATAGCTATATCCCGGCTCAAAAACAACAAAGCGCCTGGAAAAGACGGACTACCCGCCGAGCTGTTCAAACGCGGAGGCGAAGAGCTGGTAAAAAGCATGCATCAGCTCTTATGCAGAATATGGTCAGACGAATGCATGCCTCCGGATTGGAATTTAAGTGTGCTTTGCCCAATCCACAAGAAAGGCGATCCCGCTAACCGCACCAACTACCGCGGAATTAGTCTTCTTAATATCGCATATAAGGTTCTTTCTAGCGTGTTGTGTAAAAGGCTGAAGCCCATCGTAGACAAACTGATTGGACCTTATCAGTGTGGCTTTAGACCTGGTAAGTCTACCATCGACCAGATTTTCACGATACGCCAAATCCTGGAGAAGACCCATGATAAGAGAATCGACACTCACCATCTCTTTGTCGATTTTAAAGCCGCTTTTGACAGCGTAAAAAGGAGTTGCCTGTATGCCGCCATGTCTGAATTTGACTTCCCTGCAAAGCTTATACGGCTTTGTCAAATGACGTTGAGCAATACCAACAGCTCCGTCAGAATCGGGAAGGACCTCTCTGAGCCATTTGAAACCAAACGAGGCTTCAGACAGGGCGACTCCCTTTCGTGCGATTTCTTCAATCTGATGCTGGAGAAGATAATTCGAGCAGCAGAGCTAAACCGCAATGGTACAATCTTTTACAAGAGCGTGCAATTGCTGGCGTATGCCGATGATATTGATATCATTGGCCTTAACAACCGCGCCGTAAGCGCTGCCTTCTCTGGACTGGATAAGGAAGCGAAAAAAGTGGGTCTTGCCGTGAACGAGGACAAGACGAAGTATTTGCTGTCATCAAAGAAAGAATCGGCGCACCTGCGCCTTGGCAGCCATGTCACTGTTGATAGTTACAAATTTGAAACTGTGAGGGACTTCGTCTATTTGGGAACCAGTATCAACACCGAAAATAATATCAGTCTAGAAATCCAGCGGAGATTCACTCTTGCCAACAAGTGCTACTTTGGACTGAGTAGGCAATTGAGAAGTAAAGTCCTCTCTCGAAGAACAAAGATCACGCTCTATAAGTCTCTCATCATACCTGTCCGGATGTATGGCTCAGATTCATGGACAATGTCAAGAGAAGATGAGATGGCCCTTGGAGTATTTGAGAGAAAAGTTCTCCGGAAGATTTATGGTCCTTCCCGTGATGCCAACGGCGAGTATAGAAGGAAATTTAACGATGAGCTGTACGAGCTCTACGCAGATCTGACCATAGTCCAGCGAATTAAAGCCCAAAGACTCCGCTGGCTGGGCCATGTTATGCGAATGGACAAAGAAGCTCCAGCACAGAAGGTTTTCCTATCGTCGCCTGAATTCGGCAGCAGAGGAAGGGGGAGGCCTCGACTGAGATGGAAACAACAGGTGGAGGATGACTTGAACTCCCTTGGGGTTTCCAATTGGAATGACTGGCGTGCTTTGATACGAAATGGCCAAAATCGCTTAGGCGGTTAAGCGCCAATAAATGATGATGATGAAGCGTACTACTTATTAAACAGAATCGGAGTGTTTTATTTAACGTACAGTGATCGAACTCAGGGAAAATAATCAAGGAATCATCGAATTCGTCACAATTGGTGTCAGAAGCGGTATTGTTAAATAAACAAGAACATTGCAAGGATAACAAGGACATTGCAAGGATAGCAAGGACATTGCAAGGATAACAAGGACATTGTAAGGATGTAAGGACATGGCAAAGTTGAGTGAATTGAAGATCCAGCAACTCAAAAATGAGTTGGAACGACGTGGACTAACAACAGCAGGCAATAAAGCAGAGCTTCAATCACGTTTGCGAGAGGCTATGGAAACGGAAGGAATCAACGTTGACGATCATGTTTTTCAGCATTCGGAAGAGGGAGCGACCAAAATTGAAGAACAGAAGGATACTCCGAATTCAGTGGAAAATGTGGACACAAACTCGTTATTGGCTGCATTGGCTCAGATGTCGGCGAACATAACATCACAGTTGGAACAACAAGAAACACGCATGGCATCTCAGTTTGAACAACAAGAAACACGCATGGCATCTCAGTTGGAGCAACAAGAGTCACGCATGACTTCTCAGATCTCAGCTCAACTTGAGGATCAGGAGGCCCGGTTATCTTCAAAAATAGCATTGCAGCTGGAGGAGCAGGAAGAGCGTATGTCATCACAGCTAAAAATACAGGACAAGAAAATAATGCAACTTGAGGAGAAAGTCGAGGCCGAGGTGGATGCGTTAAGAAATCGCATAAAGGAGTTGCAGCTGAATCGCACAGTGGTTTCAACAAGCGCACCCAAGGTAAAAACCCCATCCTTTGACGGTTCTGTCCCTTTCCAGGTATTTAAGCTACAATTTGAGAAGACAGCAGCTGTGAATAACTGGGGCGCTGAGGACAAAGTCGCTGCTTTATTTGTGGCATTGAAAGGACCTGCAGCCGAAATCTTACAGACTATTCCGGACGCTGAAAGAAACAACTATGAAGCGTTGATGGGAGCCGTTGAAAGACGTTACGGCAGCGAGCATAGGAGGCAGATACATCAAATAGAGCTACAAAATCGCTCTCAGAAGGCTAATGAGACATTACAGGAATTTGCATGGGACATTGAGAGGTTAGCTCATTTGGCGAACGCAGACGCACCCGTGGAATATATCGAAAGGGTAAAGATCCAAAGATTCATAAATGGAATAATGGATGTAGAGACGAAGCGAGCCGCATATGCAAACCCCAAAAGGACATTCGCAGAGACGGTATCATACGCTTTATTGCAAGAGACAGCCTCGTTTTTATGTAAACCAGATCACAAGGTTCACCATGTGGAAAAGGAAACACCAGACTTGGTCGAAAAAATCAACAAAGTTTTGGAAGCCTTGAATGGAGCACAAAAGAAAAGCGATGGTGCGATTAAATGTTTCAAGTGCGGAAAGTCTGGTCATATTGCACGTTTTTGTGGATCTGGATCCAATTATTCCAGCAATGCAGGTGAGCGTAAGAGTAACGCTGGAGGAGATGAGCAAGATGAATGCCCCATAGTTTCTGTCTCGCAGTTCGGAGGGAAAGCAAGTAATGTTACTGTTAGAGGTTTCTTGGACGGAAAAGAGCGGTTACTCGCTGTGGATACCGGCGCAGCTCATTCCATCATTAGAAGTGACTTGGTCCATAAGAGAGCAAGACCATTGCAGGATGCAAAGTTGCGGACCGTAACTGGTGAAAGTAAGCTGGTTCATGGAGAAGTGCGGTGCAAAGTTGTGATTGGGAATGTGACTACATACCACAACTTCTTAGTGGCAGATATTGTGGACGAAGTCATCATTGGCGTCGATTTCTTGGCTGTGAGAGACATTCACATGAACCTGAGAAATAGAGTTATGACGTACAATGGCCAAGAAGTATCTCTGATCTTTGGACACAACATTGGGTATTGCACCAAAGGAGTTTCATTAGAGGTGAAGCACAGGGACACTCGAAAGGCAAAGGTACCTCCCCAACCAATGGCTTTGATAGACAAATGCCTGCTTGAGAATATTCGGAGAAGTCAACAGGAAGATTCAGATTTGGCATGTGTGATCCGAGGGCTTGAGCGAAACAAACGGCCAGCAAGAAAAGAAATGTCAGCGGCGAGTCCAGTTGCCAAGTCATATTGGACACAATAGAACAGTTTACAAATGGTATCCGGTTGTTTGCATCGAATATCGGAGAGTGAGGATGGTCAATGCGCTCGGAAGCTTATAGTTGTTCCAAGAAAGCGGATGTCTGATGTTCTCAGGAAAATGCATAAAGATCCAAGTGGAGGTCATCTAGGAGTCAAGAAGACCTTGGAGAGGATTAAGCAGACATTTTATTGGGTTGGTTACGGTCAGTCGGTAAAGGAGTGGATTGCCAAATGCGATGAGTGCATCAGAGCAAAGGTGCTGAGGTCCACGAGTCATGGTCTAAGGAGGCAGTGCAACTCAGATGCACCGGTTGAGAGGATTACCTTGGATGAAGCTGGTCCATTCCCCGGAAGTATAAGCAAAAACATGAAAACCAGGTACGACAAAGCAATGGAAACAGAAGGGTTCCTGGAAGGAGATTTGGTATTCCTATACGGGCCACAACGGAGGAAAAGTGTGTCTCCCAAAGTTCAGTGCAACTGGGAAGGACCATACAGAGTTGTGAAACGGATCAACGACGTTGTTTACCGCATACAGGCTGTTGGAATGCTACGGAACAAAATGAAAGTGGTTCCCCTGGAGAGACTAGCAAAGTTCGGATCGGGAAATGTGTCTGATCGGGACGATAAGACTTAGGTGGAGGGCAGTGTGGCGAATGTTATCAAGAATCGCTCATCTCCCAACTCTAGCGTATTTCCATCACTAGCGTCACTACCACAACTACAGCTGTTTAGATACATGACGTGAGAGCGACAGAGGGAGAGGCAGCTCGCGTGTTTGCGAATGTGGCACAAAGAGGAGATGACGATAGATAAACGCTTCGAGAACAATGTTGCACGAATAAACCAGAAAGGTGTAGACATTTCTAGGTTGTGAAGCTGCTGTTTGCTAGGGTATATAAACCGCGCAAAGACAACGCAAATGAGTCAGTTTATTTTGAAGTGGTGTACAGTAAGGTACTGAACAGTAAATTAACCCGCGATATTTTAATAAGTAGTACGCTTTATTCAAAAAACCGTAGTACAATATCGCGGGTTAATTCACTGTTCAGTACTTCACTGTACAACACTTCAAGATAAACTGACTGACTTGCGTTGTCTTTGCGCGGTGTATATACCCTAGCAGACAGCAGCTTCACAACCTAGAAATGTCTACACCTTTCTGGTTTATTCGTGCAACAGTGTTCTCGAAGCGTTTATCTATCGTCATCTCCTCTTTGTGCCACATTCGCAAACACGCGAGCTGCCTCTCCCTCTGTCGCTCTCACGCCATGTATCTAAACAGCTGTAGTTGTGGTAGTGACGCTAGTGGTGGAAGATGAGCGATTCTTGATAACATTCGCCACACTGCCCTCCACCTAAGTCTGATCGTCCCGATCAGACACATTTCCCGATCCGAACGTTGCTAGTCTCTCCAGGGGAACCACTTTCATTTTGTTCCGTAGCATTCCAACAGCCTGTATGCGGTAAACAACGTCGTTGATCCGTTTCACAACTCTGTATGGTCCTTCCCAGTTGCACTGAACTTTGGGAGACACACTTTTCCTCCGTTGTGGCCTGTTAAGGAATACTAAATCTCCTTCCAGAAACCCTTCTGTTTCCATTGCTTTGTCGTACCTGGTTTTCATGTTTTTGCTTATACTTCCGGGGAATGGACCAGCTTCATCCAAGGTAATCCTCTCAACCGGTGCATCTGAGTTGCACTGCCTCCTTAGACCATGACTCGTGGACCTCAGCACCTTTGCTCTGATGCACTCATCGCATTTGGCAATCCACTCCTTTACCGACTGACCGTAACCAACCCAATAAAATGTCTGCTTAATCCTCTCCAAGGTCTTCTTGACTCCTAGATGGCCTCCACTTGGATCGTTATGCATCTCCCTGAGAACATCAGACACCCGCTTCTTTGGAACAACTATAAGCTTCCGAGCGCATTGACCATCCTCACTCTCCCATATTCGATGCAAACAACCGGATACCATTCGTAAACTGTTCCATTGTGCCCAATATGACTTGGCAACTGAACTCGCCGCTGACATTTCTTTTCTTACTGGTCGTTTGTTTCGCTCGAGCCCTCGGATCACACATGCCAGATCTGAATCTTCCTGTTGACTTCTCCAAATATTCTCAAGTAGGCATTTGTCTATCGAAGCCATTGGTAGAGGAGGTACCTTTGCATTTCGAGTGTCCTTGTGCTTCATCTCTAATGAAACTCCTTTGGTGTAATACCCAATGTTGTGTCCAAAGATCAGAGGTACTTCTTGGCCATTGTATCTCATAACTCTATTTCTCAGGTTCATGTGAATGTCTCTCACAGCCAAGAAGTTGACGCCAATGATGACTTCGTCCACAATATCTGCCACTAAGAAGTTGTGGTATGTAGTCGCATTCCCAATCGCAACTTTGCACCGCACTTCTCCATGAACCAGCTTACTTTCACCAGTTACTGTCCGCAAATTTGCATCCTGCAATGGTCGTACTCTCTTTTGGACCAAGTCACTTCTAATGATGGAATGAGATGCGCCAGTATCCACAGTGAATAACCGCTCTTTTCCGTCCAAGAAACCTCTAACAGTAACAGTACTTGCTTTCCCTCCGACCTGCGACACAGAAACTATAGGGCATTCATCTTGGTCATCTCCTCCAGCGTTACCCTTACGTCCACAAGCATTGCCGAAGTCTCTGGAGCCGATGTTGCAATGACGCACCATATGGCCAGATTTTCCGCACTTGAAACATTTACTGACACCATCGCTTTTCTTTTGTGCTCCATTCAAGGCTTCCAGAACTTTGTTGATTTTTTCGACCAAGTCTGATGTCTCCTTTTCCACATGGCGAACCTTGTTATCTGGTTTACATAAAATCAAGGCTGTCTCTTGTAATAAAGCGTGTGATACCGTCTCTGCGTCTACATCCATTATTCCATTTATGAATCTTTGGATCTTTACCCTCTCGATGTATTCCACGGGTGCATCTGCGTTCGCCAAATGAGCTAACCTCTCAATGTCCCATGCAAAATCCTGCAATGTCTCATTAGCCTTCTGGAAGCGATTCTGTAGCTCCATTTGAAATATCTGCCTCCTATGCTCGCTACCGTAACGTCTTTCAAGGGCTCCCATCAACGCTTCATAGATGTTTCTTTCAGCGTCCGGAATAGTCTGTAAGATTTCGGCTGCAGATCCTTTCAATGACACAAATAAAGCAGCGACTTTATCCTCAGCGCCCCAATTGTTCACAGCTGCTGTCTTCTCAAACTGTAGCTTAAATACCTGGAATGGAACAGAACCATCAAAAGATGGGGTTTTTACCTTGGGAGAACTTGATACAGCATTTGGACGATTCAGTTGCAAATCCTGGATACGAGCTTTCAACGCATCTACCTCGGCTTCGATTTTATCCTGACGTTCTCTGAACACCTCTTGTACTTGTGTTATTTTTGCGTCCTGTGCTTCCAGCTGTGATGCCATATAAGCAGTCTGTTCCTCCAGTTGAGCAGAGATCTGTGTCATGTGTGTCTTTTGTTCCTCCAACTGGGATGCAATGCAAGTCTTTTGTTCCTCTAACCGTGTTGAAATTCCGGATGTAATACGTGTCTCCTGTTCTTTCATTTGAGATGTTATGTTCGTCGACATCTGAGCCAATGCAGCCAATAACGAGTTTGTGTTCACGTTTTCCACAGGATTCGGGGTATCCTTTTGTTCTTCCACTTTCGTCGCTCCCTCTTCCAAAAGCTGAAAAACATGATCGTCAACGTTGATTCGTTCTGCTTCCATCGCTTCTCGCAACCGTGATTGTAGCTCTGCTTTATTGCCCGTTGTTGACAATCCACGTCGTTCGAACTCGTTTTTGAGTTGCTGGATCTTCAACTCATTCAACTTTGCCATGTCCTTGTTATCCTTAAAATGTCCTTGTTATCCTTTTCAATGTCCTTGTTATCCTTTTCAATATCCTTGAATTTATTTAACAATACCGCTTCTGACACCAATTGTGACGAATTCGATGATTCCTTGATTATTTTCCTTGAGTTCGATCACTGTACGTTAAATAAAACACTCCGATTCTGTTTAATAAGTAGTACGCTTTATTCAGTACTAAAAACCGTAGTACAATATCGCGGGTTAATTCACTGTTCAGTACTTCACTGTACAACACTTCAAGATAAACTGACTGACTTGCGTTGTCTTTGCGCGGTTTATATACCCTAGCAGACAGCAGCTTCACAACCTAGAAATGTCTACACCTTTCTGGTTTATTCGTGCAACAGTGTTCTCGAAGCGTTTATCTATCGTCATCTCCTCTTTGTGCCACATTCGCAAACACGCGAGCTGCCTCTCCCTCTGTCGCTCTCACGCCATGTATCTAAACAGCTGTAGTTGTGGTAGTGACGCTAGTGGTGGAAGATGAGCGATTCTTGATAACATTCGCCACACTATCATCGCCTCAATCATTTCACACGAGCACTAAGAAAAAGTTGATGTCAACAACTGTGTCCGTGTGAGTTTTTGTCTCCCTCTAAAGCCCTATATACACTTATTTTTGAGCGTGAACGTGGGTGAGCGTGAACAATTTTCTTTTGTGTAATATGTTGATATTACTCCACTTTTCCAAAAAAAATCATCCGTAAGTGGATAAACAACTAAAATATCTTTGATATAACTGCATTTAAACTTAAGTGAAAGTGTTAAATATGCTTTGAAATACTTATTTTACTATCTCACAGTGAATTGTGTGCGAACGCAAAGTGACACAAACCCTTCGCAAGTGAGTGTTGAAATTTGGCAATTACCACGCCAAACTGTGATTTTTTTTACCTTTTTTGGAGAGTTGAAGTCATTTGACAGATGTGCGTGAACGCACAAAAGAATTGATTTGGAATTCTTTTCCTTTGCGTACGCAATAGAAAGTCTCCACTCATTCACGCTCACGTTCACACGGAACTGTATGAGGGTCTTAAAGCCCTATATACACATCTTTTTGAGCGTGAACGCGGGGAAATTTTAGTATAGACTCGCACAGCTAGAAAAAAAAACGGTTTTTTCAGGAGGATAGAGGAGCTTTTTCTGAACACAAATATATAATCTTAGCGTAAGGAGCCTTATATTTACTGAGATAATGGTTGTTGAAGTTTTGCAAATTTTGCATGGCACTATAGGTAACTAACGCACAATTTTTTAAATTTCACGCATTTTTCCGCATAATGGTACCATAACACTTATGAATTGCATATGATTAACAGAAAATAATATTAATATGTATGTATAAATATTCATCTATTTTCACAAAATTATAAATTTTCACCATCGCACAGCTATACACAGATATTTCACAACAAATTTGTTGTCAAAGAAGGATGTTGCCACACTTAAACAAAAAAAAAAAAAAACATATTTTTTTTTATTTCAACACCTTTCCGCGTAGGCGGCCTTCGGCCGCGCTTATTTAAAATAACCCTGGGCTACGCCATCCCATGTCCGGACGCGTGCACCAACTGCGGCTACCGCCGCAGTGAGTACTTCTGCGTAGTAAACCTATTTACTTTAGTATAGGTGAGGCTTGCAAACCCTATTCAAATACTTAATTGGTGCGCATGAAAAGTATTGTAAGCCTTATTATTTTTTATTAAAATTTTTTGGATGTGGCAACACTCTTTCAATGTCAAAAACAGTACATACATATATATACATACAAAAAAAGCGTGCAAAATTTACTAACTTTAACAACGTTTTACCGGAGAACTATAAACCGCCTGACTCTAAGACCTATATATTTGTAATCTGGAAAACTCCCTCTTTCGTTCCATACCAAAAACAGTCCAAAATTCGTGCGAGTCTAAACTAAATTGCACCCGTGAACGCGGGTGAACGTGAACAATTTTCTTTTGTGTAAAGCCCTGTATACACTTATTTTGATCGTGAACGTGGGTGAGCGTGAACAATTTTCTTTTGTGTAATATGTTGATATTACTCCACTTTTCCAAAAAAAATCATCCGTAAGTGGATAAACAACTAAAATATCTTTGTTATTAGTGCATTTAAAATTAAGTGAAAGTGTTAAATATGCTTTGAAATGCTTATTTTACTATCTCACAGCGAATTGTGTGCGAACGCAAAGTGACACAAACCCTTCGCAAGTGAGTGTTGAAATTTGGCAATTAGCACGCCAAACTGTGATTTTTTTTACATTTTTTGGAGAATTTAACTCATTTCACAAATGTGCGTCAACACACAAAAAATTGATTGGTAATACTTTTCCTTTGCGTACGCAATAGAAAGTCTCCACTCATTCACGCTCACGTTCACACGGAACTGTATGAGGGTCTTAACACATTACTAATTTCAGTTAAGCATATGAGGCGGTTAGAAGCAAAGGGGTGTAAGTACCTTTTTCACAAAAAACGAGTTAAGTGCACCATCACATTAATAAAACACCATTTTATTTGGTGGCAAAAGGATATATAAATTATATTCCAATAGCGACATCTACCCACTAAAAGAAATAGTGCTTAACAATTTCTTCAAAATACTTGGAAGCAAAGGGGTGTATGTGCAGTACATTTTTAGATGACTGTAATTATTTTAATAGTTTAGATAATCGCACACGGTTTACCATTTTGGAAACTTCAAAGCCTCTACTTTAAGAATAAATATATAAAAGTTTTTTGAAAAAAGTTTCAAAAATTATGAGAAAAATCACTTTGAAAAATCCCTTTTTTTCCATAGAAAAGGGCGATAAAAAAAAGTATCCACCCCTAATGGGTCAGTTACATAAAGCTTTATTTTGGCTTTACCTCAAACTTTGACTTTGACAGAAAAGTTCAGTATACGTATTTAAACCAAGCATGGCAAATTGGAGACCTCAAAGTTGAAGTGAGGTTGAAATTTGGCAAACTCTCAAATTTTGCTTGCTTTGCTTGCTTTGACAATCAGATGTTGATGACTTTGCTTCAATTAAGGAATAAAATGTTGGAGAAAATAATAATTAACTCATTTTTTCTCTATTAAATTATTAAATTAACTAAAACACTACGAATGCAAAGAAAAAAATAACGAAAACAAATGTATAAAAGAGAAGCGTCAAGGCGTTCATTGTAGCATACCTCTGAAGTTGGACGCAAAGTTTTGAGGTAGCAAATGTCAGGCGAGGTTAACAAAGCTTTATGTATTCGACCCTTAAGGGTTAAGTTACAGCGCTAATTTTTTGCAAGACTTATTTTCTCATCGATACCTAACTTTTCAGGGGGTAAGACCATGTCGACCTTTCTTTTGAATCATCCCAGTGTGCATCCTACGTAATTTTTGATATTTTTTAAGTTTTTGGGGTTCTGTTGGCACCTGAAGACAAAGCGTTAGGAATCTGAAGTTTTTAGAGGGTAACTAGTATCAAAGAGAATATATCAACAAGAGCCGTCACTCGTTATAAATGCAAGGAAAAAGATGGATGCCGTTTTCTTTCAGGGTTTCGGTAATTTTGTTTTCCTCAGTTTTGTAAATTCGACAGCTGGTAAATTTTTGTTTCGACTTTTGTGTTATTTCATTTCTCGTCTATTTTCTTTTACACATTTTGTTTTGATTAGACAATAACATATTTATATCGAAATTACCGAAACCCTGTAAGAAAACGGCATCCATCTTTTTCGTCGCTTTCATAACGAGTGGTGGCTCTTGTTGATATATTCTCTTTGCTAGTATGCCAAGACATAACTTTTGCGCACCCAAACTAGTTCAATTTCTGCGAAAAGTAAAAAAAAAAAAATTTTCACTCCGCCCTAATACAGAGGCCTTGTGGCACTTTATAAAGAAAATTGTTTGCGTTCATGTTAGCAAAGCAAGGAATATAAAGTAAGACTTATAATGTTAGCGCTATTCACAAATTAAGTGGTAAATCATAAAAAAGAAATTTCGTTTAGATGCAAAGGGGTGTAAGTACTAGCTCCCCTTCACTTAAAGCTCTGTATTTTTTAAATTACAAACTTAAATGCATTAAAATTTATTAAAACAATCTTCTTAAATATATTAGAAATAAAAACTAATAAGTTTGAACATTTTCAAATGCTCCTGATTTTTCTTCCAGAGCTTAAACTTTGAACCTGTTTTTCTCAAATTGACAAAAGTGGCACTTACACCCCTTTGCTTCTAACCGCCTCAATATATCTGTCTCACTCTATTTTTGGATCAATGAGGCATCAAGATGATGTCATAATGATATCACAACTGAGATCTGTCATGCATACCAAATTAATGATATTAAAAAGATTTTTACAAATTTTTTTTGGTATTAAATTTTTATTTTTTTAAATTAAATACATTGGCGCAATTACAAAAACAGCATACAAAAAAAACAAATTACAGCTTAAAGCCCAAAACAAATGTGCAGTAAACCCTGCGCAGTGAAAATTTAAACACACTAATTTGTACTAGAGCAGACACATGAATCCCTGCATGGTATGCAGTAGCTGCACGATGTATTCAAATCAAAATTCTACGCACCCCGCCAGTGTTGCGTATCAAAAAGCCCAACAAGCACGAACAAGCCAAAAACAAAATGCCAAAAAACAAATATTTTATTTCGTGATTTCAAATTATTTTGAATTTTTAAATTTTAATATTTGTAAAAAATGTAATCTCAAATTTAAGTTGAGTGTTTGAAACGTAATTTAACTTGTTTTTGTATGTTATAAGTGAGTTTGGTAAATGGTGTGCAAGTATCACTGCAGGGAACTGCCAGGTAAGTTTCCCTGCACATGTGTTTACAAATCATTCAAGGAGCAGTGAAAATAGAAGAGCTGCAGCCAAAATCACTGCACATGTATTCCAGGCATAAAATCTAAGTATTCACTTCTTTACTCCTTTGGTTCTTTCGTTCGTCTTTGCGAACGTTTTGGGATGGATTTTAAGGCCTGTTTACATTGTTCAATTTTGAAATCAATTTTCGTCGCATGTGCCGTTGATTTCAAAATGAGTTGACTACCCATTTACATTAATCAATTTTTTTGAGAACTATTTGACGGTTGTTTACGTCATTCAAAAAAAAATTAAATAAAAATTGTAAAAGACATTTTTTCATTACACGTGCATAACACCAACTGGACGAAGTTATCAGAACTCCTACGGGATGTCTCCTCGTGGCTCCCGAGTCTCACCTCACCTCCATAAAGAGGCAGAACTGCTCAATGTAAATGAGCACGCGGAAATGCTTAGCAGGCAATTCCTTCTGAGCTGCCACAAGCCAGGACATCCAAACCGTCATCTTTTGGACACAGATCCGCCCCCGAGAGAAATAAGGAGTCATATCCGTAGGCATTATGACGAGATCCGTCATCATATTACCTTGCCGTTTGATCTGCGGAATCATAAGCGGGCTCTAACCGACATCCACACCGAGTCGGTTGACACTTTTGTTTAACGAACACTTTTCTTGCTCTAGGTTGCTCTATCTTTTGTTTCATGAGTACGCTCAAAACAAAACTAGAGTAATCCAGATCACAAATTTCTGCTCTAGCTTTTTTATAGAGTAAGTTAGAGCAGAGAAGTAATTGTCAGTCAGGAAAAAATAAATTTTTGAAAACTTCAAAAAAATTAGCTTGCAAGAAAATCAATGTTATTGTATACGAGCATTGGCATTAATTTTGAAGATTTAAACTAAAAAACCAAATAAAAAGAAACTATCGAGATTCAAGTGTTTCATGGCATTTCTGTTCTGAGTTGCTCTATTTCTATTTTGACAGCTGCCCTGCTCTGCTTTGCTCTAACCTGCTCTGAACTTTTTTTGGTCAGTAAACAAACCTAAGGTTAGGTTAGGTTGCGAGGGCAGGACAGAGTGCAGGACCCTGCCCACCACTTAGGCCAGTCAAGTTGGCCCATTGTGATACCCTATGCGGTCTTAAGACCCACCCCATATCCGAGAATCAAACATCAACAATCTTACACTCTTACACTTGGATTAGAGGATCAAACCAGCTCGTGGAATCAATGAATTTCGATAGAGCCCTAATATCCATTTTTGAAACCTCTGTGAGGTCGTCGATGAACGGTTGGCCGAGAATAGCCAATCGTCTTCTGCTGAGTGCAGGACATTGACACAGCAGATGTTGAACACTCTCCTCCTCTTCAATACATCTGCAACTGCGACAGTAATCGTGAGTTATTACGCCCATCCTAGCACCATGTGTGCCTATTAAGCAGTGCCCTGTTAACACCCTTATCAGGGATGAGACACCGGATTTATTAAGGGACAGCAGACAGTTAGTGCGTCCTTTGTTGTACGAAGGCCAAGTTAGCCTTGATATCTCGCACGTCGAGAGACCTGACCAGAGCTCATTTGCCCTTTGTAAGGTATTTGTGCTAGCTCGGAGTTTGAAAGAGGCCATGGGAATGCCTACCAGATCATTTCCTGGAAGGAGATGAGTGGTGGTACCTCTTCTGGCCAGCTCATCCGCTATACAGTTGCCTTCAATATCCCTGTGACCAGGTACCCAAAAAGGCTGATACTGAAGTGCTGAGCCATCTCGTTAAGAGATCTGCGGCATTCAGTTAGCGACTTTGTATTGTCGACACATAAGTTCAGTGCCTTTAGCGCGGCCTGACTGTCTGAGAAGATAAATATCCGTTTGCGGTTTTGGGGCGTAGACGCTAGGCTTTTCACTGCCCCGTGTATTGCCAGCATTTCTGCTTGGTACACGCTACAGTGGTCGGGAAGACGAAAGGATATCTCTAGTCCCAGGTCCGGTGAAAATATACCTCCACCCACCTTCCCTTCAAGCTTAGAGCCATCGGTGAATATGTTCATGGCATTCCGAACAGTATGCGATCTGTTATCCCATTCTTGTCTTGTGAGTATTTTCACCTCGTAGTTCCTAACAAACACGTTGCTTGGCGTGCAATAGTCAGTATGTAATGGTATGCTCACAGGTGCATGGGAGCATAAAATTGTGGCGTGACCACATGTGCCACTCTTCCATACGTCGGTCTGCCTTAATCGCAGAGCTGTAATTACAGCTATTTCTTTAGCCACCAGATCGAGTGGTGGAAGATTCAGCATCGTGTTGAGTGCTTCTGTTGGAGTGGAGCCGAGGGCCCCGGTTATGCAGAGTTCTGAACTCCTTTGGACTTTTTGTAGCTGCTTAAGGTACGTGTTCTTGGTTAGTGCCGGCCACCAGACCAGCACACCGTAGAGTAGAATTGGGCGAACAATAGCTGTGTATATCCAGTGCACCACTTTGGGAGAGAACCCCCACGATATACCAATTGCTATCTTGCAAGTAAACAACGCGCATGTTGCTTTTTTAACTCGTTCCGCTATATTGTCGCTCCAGAGTAGTTTCCTGTCTAGAATAACTCCTAGATATTTGACTTTGTCACTGAGTACTAAAGTTGTATTCCCAATTTTTGGTGGTATTAAGTTCGGTATTTTGTACCTCCTAGTGAAGAGGACAAGTTCGGTTTTCTCGGGATTAACCTCCAAACCTGAAGCGTTCGCCCAGTCGCATACTTTAGTCAGAGCATTTTCCATTAAATTGCAGAGGGTTTGAGGAAATTTTCCCCGAATCATAACGCAGATGTCATCGGCGTACGCGATCACTTGGTAGCCTTCAGCTTCCATGAGACGTAGAAGTTGGTTTACAGTAACCAGCCACAGGAGCGGAGAGAGAACACCTCCTTGCGGGGTACCTCTGTTAACGAGTCTGTGAATCGAATTACCGCCTAGCTCCGTTGTAATCCGTCTGATAATAAGCAATTTGCGGATAAACTCCACAAGGAAGGCATCGACCCGCAGACCCGTTAACGCCGAGGTAATGGCTTCCGGTAGAACGTTGTTGAAGGCACCTGCTATATCAAGGAAAGCCACCAGTGTATATTCCTTTGTGTCAATTGACTTTTCTATAACAGATACCAGAGAATGTAAGGCAGTATCAGTCGATCTACCTTTACTGTAGGCGTGTTGAGCCCGCGACATATGCGTTGAGTCTATCCATCTTCTGACATAGTCCTCCAAAAGTCTTTCCATAATTTTAAGTAGAAATGAAGATAGGCTTACTGGCCTAAAATCATTAGGTTTAGAATGGGATGGTTTCCCGGATTTTGGGATAAATACTACCTTAACCTCTCTTCATGATGCAGGTACATAGTTGAGCCTGAGGCAACTAACAAACATGGTTTTCAGCCAGGGCTTAATAAGCTCGGATGTTTGTTGTAGCTGGGCCGGGAATATTCCGTCCGATCCTGGCGATTTATAGAGCTTGAGACTGGCTAAGGCCCAGTCCAGCTTTTTATCATCGGTTATTTCCTTTATCAGCTGATCCGAAAGAATTTCATTCCCGACCGTAGTAGTAGCCGTGTCTGTGCATGTCGGAAAGTGAGCATCCAGAAGCAGATTCATTGTGTCAGTGCTCGAATCTGTCCAATTCCCATCCGGCATTTGTATGTGGCTCAATGTCGCTGGCGATTTTGAGAGCACCTTCCTCAGGCGCGAAGCTGCAGTTGTTGATTCGATATTGTTGCAGAAATTCACCCAGGAGGCCCGTTTGGCCTTGCGAATTTCTTTCTTGTAGTTACTTAATTTAGTTTTGTGAAGTGCCCAGGATGTTACGCAACCATCTTGTTTGGCTTTGTTAAAGGCCGACCTACATGTGCTTCTGAGATTATCTAGATCGGACGACCACCAGGGTGGTCTGTGGGTTTCAGCTAACTGTTTAGGCGGGCACTCCTTGTCTAGAGCAATCTTGCAGTGTTGATTGAAGGAGCTGACGAGATCGTCTAGCTCCTCATCATTTCTAGGTGTTACCAGCTGATTTGACAAATATTTGCGAATAAGCTTTTGGTAGTAACCCCAATTTGTTTTCCTAATATTCTGTATATATTTCGGACTTGTATGTGTATCTACTAAGAAGAAGCTAATGTACCTATGGTCTGAGAAGGAGTGCTCGCCTAACACCCTCCATGAGTCTATGAGGTCTCTGTAAGAGTCAGTGACCAACGTTATATCGAGGATTTCCTCTCGGTTTCTTGTTACGAAAGTGGGTTCATTCCCCGTGTTACATATACTTAGGTTAGTGCCTAGTAGGTAGTTATAGAGTGACTCACCTCGCTCATTAGTGTCAGTACTGCCCCATTGGTTGTGATGGGCATTAGCGTCGCCGCCTAGCACAATGATATCGTCCCGTGGTTTTGTGGAACTCACGAACTCTCTAAAATTGTTTGATGGTAGTGGACCTTGGTGATCGTGAGCCAGATAGAATGATGCGAACCTGCAACCTCTACCCAGCCCCTCGACGCTTATCGCTGTCAGATCTCCGTCACTAAACTGGGGTAAGAGAAGAGCGTTAATATTTGATTTAACTAAAATACACGTTCGAAGTTTACCTTTACCTGTTGCGCTATAAAGCTTGTAAGTAGGGGTCCTCAAACCACAGATCCTATCTCCAGTGATCCACGGCTCTTGAACCAGGACAATGTCTACTGCGCCTTTTGAGAGCTGCAGTAGTAGTGCGGCAGAAGCAGCTTTGCAGTGATGGAGATTAATCTGGAGGACCCTCATCACTTTTTTTGGCGCTCTCCTCCGTGAGTGTCACGTCCGAGTCGCCGTCGCTCAGAAGCTGACTCTCGGAGTAGAGTCTCTTGAGAGCCGAGCCACCGTCCGAGCTGGACGACGCGACCTCCGCATTAAAGGAGAGGTTGGCTAGGGCCTCGGTATCGGACTTGTATACCTTGAGGACCACCTTTTCATAGCCATACCTCACTACGTAATTGCATCGGGCCAGAGCCTCGATGCTTGCCTCATCCAGAAGCAGAACGATCTGCATGGTAGCCTTATCGGTCCTATCCACGTTCACCACCTTCCAGTTTGCTGTAGGCAGCTCAGGGTTGTACTCTTGCAGCACATCTAGAATCTCATCTGGTTCCGTGCAACCAACTGGAATCCAGACTCTAGCCCTTGGGCGTTGCGGGATATCAACCGCGTCCACTGCCCTCAAGCGCGCGCCGGGATAAACTTATCCTATGCGCTGTATGCCAATTTTGTACAGGTCCACGGACCTGCTGTCATCGTAAGCGATGCGGCCCTGATCCACTTCCACTGCTGCTTGGGGATCCTGCCGTCTACGTTACTCTCGTCATTTACTCCAATGATCTTGCGATCCTTGGCAATGTCGGCGAAGGAGCTCGTCGGTCCTCCTATTCTGGCCCTTTTCGGTGCCGTTGGGGTGGTTTCCTCCAGCGGAGGGGGCTCCTGTTGGCTTTTTTTGAGGAGACCCAGACTCCTTATTTTTGTTGTTGTTGTTGGGGGAGAGGTCGCCGCTCGAATTAGCCGCCGAAGCGTTACCGGGTGTCACCACGTGGAGGCTCCACCCCCGCTTGGAGGAGGAGGGTGCATGCACCTACGAGTCGACGGTTTGCAAGGCACGGACACCCCCATAAAAGACACCCAAACAAACCTAATGACATTGGGAAAAAACGTTGACGAAAAATTGCCACCGTCATGACGGCCGCTATGTTTGAATGCTTGCCGCTATAGCTACGTTTACACTGCACCAAATGCGTCACTTTTGGCCAAGTTTTTTCGAGACCGTTCATCCGCAGGTTGAATTTGATCACCAAATTAGGTCAAATTAAATTAAATTAATCTAATTTGGCAAACAAATTCATTCTGCGGACAAACATTCTCGAAATAATGGGTCAGTTACATAAAGCTTTATTTTGACTTTACTCCAAACTTTGACTTTGACAGGAAAGTTCAGTATACGTATTTAAACGAAACATGGCAAATTGGAGACCTCAAAGGTGAAGCAAGGTTAAAATTTGGCAAACTCTCAAATTTTGCTTGCTTTGCTCGCTTTGACAATCACATGTTCATGACTTTGCTTTAATTGGAGAATAAAAAGTTGAAGGAAATAATAATTAATTAATTTTTTCTCTATTAAATTAATATAATAACCAAAAAACTCTGAATACAAAGAAATAAATAACGAAAACAAATGTATAAAAGAGAAGCGTCGCAGCGTTCATTGTAGCATACCTCTGAAGCAGGACGCAAAGTTTTGAGGTAGCAAATGTCAGGCTAGGTTAACAAAGCTTTATGGGTAAGTTACATAAAGCTTTATTTTGACTTTACCTCAAACTTTGACTTTGACAGAAAAGTTCAGTATACGTATTTAAACGAAGCATGGCACATTGGAGACCTCAAAGTTGAAGCAAGGTTAAAATTTGGCAAACTCTCAACTTTTGCTTGCTTTGCTTGCTTTGACAATCAGATGTTGATGATTTTGCTTTAATTTAAGAATTAAAACTAGGTGGAAATAATAATTAATTAATTTTTTCTCTATTAAATTAATAAATTTACCAAAACATTCTGAATGCAAAGAAATAAATAACGAAAACAAATGTATAAAAGAGAGGCATCAAAGCGTTCATTGTAGCATACCTCTGAAGTTGAGCGCAAAGTTTTGAGGCTGCAAATGTCAGGTGAGGTTAACAAAGCTTTATGTAGTTGAGGCTTTATGTATTCGACCCTTAACTTCGCCAAATGCGACGCATTAGGTGCAGTGTAAATGTATCATAAATGTATCATATATTACATTATAGTACATTTATACTGCACCAAATTTGGCGAATTTGAATGTGTCATTTCGAACCTTTTTACAGTGGAAAATTTGCATTTGGCTTCACCTTCCCCGCAAGAATCTTCTACCAGAATACAAAGCCACCGAAAGAAAATGCACCACCTTGATGTTTTAAACACATGTAGAGTAATAATGAATGAAGAATCAAGAAGGCTTCTCTCTTTTCTTAGTGGAACTGGTCCAATATCATAAAAAAAATAGTTGAAATTGTTATTTAGAACTGTGCATAATGCAAAAGTTTTCACACGTTAATTACTCATTAAGGTTCTTGCTGGGCAATTCTAAATGTGGAACACAGGCAGGGTTGCTATTTTGAGGAATTGTGGATTGTATTGTTCAGCGAATGAGGCCAAATGCGATGGAATTCCACATTTGGAAAATGAGATTTGTATGGAAAAAAGCGCCAAATTTGCAATTTTTCGCCAATTTACCAAATTTGGTGCTGTGTAAATGTACTATTACGGTGAACTTCACCGTCTTCTTAGTTTACACCCAATTACTTTTACATGGCAGTATTTTTGACAACGTACTTCACCCCTATGTAACGAGCGCCATATGGCGTCACCGCTTTCGAGGAAACCAAGCCTTAAGCGATTTGCCGTTCGGTTTTTGTTTTTCCTCTGTGTAAATAGCAATTCGACCAGAAAAAAAGACCAGCCCTAATTTTGCGAGAAGAATTGTGCTAGGCTGAAGGTAGGTAGGTTCCCAATTTCATTTGGCACTAAAATATTTTTAAAAAGGCAGCCCTGATTGTAGCATAAGATTTGCAGTCACTATTCAGCACTGATTTGTGACACTTGTGGGAATGAAAATATTACTGGCTTTTGCGCACGAATTTTTTGGGCGGAGTTGTATTTGAGGGTATTGATTTTCATAATTTTTTCTTAGTTCAGATATAAATGTGTATTAAAACCGCATCCAAAAATGTCTGAAATAATTTCTTTGCTTGACTTTGTTTATCTATATTCAAATTAATCAGCAAATATTAAGTAAAGAAATTTGCATAACTGTGAACCACAGTATAGACAGTAGTTGCACTCACTAACACAAACGTACTTATATTCACCTCCATGGAGAACTTCGGGTTGCAGTCAACTATTTTCAGCCATTTCAGGGTGTTGTGTTGCAAATTTTATGAGGTAATAAATTACTTTAAAAGAGGAGAAATATTCAAATTTAGGATTTTGCGTTTTAAGTAAAACTATATATGAGCCGGTTATTTTGAAAGTGGTTTAAGTCCACTTTCTGTTGTACTGAGATATTTAGGGGTTTGCATTTGCATTGTTTCAAAAATATTGTTAGCTGGTATCAAGTTGTTTTTATGGCTTTGCGGCCATAAACATGTTAGAAAATATAATGTAATACGTTTTATAAACTTTACTAGAAGAATAAGCTCGGTTTCAGAACCTCAAATGGACTTAAACCATTTTCAAAATTAATAAAATCACTTATTTGTTTATGAAAAGGAATATAAGTCCACTTCGTGTTCTTTGCTCAAATGATTTTAAGTCAATTATTTCACTTAAAATTAGTCCACTACCTTTATATAAGTAAAATAAAATTATTACATGGGTTTTACAAGCAAACAAAATACTTTAGTTTCACAATAACATTAGGCAAATTACCCAAAGGAATTGAAAGGTAACGCCTTTTCCAAATCGAAAGAAAACGCGAAATTTACATTTGGATTATTTCGGGCCAAATCTTGATCTTCTTTTAATGATTTTCTGGCCAATTCAGCACATCTTAAATGAATATTATGCTCTTCCGTGAGGTTTTCAGTGGACTTAAACCAACTAGCCAATTTTCAAGTGCCCCAAATCATAGTGATTTTGATAATACTAGACTTATATTGTTTATAAAAGAAAAGATTATGTACGGCTGTGACTATTGTCATCGTTAACTAAAAATTTTTAAAAAGTGGACTTAAACCACTTTCAAAATAACCGGCTCATATGTATATATTAGGTTATATTTCTAAAAAAAATAAATTGCTATTTTACAACTCAACCAAGAACCAATGCACAGCGTTTTTTCTCACGCATAGGAGTATTCAGGCGAAAACAAATACAACTTTATTGCGTTGCGTGACATTTATAACTTTGACAAATACGCACAAAACCAAAAAATATACAAGGAAAAATCAGCTGATTATGTCATCGTACCCAAAAAGATAAAACTAGATCAAGTCTGCGTTAACGCCTGTTAAAACGCGGTTATAAGACAGGTTGCCTTTGTCTACGGGCATTTATGTCAGCTGTCAAAATTAAATGTCGCAACGACACGCTACAGTTGTTTATGTTTTCAGAGTACTTTGCAATGTATTCCAATGTTGTTACTCCTTGGAGTATCTATTGTCAGAGCGATCGTGTCGTGATTTTGGTCAATAAAGCATGAGCAATGCTCGGCTTTCAATAAGCTGAAGGTGGTCCGCTGAGGTATTAGAAAGTATTACAATTGAAGTACTCCAATATCACAAAATTGAAACACATGATCCAATGATTTTTGCAAAATTTTACGCAAAACAAATTTCGAAATTTGAGAATTTTTCGACAAAAAGCTTATCGTGCCAATCTAAATAAATTTCACTAGTGAACCTTTTTCATACATTTTCGCTCACAAATTATATGAGAGGGAGAAAATCCGCAAAGTAAGAAATTATTTAGAATCTGCCTGTATATTTTATTGTGGGTTAGAGTGTAAAATGTACTTTAAAAAACGTAAGTGGTTGTTAATATTCGCAAAATTTGCTACGAAGAAGCCCATTGTATTCGAGAAACTGTAAAATGTATTCCAGAAAAATCAAATGTACTTCAGAAACATCTTCTGGATTGGAATTTGTTGTTTCTGAAGTAGAACTGATTATTTTGGAGTACATTTTTAAGCTTCTGAAGTCTAATTTACGGTCTCGAGTACAAATTACAGTTTATGAAGTACAATTTATAGTTTTTGGAGTACAGTTGATTATTCTAAAGCATATTTTACAGTTTTTAAGATACAATTGACTATTCTGAAAATAATTGTATGGGTCTTGGACTACCATTCACTATTCTTAAATGCATTTAACCTTATCTAAAGTATTTTTACGGTTTTTGAAGTACGAGTGAAAAAGGTGTAGAAAAAATAGTTCTATTATAAATTTAGTTTTTTGATTATTATGTGTTATCGGTCATAATTTGTAGGATGTTCTTGAGCAAGCCCATTTAGTCTTGTATATTTATCTGTCTCTGTCCAACAATCTGAACGAAATAAAGTAGGTACTAAATTTAGCGTCAGATAGACCCTTGGAAAGGGTATCAAAGGGTTGACGCTAACTTAAGTACCTACTTTATATCGATTATGAACATGCCTAAATTGTTTTAACCGTTTTAAACTGAAAGGAAAACCAGTTTGCAGGTCAACGTGAAGTATTAAGGGTCAGTTACATAAAACTTTATTTTGGCTTTACCTCAAACTTTGACTTTGACAGAAAAGTTCAGTATACGTATTTAAACCAAGCATGGCAAATTGGAGACCTCAAAGTTGAAGCGAGGTTGAAATTTGGCAAACTCTCAAATTTTGCTTGCTTTGACAATCAGATGTTGATGACTTTGCTTCAATTAAAGAATAAAATGTTGGAGAAAATAATAATTAATTCATTTTTTTCTCTATTAAATTAATAAATTAACTAAAACACTCTGAATGCAAGGAAATAAATAACGATCTGCAGAATCATAAGCGGGCTCTAACTGACATCCACACCGATTCGGTAGACACTTTTGTCAGATCTCTACCTGTAAATCCCGTTCTCCTCCACCGGATATTGCTGAAGAAGAACGCACCTTACCAAGGGAGAAAAGAGTGACCTTGGCACAGCTTAGGTCTGGATATAGTGTAAGGTTAAACTCCTACTTGTCCAGACTTAATGACACAATCTCAAACACATGCCCTGCATGTGGTAGGACCCCCCATGATACTCTACATCTCTTCAATTGTTCATTTGAACCTACTCTTCTAACCCCTCTGTCCCTCTGGACAAACCCTGTTGAAACTGCACGTTTCCTTGGACTCCCCTTAGAAGAGCTTGATGAAGATCTTCGGAATGATCATACACTCTAGACAGGGCAATGCATTGTTAACAACAACAACAACAACAACAACAACAATAACAACATGCTGAAACATCTAGGCCAGGAGGGACACAAATACTTAGCGGCTCTATTCAGTCTTTCACTGAACACTTTCGTCATTCCTGAAATATGGAAAAAGGCGAGAGTGGTTCCATTACTAAAACCTAGAAAACCGGCAAACATAGGCGATTCATATCGTCCTATATCACTTTTGTCACCGGTAGTGAAGACGCTAGAGTCCATTTTGCTCCCGTATTACACTGCAAATCTGCACCTGGCTAGTCATCAACATGGCTTCCGTAAGCTGCACAGCACCACCACCGCACACAATGCCATTACAACTCAAATAAATAGCGGCCTAAATCAAAACCAACCAAATCACAGGACTGTGTTAGTGGCACTTGACCTGTCGAAAGCTTTTGACACAGTCAACCATGCCACTCTCATACAAGATCTGTTTGAGACACAGATACCTGATGGTTTAAAGAGATGGACCGCTAATTATTTGAATGAACGGCAGGCGTCGGTTAACTTTAGAAACGCAACATCAAAACCTAGACGTATTAGACAGGGGGTGCCACAGGGTGGTGTCCTATCCCCGACACTGTTTAATTTCTATCTATCGAAGATGCCCCCACCACCAGAGGGCGTCTCCGTCGTTTCATATGCCGACGACTGTACAATAATGGCGACGGGGAAGGGCCCCTATACTGATGAACTCTGTGCGAAAATCAACGGTTACCTCTGCGACCTTTCCAGGTTTTTCACTGAGCGAGATCTGACGATATCTCCGACTACATCCACGGCGACACTTTTCACGACATGGACGCACCAGGTGAGAAATGAATAAGACATTTTCGTTGATGGCACTAAGCTACCAACTGTCAGCCACCCAAAGTTATTAGGGGTGACACTGGATAATACTTTCTCATCTGCTGGTCATGTGTCTGCAATGGTCTCAAAGGTACGTGGTCGCAACAAGATCCTCAAGTCACTTGCCGGCAGTACTTGGGGAAAAGACAAAGAAACGTTGCTGACTATGCTTGTTGTTGTTGTTGTAGCGAGGTGTA
The DNA here is from genome assembly GCA_964058755.1 of Campiglossa producta. Taxonomy (NCBI): domain Eukaryota; kingdom Metazoa; phylum Arthropoda; class Insecta; order Diptera; family Tephritidae; genus Campiglossa; species Campiglossa producta. The sequence goes on from CAXKVI010000003.1 coordinate 54,216,322, forward strand.
GCCCTGCCTAAATGTCAGACAAGGTCACCCCGAGTGTATTACTCTTGGCCGGGTCGATATAAGAAAACGGCCCGGGTCGTCTCGGCACGATGGGTACAGCACAAGTACTGGTACCGTTCTCGTAGAACCGGCAATACAAGAAACTAGCCGTGTAGGCTATGTAGGTCATTTAGCGTTACCCAGGGTGCACCAACTGGGAGGCGACCTACTTTTACACCCATATGGTCGCCTAATGTGCATAACACCAACTGGACGAAGTTACAAGTCTGCCAAAATACTTCCATCAGAACTGCTACGGGATGTCTCCTCATGTCTCACCTCCATCAGGAAGCAAAACTGCTCAATGTAAAAGAGCACGCGGAAATGCTTAGCAGGCAATTCCTTCTGAACTGCCACAAGCCAGCACATCCAAACCGTCATCTTTTGGACAGAGATCCGCCCCCGAAAGACATAAGGAAACATCTCCGTAAGCATTATGACGACATCCGGCATCATATTACCTTGCCGTTTGATCTGCAAAATCATAAGCGGGCTCTAACCGACATCCACACCGAGTCGGTAGACACTTTTGGCAGATCTCTACCTGTGAATCCCGTTCTAAACAGTCCTCCACCGGATATTGCTGAAGAAGAACGCACCTTACCAAGGGAGGCAAGAGTCACCATGGCACAGCTTGGGTCTGGATACAGTGTGGGGTTAAACCTTATCCAGACTGAATGATACAATCTCAAACACATGCCCTGCATGTGGTAGGACCCCCCATGATACTCTACATCTCTTCAATTGTTCAACTGAACCTACTCTTCTAACCCCTGTGTCCCTCTGGACCAACCCTGTTGAAACTGCACGTTTCCTTGGACTCCCCTTAGAAGAGCTTGATGAAGATCTTCGGAATGATCATACAGTCTAGGCAGGGCAATGCATTGTTAACAACAACAACAACAACAACAACAAGCAAACATAAAGAAAATGCTTCGCACAATTCAAAAGTGGAATAACAATAATGTAACTTGAGGTTGAGAGATATTCAGTACAGTCATCACGAACACAAAAAGGACTAAATTCAAAAGGCGCTAAAAAAACAAAACGCAAAGGAAATGCTTCACATAATTCGATAATGGAATAACAATAATGCGGGTAGTTCTCAGGTTTCAGAGAAGAATTTAACGCTAGATTTCGAAATTCTGTGAAAGAACACTCTACTTCAATGTAAATTGAATACATTTTCAGCTGAGGTAGGACGCCTTCACTCAAATTTCGAAATATGGCGTTATTGAAACTAGTTCAGAGGTAAGGCTTTTTGAAACAAGTTCTAAAATAGAGCGTTACTAACAGTTCGGAGATACTAGTTTTATCTCTCTTCTGCTAGTTTTTCGCCGAACAGGAGCCAGCAGACAATTGACAAATGAAAATAATTTTTTTCCGCAGCACATGAAATTGCTAATTTTTCAGTCTTTGGACAATTTCTGCGTATATATCGAATATACCCTATTCAAAGATACGGAATTATTGAAGATTTGGTATTTATTGTATGGGTATTGTACACACAGCGCAACGTTCGTATGTCTTGGACCTTTTCATATTATTAAAATAGAATAAAACACCCCGTAATTTATGATACATACATATATAACAAGTTCATAAGCTCTTACCCTTCTCCGCGTGTATCCTGCTATCTTTTATTCCATCTAATCTTGGTTTTTGCGGCTAGCTAATATTGCTTCCAAAAAATTTTAAAGCTTACAAAATTTGAATAAAACATTGTCACAAAACGGTTAAGAATTCTTTTCGATTTGACATTATACCCCAGTTCTAAATGAGAACAACGTCAAATTCAATCACACTTTCCCAGTGGGAAAAGGTAATGTTTGGTAATGTATAAAGTAATGTATATCCCCTATAAAATTTTGTATGTATAATGGAATTCATGCATTACTTTTTCTACAGCAATGTCATAGGAAAAGTAATGTTTTTGAAAAATAAAACCTTACAAAATACATTACATGGGAAATTTTTCAAATATTTTTTCATGCGTTACTTTGCTCATGCTTCTTTTCATGGATGAAAAAGGTAATGCATTACCTACTTTCCCACTGGGTTGTTTAATACATTTTGCTTGCTAGTTTTTGCTGGACGAAAAATCCCCAGCAGCAACTTACAGCGAATTGGCACTCTCTCTCTCTCAATTAAATGTCAAAAAGCTGCTGAATTCGCTGATAATTTTTTCAAAGAACACTTTTTTAGGAATAATTTTTCATAATTAGTAGGAAAGAAACAAAGCTACTGTTTTTGAAAAATGTTTTGAAATAAATGACATTCCACTAAGAAGTCGATAAATCTAACACTTTTTCAAGAAAACTAACACTTATATGTTGTCTCTGACGAAAACTAACTATTTTAGGTAGTACATTTTCTTCAGAGACAAAATGAAAGTGTTAGTTTTCAGACACAGAATTGTTGGTGTTAGTTTTAGCATGGCACGTCGATATGGTCGCTCCTTAAGACCAATCCTTGCAAAGATACGAACATAAAAAAAATAAACTATCCAACAAATTCACCTGCAGGTTAGTTGTGCCGAACCGGCCAACCGTTCCTCGACGACCTCGCTGAGGTATCTAAAATGGAAATAAAGGCGCTATCCAAATTTATTGATTCCACGAACTGGTTCGTTTCCCTGCCTTGAGTGTGAGCTTTTGTTCTCGGACATGAGGGTGGTGTAGAGACCGTATAGGGTATTACAATGGGCCTATTTTTCTGGCCCAAGTGTTGGGCAGGGTCTGGGTACTCTGTCCTGCCCTTGCAACCTAACCTAACCTAGTTGTGCCGAAGTACTTTTACACTTATCATTATATTAGATAATTATTATTTATTGTAAACAAACATACAATTGATACGATAATTGAGAAATTTTTGGGGCTTTCACAAGGAAGTGTGAAATTTAAAAAATGTATATGTAGAAATATGCTTATAATATAACTTGAAATTAGCGATAATTTAAATGGAACCTAAAAACTACTTGTATTATTTTTTTGCCTTGGTCATCAAAGCGTGCGCGATTCTTGCACAATCTTACTTTTAACTTAAATCTTTCGCAAATCCAGCACAAAAACGCTGCCATCAGATGCGCTAGCGCCCACTTTAGTGCCCTTCGAATTCCAACACACTTCAAATATGCCACCAGTGCCTTTGTAACTATGTACCAATTGGCCGGATTGTGTGCTCCAAATGTGTACACATTTATCAAAACTGCCCGAAGCCAAATATTTACCATCCGGACTGAATGCAACCGAGTATACGGGTTCTGTATGTTTCGTTAGAGTGTGTATGCAAGTTCCACGATCCACGTCCCATAGACGTACAGTCGAATCAAATGATGCCGAAGCTAGTATTAGATTAGTATTGGGATTCTGTGTACCTGGTCCAGTAGGTGACCACTTAATGGTGTATATCTCTTTTGAGTGTGCTTGTAAATCATGACAACATTTATCTTGTTTCATGCTCCAAATTTTCAATGTCATATCATCTGAGCAGGAGGCAAGCAAGTGTCCTTGTGGACACCATTTGATGGCGTTAACCTCATTAGTATGTCCTTTGAATGTTTTGATTGGTACATCCGAACCTAGACGACATACGTGTATACGTTGATCTGTACTGCATGAGGCAAATGAGACATTTGTTTGCCAATCAACATCGAGTGCGGGGGCATTATGAAATGAAAATTGTTGTGTACACTGGCCCGTGGATGCGTCCCAAATTATGGTGGTCTTATCAACACCAGCTGAGAGTATGAAATTACCACGTTTATTCCACTTCAATGCAAATATCGGACCTTTATGTTGACCCAATGTCGAAGCTAAACGACCATCAGTTTTCCAAATGCGTGCATAACCATCATAGCTGCCAGTCGCTAGCAATGTTCCGTCACACTAAGAAATAAAAGGAATGGAGGTTATATAAATAAATATTTAAATTATGTTCGAATGGGTCTTTTCATGTCGAATCGTCAAGTTGAATGTTATTTGTGCAAAGTTTTATTTTATCATAAAAAGTAGTATCGATTACAATAATGCGATTTCACATGAAATTACCCATATAAGATGATAACTCACATTCCAATCCAACGATGTAACATCCTTGTTGCTCGGCACTTCGGCACCACCCTTTTGTATGCAATGACGTAGCACCAATTGATTGGGACTAGTTGTTGCATCCGACATATCCCATATGCGTGCGGTGCTATCACCCGAACCACTTGCCAACAAGTCACGACTTGGATTCCAAGCGCATATGAATACCTCACTCTCGTGTCCTCGCAAAACAGTAGCCTTAGAGGCGGGTATTTCAATACTTTGATCAATATCCATTGGTTCTCCGACGCCTGGTGCAGTACTGCCACCGCCGCTATTACCACTAATTTGCATGTGTGCCATTTGCGCATCAGTACCAGTGCCTGAAGTCGTGCAGGTATTTGTTGCTCCGCTGCTAGTGGGTGCTGTGGCCGTGCCAGTACTTGGTATATTTGTACTAGCTGGCGCACCACCGGCTGGCGCTGCGGCACCACCACCAGCGGCAGCTGCTGTGGATGCAGGCTCATTTGTGTTATTAGCAGTGGCGTTATTTCCGCTCGTGCCACTCAAGTTAGATTTTGTTGTATCTTCTGTGGACATTGCACTGGCGGCGGTACCATCATTCGCATTTGCCTTTTTGTTACCGGCGCCGTTGGTGGTGTCATTGGAAGCAGCTGCGCCGCCTGCTGTAGTTGTGCTGGCCGATCCTACAGTTGATGCGCTTGTTGTGCCAGTTGAACTGGTTGAATTTGCATTTCCATCGGCTTCGTTCGATTCCGATGATACTGTTGTTGCACTGCTTCCAGCCGTTTGTTCGTTGTTTGTTGTGGAGCCTGCGGTGTTGCTTTCAGCTTTAACTTCTGTTTTCACCGCACCGCTTGCCCCGGTGCCAGTTGTATTTCCTGTACTACTACTGTCGGCACCTGATTTACCGGGCTCTGTTTTTGTTGCTGCTGGCTTGGTCGGTTTTACTTCGGGCATAACTGCATCAATCAAACTTAAACCCTCTACAGGTCGTCCAACTTCACCATCTTCACCAACGCTCCATTCGACTTCGGTATACATCAAACCTTTTTGCAATATCGTAAGTAGGGCCGCGGGGGGAACCAAAGCGCCATTAATGTTGCTCTGTGAAATGTGCGACTCAACGCCAAATACAAAAGCGGAATGCACAAACCCTGCAAAAATTCACATTATATATATATATTTTTGATTTTGCATTTTGCAAACTTACCGGATTCTTGTAAGTATCTGTAAACTAAAAAATTCACTTCGTCACTGGAAAAACTCATGTTGGTGGTGGTTCCGCTGCTGCTGGCTTTTTGCTTGACTTTTCGTACGTTGCTTCTATTTCGTTTCTACGCTTTTCACCGGTATATTTTTTTATTGCGGCGTCCGTTACGTTAGTTATTCAAACGTAGTACGAGTTTATTGTTCTATTTTTTTACTTTTACTCATATTTCATAAACAAAAATCCTGCAAAATACAATAAATCAGTTCTCCATTTAATACTCGCTGGATATTTTGACGTGTTGTTGTTAACTATTGTGAATGGTTTGCGAAAGCTGAAGTTAGCTATGATTGCGTTTGATAGTTGGTATCACTACGTAAGTTGCCAGATTATCTGAAACGTAGACGGGGAGGTAAATGTCTAGTTTAGCTGTCAACTGCTAATAAATTAGCTAAAATTTTGGGTGGGGGCTCAACAGACGGGGTTTGGTCTCAGGATCACGCATCCGGAAGCGCTTTTTTAATATTTTGCTTCTCTGAAGAGATATTTGCAATCAAAGTTGCAAGTTTTGGTATTAGTTTCCTTTATAGTACATTTACACAGCATCAAATTTGGTAAATTTGGCGAAAAATTGCAAATTTGGAGCTTTTTTCCATACAAATTTCATTTTCCAAATTTGGAATTCCATCGCATTTGGCCTCATTCGCTGAACAATACAATCCGCAATTCCTCAAAATAGCAACCCTGCCTGTGTTCCACATTTAGAATTGCCCAGCAAGAACCTTAATGGGTAATTAACGTGTGATATTGGACCAGTTCCACTAAGAAAAGAGAGAAGCCTTCTTGATTCTTGTTGTTGTTGTTGTTTTTTTTAACAATGCATTGCCCTGTCTAGAGTGTATGATCATTCCGAAGATCTTGTTGTTGTTGTTTTTGTTGTTGTTAACAATGCATTGCCCTGTCCAGAGTGTATGATCATTCCGAAGATCTTCATCAAGCTCTTCTAAGGGGAGTCCAAGGAAACGTGCAGTTTCAACAGGGTTTGTCCAGAGGGACAGAGGGGTTAGAAGAGTAGGTTCAGGTGAACAATTGAAGAGATGTAGAGTATCATGGGGGGTCCTACCACATGCAGGGCATGTATTTAAGATTGTATCATTAAGTCTGGATAAGTAGGAGTTTAACCTTACACTATATCCAGACCTAAGCTGTGCCAAGGTCACTCTTTTCTCCCTTGGTAAGGTGCGTTCTTCTTCAGCAATATCCGGTGGAGGACTGTTCAGAACGGGATTCATAGATAGAGATCCGACAAAAGTGTCTACCGACTCGGTGTGGATGTCGGTTAGAGCCCGCTTATGATTCTGCAGATCAAACGGCAAGGTAATATGATGTCGGATCTCATGTCTCCTAATGTCTCTCGGGGGCGGATCTATGTCCAAAAGATGACGGTTTGGATGTGCTGGCTTGTGGCAGTTCAGAAGGAATTGCCTGCTCAGCATTTCCGCATGCTCTTTTACATTGAGCAGTTTTGCCTCCTGATGGAGGTGAGACTCGGAAGACATGAGGAGACATCCCGTAGCAGTTCTGATGGCAGTATTTTGGCAGACTTGTAACTTCGTCCAGTTGGTGTTATGTACATTAGGCGACCATATGGGCGCAGCATAGTCAAAGACTGGTCGGCCAATGGCCTTATATGTAGTCAGCAACGTTTCTTTGTCTTTTCCCCAAGTACTGCCGGCAAGTGACTTGAGGATCTTGCTGCGACCACGTACCTTTGAGACCATTGCAGACACATGACCAGCAAATGAGAAAGTATTATCCAGTGTCATCCCTAATAACTTTGGGTGGCTGACAGTTGGTAGCTTAGTGCCATCAACGAAAATGTCTAATTCATTTCTCACCTGGTGCGTCCATGTCGTAAAAAGCGTCGCCGTTGATTTTGTCGGAGATATTGTCAGATCTCGCTCAGTGAAAAACCTGGAAAGGTCGCAGAGGTAACCATTGATTCTCGTACAGAGTTCATCCGCATAGGGGCCCTTCCCCGTCGCCATTATTGTACAGTCGTCGGCATATGAAACGACGGAGACGCCCTCTGGTGGTGGGGACATCTTCGATAGATAGAAATTAAACAGTGTCGGGGATAGGACACCACCCTGTGGCACCCCCTGTCTAATACGTCTAGGTTTTGATTTTGCGTTTCTAAACATTTTCATCAAGCTCTTCTAAGGGGAGTCCAAGGAAACGTGCAGTTTCAACAGGGTTTGTCCAGAGGGACAGAGGGGTTAGAAGAGTAGGTTCAGATGAACAATTGAAGAGATGTAGAGTATCATGGGGGGTCCAACCACATGCAGGGCATGTATTTAAGATTGTATCATTAAGTCTGGATAAGTAGGAGTTTAACCTTACACTATATCCAGACCTAAGCTGTGCCAAGGTCACTTTTGTCTCCCTTGGTAAGGTGCGTTCTTCTTCAGCAATATCCGGTGGAGGACTGTTCAGAACGGGATTCACAGGTAGAGATCCGACAAAAGTGTCTACCGACTCGGTGTGGATGTCGGTTAGAGCCCGCTTATGATTCTGCAGATCAAACGGCAAGGTAATATGATGCCGGATCTCATCATAATGCTTACGGAGATGTCTCCTTATGTCTCCGGATCTAAGTCCAAAAGATGACGGTTTGGATGTGCTGGCATGTGGCAGTTCAGAAGGAATTGCCTGCTCAGCATTTCCGCATGCTCTTTTACATTGAGCAGTTTTGCCTCCTGTTGGAGGTGAGACTCGGAAGACATGAAGAGACATCCCGTAGCAGTTCTGATGGCAGTATTTTGGCAGACTTGTAACTTCGTCCAGTTGGTGTTATGTACATTAGGCGACCATATGGGCGCAGCATAGTCAAAGACTGGTCGGCCAATGGCCTTATATGTAGTCAGCAACGTTTCTTTGTCTTTTCCCCAAGTACTGCCGGCAAGTGACTTGAGGATCTTGTTGCGACCACGTACCTTTGAGACCATTGCAGACACATGACCAGCAAATGAGAAAGTATTATCCAGTGTCATCCCTAATAACTTTGGGTGGCTGACAGTTGGTAGCTTAGTGCCATCAACGAAAATGTCTAATTCATTTCTCACCTGGTGCGTCCATGTCGTAAAAAGCGTCGCCGTTGATTTTGTCGGAGATATTGCAGATCTCGCTCAGTGAAAAACCTGGAAAGGTCGCAGAGGTAACCATTGATTCTCGTACAGAGTTCATCAGTATAGGGACCCTTCCCCGTCGCCATTATTGTACAGTCGTCGGCATATGAAACGACGGAGACGCCCTCTGGTGGTGGGGGCATCTTCGTTAGATAGAAATTAAACAATGTCGGGGATAGCACCCTGTGGCACCCCCTGTCTAATACGTCTAGGTTTTGATTTTGCGTTTCTAAAGTTAACCGACGCCTGCCGTCCATTCAAATAATTAGCGGTCCATCTCTTTAAACCATCAGGTATCTGTGTCTCAAACAGATCTTGTATGAGAGTGGCATGGTTGACTGTGTCAAAAGCTTTCGACAGGTCAAGTGCCACTAACACAGTCCTGTGATTTGGTTGGTTTTGATTTAGGCCGCTATTTATTTGAGTTGTAATGGCATTGTGTGCGGTGGTGGTGCTGTGCAGCTTACGGAAGCCATGTTGATGACTAGCCAGGTGCAGATTTGCAGTGTAATACGGGAGCAAAATGGACTCTAGCGTCTTCACTACCGGTGACAAAAGTGATATAGGACGATATGAATCGCCTATGTTTGCCGGTTTTCTAGGTTTTAGTAATGGAACCACTCTCGCCTTTTTCCATATTTCAGGAATGACGAAAGTGTTCAGTGAAAGACTGAATAGAGCCGCTAAGTATTTGTGTCCCTCCTGGCCTAGATGTTTCAGCATCTTCATGGCAATGCCGTCGGGGCCGATGGATTTTGAGGGCTTAGCCTGTCTGATGGCTTCCTTGACCTCTGAGGCAGTGATGACAATGGGCGTATTTTGGTTTTTATATTTACGCGCCTGTCGCATGGTTCTACGTTTAGCTCTATCGGGCGGGGAATGTAGTACAAATTGTCTACAGAAGGAGTTCGCACATCCCCTAGGGTCCTTCTTCACCCTATCACCGAAAGTAATATCTACTTTATCCTTGTGTTGCGTTGGATTAGATAGAGCTTTGACCGTAGTCCATAATTTGCCAACACCATCAGAGAGGTTGCATTGCTCTAGGTGTTGTTTCCATATGGCCAGTTTATGTTTATCGACCAACCTACGAATTTCCGCGTTGAGATCCTTTATACGGGGGTCTGCGGGATTGAGACTTCGCACTTCATCTCTTTCTCTAGCCATGGCCGCTGCCTCCGCGGGGAAATTTGGTCTTATTTGAGATATTCGACCCGCAGGAATGAAGCGTTTAGAGGCCGAGTCAATGATGTTGCGGAAGTCTCGGAATGGATAGAGCAGCCAAGGATTCGTCCGTATATGTAACCCTTCTTGATTCTTCATTTATTATTACTCTACATGTGTTTAAAACATCAAGGTGGTGCATTTTCTTTCGGTGGCTTTGTATTCTGGTAGAAGATTCTTGCAGGGAAGGTGAATCCAAATGCAAATTTGCCAGTGTAAACAGGTTCGAAATGACACATTCAAATTCGCCAAATTTGGTGCAGTATAAATGTACTATTAGGGGTCAACTGTTAATAAATTAGCTAAAATTATGTGATATGGCTCAAAAGACGGGGTTCGGCCTCAGGATCACGAATCCGGAAGCGCTTTTTTAATATTTTGCTTCTCTGCAGAGAGTAATTTTATTAGACTGTCCCTAAAACGTGCAAAAAAAGTCCCGCCGTGGCGGTAGCCACGGTTATGTCACACGTCCCGACTTGGGATGGCGTAGCCCAGGGTTATTTTTTATAAGCGCGGCCGAAGTCCGCCAACTCAGAAAGGTGTTTCGCACATAAATACCATGGATTCCGCCCCAATTTTGGTATCGGACCCGGGTCATTTTTCGGTTTTTTGACCATAACTTTTCACTAAAATGAAAAATCAAAAAAGCGCTTTCGGATTCGTGATCCTGAGGCCAAAACCCGTCTTTTGAGCTATCTCCCATAATTTTAGCTAATTTATTAGCAGTTGACCCCTAAAGGAAACTATTACCCAAGTTTTCATGTGGTTGCTGTAATTACATTAGACTGCGCCAAAAAAATTCGTACCGTGGCATATTGCCACGGTTCAGGCAACCAGCCGGACTTGGGATGGCGTAGCCCAGGGCTATATTTTATAAGCGCGGCCGAAGGCCGCCAGCTAAGAAGGGTGTTCTGTACATAAATACCACAGATTCCGCCCCAATTTTGGTATCGAACCCGAGTCAATTTTCGACCATAACTTTTCACCGAAACAAAAAATTAAAAGCTTGCCTATGAGTCATTTTTGAATCTTCAATAATTCATTTTTGACTTATTAATGAGTCATTTTTGACTCACCAACGAGTCATTTTTAACTCATAAATGACTCATCAATGAGTCATTTTTGACTTACAAATGAGTCATTTTTGACTTACAAATGAGTCATTTGTGACTCATTCACGAGTCAGTTATGACTCTTATGACATTACCTTTCGTACCGAAACGACCCGGGTGGTTTTTTTTATAACGATTCGGTCAAGTGACCCTGTCTAACGCGTCACGATTCCCTCACCTAATATTGTCATCCCAGGAACAGCCCCTTGCAGTACGGCTGCTCCTCATTCTCTTGATCCGGGCTGGCATTGAGCCAAATCCTGGTCCTGGAGAATAGTTCTGCTGCGTTTGCCGGAAGAATTTAAACTATGTAGACGCTCACACTCAGTTCAGTGTGTGTCATTGGTTACATAAATCTAGTTGCTCCGGACTAGATCCTAAAACACAGCGGCCCATTAGTTTCTACACAAGTTTTGTGGAGCCCTGCTGCTCACGTCCTAGGACGTCCCGAGGCAAGCGACGCTCAAATGTTGCATTATCGCCTTCTACAAATTCAGTCTCCACGACCTGCAATACATATATTGCTCAGCAGAACATGTGTGTTCCCGGCTGTAGCTTGCGTCCTAGTGCGCCAACACCACAAGCATTCATCCATAGCTACTTTCTACGTAGTAACTCGGTCGATGCTATAAGCACTACCGAGCTTCAGCCCTTGTCTATGAATCCTCCAATAACTTCTTCCGGTACTAGCACGAATTTGGGCCAAGTTTATCAGCTTCTGGTCCCTCACTCTTCGTGCACTGTATGACGGCACAGGATATATGCCTAGGCCGATGTCACCTACGCATACAGCTATGGTCAGAGATTTAGCGCACTTTCCATTGTACTGAAAAATAGTACAGTAACTTTCAAGATAATACGAATTGCACAAAAAAATTTGAGGCTTAATAATAGTATTGTAATGCTCTCTTCAAATGACAAAAGAATTTCCGTTGTAATTCTTTGATATTATAATTTTCCTTTATATTTTTGTTCGTTATCCGGTATTATTCCCGATTAAATTTATATTACACGCTTTCGGTTTGGTTGATATATCGGAAGTGACGTCATCTGCCACTTCTTCTCTTTATTTTCCTTTCATTCTTTTTTTCGTGTACATTGAACAATAATTACAGAGGTGTATTTGCTAGTTTCAACATAAATAGTTACAGAGTTGTATTTGCTAGTTTATAGCTCGGCCAATCCTGACAAAGGATCGGCCTCGATCCTGATATACTTAACTAAGTTCCAAAGGGTCCCTCTCTGGTTCGTCAGCACTCTCATCAGGTGGCTGCCGCCAATCCCGGATGTGGTGAGCCTCAATCACCCCATCATAAGGAAGTTGAGTCAATTGACAATTGTTTATGTCTCTCACGACATATCGATCATTTCCCAAAATTTTATATATTACATAAGGTCCCTTATAGCGGGTTACAAACTTTTTATTACTTCCCACAGTTGTATCGACGTTTCTCACAACAACAAAATCACCCACTGCATATGTTTTAGTCTTGGAGTGGCCTTTATTGGCGCGCTCAATTGCGTGCTCTTGTTTAGTTTTGATTAAATCGGATGCCTTTTGACGAATATTCATCAAATCCCGACCTTCATCTGGACATATTTTGTTTTGAAAAAATTGAGTAAACTCATCCACGATTACACCTCTTTGTTCGACACCGAAAAGGAGTCGGCTCGGTGTATCACGACAGGTACTATGTTCTGAGTTGTTGATAGCATACTCAACCTCAAGTAACTTCTTTGTCCAGTCATCATGATTCACTTCGTCCGTCAATTTACCCAACATAGCTTTGAGTATTCTATTAACTCTGTCAACCTGTCCATTGGCTTGTGGAGAGCAAACCGCAACCTTTACATGACCTATATTTTGTTTCAACAAGAACGCACCAAATTCTAAAGAAGTAAAACAAATTCCTCTATCACTCACGATTCTTCTTGGACGGCTATAATAACTAAAATATTTTCCCAAAGCAGCAGTGACTTCTCGCGTGCTTGTGGAATTGGTAGGATAAAGTTTAACGAATTTTGTAAAAGCATCTATCACCACTAACAGGTGCTTACGCTTTGACTTAACCGACGGCAATGGCCCAAAGTGGTCAATGTGAATGGTGTCAAAGGGCAATGGAACTTTGGGAATCGCGTACAATGTCCTCTCCCTCGCTTGTGGGGATGGGGCATATGCTATGCATTTAAGGCAATTTCTTATAAATTTCTCTACCTTGGCACGCATGTGTGGGAACCAGTAATATAAACATAACTTACTTGGGTCTTATCGACTGACAAGTGACCCATCTTCTCGTGTATCAAACGTATAACATTCTCTTCCATTTCGTAAGGTATGTAGAGGACACTTTTACCCGCCAAAGTTTTCTTATAAACGAGTCCATCTACTAATTCGTAATATTTTACTTCCTCTTTCTCAAGACGATTTCGTATTAGCTCAATGCCCTTGTCCCGCTCTTGAGCTACCTGTACTAAGAACTCAACGTCATCCGTGTTTATAATTGCACCAATCTCTCTCCTACTAAGCGCGTCAACGTGGCCCATGGACGATCCCTTCCTATGCTGTATTTTGAAGTTGTAATTCTGAAGCTCTAAAGCCCAGCGAGCTATCCTAGAGTTAAGATTTTTCTTCTCGAGCGTCATAGTTAATGAATTACAGGCAGTGACTATTGTGAAAGCTATGCCCTCTAAATACGGCCTAAACCTCCTTAGCGCATATATTATCGATAATGTTTCTAACTCAAAACTGTGGTATTTTGATTCGGCACCTGAAGCAGTTTTAGAAAAATATGAGATCGGATGGAACTTCTTATCGTCCTGACGCTGCAATAATACTGATCGAAATCCTATACTACTGGCATCACAATGCAGCTCGGTTTCCCGCTTAGGACTGTATATCGCCAACACTGGGCTTTTCACCAGTCTGGACTTCAATTCATTGAAAGCATTGAGGCATTCGTCATTAAAGTTGTAAGGCGAGTCTCTCTAAAGCAAGTTCTGTAATGGTTTGGCTATTTGTGAAAACATTGGTACAAAACCTCGGAAATACGAGAATAAGCCAATACACGATTGCAATTGCTTTGCATTTGTAGGTACTGGGAAATTTTGTATGCTTTTTATATGGGGATGCCTTCGCTAGGGCAGGAACCTTGACCGTTGGTGCGAAGGCTTAAGCTGACCCCCATGTGCCAGGAAAGCCACGTGATAGAACGACGCAAGTGCTATCATTTGTGCCGTTCTACCCGTGGCTGAGCAATGGTGGTCGGTGACTAAGAACTGCCAAATCTCCCTTAACCACTCCCCGACGCCCTCCTCGATCCACCATTCCTGACCCAAATCCCCCTCCCTTACCCATCGCCCCTTGTTTCTTACTCCAAAGTAGTTTGCAAGTAGTTAATAGAGGGAACACTCCCACATACGTGGGACCAACGTCCAAAAATGTATTAGATATCACTCTTTGTTCGGAAACAAGTACAGACATATCCGACTGGAGGGTCCTAAACAGACCCTCCTTCTCGGATCATGCGTACATTGGTTATAACATATCTCTAAGTACGGTTAAAGGAGGGGAACTTTTTAGAAATCCCAAAACAACAAATTGGACCCGTTTTCAAGGGTATTTGAAATCTAGGCAACCAGAGACGATTAGTAGTGTTGAGGATCTGGAGAAATCTACAGATATCCTAACAACGACACTAACAAAAGCGTACAAATCAGCCTGTCCCCTTGGGAAAACCAGAAACAAAACGAAACCACCTTGGTGGAGTAAAGAGCTGGGTTCCATAAGGAGCCAGGCTAGAGACTTATTTAAGCTAGCAAAGTCAGCGGATTCAGCTGAGTGCTGGGACGAGTACAGAGACCTGTTGAAGGTGTACAAGAAAGAAATTCGTATAGCAAAAAGAGTCTCTTGGCAAAAGTTCTGTGGTGATATGGAAAGTTCAAATGAGACTGCGAGATTGAGAAAGGTCCTTTCGAAGGGCGTACAAGTTCAAGGCCTTATTAAAAAAGAAAATTCCCCATTCGGGCGCGTAATACTGCAGAATCCCTCGAAACACTCATCAATGCTCACTTTCCATCAGAAGAAGCCATTGATGAACAAATAAATAGCATAGGCTTATCAACACAGGAGCGAGCTATTGAAGGATTGGTAACACATTCCAAAATCAAGTGGGCGCTAAACTCGTTCTCCAAGTTTAAGTCGCCAGGCCCAGATGGGATCTTCCCTGCCATGCTCCAAATAGCCGGGAAGAGAACCATAGAGTGGATTAGTGTAATATTTGAAGGTTGCATAAGGCTGAAGTACGTGCCGGAAGTATGGAGAACTGCCCGTGTGGTGTTCATACCGAAAGCAGGAAAGAGGATTTAATTTACAATACACAGTACGCATACACCAAGGGCAGGTCTGTGGACACAGCTCTGCATAGGGTCGTTATGCACAGAGAGAAAGCCCTAGAACATGGGGAATTTGCAATGGGTGTCTTCTTAGACATAGCAGGAGCATTCAACAATCTCTCAAAGCGAGCCATAATGGACGGACTACGACACATAGAGGTGGATCCCGCCTTGGAAAATTGGATCGGCTGCATGCTGGGGTGCAGGAAGATCACTTCCAGCTGGGGCGGTTGCGAAACCACAAAACTAGTACATAGAGGCACTCCGCAGGGTGGAGTACTATCGCCGTTGCTGTGGAACCTGGCCCTTAACAAACTGCTCAAGCAGCTCGAAGGGGGACCAGTAAAACTGACAGCATATGCAGATGACGTCTCACTCATAATAAGCGGAAAATGTCTATCGACGCTCAGCTCGCTGATGAACCAAGCGCTTAAGGTCATCCATGACTGGGCCTGCGAGGTTGGGCTGAGTACAAATGCTGACAAAACAGATCTAATACTATTTACAAGAAAATACAAGGTACCAAGTTGGGTAAAGCCAATATTAGGAGAAGTGGTATTAGAACCGAAGGTTAGCACCAAATATTTAGGTATTATATTGGATAGCAAGTTGAGTTGGAAACTCAATGTACAAGAACGGTCGAAAAAGGCCTCAGCTGCTCTGTATATCTGTAAGAGGATGCTGGGCTGCACTTGGGGCCTTTCGCCTGCCTTGTCCTATTGGGTCTTCAACGCGATTGTAAGACCGATTTTATTCCATGGGGCCCTGGTCTGGTGGACCGCCCTAACGAAGAAAACGTTTATGAAGTCAATAGAGAGAGTGTATAGAATATCTATGATTAGTATAACGGGGGCGCTTAAAACCACACCTACAGCCGCGTTACACGCCATTCTGCATCTACCACCCGCAGACCTAATGGCGAAGAACTTAGCGTTAACAACTGCTACCAGGCTATATGCCACGGGGCAGTTTGAGTGCAGATCATTTGGCCACAGTAGTATAGCGTCTTCTTTGACAAGACGAATAGACTACACGGTCCCTTGCCTGCGCTTCGAAGAGGTTCTGGAAGCCACTATAGAGGAGGAGGGCTGGAGGAGAGGTGCAGAAATGACGGAAAACACGGTACATATATATACAGATGGTTCCAAAATGACGGAAGGAGTAGGAGCCGCAGTGTACTGCAATGAGTTGGGGATCACTAAATCGTTGAAACTATCAGATCATTGCGGTATATTCCAGGCGGAAGTTATAGCCATTAAAGTGGGTGCAGAAATAGCGGTAGATAGTCTAGCGCTCAGAGAGCGGATGAATTTCTACGTCGACAGTCAGGCGGCTATCAAGGCCATTACCTCAAATAGTTGCGCTTCTCTCAGCGTACTGGAATGCAAAAGAAGTCTTGAAACACTTAGTGCAGAACATAGTATACATATCTACTGGACCCCAGGTCACAAAGGTATAGAGGGAAACGAGAAAGCTGATGAGCTAGCAAAGAGTGGAGTGGCACTAGATGCGAACAACACTATCGAAGTACCAATACCACTTAGGGAATTAAGACGAAAGTGCGATTTACACATGGTTAAACAAGCAGAAAAGGCATGGAAAGAAGTGCAAGGCTGTAAAATCTCTAAAATCATGTGTAATTGTTACGACATGAAACTTACAATAACAATTGTATTCCTAAAAAGGGATGACTGCAGACTATTAATTGGTATCCTTACAGGACACTGCCTTTTGGTAAGTCATGCCCACAAGATGGGTCTTGTTTTCGACAGTATGTGTAGGAAATGCAAAGCGGAGACGGAGACTGTGGAGCATGTCATGTGCACATGCCCCGCTATGTCCAGACTGCGGCTTCAAACTTTTGGAAAAGGAAAATTGCCCAACCTAGAGTCACTTACAGAAATAAGTCCTAGTAGGCTTCTGATTTTTGCGAAGAGAACATCACTATTTTCCAAAATAGACACTGAAGTGTAACGGGTTGGGGTCAAAATTCTGCTTTTTTGGAAATTCTGCATTCATAATTCCGGAAGTCAAAACACCGGAAATCAAAATTATGGAAGTCAATATTCTGGAATCCAAAATTCTGGATAACGAAATTCTAAATTGCAAAATTCTGGAAACCAAAATTCTGAAATTCGAAATTCTGTAATTAATGATTAAAAATGCGTGTTGATAACAAAAAAGTGCGCACTTTTTTTGTTATCAACACGCATTTTTAATCATTAATTACAAAATTTTGCCTTTATCATTTAACTGGACTTGTTCTGAAGGAATTAAAAACAAATGTACCGTGCGTATTGACACACAATTTCACGGCTGTGAAATGTTAGATATATGAAAAAAAATGAACATTCTCATGATCCATGTGCGCATAAAAAATCGGTTGCAGATCCAAATAATCATTTTAAAAATATGGTTTCGCTTGAGTTTTCTGCAGCCTAGCCAAATAATTCAGCGTACGGTATCTATGACAGAAAAACACATTGGACATTATCTGCCATCAAGAGGTGCCCTTAAGTTAAAAATTAGAAGACAACGGAACAGTTTAAAATGTTTTAAAGAGCCAACTTGTGTTGAAAAAATAGACATTCCTTTATTATCACTTTATGTTTTGGAAGGTCAACTATTTATTTTAAGTAAGAAAGTTATTAAAGTTATGGCGAATGCATTCTTATTTTTGGAACAAAATCTTCGCTGCAGTTGTTAAATGAGAGCGACTGCTGGATTATGGACGGTAAATTTGACGTTGTTCCAACGATGATGAGGCAGCTATTTTCCATACACGGCTGAGTAGAAATACAAATTGTTCCGCTGGTTTTCTGTCTTATGACCAAAAAATCAAAGCCAATGTATATTTCTTAAATATAAGCACAATTTATTAAAATACTCGATTTTGCTCAAATTTTGGGGAAAAAATTTCCAGAATTAATTCTGGAAAACGTAAATTCCGGAAGTATGAAAACCCAGAATTTTGAAATACAGCCAAAAAAGGCGAAGGAAGTGCGGAATTCCGATTTCCAGAATTTTGTCGACCCAGAATTTTGATTCCGGAATTTTGACTTCAGAATTTTAATTTTAGAATTTTGACCGTTTCCGAAGTGTAACTGTATAGCAAGAGGTCGTAAGAAGTTTTTCTTTTTCTTCTGGTAACACTACGGACGCAAGCGTCTATGTGAGGCCACTGCCAAAGATAATATATCAACAAGAGCCGTCACTCGTTATAAATACAAGGAAAAAGATGGATGCCGTTTTCTTTCAGGGTTTCGGTAATTTTGTTTTCCTCAGTTTTAAAAATTCGACAGCTGGTAAATTTTTGCTTCGACTCTAGTGTTATTTCAGTTCTCGTCTATTTTCTTTTACACATTTTGTTTTGATTAGACAATAACATATTTATATCGAAATTACCGAAACCCTGAAAGAAAACGGCATCCATCTTCTTCGTTGCTTTCATAACGAGTGGTGGCTCTTGTTGATATATTCTCTTTGCCACTGCGTTGGCCTGCCAGCACAACCTAACCTAACCTATATGGGAATCGTTCGGCCGTATTCCCGAACTCGTGACGGAATATCCTAAATAATCAATTTCAGCGAAACCAAATTTACATTTATCTATGTTGAGCTCTAAGGCTCGTAAATTAATTCGTTCTAATATATCTTTAACCAGATGCTTATGTTCATCAAAATTTTCAGTAGCAATAAGAATGTCATCCATATAAACGATGATCCTTCTGTGGCGAATGTTATCAAGAATCGCTCATCTTCCACCACTAGCGTCACTACCACAACTACAGCTGTTTAGATACATGGCGTGAGAGCGACAGAGGGAGAGGCAGCTCTCGTGTTTGCGAATGTGGCACAAAGAGGAGATGACGATAGATAAACGCTTCGAGAACACTGTTGCACGAATAAACCAGAAAGGTGTAGACATTTCTAGGTTGTGAAGCTGCTGTCTGCTAGGGTATATAAACCGCGCAAAGACAACGCAAGTCAGTCAGTTTATTTTGAAGTGTTGTACAGTGAAGTACTGAACAGTAAATTAACCCGCGATATTGTACTACGGTTTTTAGTACTGAATAAAGCGTACTACTTATTAAACAGAATGGGAGTGTTTTATTTAACGTACAGTGATCGACCTCAGGGAAAATAATCAAGGAATCATCGAATTCGTCACAATTGGTGTCAGAAGCGGTATTGTTAAATAAATACAAGGACATTGAAAAGGATAACAAGGACATTGAAAAGGATAACAAGGACATTGAAAAGGATAACACGGACATTGAAAAGGATAACAAGGACATTGTAAAGGTAACAAGGCTATGGCAAAGTTTAATGACTTGAAGATCCAACAACTCAAAAACGAGTTGGAGAAACGTGGAATGGTAACAACAGGCAATAAGCCAGAGCTACAATCACGTCTACGCGAGGCTATGGAAGCGGAAGGAATCAACGTTGACGATTATGTTTTTCAGCTTTCGGAAGAGGGAGCGACGAAAATAGAAGAGCAAAAGGATACTCCGGATTCAGTAACAAATGTGGACACAAACTCTCTGTTGGCTGTATTGGCTCAGATGTCGACGAATATAACATCAAAGTTTGAAGAACAGAAAACTTGCATGGCATCTCAGTTGGAAGAACAGAAAACTTGCATGACATCTCGGCTGGAACAGGTGTCATCACAGATCTCCGCTCAAATGGAGGAACAGCGGTCATTTATCACTTCGCAGTTGGAAGCACAGGAGGTGTTGGTGTCCTCAAAACTGGAAGCACAAGATGCAAATATTGCACAGCTGCAGGATAAAATGGACGCTGAAGTCAATGCGCTGAGAGGACGTATCCAAGAGTTGCAGCTGAATTGTCCATCTGTTTCAACAAGCACACCCAAGGTAAAAACCCCATCCTTTGACGGTTCTGTTCCTTTCCAGGTATTTAAGCTACAATTTGAGAAGACAGCAGCTGTGAACAACTGGGGCGCTGAGGACAAAGTCGCTGCTTTATTTGTGGCATTGAAAGGACCTGCAGCCGAAATCTTACAGACTATTCCGGACGCTGAAAGAAACAACTATGAAGCGTTGATGGGAGCCGTTGAAAGACGTTACGGCAGCGAGCATAGGAGACAGATACATCAAATAGAGCTACAGAATCGCTTCCAGAAGACTAATGAGACATTGCAGGAGTTTGCATCAGATATCGAGAGGTTAGCCCATCTGGCAAACGCAGACGCACCAGTGGAATACATCGAAAGGGTAAAAATCCAAAACTTCATAAATGGAATACGTGATGTGGAGACAAAGCGAGCCACATATGCCAATCCAAAGAGATCATTTGCGGAGACGGTATCACATGCTCTAACACAAGAAACAACCTCGCTTTTGAGTAAACCCACGTACAAAGCTCACCGTGTGGAAGTGGAGACGCCAGACTGGACCGAAAAAATTGACAAAATCCTAGAAGCACTAAACGGGAAGCAACAGAAAAATGAAGGGGTTATTAAGTGCTTCAAGTGCGGAAAACCTGGTCATATTGCACGTTATTGTGGATCTGGATCTAGCTCCAATAATTCCAGTAATGCAAGCGGACGTAAGCGCAAGGCTGAAGGAGATGAGCAAGTCTCCCAATCCAACCAACCGTTAAACTAAAGAGAGTCAGCCGCAAGGGGCGTAGGCTGGCTCCCGCAATTGGATGCCCCATAATCTCTGTCTCACAGATCGGAAGGAAGTCAAGTAATGTTACTGTTGGAGGACTCGTGGACGGAAAAGAGCGTTTACTGACTATTGATACGGGCGCATCTCATTCCATCATTCGATCTGATTTAGTCAACAAAGAAGTGAGGCCATTACATGGAGCAAAATTGCGCACGGCGACTGGTGAGGACACTCAAGTCCAAGGAGAAATAACATGTGAAATCGGAATTGGAAATGTCACCGTACTGCACAATTTTATAGTGGCAGATATTGTTGATGAGATCATAGTTGGTGTGGATTTCTTAAGCAACCAAGGCATCAAGATCGACATGCAAAACAGGACCATGAGCTATAAGAACATGGATGTGCCACTCAAATTTGGTTACGAGAACAAGTACATCAGTAAGCGGGTACTCGTGGAAGATAGTCAACAAATTCCACCGAAGTCGGAGGCAGTCGTTTGGGCAAGGATTGATGGAGATTATGGGACAAACAAATTGTGGGTTGTCGAGGCAGCAAACAATTCAAAGACGGATATACTAGTAGGAAAAACACTGGCTATGACAAAACAAGATGGACGTATACCGGTAAGAGTACTAAATGAGTTCCGATCGCCGATCAAGCTTTCCAAAGGAGCTATATTGGGACAATGTCAGGAGGTGGAGGTGATTATAAACTGTGAACAGCTCCAGGGAAATGTCTCTACCAGCAACAGTAATCTATCAGATAATATCACGGCGTGGACGCAAGAGCTCGAAGAAGACCACCAGAGTAAGGCAAACCAACTTCTACTAAAGTACTCTACCATATTTGACAAGGATGGCTCCAAACCAGGTCGGACCAATGAAGTGAAGCATCACATTGATACCGGTGACGCGAGACCAATCCGCCAAGCTCCTCGAAGTGTTCCCTTGGCCAAACGCCAAGTGGTAAGAGAAATTATACAAGAAATGAGTGACAGCGGCGTGATCGAACAATCAGCTAGTCCATGGAGCTCACCGGTAGTGCTAGTGAAGAAAAAGGATGGAAAAATGCGGTTCTGTGTGGACTACCGGAAGTTGAACGACGTAACGAAAAAGGACAGCTATCCATTACCCAGAATTGACGATACTCTGGACTCACTATCTGGTACGAAATGGTTCTCAACACTGGACTTGAAAAGCGGCTATTGGCAAGTAGAGGTGAAAGATGAGGATAAGGAAAAGACAGCCTTCAGCATTGGAGAGGGGCTGTGGCAATTTACGGTAATGCCCTTTGGACTATGTAACGCTCCAGCTACTTTTGAGAGACTCATGGATCAAGTATTGAAAGGACTGCATTGGAAAACATGTTTGGTGTACCTGGATGACATCATCGTGCTGGGAAAAAAGCTTTGAGGAACACCTTAAGAACTTGGAGGAAGTTTTCCAAAGGATAGCTGGCGCCGGTCTGAAATTAAGTCCCAAAAAGTGTGCATTGTTCAAGAAGGAAGTAAGTTACTTAGGTCACAAGGTTACTACGGAGGGAATTTGCACTGCTAAAGAGAAGATCGAAGCAGTAAAGGATTGGCCAAGACCGAAAAATTTACATGAGCTACGAAGTTTCCTCGGACTGTGCACGTATTATCGTCGATTTGTATCGAATTTCGCCAGCGTAGCCAGTAGCCTTCATGAGTTGACCAGGAAGAATATGTCATTTGATTGGAAGAAGGAACATGAAGTGGCTTTCCAAACCTTGAAGGAACGGCTGTGCACTGCCCCAATGTTAGCGTATCCAATCCCAGGCTCAACATTTATTTTGGATACAGACGCGAGCGGTTACGCGATTGGAGGGGTTTTGTCACAGATTGTCGATGGGCAGGAGAAGGTAGTGGCGTACTATAGCCGCACAATTGGAAAGCCCGAAAGGAACTATTGTGTAACACGAAGAGAACTACTGGCATTGGTAGAGTGCATCAAACATTTCCACAAGTATCTCTATGGACAGCGATTCAACGTCAGGACAGACCATGCAGCGTTGAAATGGCTTTTGCAGTTCCGTAATCCGGAAGGTCAATTGGCACGGTGGATAGAGCGACTACAAAGTTATGACTTTTCCATAGAGCATCGCAAAGGCAGCAACCACGGTAATGCTGATGCAATGTCCCGGCGACCATGTAACCTAGAATGCAAGCATTGTTCGAAAGCTGAGGCCAAGGAAGATGTTATAGATGTGCGGCTAATGACTATAACATCTACGGACGAATGGAACATGGATCAACTAAGGAAGCATCAGCTAGAGGACCCAGATCTGGTACGTGTGATGCAAGGATTCGAGCAAAACGAACGACCAACAAGAGAGGAGATGTCAGCAGAAAGTCCTGTTGCCAAGTCATATTGGGCACAGTGGAACAGTCTGAAATTGGTATCCGGTTGCTTACATAGAGTATGGGAAAGCGAATATGGTCAATGCGCTCGGAAGCTGGTAGTTGCCCCAAGGAAGAAAATCTCTGATGTTTTGAATGAGCTACATAATGGCCCAAGTGGAGGTCATCTCGGAGTCACGAAAACGTTGGAGAAAGTCAAGCAGAGATTCTATTGGGTTGGTTGCCGGCAGTCGATCGCGGAGTGGATTGCCAACTGTGAGGTGTGCATCAAAGGGTCCGAAGTCGAGAAGTCATGGACAGATGAAGCAGTACAACACAGGTTTGAGAGGATTGCCATGGATGTAGCTGGCCCATTTCCTACTAGCAAACTCGGGAACAAGTACGTATTAGTTGTTATGGACTATTTCAGCAAATGGCCAGAAGTTTACCCGATTCCAAATCAAGAGGCAGAAACCATTGCAGAGGTGTTCACTAACAATTGGATAGCGAGGTTTGGTGTACCGATGGAGTTACATTCTGACCAAGGCAGGAATTTCGAATCAGTCGTATTCCAAGAAATGTGCAAGATATTGGGTATTCGGAAAACTCGAACAACTGCATTGCATCCTCAGTCAGATGGCATGGTGGAACGTTTCAATCGAACCTTGGAAGAGCACATGAGGAAAGTAGTGGATAAGTTCCAGAAAGATTGGGATACGCACATTTCCTTGTTCCTGATGGCATATCGCTCGGCAATACATGAAACAACGGGTCAGACTCCGGCAAAAGTAATTTTTGGGAATGATCTGCGGTTGCCAGCTGACTTGAAGTTTGGGATAAATGCTGATGAAGGAATAAATGCCAGGAAATCCACTAGCATCTTGGAAGAAGAAATGAGAGAAATACACGATCTTGTAAGACAACGGACGAAGATCATGAGTGATAAGATGAAAGCCAGATACGACAAAGCCATCAACTCGGAAGGTTTTAAAGAAGGGGATTTAGTGCTGTTATACAACCCACAACGACGGTTTGTCCCCAAAACTGCAATGTAACTGGGAAGGCCCATATAAAGTAATAAAGCGGATAAATGATGTTGTCTACCGCATACAAACTGTTGGAAGACCACGAAACAAAATGAAGGTGGTTCATCTGGAGAGGCTAGCAACGTTCGGATCGGGAAATGTGTCTGATCGGGACGATCAGACTTAGGTGGAGGGCAGTGTGGCGAATGTTATCAAGAATCGCTCATCTTCCACCACTAGCGTCACTACCACAACTACAGCTGTTTAGATACATGGCGTGAGAGCGACAGAGGGAGAGGCAGCTCGCGTGTTTGCGAATGTGGCACAAAGAGGAGATGACGATAGATAAACGCTTCGAGAACACTGTTGCACGAATAAACCAGAAAGGTGTAGACATTTCTAGGTTGTGAAGCTGCTGTCTGCTAGGGTATATAAACCGCGCAAAGACAACGCAAGTCAGTCAGTTTATTTTGAAGTGTTGTACAGTGAAGTACTGAACAGTAAATTAACCCGCGATATTGTACTACGGTTTTTAGTACTGAATAAAGCGTACTACTTATTAAACAGAATCGGAGTGTTTTATTTAACGTACAGTGATCGAACTCAGGGAAAATAATCAAGGAATCATCGAATTCGTCACACTTCCATCATCAATCATGCCCCTGAATATACTGTTGATGAAACGCTGGAATACAGCAGGGGCATTCTTTAGTCCAAAAGGCATTTTTAAATGCTCGTATTGACCGAATGGCGTCACAAAGGCAGTGAACTTAATCGAGTCAGGGTCCATCTGCACTTGGTGGAATCCACTTTTCAGATCCAATACCGAAAATAACCTTTTATTCTGCAGATGGTCAATACCATCTTCAATTAGGGGTAAGGGGTAGTTATCCCGAACTGTTAACTTGTTAAGTGTCCGATAATCAACACACATTCTTATTTTCCCATTTTTCTTTTTGACCAGCACAATAGCGGAAGCGTACGGGGAGTTACTGGGTCTTATCACTCCCCCTTGGCGCAATTCTTCTATCATAGATCGGACTTGGTCTCGCTCAGCATAAGAGAGTCTTCGAGGAGCACAGTGAAAAGGAACGTCGGAAGTTAAGTGAATTTTCATCTCATACTTAAAGGGTTCCGTCCGCGATTTGCTGTTTTCGGAAGGCATTTTTTTATATTTTTCACTTGCTGATTACTTTGATAAAAGAAACTAAACTTTTAATGCGGTGGGTTTTTTTTCACACCTGACGCTGTCGAAGTTTGCCGAATCAATGGCCATTTTATTATTTCTAGTAATGCCATGTACAAGTATTTGCTTTTTAGTACTGCCATAATATTGGCGCTACCATATCGCTAGTGCTACCTTATCGTTAGTACTTTGTAACTTAGTCTATTTATCTACTACAATTTATTTTTTTTCCTCCGATGCCTTTATATTTCTTCACTTCTCCAGCGGCATACTTCTTTACCAATTGTTTTGGGATCATAGACTCCTTCACGAAACTTACCGGACTACCGGTATCAAAAAGAGAAAATACCACGTCAGATATTAACTCCCTACCACTTACATATGATATACTCACAAAATTAAACTCATCGATAACATCTTCATTTTGTACTACTTCGACTACTACAAATGCGACATCTTCTCTTGGTTTCAAAACTTTTGCTGGATTCGCGCAGCTACGATGGTCGTGGCCCATTCGCCAGCAACGGAAACACGAACCATCCGGTCGAAGTGGGTATGGGCAACTGGGTTTGGTGTGTCCATATCGCGAGCAATTATAGCAGAGCGTTGCTTGCTGTGTGTTTGTCTTCGGCTTAGATGTTCCAGTTGGTGGCTTTGCATTTGTTGTTTCATATTTGTTGTAGTTGGTGGTTGCTTCACATTTGTGTTTGTTGTATTGATTGCAAAATATTTGTGCTCATATCTACTTATTATGGTCTTCAACTCATCTAAAGTACGTGCCGTCAAAAGAATTTGCATGTTGGGTACGGTCTCTATGCCGTCAATAATGAAATCGATAACTTCTGTTTCTGAAATATTGGCACGCTTTGCCAACGCTTGCATGCTGAGAACCATGGCAAAATGATTGAATGGTAATCGCAGCCCAAAACAGAATACGAAATTACCGTTTTGCCCCGAATTTTTGTGTCAAAAGCAGTGGCAAAACAACAAACGTATAAAAACACGTGAGCAAACGATATACTTATTTTTCCTGGCTTTTTACTTGTTTTCCACATTTTCTAAAGAGATTATCACAAAGCACTCACAAAATTTATTTTCACAACTATATTTTTCTAATGCTATGGATACACACACCGAGATTATCTCCAATAAATCTTCTTAAATCAGATCCAAATTTTACCCTGACACACACACAACATGAGAATTAAGGTAACAGCTGATTTTCAATTTGCTTTTAGATGTCATTCTCAATAAAAATGGAGCGAAAACAAGAAATTGTACTGGTTGTAGCCATGATAATTAAAAATAATTATTTATTTAGAGAAAAAATTAAATTACTATTAATAAGAATAATGGAAAACATAAAAGTGTTGAACGCCGTAGCAAACGTGTTGGCGTAAACTTCTGCTGCGCTTGCTTCTGCTGATGTCAGACAAAGACATGTCTGGACGTTTGTAAGTTTGTGGGAATCATTTAGTTAAACAATTTTATACATTTAGTTCCAAATATGATTACTTGAAGGAACGAAGTAGCACTTTTTGGGAATTCGATGTCTTTAGGATGGATGATTTTCGGTTTAAGGAAAATTTTCGTGTCAACAAAACCTCTTTTCAAAAGTTGTGTGAAAAGTCCAAAGCATTGAAAGAAACGACACCAGAATGAGACCGTGTATTCCTCTTCATAAGAGAGTGGCAATCGCGTTGTATGCATTAGGTTCCTCGGCAGAGTACCGAACTGTTGCGAGTTTGTTTGGTGTAGGACGCACTACTGTTGGACAAATTGTATTAGAGTTTTGCAATGCAGTTTGTGAAAATTTGGGCGATTGCATCAATTCTTACCCTGCAGAGCCCGAAGAAGTGAATAGGATTGTCAACGGTTTCGCCGAACTCGGATTTCCTCAATGTTATGGAGCTGTAGACGGATGTCAAATAGAGGTTCAGCCCAATAAGGAAGATGCTATTGATTATTACAATTATAAAGGCTGGTATTCAGTGATTTTATTGGCAAGCTGTGATCATAGGTATAAATATTCATATGTATGATCAAGTACCTATACAAATTTAAATTTTCCCCATTTATCTTTGGCAGATCAAAATTTACTTATATACATGTTGGATCTACTGGGCGTAATAACGATTCTTACGTATATGAAAACAGCTCTTTGAAAAAAAGTATCACGAGACTGCAAATATTTTTCGGGAGTGTAGCAAAGTAATCGGGAACGTCAATGTACCGGTATCATTGATTGGAGACTCAGCTTTTCGCTTGTCGCGGTACCTTATGAAACCGTACCCTTATTCTCCAAACCAGCCAGTTGTTGAGAAAACATTTAATTACTTCCTGTCCCGGTGTCGTCGCGTTATTGAAAACGCGTTTGGCCAGTATAAAGCCAGATTTCGTAGAGTTGGAAGAGGTCTACAAGTTGCACCAAACAATGTAAATTTAA
Source organism: Campiglossa producta (assembly GCA_964058755.1). Lineage (NCBI taxonomy): Eukaryota > Metazoa > Arthropoda > Insecta > Diptera > Tephritidae > Campiglossa > Campiglossa producta. The sequence continues at coordinate 54,244,197 of CAXKVI010000003.1, forward strand.
TAATTCATGCATGTTGTTTATTGCACAATTTTTTGAAAAATGAAGAAGATTAGGTTCCTTCTGTATGGCGTCAGGAAGAAACAGCAGCTACCCAAAACCAGCCAAATCACAGGAGTAGAGCTGGAGAAAATGACATCTCAGCAGCAGACATTAGGACTGCAATAGCATCAAGTTTTCGTGAGTATCTATGTATCTATGTTTTTCACGTTACCTATTTCGAATATAATTTGAATTTCGTGTTTGAATACTTTGTGGAATCATACATCATATTGTTTTATGATCATAAGTTGATTCTTTTTTGGGGGTGTTTTGAAGTCATTTGCAGAAGACCACACATGTGGGGCAAGTCTCTGGAGTATTTCAGCTATTCCGACGGACCTCCAAAAAAGTCGATTGACATCAAGAAATTCGGCAGTCCCGTCGCAATTGCTGATAAAGCCCTCTGACTACCACTTACAAGCGTTTTAATCAGCTCATGACTTCTGAGAACTTTGAGACGAGGCAAGGAAAGATAAGGACATGCAGGTATTTGTCAAAAAATATGTCACAAAAACTTATCAATATATGCTGAGCAGATCCCTGAACTGATAAAGAATATTTTTTATTTCCTAAAAAGTTTGTGTTTCTTCTGAATTTTATGATATGATTAAACAAATTTAAAAGTTAGAAATGTTGATAATAATTATCAGTTTTTGTTTACCTAGAGTAAACATATTTGATTATTTTTCTTCTTTGATTTCAAATTTAACTCAGAATTTAATCATTGAATTCTTGAGTTTTTGATCTCCAAATGGAATAATGTTTGATTATTCCTCCTGTTTATTTCGATGATAACTCAGAATTCCAATTTCGCCAAATTTCATCAGGTATCCCCTATAATGCTAGTATACCTTGTGCCGAATTTCATTATTCTACCGTTATCAGTAGAAAAGTTATTACCATTAGAATTTTCAAAAATTCCTGTATCTATCTAGATTATTTTGTGCCGTTACGTAGTATTAAAAAATATATAAAATGAAAGCTATTGAATATTGCCGAAAGAATTTCATTTTGGTACAAGTGTGCAGGCGCGCCATCTCGTTATCTGCCGAAATTTTTTTTATTTTCAACTACCGATTTTGTTAGTGGGTATATCATATCCATATCCCATAAATCCCCTTTTATCATTTTCATACGCTTCTCTTCTCTCAAATCGTGTCACTATACCTATCTCTATCCCTATCCCCGTCTAAACTTTTATCAGCCGATTTATTTTGATTCACATATCTTGCAAACACCTTCTAGAACCAAACCTGGTCCACAGTAAATTTCTGGAAAAAGGGGTTTCATATGAGACTAAAAACTACATCATGTTAAAATTTGTGCTCATTAATTTTATTTGAGATCCATATCATTTATTTCTTTTTTTCGCTTTTAAAACAAGCAAACTTAACCACTTATTTCATACGAATGTATTCATTGAACGACATTTTTTAGTTTTATTCAAATATTTTCAAAATTCATTCATTAATTAATATTAATTTTTTTGTTAATTAATTTGTTTTTATTTTCGCTTTAAAAACATGCTTACTTAAAACTTATTTTTATATATATTCATTTCATACGACTATGTAGGTACTCATTGAACGACATTTTTTAATATTAATTAGATATTTTAAAAATCAATCATTAATTCATTTTTTTCTTTTCGCTTTAAAAACAAGCTTACGTAAAACTTATTTATTTATATAAGCTTTTTATGAATTTATGATAATTTCATACGACTGTATTTACTCATTGAACGAAATTTTTTAGTAGGTATTACATATGTACACGATTGCACTTTTAATTTATTTTTTATTTTATTTAATTTTATTGTGTTTAATTTTTTTATTTTGTTTATTCTATTTTATTTTTTTATTTTATTATATTTTATTTTGTACTTTATTTTATTTTACTTTATTTAATTTAATTTAATTTTATCTTATTTAAGTTTTTTATTTTATTCTGCTTTATTTTATTTTGTTTTATTTTATTTTACTTTATTTTATTTTGTTTTCATTTTTTTATTTTGTTTTATTTTACTTTATTTAATTTAATTTAATTTAATTTAATTTTGTTTTATTTTATTCTATTTGGTTTTATCTTATGGTATTGTATTTTGTTTTATTGTTTTGCAATTTATTGTATTTTATTTTATTTTATTGTATTGTAGATATCAATAATAACTTGTTAAACTATAATCAATAACATAATGAAATCAAACTAAGTAAAAACGTTATAATAGGCGAAACGTTAAATGTCCCGTCCGTTTCGATGCTGCCATAAGTTACATTTTCTCAATTAGTTTTTCTACCAGGCCCAAGAGCTTTTCTGACGACCCATTATTTTCTCTAATAACATTAACTATCTCTCCTTTTAGTTCCCGTGATTCATCGGCAACCGCTTGCAATATTTCTGTTTGTAGTTTTATTGTTTTAGCAAGCTCATTCCAATTGTTGCGTTTCTTTTTAGTTGCTGATGTGTCTGGTGGTGATGGTGACATTGGAGATAGCGGTGTTCCATTCGAGATTGTAGAACTTGATGATGATGGTATATCTGGTGCTAGTGGCGAAGATGAACTAGGAGATGTGGATGGTATCTCTGGCTGGCTTGATGGATTTAACTAAAAAAAAAAAGAAGAATATAAGTACATATGTATTAAAAAAAAATTTATACATTCATACATATACAGTGGCAGAAAAAAATTTCGGATGAATTTTAAGTATCAGTTTAGTAGCCCTTTCAATTTTACTGCAGAAATATACAAGTTGGAACTTGCTAAAAATTTTCCCGGAATTTTCAGCATTTTTTTTGTCAAGGGTGTTGGGTGTTTACTTCCACAGCACGCATGAACTAATTGAATGGGCTACTAAACTGATACTTAAAATTTATCTGAAAACTTTGTCAAAAAATTTGAAAATTTTGATGTCCGTTTTTAAAAGATTGACTAAATTATTCTAAACTTAGTTTAAACTTTGAAAATAAAATTAATGTGTGGTAATGGTAATCAATTAATAAATGGACTATCAAGAAAATCATCAATCAAATCGGCTATTATTACAATTAGTACGTATTTAAAAATATCCCGGCTCAAAAACAACAAAGCGCCTGGAAAAGACGGACTACCCGCCGAGCTGTTCAAACACGGAGGCGAAGAGCTGGTAAAAAGCATGCATCAGCTCTTATGCAGAATATGGTCAGACGAGTGCATGCCTCCAGATTGGAATTTAAGTGTGCTCTGCCCAATCCACAAGAAAGGCGATCCCGCTAACCGCACCAACTACCGCGGAATCAGCCTTCTTAATATCGCATATAAGGTTCTTTCTAGCGTATTGTGTGAAAGACTGAAGCCCATCGTAGACAAGCTGATTGGACCTTATCAGTGTGGCTTTAGACCTGGTAAGTCTACCATCGACCAGATTTTCACGATACGCCAAATCCTGGAGAAGACCCATGATAAAAGAATCGACACACACCATCTCTTTGTCGATTTCAAAGCCGCTTTTGACAGCGCAAAAAGGAGTTGCCTGTATGCCGCCATGTCTGAATTTGACTTCCCTGCAAAGCTTATACGGCTTTGCCAAATGACGTTGAGCAATACTAACAGCTCCGTCAGAGTCGGGAAGGACCTCTCTGAGCCATTTGAAACCAAACGAGGCTTCAGACAGGGCGACTCCCTTTCGTGCGATTTCTTCAACCTGATGCTGGAGAAGATAATTCGAGCAGCAGAGCTAAACCGCAATGGTACAATCTTTTACAAGAGCGTGCAATTGCTGGCGTATGCCGATGATATTGACATCATTGGCCTTAACAACCGCGCCGTAAGCGCTGCCTTCTCTGTACTGGATAAAGAAGCGAAAAAAGTGGGTCTTGCGGTCAACGAGGACAAGACGAAGTATTTGCTGTCATCAAAGAAAGAATCGGCGCACCTGCGCCTTGGCAGCCACGTCACTGTTGATAGTTACAAATTTGAAACTGTGAGGGACTTCGTCTATTTGGGAACCAGCCTTAACACCGAAAATAATATCAGTCTAGAAATCCAACGGAGAATCACTCTTGCGAACAAGTGCTACTTTGGACTGAGTAGGCAATTGAGAAGTAAAGTCCTCTCTCGAAGAACAAAGATCGCGCTCTATAAGTCACTCATCATACCTGTCCTGATGTATGGCTCAGATTCATGGACAATGTCAAGAGAAGATGAGATGGCCCTTGGAGTATTTGAGAGAAAAGTTCTCCGGAAGATTTATGGTCCTTCCCGCGATGCCGACGGCGAGTATCGAAGGAGATTTAACGATGAGCTGTACGAGCTTTACGCAGATCTGACCATAGTCCAGCGAATTAAAGCCCAAAGGCTCCGCTGGCTGGGTCACGTCATGCGAATGGACAAAGAAGCTCCAGCCCAGAAGGTTTTCCAATCGTCACCCGAATTCGGCAGCAGAGGAAGGGGGAGGCCTCGACTGAGATGGAAACAACAGGTGGAGGATGACTTGAACTCCCTTGGGGTTTCCAATTGGCGTCAGTTATCGCTAAAAAGGAATGACTGGCGTGCTTTGATAGGCGACGGCCAAAATCGCTTAGGCGGTTAAGCGCCAATAAATGATGATGACGTATTTAAAAAACCGACAAAGTTCTCGGGGGACTGACAGCGATGGCAACTAGGGTACTCATTGAACGACATTTTGTAATATTAATTAGATATTTTAAAAATCAATCATTAATTCATTTTTTTCTTTTCGCTTTAAAAACAAGCTTACGTAAAACTTATTTATTTATATAACCTTTTTATGAATTTATGATAATTTCATACGACTGTATTTACTCATTGAACGAATTTTTTTAGTAGGTATTACATATGTACACGATTGCACTTTTAATTTATTTTTTATTTTATTTAATTTTATTGTGTTTAATTTTTTTATTTTGTTTATTCTATTTTATTTTTTTATTTTATTATATTTTACTTTGTACTTTATTTTATTTTACTTTATTTCATTTAATTTAATTTTATCTTATTTAAGTTTTTTATTTTATTCTGCTTTATTTTATTTTGTTTTATTTTATTTTACTTTATTTTATTTTGTTTTCATTTTTTTATTTTGTTTTATTTTACTTTATTTAATTTAATTTAATTTAATTTTTTCATTTTATTCTATTTTATTTTATTTAATCTAATTTTATTTATTTGTTTAATTTAATTTAATTTTGTTTTATTTTATTCTATTTGGTTTCATTTTATGGTATTGTATTTTGTTTTATTGTTTTGCAATTTGTTGTATTTTATTTTATTTTATTGTATTGTAGATATCAATAATAACTTGTTAAACTATAATCAATAACATAATGAAATCAAACTAAGTAAAAAAGTTATAATAGGCGAAACGTTAAATGTCCCGTCCGTTTCGATGCTGCCATAAGTTACATTTTCTCAATTAGTTTTTCTACCAGGCCCAAGAGCTTTTCTGACGACCCATTATTTTCTCTAATAACATTAACTATCTCTCCTTTTAGTTCCCGTGATTCATCGGCAACCGGTTGCAATATTTCTGTTTGTAGTTTTATTGTTTTAGCAAGCTCATTCCAATTGTTGCGTTTCTTTTTAGTTGCTGATGTGTCTGGTGGTGATGGTGACATTGGAGATAGCGGTGTTCCATTCGAGATTGTAGAACTTGATGATGATGGTATATCTGGTGCTAGTGGCGAAGATGAACTAGGAGATGTGGATGGTATCTCTGGCTGGCTTGATGGATTTAACTAAAAAAAAAAGAAGAATATAAGTACATATGTATTAAAAAAAAATTTATACATTCATACATATACAGTGGCAGAAAAAAATTTCGGATGAATTTTAAGTATCAGTTTAGTAGCCCTTTCAATTTTACTGCAGAAATATACAAGTTAGAACTTGCTAAAAATTTTCCCGGAATTTTCAGCATTTTTTTTGTCAAGGGTGTTGGGTGTTTACTTTCACAGCACGCATGAACTAATTGAATGGGCTACTAAACTGATACTTAAAATTTATCTGCAAACTTTGTCAAAAAATTTGAAAATTTTGATGTCCGTTTTTAAAAGATTGACTAAATTATTCTAAACTTAGTTTAAACTTTGAAAATAAAATTAATGTGTGGTAATGGTAATCAATTAATAAATGGACTATCAAGAAAATCATCAATCATATCGGCTATTATTACAATTAGTACGTATTTAAAAAACCGACAAAGTTCTCGGGGGACTGACAGCGATGGCAACTACGGGTCGGTCAACCTATAAATCTTCAAGTAAGATTGACTTGATGGGAGCCAGCAGCAGTGCGGCTGCCTACGCAGCTAAGCGGACAACGGCGCATGCTGAACTTCCATCACCCACTGGTACGAAAACAAGTCTCTCAACGCCTGTGGAAATGGGCTCAAGACCTGGCCACAGAGATCTAAAGGAAAGAGAAGCAGTGAATGGGTTATCAGCAAATGGAGCGACCGCGATGGAAACTACGGGTCTGGACTCCCAAGAGACATCTCCCCGCCGCTCTGCGTACCTGGAAAAACGATTGGCTGTTAGGATCCTGAAGAAATATGAGGGAGTCCCGCAGGAAACGCTGTCGCCGAGCTCCAGGAAGTGTGCGGAGTTAGCACAATCTCTTTTACCGGATTTCCAAAGCAGTTATGTGCCAAAGAGGGCAAACGTAAACCCTTTCAAACGCCAGATATCAGACGTGGAGTTAAAACCCCATCCCAAGCGGCATAACAACACCCCCGGAGTGGGCAAACCTAGCTTTGCTGATGTAACCAAGGACAGGATCCTTATAGGACAGGATCCTTGACCGAGGCAACGACCGTTTGGCCATCCCCAAGGACCAGTGGTGGCACGTCCGGAATGCACTCGGAAACGCTGTCATCGACGGAATCCGGAAGCGCCTTTTTAATATTTTGCTTCTCTGAAGAGATATTTGTAATCAAAGTTGCAAGTTTTCATGTGGTGTTGTTGTTGTAACGAGGTGTAGCCCTGCCCAAATTTTAGACAGGGTCACCCCGCATGTAGTGCTCTTGGCCGGGTCGATATAATAAAAACGACCCGGGTGGTTTCGGCACGATGGGTACAGCACAAGTATTAGTACTGTTCTCGTAGAATCGCCAATACAAGAAACTAGCCGTGACGGCCATGTAGGTCATTTAGCGTTACCCGTGGTGCACCACCGGGGAGGCGACCTACTCTTACTGTGGTTGTTGTAATTACATTAGACTGTTCCTAAAAAAGCCAAAAAAAAATGTGTACCGCGGCATGTTGCCACGGTTCAGGCAACCAACACAGAAAGATGTTTTGCACATAAATACCATGGATTCCGTCCCAATTTTGGTATCGGACCCGGGTCAATTTTCGGTTTTTGACCACAACTTTTCACTGAAACAAAAAATTAAAAAATCGCTTCCCGATTCGTGATCCTGAGAACAAACGCCGTCTTTGAGCCACCTCCCAAAATTTTAGCCAATTTATTAGCAGTTGACCGCTAAAGTAGACAATTACCATCGATAATAATATTATATTTTCACTTGCTAATAAAAAACTCTGTATTTGTTTCCTTTAGGGGTCAACTGCTAAAAAATTAGCTAAAATTATGGGGTTTGGCCTCAGGATCACAAATCCGGATGCGCATTTTTAATATTTGGCTTCTCTGAAGAGATATTTGCAATCAAAGTTGCAAATTTTCATGTGGTTGTTGTCCAGGCAAGCACCCAGACTTGGGATGGCGTAGTTCAGTGTCGAAGGCCGCCAACTCACAAAGGTGTTTCGCACATAAATACCATGGATTCCGCCCTAATTTTGGTATCGGACCCGGGTAATTTTTCCATTTTTTGACAATAACTTTTCACTAAAACAAAAAAATTTAAAAAAAAAAACGCTTCCTGATTCGTGATCCTGAGGCCAAAATCCGTCGTCGTTTGAGCTATCTCCCACAATTTTAACAAATTTATTAGCAGTTGACCCCTTAAGGAAACAAATACCAAAAACTCACCTATATCTTTTGGTCATGTTCTTAATTTTCACGTGGACCTCTTCGCCAGTGAACCTGTCCGCCATTTCCATCGCAATTTCTGCGTATATGTGGGCATTTCTTTTGGCCCGTCGCAGGTCATTTGCCCGCTCTGTCCACAATTGAAGGAGCAGCAGTTCATCCCCCTCCAACCACATTGAACGCCGCTTTTTGTTTTCCATCTGAAATTAGAATAAATTTATGAGTTATTTGTTAAAAAATTATAAATATAACAAAAAATACTTACTTTTACCAAAACTTTCAATAATAGCGGGCTACTCACCTGCCAAGAAATGTCAAACTTCATATAAAAAAACGCTCAAGAACGGTTTCACACGTCACATTTTCTTGAGCCAATACTCAGCTCAGAAGAAAAAATACAGCACTTTTCGATAGTTGGCAACGCCGGTTTACCTCAAGAAATAAATAAGCTCGTATATATTTCTTGAGGTAAACGTGCAGATTCACGGCAAAGATGAGTACATGTCTCGCTAAACATATTTTGTACATTTTTATAATAGTAATTTGCAAGAAAATGGAAAATGCCGTAAACGTCAAAATTTCTTGACCAGGGGGTGAATTCTGGTTCTATGAAATGATAAAATGAAAAGAATTTTCATACAAAATTTGTGAAAAGAAACTTCAAATTCATACAAATTTTTTTTCACGTTATCATATCATAGAACCAGAATTCACCCTCAGGCACAAGAAATATATGCTCGTTTTTTTCATGAGGCATTTCTTGGCAGGTGAGTAGCCCGCTAATGGCGGTAATTTTATTATTTCTATTGTTATTGCCATTCTTTGAACGTTCACAATAGATAAATGTCAAATTTTTAGGCACTGTTGCCAGCACAAAATTCGGGTTTTCCTCTCAAATCTTCTTAATTTTCGGGAGTTTATAATGAAGATAATGCTCAAGTTAACTCCCAAAATGGTAGTTAATTCGGAATTTGCGTCAATGTATCAGCCCTATAAAAAAATTAACTAAAACTCATTAAAACATGCAAACGAATTCCGTAGCTTTTCCACGAACTTTGCAAAGAATGTAAACAAGAAAACAAAAAGGGTGATAGTTTGAGTGATAAAAATCAACTCTGCATGAAAGAACAGTTAGCCACAGCTGTCAATACAACCATACTTATTGAGTCATGCTGAGAATATATCGGTGCATAGATTGGTCCTTTCTCTTCCATCGCCGCTGCGCTAGCATTTTGTAGATATCTTGTCGATTGATTTTTACATCAAATTCAGTCATCAGTGCTTGCCTAAGGGCGATGTAACTCAATTCCGACCATTGTTTATCCCTCTATAGTTTGGCAACTTCTTTTCTTCTTCTTACGAATTTGAGTGGAAGGCACTGGCTGAGTGACTCCAAATGAAATGGAATGAAGGAATAGTATGAAGCCCAATAAGCCATTTTGTTTGATATCAATCTGAGACGCATTTGAGATGAAACCTTCAACGTCAATTCTCACTTTTTGAAAACTTAATATCAATTAATCAATCAATTAATTTAGTGATAAACTACCAGTAGAAGGTAAACTTTTTTGCTAAATGAGTATTAACTTGAGGTATAATTAAATATAAAAATTATACTATAAATGTCCGGCAGTTTCTACCTTCAAAGTGTTTATACATACGACCCCCTATACCATTCCCCAAACTAAATTTTATCCAAATCGTGGTACATTATTGACCCTCATTATTTACCAAACGTTTGAGAAAATATTTTTCTGTGCTTATGGGGAATATGCTGTGCGTGTGTATTAGTGTGTTTTTTGCGAGTTGCGCTACTATATAAGGTATACAATGATTCCGACGTGGTAGACAAAAATACCCGAGCCGTTCCAGTCAAAGATCGACGTAGTGCCAACAATTTAAATTTATCGTCCGCCCCTGAGGACTCCATTATTTCCTCGAAATCTTTTAAAAAATGTTGCACCGGATGAGAAACGTCGTCACGACTAAATTTGGGGAGTGCATGTTCTATATCCCCGAAATCCAAACGACGAAGACTCATTATAGGGGTCCTCCCTTCTAGGGTTAGAATTTCAAGACGTTACCTCAATGCATTAACCTCGTCGTCAATATTCATAAGCCTCGGTATAACTTCAGTGTTGGCAGCAGCTCTAAAGTCATCGGAATTGGGAGCAGAAAAAATTTCGGAAGATTGTACGGCAGCGGCATTGTTGGAAAAATTAACGGTAGCGGCACTGTTAGGCGGATATACGGCAGCAGCAGCGGCAGCTCAAGCAACATACATAAAACCACCCCCGGCAACGTATGGGGTAGCTTGATTCTCAGCAGCAGATATGGAAGACCCATTCTCGGCATTATCTTTTTCGACAGTCTCATTTTCGGCATCATCATTTTCAGCAGCATTTTCCTCTTCCATAGATTCGGCAATATTGTTGTTTTTGGCTACTGCGGAATTTTCCCCACCTCCAATAACGTTTTGTAGCAGCTTGCGTAGTTGCTGAGGTGTAGCAGACGGGGGAAAATTCACACCTGCCTCGGTAAGTGAATTTATTAAGTCTTGCCTTGGGTTGGTCATTATTTATCCACTTATTTTAGTATTTTCCAATACGTTGGATGTCGACCTCACACCTGAGATATAATTTTCCTTTATATTTTTGTTCGTTATGCGGGATTATTCCCGATTAAATTTATATTACACGCTTTCGGTTTGGTTGATATATCGGAAGTGACGTCATCTGCCACTTCTTCTCTTTATTTTCTTTTCATTCTTTTTTTCGTGTACATTGAACAATAATTACAGAGGTGTATTTGCTAGTTTCAACATAAATAGTTACAGAGTTGTATTTGCTAGTTTATAATATATGTTTTTGCTAAGTTTTTCTTTACATCCTTCTAAAGCGGGCTACCCACCTGCCAAGAAATGCCTCAAGAAAAAACCGAGCATATATTTCTTGTGCCTGGTCAAGAAATTTTGACGTTTACCAAAATTTCCATTTTTTTGCAAATTACTCTTATAAAAATGTATAAAACATGTGTAGCGCAATATGTACTCACCTTTGCTGTGGATCTGCACGTTTACCTCAAGAAATATATACGAGCATATTTATTTCTTGAGGTAAACCGGCGTTGCCAACCATAGCAAATTGTAGTATTTTTTCTTAAGAGCTGAGTATTGGCTCAAGAAAATTTGACGTGTGAAAACAGTTCTTGACCATTTCTTGAGCGTTTTTTTATATGGAGTTTGACATTTCTTGGCAGGTGAGTAGCCCGCTTAAAGTGCATTGAACATCGATTTAGCGCACTTACGTTTGTTTTGCTATTACTTGGATTGGTTGAAAAAGTTAATAATTTTTTGGTTAATATTTAATAAATAACCTCTTCTCTGATAATTTTGTTAAATTTTCTGGAAGAAAATACTGGTCGGTTTGACAAAAAAGAAACTTTTTAATCAGGGATTAATCAAGGGCAAAATTTCAAGAATTTTGGTATGTTTTCGAGAAAAATGGTGTACAATGCCATCAGAGGTGTGAGATCGGATCCGAATTTGTCAAAGCATAACATAAAGCGTAAAGATCTCCCTTGTAAAACTTTCCCCCAAGGGGATAAAATGTTCGCAAGAAAGAGTAAAAATCATCCTTTTAAGTCCTTACCATTGAAAGTGGTTGAAATAATTTCGGAATTGTACTCAACTGTGTCCAGAAAACTTATACGAAGACTCCTAAATGAAAATAAAAAGAATGGGCGCATAAGCAGGAAAACGCCGCTCCTGACAATCAAGAGCACCTTTGTCATTCTCAAGAATCCACATACTCAAAGGTGTAGAATTTTGAGAAATTGTACTTTTTTCGGATGCAACCAAATTAGACCTTATCTATCCTGGCGGGAAAAGTGTGTGCAACATGAAAAAAATCAAGAAACCAATCCAAGGTACTCCGAAAACATGGTAGTGAGAACTTGGAAGTTTTAGGAAGCGGTCTAGTGTAGTGTTCTTGTTTTGGCAGGTGGCGCGTTTTCTTGCTTATGCGCCCATACTTTTTATTTTCATTTAGGGGTCTTCGTATAAGTTTTCTGGATATAGTTGAGTACAATTCCGAAATTATTTCAACCACTTTCAATGGTAAGGACTTAAAAGGATGATTTTTACTCTTTCTTCCGAACATTTTATCCCCTTGGAGAAAAGTTTTACAAGGGAGATCTTTACGTTTTTTGTTATGCTTTGACAAATTCGGATCCGAAGTCACACCTCTGATGGCATTTTTCTCGAAAACATACCAAAATTCTTGAAATTTTGCCCTTGGTTAGTCCCTGATTAAAAAACGTTCTTTTTTGTCAAAGCGACCAGTATTTTCTTCCAGAAAATTTAACAAAATTATCAGAGAAGAGGTTATTTATTAAATCTTAACCAAAAAACTATTAACTTTTGTAGAAATTAATATATGTGCAAAATATCTAAACCTGATGATATTCGCCTGCCTAGATCCTTTAGATTAAAATCAAACAGTGTGTGGTTATTCTGTGAAATTACAATTTAGAAAAGATATATTTTACACGTGTTTAGTGGTTGAAAGATTTTACAAGAGAGAGAGCCGGAAAAGAAAAAATAACAAAGCAAACTCCAAAATGACATCTTTATACGAAAGCAAATACAAAAATATGTATATATATATATTACAAAAGAATAAAGATGTAATGTGATTGAACGTTAGAGATGGCAAAATATTATTGATTATATCCAACACTCCTCCTCGTTCAAACTAAATTACATTTCTCTCTACAGTAATCATGTTTAAATGCAGGTAGTGGTTTTGTTAACAAATCAGCTATCATTTCACTGGTGGGACAGTATTTGCATTCAATGATTTGTTGATTAACGTAGTCGCGAATCATTTTGTATTTCGTATCATTATGCTTGGTTTTAAACGAATATTTCTGATCTCGCACAAGTTCAATACATGCCTGATTGTCTTCAAAAATAGTTGTTGGTCCATCAATATTCTCATTCAAGTCCTCTAATAATTGACGCACCCATTTAATTTCCTTAGTTGCATCTGAAAGGGAAATGAATTCAGCTTCATGATGAAGCTGCAACAATACTTTGCTTATTGCATCCCCAGCTGATTGTTCCGCCATTGAGAAATATTATGCGGCCACTGTTTGATTTCCTGTCGAATTGATTATCGGCCCATATGGCGTCTGCATATCCAAATAATGACAAATTTTCAGACAGCAAGTTGCTCAATCTCAATTTTAATTGGTATGTTGACTTTAAATACTTGACGACGCGTTTGAGTTGATTCCAATCATCCTTTACTGGCTGGGATACCTTTTGTGCTAAAATACTAACGCTGGCCGAAATGTCTGGTCTTGTGTGAACCGATAAATATAACAGTCTACCAATTAGCGACCTATATTTCTTGTTGTTTTCCAATGGATTTGTAGAATTTGCAGTATTCCAAGATCTAGCCGCCTGTTTCAATCCGTAAATACTTTTCTTTAATAAACAAACTTTTGTACTATCATCATCATATCCTGGCGGTTGCTTCATATAGATGGTCTCTTTTAAGTTTCCGTTAAAAATGCTGTCTTTGCATCAAAGTGATGAACAAGCATACCCCTTTTTGCAGCCACTGATAACAGTATTCGGAATGATGTATGGAGCACAACGGGCGCGAAAACCTCGTCATAATCTTCACCGTACCTTTGTGAAAATCCCTGTGCCACTAATCTGGCCTTAAATCGCTCCACTCTACCATCAGCATTTGTTTTAACTTTATACACCCACTCGCTGCCAATTGGTGTTTTTCCTGGTGGCAATCTACAACTTCCCAGGTATTGTTGTGTTTATGTGCCTCAATTTCTTCTTGCATTGCCGTGAGCCATTCAACGCTTTCGTCGCTTTGAATTGCCTGATTATAGTTATTTGGCTCATTTACGCTTCTAATAATGTTTATTTCATCGATAAGACGGTTTGCTGGAACGCCTATATTTGCTCTTTCGGAAACACGCCGTTCCCGTTCTACTTCTTCAAGAGCCCGCGGTTCAACTTTAGTCTCCTGAGTATTATCCTCTTCATGATCAGTTTTCTCCTCCTGAGACGAATGATTTGTTTGAATTTCTGCTGTACCTTTCTCATCCAAATCTATAGAGATTTCCGTAGCAAATTTAACATCTCGACTAATTACTACCTTATTTGTTGCGGTATTGTAACAACGATAAGCTTTTGAGTTCTCATCATACCCGAGAAATATCATTTTTTTCGCTACACTGTCTAACTTGCCTCTCTTTGCTGACGATATATGAACAAAACATTTAGAACCAAATATGTGAAAAGGTTCTATACCTGGTTTGAGTCCGTTCCATCTTTCAAATGGCGTAACGTTGGTTGTTCTAGTAATCACACGGTTTTGGATGAAATTAGCTGTTGCAATGGCTTCACCCCAAAAACTGTGGCTTAATTCCGCATCGACAAGCTTGCAACGAGCCATTTCGATTAACGTGCGATTCTTGCGTTCACCCTTTCCATTTTGCTGTGGGCAGTCTGCAGCTGTTAGTTGAATTTGAATACCTTTTGACTTTAAAAATGATATGTATGACCTTGACGTGTATTCTCCACCACGATCGGACCGCATTATCTTTGGAGCTCGCCCGAATTTGTTTTCACATAAAACAATAAACTCTTTCATAGCGCTTTCAACTTCCGATTTGTGTGCCAATAAAACGACGATAGTAAAGCCAGAGTAGTCATCAATGAAGGTAACTAAGTATCGCTTTCCACTAGGTGTGGTTGTACGCATTGGTCCGCACACGTCCGAATGTATTAAGTCCAGAACAGCTGATGACGTATTTTCGGATTTCTGTGGGAATGGTAAACGAGTCATTTTGGCCTTCATGCACACTTCGCACACTTGTTTCATTACGCATTCAACAATATTGAGTTCTTTAATCGAACCATCCACTGCCATTTTTCGAATCGCCATTGGATCACGATGCCCTATTTTACGATGAAGTACATGTATGCATTTATCATTGTGTGCTTGTACCACACATACTTTATTCTTTTGACGTAACACATACAGCCCATTTACTATATCAGCAACACCGATCTGTTTATCATTACACTTAATTTCTACTGTACATCCATTTTTGGTTAACTGCCGTACGGAAATTACATTTCCAACCAATTTAGGTGCATACAGAAAATTTGTCGCTTTTTCTTTGTGAATGTGACCACTTTCGTTCATAAATGTCAAATATCCAACTCCGATGCCAACTACATGTGTTAACTCCCCATTCGCCAATTGAACTGTGCCCTTGTATGATTCGTCAATTTTTGTGAAAAACTTTTATCTTTTACCACATGTTTGGTGGCGCCCGAATCCATGGTGAAACCCTCTTCATGTGTGTAACTAATCTTAAACAAAAAGTTTTGCTCTGTAACCGCTTTTACTTTTTCTGATGCTTTGTTGTTGTTGTTAAATCTTATCTACTGATGGTGTACTCTTGTTTTTCTTTGTTAACAATTCTTTGTATTTGTGACAGTTTTTCTTTTGATGGTTTGGTTTCTTACAGAAGAAACAAAGGCCCTCTTTTGTAATGGTTTTTAAAACTGGGTCATTTGAGACATCGTCTGCCTTTGCATGCCGCTCATATTCCGCGATTACTGCTTGTTTTGCGACATCGAACGTAACCTCACTTTCATTACGCGCACCAAGACCAGATACCAATGTATCGTAGCTTTGTGGTAAGCTGCTGAGCAAAAATATTTTACTCCATAATGTCGATAACTGTTGCTCACCTAAATCATTGAGCCTAGTAAACAAATCCTGCATTTTGTTTATATGCATCTGCATCTCCACCCTCTTCTAGCTTCAATGCGCAAATTGACCGTACCAAATAAACTTTATTTGCTAATGTATTTTTCTCCTCATACTGCTTTAACGCTTCCCATGATTGTTTTGCGGTTGATGCTGAACGAATATGGATAAGTTGATTGTCTTCAATAGCGAGGCCTATTGTACCCCTCGCTTCATCATCCAGCTCATCCCATTTATCGATCTCACTTTGATTTGCTACTGCGTTGGTCGTACTTAAATTTACCAGTGGTCTTGCCTCCATAATCACTCTCTTCCATAAGTTTTGCTTTCGGAGCAGCAACTCCATTCTGAATTTCCAATTAGCATAATTACTGTCGTTTAACTTCTCGAATTTCTGTTTGACTGCGTCCGCCATTTCCGTACAGAATTTCACAGACTCCCTGAGCCCATAACCTGTAGAAATTAATATATGTGCAGAATATCTAAACCTGATGATATTCGGCTGCCTAGATCCTTTAGATTAAAATCAAACAGTGTGTGGTTATTCTGTGAAATTACAATTTAGAAAAGATATATTTTACACGTGTCTAGTGGTTGCAAGATTTTACAAGAGAGAGAGCCGGAAAAGAAAAATAACAAAGCAAACTCCAAAATGACATCTTTATACGAAAGCAAATACAAAAATATTTATATATATATATTACAAAAGAATAAAGACGTAATGTGATTGAACGTTAGAGATGGCAAAATATTATTGCTTATATCCAACAACTTTTTCAACCAATCGCAAGTAATAGCAAAACAAACGTAAGTGCGCTAAATCGATGTCCAATGCACTTAAGGCGGATGTAAAGAAAAACTTAGCAAAAACAAATATCAAAGAATTATAACGGAAATTCTTTTGTCATTTGAAGAGAGCATTACAATACTATTGCTAAGCCTCAAATTTCTTTGTGCAATTCGTATTATCTTGAAAGTTACTCTACTATTTTTCAGTACAATGGAAAGTGCGCTAAATCTCTGACCATAGCTGTATGTTCTGGGCTCGCAAACAGAAATCTCTGGACTGATGTGTTCGTCGCATCTTGCTGTCGAGTTGCGCAGCCCTCAACGCCGACGGATGTACACTCATCTTATAATGAACGAAATCCGCCGGCTTCAGGACTGCGACGGAGATCAATATCGCGACCTAGCCTACCACCATCTAGGCTTACACATCAGTCTTTAACTCCCAGAGTGGCCATTGCCTCTCCTTCGCAATTTAAATTGTTGCAATTTAACTGCGACGGCTTGACCGGCAAGATAGCGGAGATAACCACATTTATGCAGCTAGATAAAATCAAAATTGCTGCAATCCAGGAGACAAAACTTGGCCCCCACTCGAATCTCCGAGCGAGTGGAGGCTACCACGTTCTCCGGCATGACCGTACGGACGGCGGAGGTGGTCTCGCGTTCCTTGTTCACCATACAGTAAAGTATAGGGAATTTGATATCAACACTGACCAAAGAGACTTACCCTTAGAGTGTCAGGGTATAGTTATACAAGCTGGAGGTGTTGATCTCGAGCTAATACTAAACAGGGTTACATTGCAGACAGTAGGGGGCATGTACTTGCAGAACAAATAGATGATACGGCTTTCTGTACATTGAACGGAGACGCCCCAACGAGAGTATCGGGTAACTGCTATAGTTCGCCAGATATTTCTATCGTAAGTGCAGGACTATTGAACAACACCAATTGGCGACCCATACTCACGTTGGCGTCTGACCATCTCCCAATAGTCATTACCATCGAACGACCGACGGACTTTATTACACCTGAGCATGGTACATATATTAACTTTACCAAGGCGGACTGGGACAGTTTTCAGACATATACGGACGAATCCTTGGCTGATCTATCCATTCCTACGGACGTACGCAAAGGCGAACGAGACTTCCGCAACATCATTGACTCGGCCTCTAAACGCTTCATTCCTGCGGGTCGAATATCTCAAATAAGACCAAATTTCCCCGCGGAGGCAGCGGCCATGGCTAGAGAAAGAGATGAAGTGCGAAGTCTCAATCCCGCAGACCCCCGTATAAAGGATTTCAACGCGGAAATTCGTAGGTTGGTCGATAAACATAAACTGGCCAAATGGAAACAACACCTAGAGCAATGCAACCTCTCTGATGGTGTTGGCAAATTATGGACTACGGTCAAAGCTCTATCTAATCCAACGCAACACAAGGATAAAGTAGATATTACTTTCGGTGATAGGGTGAAGAAGGACCCTAGGGGATGTGCGAACTCCTTCTGTAGACAATTTCTACTACATTCCCCGCCCGATAGAGCTAAACGTAGAACCATGCGACAGGCGCGTAAATATAAAAACCAAAATACGCCCATTGTCATCACTGCCTCAGAGGTCAAGGAAGCCATCAGACAGGCTAAGCCCTCAAAATCCATCGGCCCCGACGGCATTGCCATGAAGATGCTGAAACATCTAGGCCAGGAGGGACACAAATACTTAGCGGCTCTATTCAGTCTTTCACTGAACACTTTCGTCATTCCTGAGATATGGAAAAAGGCGAGAGTGGTTCCATTACTAAAACCTAGAAAACCGGCAAACATAGGCGATTTATATCGTCTTATATCACTTTTGTCACCCGTAGTGAAGACGCTAGAGTCCATTTTGCTCTCGTATTATACTGCAAATCTGCACCTGGCTAGTCAACATGGCTTCCGTAAGCTGCACAGCACCACCACCGCACTCAATGCCATTACAACTCAAATAAATAGCGGCCTAAATCAAAACCAACCAAATCACAGGACTGTGTTAGTGGCACTTGATCTGTCGAAAGCTTTTGACACAGTCAACCATGCCACTCTCATACAAGATCTGTTTGAGACACAGATACCTGTACCCCGATTCCCTAACTTTTAACCACTCGCCAAGCGTTTAGGTTTTCGCCAGGGTTTGGCGTTTGTTCTTAACGAAACTGTGATTCTCTAACTTGCCTTTAACGCATTTCCATATTTTCAATATTTCGCACCAAATAAAGCGCCACAAACTCAAAAGACATTTTTTTTGCAATTTAAATTTATTGTTTTCTCTTAAACACTTTTAAACACCATCAAATTAATCCGCGATAACTAGCTACAATAAAAGTGTTAGTGATCGAGCTTATCGACTTTTAGTGTGGTTAACACTTAGAGAATAAGGAAAAGCGATAAAAATGGCGTTAAACAGAATTAACGCTAACACTTGGCGATAAAATAGTTAGGGAATCGACCTACTGATGGTTTAAAGAGATGGACCGCTAATTATCTGAGTGGACGGCAGACGTCGGTTAACTTTAGAAACGCAAAATCAAAACCTAGACGTATTAGACAGGGGGTGCCACAGGGTGGTGTCCTATCCCCGACACTGTTTAATTTCTATCTATCGAAGATGCCCCCACCACCAGAGGGCGTCTCCGTCGTTTCATATGCCGACGACTGTACAATAATGGCGACGGGGAAGGGCCCCTATACTGATGAACTCTGTACGAGAATCAATGGTTACCTCTGCGACCTTTCCAGGTTTTTCACTGAGCGAGATCTGACAATATCTCCGACAAAATCAACGGCGACGCTTTTTACGACATGGACGCACCAGGTGAGAAATGAATTAGACATTTTCGTTGATGGCAATAAGCTACCAACTGTCAGCCACCCAAAGTTATTAGGGATGACACTGGATAATACTTTCTCATTTGCTGGTCATGTGTCTGCAATGGTCTCAAAGGTACGTGGTCGCAACAAGATGCTCAAGTCACTTGCCGGCAGTACTTGGGGAAAAGACAAAGAAACGTTGCTGACTACATATAAGGCCATTGGCCGACCAGTCTTTGGCTATGCTGCGGCCATATGGTCGCCTAATGTACATAACACTAACTGGACGAAGTTACAAGTCTGCCAAAATACTGCCATCAGAACTGCTACGGGATGTCTCCTCATGTCTTCCGAGTCTCACCTCCATCAGGAGGCAAAACTGCTCAATGTAAAAGAGCATGCGGAAATGCTGAGCAGGCAATTCCTTCTGAACTGCCACAAGCCAGCACATCCAAACCGTCATCTTTTGGACATAGATCCGCCCCCGAGAGACATAAGGAGACATCTCCGTAAGCACTATGATGAGATCCGGCATCATATTACCTTGCCGTTTGATCTGCAGAATCATAAGCGGGCTCTAACCGACATCCACACCGAGTCGGTAGACACTTTTGTCGGATCTCTACCTGTGAATCCCGTTCTGAACAGTCCTCCACCGGATATTGCTGAAGAAGAACGCACCTTACCAAGGGAGACAAGAGTGACCTTGGCACAGCTTAGGTCTGGATATAGTGTAAGGTTAAACTCCTACTTATCCAGACTTAATGATACAATCTTAAATACATGCTCTGCATGTGGTAGGACCCCCATGATACTCTACATCTCTTCAATTGTTCATCTGAACCTACTCTTCTAACCCCTCTGTCCCTCTGGACAAACCCTGTTGAAATTGCACGTTTCCTTGGACTTCCCTTAGAAGAGCTTGATGAAGATCTTCGGAATGATCATACACTCTAGACAGGGCAATGCATTGTTAACAACAACAACAACAACATCTCGAGCTAATCAATATATACATTCCTCCCGTCACCTGCTGCCCCAGAAGTTATCGTCCTGACCTAGGGCGTTTCTTTGTGGCGATAACCGTATCATCATGGGCGATTTTAATGCCCACCATGATATGTGGCATTCACACCTTTCTGTGGACGGCAGAGGACGGGAATTAGCCGAGCAAATTGACGCTTCCTCTTTCTGCACTGTGAACGGAGACACCCCCACTAGGATGGCTGTTAACTGCAGTAGCTAACCACACCGAACTATTGTTAGCCCGGGATTAATTAACAGCATAAATTGGCAGCCTATGGTGGCCTTGTCATCCGGCCACCTGCCACCTGCCGTCGATCGTGCCACGGATTTCATTACTTCGGAGAAAAGAACATACGTGAATTTCAAAAGGGCTAATTGGGTCGGCTTTTTGAAATTCACGGAGAGCTCCTTTGGTGATCTTCCCATTCCCACTGATGTACACGTTGGCGAGCGTAACATACGTGAGGTCATTAAAAAGGCTACAGCCCGTTTTATACCAGCTGGTAGAATAAAAAATATAAATACAAACTTCCCAGCTGAGGCCGCAGTCTTGGCTTACGAACGTGATCTCATACGCAACATCGATCCCTCAGACCCACAGATCGGTGATCTCAACGTGGAAATCAGACGGCTGGTTTTCGATTATACGAGCACCATCATCAGCCACTCCAGGTAAGATCCAAAATTGCCATAATTTTTCCATCATAAATTACTTGCATTTCCAAAGAAAATATTATCGGTACACATTAATTCGTTAATAATTAACTGTGTACCTTATACTCAATAAAGAGCGCTATTATATTGTGTGTATTGGAAAGTCAAGTGTTTTGTTTATTTATTAACTCGTTGCACTTTCTTTCTTTCTCTTTTCCATACTTATTACGTGCGAGCATCCCGCCATTGCCATTGGCCGCACGTAACATTGGTACTACAAGGATGGCTGTTAACTGCAGTAGCTCCCCTGACCTAACTATTGTTAGTCCGGGGTTAATCAACAGCATTAACTGGCAACCGATGGTGGCCCTGTCATCCGACCACCTGCCATCATCCTGTCCGTCGACCGTGCCTCGGATTATAATACTTCGGAGAAAAGAACATACGTGAATTTCGAAGGGCTAACTGGGTCGGCTTTTTGGAATTCACGGAGAGCACCTTTTGTGATCTTCCCATTCCAACTGATGTACACGTTGGCGGGCGAAACATCTGAGAGGTTATTAAAAAGGCTACAGCCCGTTTTATACCAGCTGGTAGAATAAAAAATATAAATACAAACTTCCCAGCTGAGGCCACAGTCTTGGCTAACGAACGTGATCTCATACGCAACATCGATCCCTCAGACCCACAGATCGGTGATCTCAACGTGGAAATCAGACGGCTGGTTAACGAATACAAACAAACCAAATGGGAGGAGCACCAACACAAAAACTATGCACAAAAACTATGCCCCCGTTCCTATTACCGCTACAGGGTTCAAGAGGCCATCCGGAAGGCCAAAAACTCCAAAGCCATCGGTCCTGATGGCATAGCCATGGTGCACCTTAAACACATCGGCGCTGTAGGAGTTAAGTACCTCACTGCCGTCTTCAATTTGTCCTTGACCACAGCTGTCATACCCGATAAAAGGAAGCAGGCAACTGTGATCCCACTACTAAAGCCTGGCAAGCCAGCCAAAGTTGGGGCGTCATATCGTCCGATATCTATCCTCTCGCCAGTAGTAAAGACACTTGAGGCGGTTCTACTCCCGCTCTACATATCAAACTTGATGTTAGCCGAGCACCAACATGGTTTCAGGAAAGGTAGGAGCACAACTTCTGCTCTAAATGTCATAAACACTCAGATAACTGACGGTCTTAATCAAAACAGACCCAATGACAGGACGGTTCTAGCTGCACTAGATTTGAGTCAAGCTTTTGACACAGTAAATCATGGGCAGCTTGTATCCGATCTGGAAGACTCGTCATTTCCCCCCTGTCTTAAGCGTTGGACCGCCAATTATCTCAGTGGTCTTCGGTCGTCTGTTGTATTCAGAAACAAAAAATCTAAAGCCAGGAAGATCAAACTTGTTTAACTTCTATATTTCGAAGCTTCCTCCTCCACCAGAAGAAGTTACGATTGTTTCTTACGCAGAGGATTGCGCGATATTGGCAACAGGTACTTCCGTTAATGAGCTGTGCTCTAAAATAAATGGCTATCTCCCCTCTCTTGTCGAGTTCTTCACCGCCCGGAGCTTGACATTGTCGCTAACAAAGTCCTAGGCGACCTTATTCACGGCGCAGGTTGGTATGGAACTAGAAATTTATGTAGGTGATCAAAAAATACCTACAGTCGCTCACCCAAAAATTTTAGGAGTGACTTTCGACACCATGCACACTTTCGCTGCCCATTCAGCTGCAGTTGTCTCAAAATTACAGAGCCGTAACAAAATCCTCAAATCACTAGCCGGCAGTACTTGGGGTAAAGACAAAGAAACGTTGTTGGTAACGTACAAGGCAATTGTTCGGCCGATTATGAACTATGCGTCGCCGGGGCTTGCAGACGTTCATTGGAGTCAGCTGCAGGCCTGTCAAAACACCGCGCTCAGAACCGCTACGGGGTGCGTCCTTATGTCTCCTATAACTCATTTACACAATGAGGTGGAAATGCTTCCAGTTAGGGAGCATAATGAAATGATAAACAAGCAGTACCTATTGAATTGTTGTAAACCACAGCACCCCAATAGGCAACTGTTTGAACTTACTCCGCCTCCTAGGACCATAAGGACGCATTTGCGTCAACATATTTAAGAGATCCGGCATTATATAACAGCACCGTTCGATCTAGAGGTGCATAAGCAGGCCTTGGAGCATATCCATACAACGTCAGTTGGCCATCAGGCCGCGCTCTGTCCGTTGAACAATATCTTACATGCCGCAACACCAAGCATTTCTGGAGAGGAGCGTAATCTTCCACGAGAGACAAGGGCCACTCTCTACACTGCCTACAACTACAATATACCCTGCCTAAAACTACAATATACCCTGCCTTCACTGCCTACAACTACAATATAAATTGCCTACACTGCCTACAACTACAATATACCCTGCCAACACTGCCTACAACTACAATATACACGGCCCACAACTACAATATACCCTGCCTACACTGCCTACAACTACAATATACCCTGCCTACACTGCCAACAACTAAAATATACCGTGCCTACACTGCCTATAACTACAATATATCCTGCCTACACTGCCTACATCTACAATATATATACCTTGCCAACACTGCCTACAACTGCTATATACCCTGCCTAATTTCCTTCGATTCTCGCCATTGGCAACACGGAAAGGGCCATAAATCTTCCGGCACAAAGTGCACAACAAAGCCAAATAACTATCAAGTTGCTTTATTTTGTCGTTACACTAAATTTTTTTTTGTATGAAAGCCAAAAATCATAACAATCTAAAATCAAAGTTACGGTATTTGTATTTATTAGTAGTTGGATGCTAAAGGAAACAAATACCAAAGTTACTTGGAAGCTGCTTGGTTTTGTTGTTACACAAAATTTTTTCTTGTATGAAAGGCAAAAATCGTTTTTTTTTTTAATTCTGTAACTGTTTATCGTGGTCAATAAATCCATAAAGTCCCGTTTACCTTACTCGATTTTTCGTTCAATTTCATGTTGATTCTGAAAATTGACTCGTGTCTTGCAAAATTGCATGCAACAAAGTTGGTAGCCAGCCGATTTTTGTTCAACTTATCATTCAACTTCTGTACAACCTGGATGTTGTTAAGTACCTACCTGTAAACCCGTGGCAGTTCTGGGTGCGGTGTTCAGAAAGATGTGCATTAAAAAAAAGGAAATAAATGAAATTTTTTTTTTAAATGACATTAACAATCGTCAAATAGTTTTGAAAAAAATTGATTAATGTAAACGGGTAGTCAATATAATTTGGAATCAGCTATACATGCAACGAACATTGATTCCAAAATTGAACAATGTAAACAGCCCTTAAATATGTCAAAAAAAATTTCCTGTACATGTGCATAAAAAAACTTTGGGGTCTTTTCATAATTAAAAAAGTTGTATACAAAAATTGATATTTGACGGAGATATGGGCTGCTACGCAAATCTTTAATTTCCCAACATTTTGAAAAAAACTAGTTACTTGGTTACGGGAGATATGTCTCATCTTTCCATAGCATTATTGTAAAACCAACTGAAGCCTAATGATACATTTACACTGCAAGTTATTTCGAGAATGTTTGTCCGCAGAATTATTATTATCAAATCAATCTGCGGATGAACGGTCTCGAAAAAACTTGGCCAAAAGTGACGCATTTGGTGCAGTGTAAACGTAGCTTAAGCGGCCAAACATTCTCGAAATAATGTAGCGAATGTTCTAAAGAATCGCTCATCTCCCAACTCTAGTGTATTTCCACCACTAGCGTCACTACCTCAACTACCCAGTGGGAAAGTAGGTACTGCATTACCTTTTTCCATGCATGAAAAGATGTATGAATTTTGTTATAAGAAAAGATCACACCAAAAGCAAGGAAGGGAGTAATGTATCGCTCAATTTTTGATTTGTAGTTTAAAAAAAAATTGTTTTTCGTGCATGAAAAGATGTACGAATTTTGTTATAAGAAAAGATCACACCAAAAGCAAGGAAGGGAGTAATGTCTCGCTCAATCTTTGATTTGTAGTTTAACAAAAAATGTACATGAAAAGATGTACGAATTTTGATGTTAGAAAAGATCATACCAAAAGCAAGGAAGGGAGTAATGTGTCGCTCTATTTTTATTTGTAGTTTGAAAACTAAAAAAAAAAAAAAAATAGACAACTTTCAAACATAAAAAAATACAATTTCAATTCATTTTGAAACTGCTGCTCGTTACGCACATCTTCATCGCTTTTTCTGCTGCTGTGAGGCTTTTCAGAAGTCGAGAGTCGACTGGACTGTTTGCTCCTGATGCCGGTGCCTTTGTGGTTTTGGTTTTTTTATTATATTTTTTTTGGTGCACTCATCTTGGTCGTAGCCCACGACGAGCTCGTCATTCAAACATTTAAAATAGGACCTTCCCCCGCTGTAGAGCCTCACTGGGTCTTAATGTCCTTGTTACTCCACAAGGAAATTTATAAAATGTTATGCAAAAATAAATATGTCCCTTGTAAAGCATCTTTTCATTCAAGAAAGGCAATGCAAGATATAATGTATCCCTTGTAGTGCATATTTTCATTCTTGAAAGGTAATGCATCTTTTCATTTATAAAAAGTAATATAAAAAGTAATGTAAACATGTATCTTTAGTTTTGTAGGCGAGCGACACATTAATTTTCCTATGACATCGCTGTAGAAAAATTCATGCATGTTTTCATGTACTAGAGTTCGCCCAGTGGTTGAAATTCAACCACAAAACCTTATTTTATCTTCCTACCTTTTTGTTATTTCTTAAATTTTCCTTTCTTTTCCATATTTTGTATATTTTTGGTTTCTATACATTCCTATTCATTTTGCCTTTTCCTCCCTCTTTACACCATTCAGTAATATAGTTTCAATGTTGATAATTATTTATTCTTCTTAGGTCGTCTTCATACGTATTTCTTTCTTTTCCTTTCCTTTGCTATCATTTGCTTTTATTTCCTTTCCCTGCCTCTCTTTTCATCTCAATTTATTTCTTTTGCTTTTCTTTCCTTCTCTTCCCTTTTATTTCCTTTCCTTATCTTCTTCGTTCTTTTCCTTTTCTTTCCTTTTCTCTTCTTTCCTTTTCTCTTCTCTCCTTTTCTTTCCTTTTCTCTTCTTTCATTTCATTTTATTTCCCTTCTTTCTTTCTTTCTTTTTTGTTCTTCTCTGTTCATTTCTTTTATTTTTCTTTTTTTTCGTTTCTTTTATTTCCATTACATTCCTTTTTCCTTTTATTTTCTTTTTCTTCCCTTTCCTTTCGTTTCCGTTGCTTTAGTTGCCTTTCATTTTATTCATTTTTTTTTTTCATTTCATTTCTTTTCTTTTATTTTTTTCTTACCTTTTTTTCTTTCACTTTTTTTCTTAAATTTCCCTTCCTGTCATTTCGTTTCATTACCTTTCCTTTCCTACCGTTTCCTTATTTTCTTTTGTTCCTTTCCGCAACTCCTTTGCTTTTCTTTTTCTTTCATTCATTTCCTTAATTTATTTTTTTTTAGCTTTTCTTTCCTTTATTTTTCTTTCTTTTTATTTTCATTTATTTTCCATACCTTCTTCCTCGCTACCTTTTCTTTCCCTTCTTTTTTCCTTCTTTCCTTTCTTTGTTTTTCTCCTTTTGCTTCTCTTTTCCACTGCTTTACCTACATTACATTTCCTTTCTTCCCTTCCTTTTTTCTTTTCAATTCCTTTCCTTTCCCTTTGATTTTTCTGTCATATTTTCCGTTCGTTACCTTAACTTACCTTTATTTTCCTTATATCTATTCCTTTCCTTTCCTATTATTTTCTTAATTTAATACTTTTATTTATTTCATTTTGTTTCATTTTTATTTATTTTACATTATTCCCTTTCCTTTCATTTCCAACAAATTTTATTTTTTTACTTTAAATCACTTTTCTATTTCTGATTTTACTTTTTTTTTAATTTTATCAATTTTCCATTTTATTTCATTTAACTAAGTCTAGCCACAAAGGGCCTTGTGCATGATATAGCTTATTTGTGCTTTTTTTCAAAAGCATTTGCTTCTATGAATCCCCACGCACAGATTTTGTTGTTGTAAACACTGTTTGTACCTAAGCTCAATAAAGTTGACGCGCTGGCTCATGTTATCTTATTGCTGCCAACAAAACAACTCACCCTACTGCAATGAATGCAAACACCACAATGCAAGTGGTCATACCTACATACATACACCCATAATAGCGGCTCTATAAAGCGAATGCGTGTATAGCACTTGTAGTGGTGTGATTTTCAAATCATATTATAATTAATTTTTTTTAATTTTTGGTTTGTTTTCAGCCACCCTACTCGGCAAAACATATCGATACATACCAAATCTTATATACCTTAGAATTGTGGTTATTGCAAAAAAGGGATGAACCAGTTATGTTTGCGCATTTATATATAATAATAGATAGTCTATAGGAGCTATACATTACTTTATGCATTGCTGTACATTACCTTTTCCCACTGGGTGAGAGCGAGAGAGGGAAAGGCAGCTCGCATCAAAACGTATTCAACAAAGTGTGCTTGAATTTGACGTTGCTCTCAATCGGAACCAGGGTATAATGTCAAACAGAAAAATATTTTAACCCACTTGAAAAAAATTTTTTCCATTTATAAACTTTTAGGAAAAAATTTGTAAATTAACTTTTGTTTTAAATTTTCAATATTTATATTTTACCTTTAAAGTCCCGTTTACATTGATCAATTTTTCATTCAATTTCATGTTCGCAAGGTGCTTCGATAGGACTCCCTGCGCGGTGCAGTTACCTATATATTCAGGATTCTTCAAAGGCGCGTTTATCAGATAATGAAAAAAATGTTCCTATAGGACACACTCCCTGGAAGGACTCCGTGCTAACTCCTCTTTTTCAAATACGCATTCCTTCAAGAGAGTTTTGACGGAGTCCCTTTTCGCTCCTTTTGTAAGCGCTCCGTACTTTGTTGGCTTGGATTCATAAAGCATTTCCTAGCTAGGATTACCAATAATGTTATACCTGCTTGACTACATAGATATCTATAACCGTTGTTGTTGTTGTAAGGAATTGTTGCCCTACCCCTAGAAGTAACGCTTTTTGACTTAATTGTCATCAAACTCTTTTAATGGGATTCCAAGGAAACCAGCAGTTTCAATAGGGTTAGGCCAGAGTGAGAATGGTGTTAAAAGAGTATGCCGAGGAGGAGGTGAATAAGTGGCTAGTGTAGTGAGGAGAAGAACCGCATACAGCTCAAACACTCGGGCCCTTTGGGGTTCAGTCTGGATAAGTTTCGCATATTACATTACCCAGATCAGAGTTGAACGAGAGTGCCTCTGGTCTATCTCGGCCGATCGTGTTCCTATGCAGCAACCGGCGGTACTTGTTGTAGCAGGACGGGAGCTAACAAAGGTGTTTTCCGTCTCTGTGTGGATACTGTTGAGGACCTGGCTATGAACCCGTTAATCAAATGGCGTTGTTTTATGGTGCCATTGTTGTGCAAAAAAACGATAAATAAAAGCAAAATTTTTTCTATTTTTATTTAATTTTTTTAAATGACATAAACTAAAGTCAAATAGTTTTCAAAGAAATTGATTAATGGAAACGGCTAGTAAATTCAATTTGAAATCAACAACACATGCAACGAAAATTGATTCCAAAATTGAACAATGTAAACAGGCCTTAATTCAAATAAGCAATACGAAAGAATATTCGGTAGCAAATTTAGAAGTATTTTATTGGTAGTGAAAAAAACTTCGGTGCCAGTGAAGAACGGTTGGAATTCAACTGTTTTGTAAGCTAAGGTAAGAAAACTGTAACCAAACATTTTTTACAAAAATCGCGGATAGTATAAGAGTAAATTATTGCTAATATTAAAGAAGAGAAAATGATACCCAATTTACATGTGGTGCACCATAAAGGATTAATTCATTTGTTATGGTTCTACGCATCTAAAATGGAGCAGTAAGGAAGTCGGTCGGCATGATGTAGTGGTGCACTGTGGCTAGTCATTGTCGGCTGGGGTGGGTTCTTGCCAACCTTACTGTCCTGCGCCATAAACAGAAAAAAGTCATATCATGCCTTTCAAACGCAGAAAAAGAAACGTTAAAATATCTCAAACGACAGTAAAAACGACATCCGCAAACCGGATGCCACGGACAGACCGTTTCATTCAAAACTTAAAAAAAAAAATACAAATGAAATGGCCGGTTAAATTTAAATTCAAACAACAACCGACTAAAAATTTAAATATCATTTTTTAAAAATCGAAATGCAACGGAAATTTAAATGGAAAATAATCGAAATAAAAAAAAATGCTCAAAAGGAAAATAAACGGAAACTAAACTGAAATCTTAAATTTAAAATCAAATGTAACTGAAACTAAAAAAAGACGTGGGAAACTAAATTTGAATTTAAATTTAAAGTAGCCGGAGATGACCGGCTACAACGGCTGAAAATAAACCAAAAATAAAGGCCGAATAATACAAAGGGGGCGCCGCGGGTATTGATGCGACGCCCGGTGCTTGGCCCACCCTCATCCATGGCCATCGACGCACCTGGTTTTCGATGGCCCCTTATTCAAAAACCCTATTACCTTCTAAATAACGAGGAACATCGCCAGCATTCAAATTTCAATTATAATAATTTTATTTTAACAATTCATTTTCGTCAAATCTTAAGTTTAATTAAACCCTAACTTTTATCCTAACCATACATATACAACCATTCGTATAAATCTGTCTCAAAACAAGGAAAATATAAATTTGCATTAATGACATAAGGTGGGTTAAGTAAGTAAATGTAAATTTATATTATTAAGAGAAAAAAATTTCCCTCAAACCCTTTATTAAGTATGCATTTGCTTATTTATTTATTTCCGAACTGAGTTATTTAGTTACTTTAAGTTTTTAGTTTATTTACTTATTGTGTTTTTAATTAAGTATTTAATTAGTTGTTTAAATTATTTATGTTTTGTTCTATATTTATTTCATGTATTTATTTATTATAGTGGCCTTTTATGTATTTTTATACCCAGCTGTACTTGTACACAGGGTATTATAACTTTGTTAGGATAACGGTTGGTTGTACAGGTATAAAGGAATCGAGATAGATATAGACTTCCATATATCAATATGATCAGGATCGAAAAAAAATTTGATTGAGCCATGTCCGTCCGTCTGTCCGTCCGTCCGTCCGTCCGTCTGTCCGTTAACACGATAACTTGAGCAAATAATGAGATATCTTCACCAAATTTGGCATGCGTACTTATTTGGGTTCAGAATAGATTGCTATTGAAAATGGGTAAAATCGGACCATAACCACGCCCCTTTTTCGATATCGAAAATTTCGAAAAACGTATAAAATGGGTTAATTCAATATTAGAAGCAGCTACAATGATAAAATTTGCAATATGTATTGATTTGGATGTTCTAAGGCCGATTTTATAAAAAATTTTGAAAAGGGGGCGTGGTACCGCCCACGTATATTTGAAGAAATTTTAAAATTTTGACTCTTAATAACTTCAGAACAGTTTATGCTAGTATAACGAAATTTCGTAGAGGACACACTATTGTTGTGGTAAATTCAGCTATAGAAAATAAACGAAATCGCTTCGCGACCACGCCTACTTTTTCATAAAAGTTATATTGAAAGGAGGTGGAAATATTGAAAAGTCCATATCTAATTAACTGATTTCGCTATAATAATATAATTTGGTACATGCATCAACTTTCATATTCTTTACATAATTTTTTCAAAATTTTGGAAAGTGGGCGTGGCACCGCCCACTTATGAGTCAAGCAATTTTTAAATTCGACTGCTAACAACTTCAGAACGGTGTGAGATAGATTTACGAAACTAGGTACCAGGCATGTTATGTTTATGTAGAGTACTACCACAGAAAATAAGAAAAATCGGTGAACGATCACGCCCACTTTATGTGCACAGCTGGGTATGTAATGTTCGGTTTCACCCGAACTTAGACTTCCTTACTTGTTATTATTGTGGTTTTAGTTTATGTGACGTTTTGCTTTTAATTTATTAAATTTATATACCTTAACTTCAAAAGTCATATTTATCCCTTTTATTATCTAAACTGTTATTTCTTTTTTTTTTATGTTTTAGTTTAAATTTAGTTGAAATTCCCCCTTTTTAACCTACTCATTTAATTTAATTTTATTTATGAATCCATATAAAAATTGTTTTCTTCTCTCGAAATTTTCTTTTCTCAACAACGGTTTAAGCTATTCTTCCCTTACTTCCATTTACAATTCAGTTCCCCATTTCGTTTGTCCCTAATCTAACCTTACCCTAATCCAATTTTATTTCCTTATTTATTTATTATTACTTTAATTCTCCTATACATATGTACTTAAATAATTTTAATTAACGTGCTAATTGGCACGGACTCACCGGAGTGTAGTGGTTGTTATTGTTTTTGTCATTATTGGTGTTGTCTTTGCTGGTATTGTTGTTCTTTGTTGTTGTTGTTGGCGCTTGTTGCGCTTAGTTGCGTTTGCAGTGGGCCTTTACCACGGAGGCCTCACTGTTATTGATGTAACTGGTGTTGTTGTTGTAGCTGGTTGTTTTTTGATGTTGTAGCGGGCTGTATTAGCTGCCCGTTGTTGTCATTGCAGTAGGCCTATATGAGGCGGTCTCACTGTTGTTAAAGCTGGTTGTTTTTGGCGCTTATATGCGAGTTTTTGTTGGACAGGTTGTTGTTATTGGCGCTTATATGCGCCTCGTTGTTGTTGTTCTTGATGTAGTGGGCCTATATGAGGCGACCTCCCTGTTGTTGTTGGCGTTAATTGGCGCCTTTTGTTGTTGTTGTTGTTATTGTCCTTTGGTACGCGCTGTTGTTGTTGTTAGCGCTTGTTGTTGGCGCTTATTTGCCCGTTGTTATTGTCGTTGCCGATGCAGTGGGCCTTTGGCCAGGCGACCCCACTGTTGTTGTTGTCGTTAATATGCGCCTTTCGTTGTTGTTGGCGCTTATATGCGCCTTGTTGTTGTTGTCCTTTGCTACGCGCTATTGTTGTTGTTGGCGCTTGTTGTTGGCGCTTATTTGCGCTTCTAATTGTTGTGGCTGGTAGTTGTGGTTGTTGCGCGTTGCAGTGGGCCTTTGACCAGGCGACCCCACTGGTAATTGTTGTTGTTGTGTTGGCGCTTGCTACGCGCAGTTGTTTTTGGTTGGCGCTTATATGCGCCTTGTTGTCGTGTTGGCTGCGCTTATTGGCGCGTTTACGGCACTTGTTACTAGCGCTTGCTAGCGCCTGGTACAGCGCTTGTATGGAGGTGGCCTCATTGGTGTTGTGTCTGTCGAGAATATAAGTGAAATTGAGGAAGTCATTATATAAGTATCTTCTTCTTCTATATGTATAAAATTCAAATTATGTATCTATGTACGGACACAATTGGCTCCTAAACGAATAAGCCGATCGTAACCAAATTTTACACATGCACTGGATATCTTCCAGGGATGGTCACAGGCTAATTTTTTATTTTTTTTTATATATATTGGGGGCGTGGCACCTCCCATACGAATGGAATTTTTCATAGTCGATATCTCTGGAAGTATTTAGGTTAGGCGACTGAAATTTGGTGAGGGGCTATATGAGATCGATCCCTAACACCTCCAAAAAAACTGGGGATAACGAAAAAGGGGGCGTGGCACCTCCCATACGAATGGAATTTTTCATAGTCGATATCTCTGGAAGTATTTAGGTTAGGCGACTGAAATTTGGTGAGGGGTTATATGAGATCGATCCCTAACACCTCCAAAAAAAACTGGGGATAACGAGAAAGGGGGCGTGGCTCCTCTTATATGAAGGAGATAGGGATATGGATTAAAATAGATATAGGGATCGGGTTAGAGAAACATGCAGGGAAATAAATTTGTGGCAGGACAACGTCTGCCGGGTCAGCTAGTGTATAATAAATTTACCCACTTACCCAATATAAATCTTATTTCGCAAATTATATTTTTTTCCTTTTTTTCCATTAATAGTTTAGCACATTTTTTTTCTTTGCACTTACTTATTTTTTTTTTTCACTTTTAGAGGGGCACGTTCGTCGCTGTCTCGCGCTAGACACTTTTTGATTTGCCGGTATACGTGCAAAATCTCAACAGTGCCAAGAAGATTCCAATATCTTTCCACTAACGGCACTATAAGTTTGGAAATCTTCCGTTCGCTGTGATGTGATGTAATTTCTGGGTTGCCATGTTGCGCGATGCAAACGGTTATTACCATCAGGACTCGAAACTACAATTTTTCTTAAAAGTACCAAATTTTATAAAAATGTAGTAAAATTTAAAAAAAATGGATTATATGAAAAAGGAAACTTGATTATTACCGGAAAATGATTAATAATTTTATTGATCTTGAATTCGATAGAAAAGGGAATTGATAAGAAACTTTTGTTGTTGTTGCTATATTAAAGCAAAATGAAAATAACGCAGTTGAATCTAGTAGTGAAAATTATTTACTACCTTTTTGTTGGGAATTTAATTCTTGTGAGATTAATTGGATAAATTCTATTTCTTCAAGAGTTTTGTCCCAAAAGAAGAAATAAAGGTCTATTGCCAACTTGATAAGCCCGCTGTGTCCTATGTTCTGCCCTGTTTTTGGACGCAGTATTTCCTTAAGAAGACAGAAAAGTAGTAGATTTTGGGTAAAGCGTAGTAAGGTAAAATTTACTGCTATCGTATTAGGATTCGTGTTGACGTTCTTTGAACACGCCTTTATTTAAACTTTACAAATAACAAATATAAATACAAAAACATTATAATATTAGCGCAGTTAAATATTGCGCGTTAAAAAACTCGTCTTTTCTCCACTCTGTCGTCACTCTGCCCCCTTTTTTGCCGAAAATGATTGACTTCTCCCCTTTTGCTATGATCGATTTTAAGCCGCCAATCAGCGATTGACACGTTGGCACCAGGATTGCCGGACTTCAATTAAGGTTAAGTGGCGCAGACGTTGCCAGATGATGTGAAATGAGCAGTAGACGAGAGTCAGGCCGTATCTTACTTAACACTCCCCCCTGGTGTTGCCTGGCTAGGCTTCACCAAGTCATTCAGGTCAAGAACGGCCAATTTCGTCGCCGGCCTTTCATACAGGCCCGTTATGGTCTTAACCGTGGCGCTTCTTACCTGGCCATCTTTGCCCTTTCGAACTTCGATCACCCTGCCTTTGGGCCAACAGTTTCGGGGGCTGTTGGGATCGACGATAAATACTATGTCGCCTACTTCAATGGGCTTGACCAATTCAAACCATTTAGAGCGACGAGTGATGATTGGTAAATATTCATTAACCCATCGTCTCCAAAACGAGTTTGCTATTTGTTGAGAGGCATACCAGCCTTTACGTAGAGTAAATCCATCAGCGGAGACTTCAGATAAAGGTTTTACGCTTACCGAGCCACCAATGAGGAAGTGGTTCGGCGTCAATGCATCTTCGTCGCAACTCGATATTGGAATATATGTGAGCGGCCTGGAGTTGACGACCAATTCGGCTTCCATTAGTGCCGCCCGTAGTATTTCATCGTTGATTTTCTGGTTTTGCAATATGGCATACAAAACATCTTTCACCGAGCGCACTAACCTCTCCCATGCGCCGCCCATATGGGGTGAAGCTGGTGGAATAAATTTCCAGGTCATGATAGAGCTGGTGAATGCTTTAACGATTTTGTTCCTGTCGACCATTGCAAATGCAGCTCTCAGTTCTTTTTCCGCTCCTCGAAAGTTGGTGCCGTTGTCGCTCCAAATCTCGATAGGATTTCCTCGTCTTGCTATGAAATTGCGCATAGCGAGGATGCAGGAATTTGTCGAAAGGGTGTGCGCTATTTCGATGTGGATCGCTCTGGTCGTGAGACACGTAAACAATACCCCGTATCGTTTTTCGTTGCTTCTTCGTATGCTCACCAAAACCGGGCCAAAGTAGTCCACCCCCACGTACGAAAATGGTCGATGAAATGCGGCGACCCTAGCGTGGGGCAGATTTCCCATTCTCGGTGGATTTGGTTGTGCGGTGTTTATCTTGCAGAATTGGCAGCGGCGCTTCACTTGATTGACAATTACTCTAAGTCGAGCACCCAGTAACGTTGTCGTATATCATTCACCACCGTTTCTGAATTTCTATGATGAAATTTGACGTGGCTGTCGGACACGATCAGATGCGTTACATAATGATGCTTTGGAAGTACTACCAAGTCGTCACCTTCGGTCTTATTATAGCGAGTGGCAAGTCGAATTATGTTGTTGTTGTCCAGATATGGAGACAGCTTATACAGCGAACTAGATCGTTCTACGTACTTTCCATCTTTGAGGGAAAACAGCTCATCTTTAAAGGTGTCAAACTGAGCCTGTTTCCAAAGCATTATTTCCGCAAGCTGAAAGTCCTCGGACTGGGGTGTACGATAGCTTGTTTCCACGTCTGGTGTGTTCCTTACTCGGTTTAGCCAAATTTTTGCACAATATATGACTGCTGCAGTCGTAGTTAGCAATCTACGCCAGGTGGAGTGTCGCGTTGCGTCCATTTTAATAAATTTGCTGAATTGGTTTTCTTGGTGCAATCCTACGTATTGTGCGCGAAGCTCTTCAGTAGTAGCTGCATTACCGATCCGGCTTTGTTTTGGCCACAGCTCTGGTTGAAGTTTTAAGAAATTGGGACCATTGAACCATCGGGTGTTCACGCCGATCTCAGGAACTTTTTTCCATTTAGTTGCTTCATCAGCTACGTTATCATGTGTTGATACCCAGTGCCAGTCACATGGATCCGTATTTTCTAAAATTTCGCTTATTCGATACGCAACGAACTGCTGATAACGACGGTGATCACTATTGATCCAAGAGAGAACCGTGCTAGAATCTGTCCAAAAATGGCATTTCTTAATAGGAATAGTGTGATATTCTATGATGCTCTTGGCTATGCGTGACCCTAACACAGCCGCTTGCAATTCCAGACGAGGAATTGTTAGCATCTTAAGTGGAGCCACCCTGGTTTTCGAAGCGACCAGAACGCAATGGACATCGTCGCGGACGTTGTATCTAAAGTAGCAAACAGCTGCATATCCGTGCACACTTGCATCAACAAACGTGTGTAGCTCAAGGTCGGGATATTTCGCAAATTCTTGCAGAACGTAACAACGTGGAATCTTAATGTCTTCCATTTTTGGCAAGTTCTTTATCCATCGCAGCCAGTTTACGTAGACTTCATCAGGGATAGGCTCATCCCACAAACAACCGCTTCGCCAAACGTCTTGCATGATCACCTTAGCATACATCACAAAGTATCCAATTAGACCTAGAGGATCGAATATGGTCATGATCAGGCTTAGCACCTCCCTCTTCGTAGGGCGTCGGTTTGTGTGTATTAAGTTGTTGTTTCGCATTCGTTCAGACATTTTGAATGTAATGCAGTCTTCTGTAGTCGCCCACCACATGCCAAGCACCTTCTCAGTGCCCATTTCGTTATCCATGTCGAGATTTAAGTCCTCTTCGCATTCGGCATTAAGTCGCTTCAATACCGTTCTGGAGTTGGACACCCAGTTACGGATATGAAATCCACCCTTTTCGTGAATTCGTTGTACTTCCGTGGCCAAATTAAACGCCTGTTCCTCGTTATCTACGCTATCGAGCATGTCATCCACATAATGACTGTTTGTGATACACCGCACCGCTTCAGGATACCGATCCTCATGCTCTTTCGCATTAGTATTTTTCACATATTGCGCGCAGCTAGGAGAGCAGGTCGCACCAAATGTCATTACGGTCATTACATATGTCGATGGTTGTTGTTCTCCACGGTCGTACCACAAGAAACGCTGATAATTTTGGTCCTGGGCTCTTACCATTACTTGGTGGTACATCTCAGCGATATCCCCGCCGATTGCAATACTCCTCTGACGAAACTTGCATAACATTGAAAGAAGCGACGTTAGCTGGTCAGGGCCTTTCAACAACAAGGAGTTTAGCGAGATGCCGTGGACTTTAGCTGCTGCGTCCCAGACCAACCGCACCTTAGTAGGCTTGTTGGGGTTCATTACCGGGAATATTGGTAAGTACCAACAGTTTTCGACCTCTATTTCGTCAGGCAATAATTTTCGGATGTACCCTTTTATGCAACAGCTGATAGTGGCGAAGGGTACATCCATCGACACCGCATATCCCCTTGACTTTACAATTGAACGTGTTGTGTGACGCAGGCACCGACGGCATAGTTTGTGCTTGCGCACAATATCCCATCTATCCGTTCGTGACATTTCCTTGAACGAGATACAATTAAAGATAGCATGGCCGTCAGATTTACATACGATACAGCTTACCAATTTAGGTCCCTCGCCGGCTTCAGAGTGTGTATTCAGCACGCCACGCTTACGTTCCTTTTGCGATGATGTCGGAAGAATTACGCTGTTGGCGCCTTGGGCCAGTTGGAACAACCAGCTGCTGAAATGTTCCAGATTGCTTTCTGCCAAATTCAGTTTGTGCATTCCCCAAAATGCTTGATAAATCGCGGGCAGCTTTGTTACCAGTTTTTGTTCCAGTTCTGGATTATTAAGGTGCATATGAAGACCCGATGCTTTCATGGACGCGCAGACATTTTGTAATTCAAGCGCGAAGTTGACCAAACCATCCAAGTTGTCTTGTGTTAGAGAAGGCATGTTGCGGATTTGTTGGAGCAAAACGCTTATGATTAGCTCGGGTCTACCAAACTTCATCTTCAGTGTTGCTATTACCTGTGGCACACTTTGAGCATGCAGCAATAGGTTTTTGACGGATTGACGAGCTGGACCCTCTAGAGCCTTCCGCAGCCTGATTATGTTCTCATCTTGAGAGAATCCACAAATTTCGGTGGTTTGATTATACGTTGCAAAGAATAGTGGCCACTCTTCTGGCTTTCCGCTAAATTTTGGTAGCTCCTTACCTACACTTGTACACTCTAAACTTTTTTGTTGAATTTTACAGCGATGATATCAGTAAATTTTTGTTGACTCTCTCACTGTTGCTTGAAATTGCAATAATTTCTGTTTATTTTCTGCTTTAAGTCGCAAAAGGAATAAATTTAAACACAAATTACAGCAAACTTTCATTTCACAGCTGAAAATGAACATAAAATTGCGCAAACTTTTTTTTGCGCACAAAAAATACGAAATAAACAAACCCTTTGTTGCGTGAAGCTGAAGCGCACAGTCAAATATGCGTAATTCCTCTCAGCAAGCGCTTGTTGATTAGCGCTCTCTTTTCTCATTTCAGTTGAAATAAGAATTTCAGTTGAAAGTGTTGCGGTAGCGTGGCGCAAAAGAAAGTATTATAATAAATAAATATAGTAAAATAAATAATTATAAATAAAATATTGTTAGTGATAAGAAAAATGTTTAAGTGCAATATATGTAAAAGTGAATTTGCTATGTAAAAGTGAATTTTGCTAGTTTTCATCCTTTTTATATATATATATATATATATATAGTCCTTCATTTTAATGTATGAATACATGTATTTTCTTATTGTTAACATGATATTAAATACTTTTGTTAATTTACTATATTTTCTGTTGTTTTAATAAAAAAAATAAAATAATTTTCATCCTTTATAACCTTCAAATTCCAGCAATAATTTAATTCTTTTCACAAATTTCGCTATTTTTTTTTAAGTATGTGTACATATAAGTAAAAGAAGTTATTCTTGCTGGAATTTGCAATTTTAATGGTGGCCCATTTTGACTGTGAGCTACTGTATATTTTCAAATTAAACATTTTTGGCTTTAAACATAAAAATAAGTGAGAGAGAGCGCGTAGAAAGCGCTGCAAATTTAAGCAGCTGTGTGTGTATGGAATTACACATTTTTCGCTTTAATCAATCAACAAAAAAATGCGTATATTAACATGCGTGAATTTAGACATAAACAGTCGGTAAAGTGTTGCCTACCATTATCGCTGTAAAATTCAACAAAAAAGTTTAGAGTGTACGCGCAGCGAGTTGGTTGCGGGTCAATCGACGTTGGTAATTGGCATGCGGTACTAGAATTTCTTCTTGCGCACCGCTGGCTGGAGCAACTACGTTGGGTAGCCACAGAGCGGTTGCCTGTTGTGGTATTTGCTGCGTCGGGATGAATTGCGAACGTTGGGTAGGAGCAAATTGTTGTATTGGACGCTGTACGGCGGGCTCATCTTCATCACACTCACTCTCGGAGTCAGTTAGCTCCATGCGTTGCAGCAATTCTTTACGCTTGTTCAAGAGCTCTTGCCTCTGTCTCAATATTTCCGCCTCTTCCCTAAGAATCTGGTCTTCTTCTTCCAATCGCGCCTTACTAGCAGCTGATCTGCGAGATGATGTGGAGCGTGTTGATTTGGCTGGACTCGGAGGGCGATCTTGGTCGCTGTCGGCATCTATTGCACCACTTGGCGACTGTTGTGATGTGCCGGGTTGACTTCTAAATTGTTGTTGTTCAACGTTATTACTATGGCTTCCTGGGAGAGTGGGCGCACTTGATGATATTAGCGACAAAGCCTTGGCGTCAATATTACTAGGAGCAAAAAGCGATTGCTTCGATGTAATTCCATCAATAAACCTAGTATTTTCGGTAGCTACATGTGATATTTGAGCCAACTTGGAAGTGGCTCCTGTCCCGATTGTAGCTTTCGATGTGGGAGTGATGGTTTTATCATTGCCGGTGCCATGGGTAGCATCACTTTTTGGTTCTGCTGGAAGACTTGGGTTGCAAACCCACTGGTGTTTTTTGACATTGCTTCCAATTTGGGCGCATTTTTTGTGGTATCTTTTGCCACATTCCGTGCATTTTATCATGTGCGGATTATTCACGGCAGAACAAAGTGGGCAGCTGTATAATTTTGCATTGGCCCCAGTGATGGTGTTATCAGTGGCTGACATGATAGATTGGGCAGAGTTTTTTAATTTGTTGACGTTCTTTGAACACGCCTTTATTTAAACTTTACAAATAACAAATATAAATACAAAAACATTATAATATTAGCGCAGTTAAATATTGCGCGTTAAAAAACTCGTCTTTTCTCCACTCTGTCGTCACTCTGCTCCCTTTTTTGCCGAAAATTATTGACTTCTCCCCTTTTGCTATGATCGATTTTAAGCCGCCAATCAGCGATTGACACGTTGGCACCAGGATTGCCGGACTTCAATTAAGGTTAAGTGGCGCAGACGTTGCCAGATGATGTGAAATGAGCAGTAGACGAGAGTCAGGCCGTATCCAAAGAGAATATATCAACAAGAGCCGTCACTCGTTATAAATGCAAGGAAAAAGATGGATGCCGTTTTCTTTCAGGGTTTCGGTAATTTTGTTTTCCTCAGTTTTGTAAATTCGACAGCTAGTAAATTTTTGTTTCGACTCTTGTGTTATTTCAATTCTCGTCTATTTTCTTTTACATATTTTGTTCTGATTAGACAATAACATATTTATATCGAAATTACCGAAACCCTGAAAGATAACGGCATCCATCTTGTTCGTTGCTTTGATAACGAGTGGTGGCTCTTGTTGATATATTCTCTTTGCCGTATCTTACCTAACAATTCGAGTCCTGAGGCACGCACCTGTTTGCGCGCGCAAAATTTTTGCTGTCCGGTTCATGTGGATGGTGTGTTCCCTGGGTGCCCCGGGTAACCCGAAACTGCTGGATTGGGGAATTGCAAACATTTTATACTCCAAATCCGATTGGTCACTTCAATGCTAATGGGATGAATTTTGCCAAACAAGGTATGATTGAAAAAGGACGTGACTCTCATTCGAAAGCAGAAGATAATGTCCAATTGAAAAATCTTTAACCGACTTTTGTTTTAAATTTTCACTATTTGTATTTTATCTTTAATTCAATGACCAGACAAAATGATAGTTAATTCGGTAGCAAATTTGTAGCATTTAAAGCGTTTTATTGATAGTAAGTAAATTTCGGTACCAGTGGCGAACGATTGGAATTCAGCTGTTTCGTAGGCTGAGATAAGAAAGCGGTAGCCGAACAAAAATTTTTTTTTTTTCAAATTGCGGATGCTATAGGGTTAATTTATTGTTAATATTGAAGAAATAAAATGGTAACCAGTGAACATGTGGCATGCCATAGGGGTTAATTAATTTGTTTGACCTACCAGTCCCTCACACGAGAATCGTATTCAACTGTCAATCACACCCTGCCCACTACATTTTGCGCATACTTAACTAAATTCAATCACAAAATGATAACACCAATAGGTCTATTCCCCCTTTGCTGACACATTCACGGGCGCCCGCAAGTATCCATAATTTCGCCCGCAGTTTACCCCGGCCACTCCAGGAACACACCACATACTTATTTTCATGGAAATTAAAAGTTCCGTTCATTGTGTATCAATACCAAGTGTGAACTCTTCTTTTGACAACACACATTAAAATGTCGGTTTGTTTACATCCTGCACATATTAAAATGTCGCCAGCACCGAATAACAGAAAAGCAAATGGCGTTGTTTAACATCCTGCACACATCAACATGGCGGTCTCCTATCTTTTACCTAATGGTAGAAAGAGATGGGAAGATGGAAAGAAGTGAGACAAAAAAGGAAATTAAAAACAGGTGACTAAACTCACTTTGAAGTTTTCACGACTATGTCTATGATATCACACTTGTTATTAACCACAATCTCAAACAGGTGTTAAACTCATTTTGGAATTTTGGCGTTTATCGTCAAGTGGATTCACTTGGTATTTATGCACAATGGTTCCGTTATTGGTACCTTTCCATTCCATGGGAATATTTGGTGCTGCCAGCTGTGCACAACCATACCAACTCAAGAAAACAATCGATAAAAGTCGAACCGGAGCGTGAATCTAAACTGTCAACTAAAACCCGCGAGTAATGCCCAATCACCCTAAACCACAATGAATTAATCGAAGGCAAACCATAACAGGCCTGCTTCGCTTCGAGAACGGTCAATGAAGCGAACAGGAAGAAGGTTTACCTGCGAGATCGCCATTTCTGGAAATTAAACCAAAACGTGGGGCGCGACTCACCCCTAGATAAGAGTCTCTAGTTCTACCACGAGCTAGCCGGGCAAAAGAAGATTCGCCAGATAAAAAGAGAAAAAAAAAAACAACTGAATTACAAAGTTAATGTCAAATCCGGTGGGGTAATCAGCCCTACCCTGCATCTCGCTTGCTTCGCTTACTAATCCTTGTAACGATGACCCGCATTACGATTGAGTCGAGATGTGAATGGAAAAATGGATACAATTTCGAACTTAACTAGTTAGTGAGAATTCAGAAAGGAAATCTCGATTTGGGGTAAATTACTATTAAAGTACAAAGAAAAATTAATATTTGAAGTCGCCGGTCCACCACGTTGAGGCAAAACGATATTACAGTACCAGTCACTAAAGCAATTTGTGAATGGAGCACAAAAAAAAAATTATTAATGGAGAATACGCTCTGAGTGGAATGACCCACTTCGAGAGAAAAAATTATTATCATGCCACGTATAAAATTAGTGAACGCCTTTGGGTTCAGTTAGGCTTCCCACCAAGTTATCTCTTGGTAATCCTAATGGAAATTGAATTATGAAATTTATGATATAGCCATCGAGGCCTTCCTACCAACTCCTGAAAGAATAGATTAAAAGAATATGTACTGGGTAGTAACTGCTTTGCTCGATTAGAGCAAGATACTGACGAAGTCGTTCGGCAAGGAAAATATGCGATTCGCGTCGATATGCAGGATAGGGCGGATTTTAAGAAAGTCAGGTAAAATGTTCGGACTGGCCTACATATCTTCTCCTATAAAATGCCAAAGTCATGCCTGTAAAATAACTAGCTTCAAATTCTGCGTCCGACCCCAAATCCTAGACTGGTTCCAGTTCCCGAACTATCCGGCTTTCAACGCGTATCCGGTTACCTTGATCATCTACCCCGTGTACCTGCTTCAAGGAGATAAAGATTTAACCACTGCCCGTTACCCGTAATAGGGGCCGTAGTTAATCTCTACCTGCCCTAAAATAGACTGGCCCATAAGGCTTAGAGCTAATTTGCATAGAACTCTGAAGGATCCACTTCCATACAAAGTTTGTTGAACGAATTACGATGCAAACATTTTAAATCATGTTTAACATTTGGAGCGGCCATCTCACAAAGTTCTAAGCATTTCAGCCTTCATTGACTCACTATGCCTTTTGATCGCCCAATATAGCGTCCGACGCTTCTAAGTCTACCTGGTTCGGAAACTGAAACCACTCCGAAACTCCGGGAACCGGATGCAGATAATGAGAGATAATCCTCTACAAAAGCTGACTGCTATGGCCTAGTAGCCAGTAAATGTTATTTTGTTTCAAAATACTAAAATTGGAAAGTCCGATGTTGCGGTGGTTTCTCTATTTGTTTAGGCCAGAGACGCCTACCCCCCTTCCGTGCCAGACATAGCTGGGCTTACCCGCTGTCCCCCCTACTAGTCCAACCCCGCACGCTGGACCTAGGACAGGCTCTTCTAAAAAGAACACTTGCTCTGTGGTTTCTCGCCCCCCAGAATTGGGCTTCCAAAAATGTAGTTTGCTTTTTGTTTCTTAGTTTATATGGCTTTGCGGCGTAGACATTTGTTATTGGAGAACTCGTCAAAACTCCCAAAGACAATCCGCTAACGAGGATTGCCAGGTCCTCCACTGCTTCCGATGAAAGCGATGTGGACTCCCTATGAAATCGGTGCTCGGGGAGAATACTGGGCGACTGCCAAAACGCCCAGATCGAAATGGTAAATTTGAAAAAAAAGAAAAACGTTTAAAATCTTGGTTATTGTGGACGAATATCCGAAGCATGGAAGCGGCCTATCAATTTACCCGTCAGGTCCTCTAAGTCATACAGCGCATTACCCACTTTTCGACGAACTCGGCACTTAGGATATTTCGGCAGGAATTTCGCGTTTATGCCTTGTTTAAAACTGCTCAAACCAAAATTTTTCCTAAAAACCTCCTGACCTTCCCTATAGTTCACTAGTCTAGAACGTTTATTATATACCCGCACTGCTCTATCCTTTGCCTGGTCTAAATTCTTACGAATTTGCTCGCGGATGTTTGCTAACTTGTCTACTCTGCTTGCTATAGGGACTTCATCCTCCTTAAGACTACCGAGTTTCTCCAATATAGTATACGCTGATGCATGCTGGACCATGTTCTGACCATATAATGCAAAGTACGGAGAGCACTGAATGGAAGTATGAAAATCACTTCGTAAAACTGCTAAGATCTCGGGTATATGTTTGTCCCAGTCCGTATGATCCTGTCTACCCCTAAGGAAAATTCTTATTTTTGAAACAATT
This sequence comes from Campiglossa producta, assembly GCA_964058755.1. Lineage (NCBI taxonomy): Eukaryota > Metazoa > Arthropoda > Insecta > Diptera > Tephritidae > Campiglossa > Campiglossa producta. The sequence goes on from CAXKVI010000003.1 coordinate 54,288,634, forward strand.
TCTCGGTTTACGCGTTCCGACGCGTTAGCTTGCGGAGAGTATAGCCCTGTCCTAATATGGGTTACCCCGTAGTTACTTAGAAATTGCTTCATTTCCTTAGAGATAAACTGTTTACCATTGTCGCTATGGATATACTCAGGGACCCCGACAGCTGGAAAAACCTTAGAGCTGAAGTAGTTCATAACATTTCCAGTCGTAGCCCTCTGCATGGGTTTTAACCAAACATACTTTGTAAAATGGTCCAATATTATAAAAAGAAACTGATTCCGCCGTTTAGATCTAGGATAAGGCCCCAAAAAGTCGCAATAAAACCGCTGAAATGGCCTTTCCGAAGTGAAAGTCTGCGCTATAGGTGGTCTGGACTGTTGATTTGTCGCCTTTACTGCCTTGCAGGTATCACACCTGCCCACGTATTTCCGAACGTCCTTGACCTGCCCTGGCCAGAAATAGTTTTGTCGAACGCGTTCCAAAGTCTTTTGCCACCCTCCATGGTAGCTTCTGTTTGCGTCATGTGCCAGACGTATCGCCTCCTCGGTTAACCCTGACGGTAGCCACAATCTCCATAGCGAGTCCTCCTCATCCTCCACACCTTTACGAAATTTAACCCTTTTGAATATTAGACCGTCAATTAGTTTTAAATCCGGCAGAGAGTCCTCATTGTCCACAATTGTTTGGGACAGATCTTTATACTCTGCGCTTTTAAATTCCGGTGCCTCTAGATCAATTTCATAAGGTGTGGGAGGATAATTCAACTCATCCACGTCAAAACGAGAGGGGTACAACATTCAATGTGCCCTTGCGATGTTCCATCGAGAAGTCATAGCGCTGTAACAGAAGGGACCACCTAGCCAACCTGCCACTCAAGTCCTTTTGTGTCATCAACCATTTGAGACTTGAATGGTCAGTGATAATTCGGAATGGCAAACCCTCTACATATGGTCGGAAACGGTTGACACTGACTATGGCTGCCAGGCATTCCAGCTCGGTCACTGTATAATTGCGCTGAGCATTGTTCAGCTTTTTTTAGACAAATACGATTGGATGCTCAGCGCCCTCATCATCGACCTGGAACAACACACCACCCACGCCTATCTTCGAAGCATCACACTGTATAACAAACTCTTTAGTGAAATCGGGTTGGGCCAAGACAGGAGCGGAACTCAGGGCTACCTTCAGCTTCTCAAAAGCTTCTATTGCCTCAGGAGTAAGTTTGAAAGGGCCTAGCGACTTTCGAAGGCAATCGGTCAAAGGGCCTGCTAAATCAGCAAAATTTGTAATAAACGCCCTATACCAATTCGCCATGCCCACGAACCTACGAACCTGCCGAGGAGACTTAGGGATTGGGAAACTCTTAACTGCCTCTATCTTCCCTGGATCTACCTTTAAGCACCCGCTTCCTATCAAGTATCCTAAATATCGAATTTCCTTCTGACAAAATTTGCTCTTCTTCACATTGATGGTCAGGCCCGCATCCTTCAAGCACTTCGCCACTTCCGCCAATAATTTCAGGTGGTCCTCAAAGTTCGTGCTGCATACCATCAAATCATCCAGTAGACGAAGACATTCTCCCGCAACCGCGAGGGAATTGCCTTGTCCATAAGCCGGCTCATCGTCTGCGGTCCATTACATAACCCAAATGGCATCACTTTATAGTGGTACAGGGGCTTCCCCGGAACTGCGAATGCGGTTTTCTCCTTTGAAGACTCCGTCAGTTTAATCTGAAAGAATGCATCCTTCAGATCAATACCACTGATAAAGTGTGTGTCCTTTAGCCTGCTCAACAGACCGTTGATATGAGGCAAAGGGTATGAATCCTTTTTAGTTACCGCGTTGACTTTCCTGGAGTCTATGCAAAGCCTAACCTTCCCTGGTTTCCGAACCAAAACCACGGGACTACACCAGGGTGAGTTTGATTCCTCTATAACCCCCATTTCGAGCAACCTTTCTATTTCACTAAAAGCTTCGGCTTGCCTCGGTGGCGAAAGAGGAAAATGTCTACTTTTAATTGGAACCGCATCACCCGTATCAATGTGATGTTCGACTAGCTTGGTTTGCCCCAGACCTAACTTCTCAAACGATGGAAACATATCTACTAACCTTTGCAGTCTGGCCTTTTGGGCTCGTGTCAACTCATGGAAATTATGTTCGTCCCCCTTTTCTTCGACAACCTCTAGGCATGCTATACTTGGAAATATTTCAGGAGCTAACGCAAAAGCTCTCCAGAAGTCAACTCCGAAGTAGGCTTCTTGAATAAGGGAAGGAACAAGATAGAAACGAATAATTTTGGTTGTGTTTTTGAAAGTCACTGGTAAAGAAATAGAACCTAATATTTTCTGTTTGCCGCCACCCACTGTATACACAAAAGCCTGTAATGGATGGTACTTAAGTCCATTTGTGTCCAAAAACTTCTGACAATCTTTGCCGAGGATGGAGACATTCGCACCCGAGTCCAGCAGTCCAACCAGAAAACTATTTTCAATTTGCACACGTACTAAAGGTCTTTCATCCTCAGTAATCATTAACGTTGTGCTTTGCAAAAGTTTACGCTCCTGAACACGACTATGATACCTCTTCCTACATTTCAAAATATTTCCGGACACAAATGACTCTGTATTATTTTGGAAAATCCTCGACCTGACTAGCTCGTAGTTATTGACCCTGTACTCCAAACTAGGTGAAATTTGCGCTTGACAAGCAACATCCCTACTATGATTTTTTAAAATGCAAATTGGTTTCGAATTGTTAAAATGCGCAATTGGACTATCACAATCGGAGCCATCCGAGCTGTCGGTACTATCAGGAAAAGTTACAATAATGTTTGGCTGGTCCTTCGCCAGGGTGCCACTATCCTTCGGAAGCTCACCACTTCCATTCGACTCACTGTTTGCGCGGGACCTACCACTTCGTTCAGTACACGAGGCAACTCCTGGTGTACTGGCTGATATGGGGGCTATGGCACCGAACGAGTTTCCCCCATCTTCTCGCTCGGTTTCCCTGTCTCCGATGATCTCTTGGACATTTTGGAGTCAACACTCCCCTATTGCCGCACTTAAAACAAAACTGATGTTTGACTGGCTCTTCACAGTAGATATACGAATGCCCCATAGCCTGGCAATTCCAACACTGGATTCCGGAATAGTCTGGTTTCCTGTTCCTTCGATACTCCAAAGCTTCGAGCTGCGGGTCCACTTCACCATCTTCGTTCCATCCTAATATCCTGTGCTATTGTGCGAGCTTCATTCACATGCCGTCCAGTATAGGTTGTTCCCAAGATTTTGCTTTCCTTTAGTATCTGCTCTCCTTTCCGTGCTACATCGCGGAGGTCATGTAAGGTCCTCACTCCCGCATTGAAAAGCATCAGCTTTAGACTGCTGTTGACATTTCTTTTTATGATGTCAATCAGCAGAGCTTCTGGCAATGGCTCCCTAAGACGCGCATTTAAAGCCACTATGTTAGTATGGAACACATCGTATGACTCAGTCGGCGTTTGCTTTCGCATCGAGATATCCATCATGATCTCGGGGTCACTTTTCAACGTTCCAAACTCACGCTTTAAGGAGTAGCACAGAAAGTCATATGTAGCATTAGGGTTCTGCTTCGTAAACAACCAGTACCATTCTTCTGCACGTCCTGAGAGAAACAAATGGAAACTCGCCATTATTTGTTCCGAAGAACATTGGGTCCTTTCGCATAGGGTATCCAACTTAAACAGAAAGTCCGCCACGCTTCCAGTCCCATCGAAGGAAACCTTCCAGTCTTGGGGTTTCACCGCTATGCTACCAGAAACGAAGTTAGCATGGTTGCTTGCGAAGGTCTGTGCATGGTTTCTCTCGTCCCTAGTATTGTTCCTGGCATGGCTTGGGCCTTGTGAAGTTCCAACTGCCGCGCGAAGTATGTCCATATTTTCCCTGATGGTCCGCATCTCGTCCCTCATCTCCTCCTGGGAAGTCCTAAAGAGATGATGCAACACGTGTACCCAAGAGTCTGAAGGAGGCGCATTGTTGACCTGCGGTTGAGGAGCCATCCTATCGCCCAAATTGTTAAGAGGCATAGGATTTCCTAACTGAGCGCCAGCTCCATCCTGTATGCCTGTCACCAAGCTAGTCGGAGGATCGAAGAGATTCTGCATTTGCTCTACTCCAATGGATGTGTCAAAGCCATTACTACAGCCTGGTTTATCAGCTTTCTGATTGGAACCAGGAGTTAAGACAAGTCTGGTCGGATCTCCTCCACCAAAGCCACCAACTGGGGAGTGCATTACCAAAGGCCGGTTGGCTGGTTGTTTTGAAACTGCTCCTCTACCGCCTCTTGGCTTGCCCCAACTTCCGCGTCCGCCACTGGCACTTCGGAGGATCCTTCCTTCAGTCTCTTGGTCCATGCCAGGAAAATCCGTTAATCAAGATTGAAAAAAAAAATGTGGTCAAATCTGGTAGTGTGCTTGCTTCGACAAGCAGCACAAAAAAAAAATCTTAGTTTACAAGGGCGATTGGGACGTGTTTCGACAGTCTAGATTCACCCCCCTTTCTACCCTATACAAAAGCCGTTTTGAAAATAAAAATATATAAAAAAAACTGAGTCTGTTTACGATTGCACGATACCGAAAAGTGCAAGGTATATATGTGATTCGATTATCGTATCGCACTACCGGTATTAAAATAACGCAATATATATATACAAAAATATGCTGAAAGAAATGTTGGTTAAAAACAAACGTATCAAAATGTAATAAAATGCAAGTGTGTGTGGGTTGAAAAATATATGTATTTAAATGTTCAATGGGAATGCTGACCTCCCATCATTAAAAGGCATAGGTAAATAAAACAAAAAACAAAAATTAGACGATTGGATCCCAGTACCACCGCAATGCAGGGGTCGCCTTTGAGACTGGTCGCCCTGAGACTGGTTACGCACTGGTCCCCAAAACAAGACAAATTTTAAATTTCACATGGGTATACTTTAATTTTCCCAAACTGGACTTCAGTAAGCCAGACCGCAATGCAGGGGTGGTCTTCTGAGACTGGTTGGGCCACTGAAGACCAGTTAGGGTTACAACAAAAAAAAGTATCTAATTTAGCAAAAGCACTTCCGTTTGACTCCGCCGCAATGAAAGGAGCGGTTTGGAACCGACTCCCCAGACATGCGGAAACAAGAAAATGAAAATCTAAGGTATTTACAAAAAAACCCGCTACATCCAACCGCAATGCAAGGGTGGTCCTGAGACATGTTGGGGTACTGAAGGGAAAAAAAAACAACTTATCAAATGCATACTATTTGGGTCCCAGTACTCCAGACCGCAATGTAGGGGCTGTCTTTGAGACTGCCATCCCTGAGACAGGCGGGAATATTGGAAGCCAAAACAAAAACAAATTGAATTTATTTATAAAAACAAATTGTTTGGTTCAACACTTTTACTAACTCCGCCGCAATGAAAGGAGCGGATACGACCTGTCTCCCCAGACTTGCGAAGCGTGCAAGCGCAACGTGCAAAAAAAATTTGGTTTGAAAATTGAAATTTCTTAACTCCGCCGCAATGAAAGGTGCAGTTGGGACCCGCTTTCCCCAGACTTGCGAAGCCAAGAAAGATCGCCAAAGATCCCAGCTTATCCAACCGCAATGCAGGGGTGGTCTTGAGACTAATCGCCCTGAGACTGGTTGGATTAAAAAAAATACCATAAAACATAAAAAGACAACACGTTCGGCAAAAAAAAACTAAATAATCCCTACAAAGAAAATCTAAACCCCACTTAGCGGACATGTTTATATATACTTCCCGAAGCCGACATCGGACAACAGACCCGGGACACAAAAAAAAGTAACTACAAAAAAACTAAGTGCGTTTAGCACTGCCTCGCCGGGTGAAATGCAAAACTTCCGGTGGACGTGACGTAAAGTCTCGTGGAGCCCTTAGCTACTGACAACGAAGACCAATCCAGACAACTTGATCAGTCTCACCATCCCATCGCAACGCAGGTGGCGGCTCCTGGGCCTGCCTACCTGGGACTTATGAGATGGTGAAACCTCACAAGCTGACCAGAGAAGCTATCGAGGTCAGCGCTTCAGGCCCCACCTTGGGCACTAAACCCGTTGGGCGCCATCTGTTATGGTTTTACGCATCTAAAATGGAGCAGTAAGGAAGGCGGTCGGCATGATGTAGTGGTGCACTGTGGCTAGTCATTGTCGGCTGGGGTGGGTTCTTGCCAACCTTACTGTCCTGCGCCATAAACAGAAAAAAGTCATATCATGCCTTTCAAACGCAGAAAAAGAAACGTTAAAATATCTCAAACGACAGTAAAAACGACATCCGCAAACCGGATGCCACGGACAGACCGTTTCATTCAAAACTTAAAAAAAAAAATACAAATGAAATGGCCGGTTAAATTTAAATTCAAACAACAACCGACTAAAAATTTAAATATCATTTTTTAAAAATCGAAATGCAACGGAAATTTAAATGGAAAATAATCGAAATAAAAAAAAAATGCTCAAAAGGAAAATAAACGGAAACTAAACTGAAATCTTAAATTTAAAATCAAATGTAACTGAAACTAAAAAAAGACGTGGGAAACTAAATTTGAATTTAAATTTAAAGTAGCCGGAGATGACCGGCTACAACGGCTGAAAATAAACCAAAAATAAAGGCCGAATAATACAAAGGGGGCGCCGCGGGTATTGATGCGACGCCCGGTGCTTGGCCCACCCTCATCCATGGCCATCGACGCACCTGGTTTTCGATGGCCCCTTATTCAAAAACCCTATTACCTTCTAAATAACGAGGAACATCGCCAGCATTCCCATTTCAATTATAATAATTTTATTTTAACAATTCATTTTCGTCAAATCTTAAGTTTAATTAAACTCTAACTTTTATCCTAACCATACATATACAACCATTCGTATAAATCTGTCTCAAAACAAGGAAAATATAAATTTGCATTAATGACATAAGGTGGGTTAAGTAAGTAAATGTAAATTTATATTATTAAGAGAAAAAAATTTCCCTCAAACCCTTTATTAAGTATGCATTTGCTTATTTATTTATTTCCGAACTGAGTTATTTAGTTACTTTAAGTTTTTAGTTTATTGTGTTTTTAATTAAGTATTTAATTAGTTGTTTAAATTATTTATGTTTTGTTCTATATTTATTTCATTTATTTATTTATTATAGTGGCCTTTTATGTATTTTTATTATTGTGGTTTTAGTTTATGTGACGTTTTGCTTTTAATTTATTAAATTTATATACCTTAACTTCAAAAGTCATATTTATCCCTTTTATTATCTAAACTGTCATTTCTTTTTTTTTATGTTTTAGTTTAAATTTAGTTGAAATTCCCCCTTTTTAACCTACTCATTTAATTTTATTTTATTTATGAATCCATATAAAAATTGTTTTCTTCTCTCGAAATTTTCTTTTCTCAACAACGGTTTAAGCTATTCTTCCCTTACTTCCATTTACAATTCAGTTCCCCATTTCGTTTGTCCCTAATCTAACCTTACCCTAATCCAATTTTATTTCCTTATTTATTTATTATTACTTTAATTCTCCTATACATATGTACTTAAATAATTTTAATTAACGTGCTAATTGGCACGGACTCACCGGAGTGTAGTGGTTGTTATTGTTTTTGTCATTATTGGTGTTGTCTTTGCTGGTATTGTTGTTCTTTGTTGTTGTTGTTGGCGCTTGTTGCGCTTAGTTGCGTTTGCAGTGGGTCTTTACCACGGAGGCCTCACTGTTATTGATGTAACTGGTGTTGTTGTTGTAGCTGGTTGTTTTTTGATGTTGTAGCGGGCTGTATTAGCTGCCCATTGTTGTCATTGCAGTAGGCCTATATGAGGCGGTCTCACTGTTGTTAAAGCTGGTTGTTTTTGGCGCTTATATGCGAGTTTTTGTTGGACAGGTTGTTGTTATTGGCGCTTATATGCGCCTCGTTGTTGTTGTTCTTGATGCAGTGGGCCTATATGAGGCGACCTCACTGTTGTTGTTGGCGTTAATTGGCGCCTTTTGTTGTTGTTGTTGTTATTGTCCTTTGCTACGCGCTGTTGTTGTTGTTAGCGCTTGTTGTTGGCGCTTATTTGCCCGTTGTTATTGTCGTTGCCGATGCAGTGGGCCTTTGGCCAGCCGACCCCACTGTTGTTGTTGTCGTTAATATGCGCCTTTTGTTGTTGTTGGCGCTTATATGCGCCTTGTTGTTGTTGTCCTTTGCTACGCGCTGTTGTTGTTGTTAGCGCTTGTTGTTGGCGCTTATTTGCGCTTCTAATTGTTGTGGCTGGTAGTTGTGGTTGTTGCGCGTTGCAGTGGGCCTTTGACCAGGCGACCCCACTGGTAATTGTTGTTGTTGTGTTGGCGCTTGCTACGCGCTGTTGTTTTTGGTTGGCGCTTATATGCGCCTTGTTGTCGTGTTGGCTGCGCTTATTAGCGCGTTTACGGCACTTGTTACTAGCGCTTGCTACCGCCTGGTACAGCGCTTGTATGGAGGTGGCCTCATTGGTGTTGTGTCTGTCGAGAATATAAGTGAAATTGAGGAAGTCATTATATAAGTATCTTCTTCTTCTATATGTATAAAATTCAAATTATGTATCTATGTACGGACACAATTGGCGCCTAAACGAATAAGCCGATCGTAACCAAATTTTGCACATGCACTGGATATCTTCCAGGGATGGTCACAGGCTAAATTTTTTTTTTTTTTATATATATTGGGGGCGTGGCACCTCCCATACGAATGGAATTTTTCATAGTCGATATCTCTGGAAGTATTTAGGTTAGGCGACTGAAATTTGGTGAGGGGTTATATGAGATCGATCCCTAACACCTCCAAAAAAACTGGTGATAACGAAAAAGGGGGCGTGGCACCTCCCATACGAATGGAATTTTTCATAGTCGATATCTCTGGAAGTATTTAGGTTAGGCGACTGAAATTTGGTGAGGGGTTATATGAGATCGATCCCTAACACCTCCACTAACGGCACTATAGGTTTGGAAATCTTCCGTTCGCTGTGATATTGTGGCGAATGTTCTCAAGAATCGCTCATCTCCCAACTCTAGCGTATTTCCATCACTAGCGTCACTACCACAACTACAGCTGCGAGAGGCATCTCGCGTGTTTGCGAATGTGGCACAAAGAGGAGATGACGATAGATAAACGCTTCGAGAACACTGTTGCACGAATAAACCAGAAAGGTGTAGACATTTCTAGGTTGTGAAGCTGCTGTCTGCTAGGGTATATAAACCGCGCAAAGACAACGCAAATCAGTCAGTTTATTTTGAAGTGTTGTACAGTGAAGTACTGAACAGTAAATTAACCCGCGATATTGTACTACGGTTTTTAGTACTGAATAAAGCGTACTACTTATTAAACAGAATCGGAGTGTTTTATTTAACGTACAGTGATCGAACTCAGGGAAAATAATCAAGGAATCATCGAATTCGTCACAATTGGTGTCAGAAGCGGTATTGTTAAATAAAAACAAGGACATTGAAAAGGATAACAAGGACATTGAAAAGGATAACACGGACATTGAAAAGGATAACAAGGACATTGTAAAGGTAACAAGGATATGGCAAAGTTTAATGAATTGAAGATCCAGCAACTCAAAAACGAGTTGGAGAAACGTGGATTGGTAACAACAGGCAATAAGCCAGAGCTACAATCACGTCTACGCGAGGCTATGGAAGCGGAAGGAATCAACGTTGACAATCATGTTTTTCAACTTTCGGAAGAGGGAGCGACGAAAATAGAAGAGCAAAATGACTCTACGGATTCAGTGGTAAATGTGGACACAAACTCTTTATTGGCTGCCTTGGCTCAGATGTCAAACAACATAACATCAAGCATGTCATCTCAGTTGGAAGAACAGAAGACACACATGACAAGAGACACGCATGGCATCAAAGTTGGAGGAACAGAAGACACACATGGCCTCTCAGTTGGAAGAACAGAAAACTTGCATGACAACTAGACTGGAACAGGTGTCATCACAGATCTCCGCTCAAATGGAGGAACAGCGGTCATTTATCACTTCGCAGTTGGAAGCACAAGATGCAAAGATTGCAGAGCTCCAAGATAAAATGGACGCTGAAGTCAATGCGCTGAGAGGACGTATCCAAGAGTTGCAGCTGAATCATCCATCTGTTTCAACAACCACACCAAAGGTAAAACCCCATCCTTTGACGGTTCTGTTCCTTTCCAGGTATTTAAGCTACAATTTGAGAAGACAGCAGCTGTGAACAACTGGGGCGCTGAGGAAAAAGTCGCTGCTTTATTTGTGGCATTGAAAGGACCTGCAGCCGAAATCTTACAGACTATTCCGGACGCTGAAAGAAACAACTATGAAGCGTTGATGGGAGCCGTTGAAAGACGTTACGGCAGCGAGCATAGAAGGCAGATACATCAAATAGAGCTACAGAATCGCTTCCAGAAGGCTAACGAAACATTACAGGAGTTTGCATCGGACATTGAGAGGTTAGCTCATTTGGCGAACGCAGATGCCCCCGTGGAATACATCGAGAGGGTAAAGATCCAAAGATTCATAAATGGAATAATGGATGTAGACACGAAGCGAGCCGCATATGCAAACCCCAAAAGTACATTCGCAGAGACGGTATCACACGCTTTATTACAAGAGACAGCCTCGCTTTTATGTAAACCAGATAAGAAGGTTCACAATGTGGAAGTAGAACGACCAGAGTGGGTGGACGCAATCCTAGAAGCATTGAACGGAAAGCAACGGAAAAATGAAGCAGCCATTAAATGCTTCAAGTGCGGAAAATCTGGCCATATGGTGCGTCATTGCAACATCGGCTCCAGAGACTTCGGCAATGCTTGTGGACGTAAGGGTAACGTTGGAGGAGATGACCAAGATGAATGCCCTATAGTTTCTGTGTCGCAGGTCGGAGGGAAAGCAAGTACTGTTACTGTTAGAGGTTTCTTGGACGGAAAAGAGCGGTTATTCACTGTGGATACTGGCGCATCTCATTCCATCATTAGAAGTGACTTGGTCCAAAAGAGAGTACGACCATTGCAGGATGCAAAGTTGCGGACAGTAACTGGTGAAAGTAAGCTGGTTCATGGAGAAGTGCGGTGCAAAGTTGCGATTGGGAGTGCGACTACATACCACAACTTCTTAGTGGCAGATATTGTGGACGAAGTCATCATTGGCGTCGACTTCTTGGCTGTGAGAGACATTCACATGAACCTGAGAAATAGAGTTATGAGATACAATGGCCAAGAAGTACCTCTGATCTTTGGACACAACATTGGGTATTACACCAAAGGAGTTTCATTAGAGATGAAGCACAAGGACACTCGAAATGCAAAGGTACCTCCTCGACCAATGGCTTCGATAGACAAATGCCTACTTGAGAATATTTGGAGAAGTCAACAGGAAGATTCAGATCTGGCATGTGTGATCCGAGGGCTTGAGCGAAACAAACGACCAGCAAGAAAAGAAATGTCAGCGGCGAGTCCAGTTACCAAGTCATATTGGGCACAATGGAACAGTTTACGAATGGTATCCGGTTGTTTGCATCGAATATGGGAGAGTGAGGATGGTCAATGTGCTCGGAAGCTGGTAGTTGTCCCAAGGAAGAAAATCTCCGATGTTTTGAATGAGCTGCATAATGGTCCAAGTGGAGGTCATCTCGGAGTCACGAAAACGTTGGAGAAAGTCAAGCAGAGATTCTATTGGGTTGGTTGCCGGCAGTCGATCGCGGAGTGGATTGCCAACTGTGAGGTGTGCATCAAAGCAAAGGGTCCGAAGTCGAGAAGCCATGGACAGATGAAGCAGTACAACACAGGTGCACCGTTTGAGAGGATTGCCATGGATGTAGCTGGTCCATTTCCTACTAGCAAACTCGGGAACAAGTACGTATTAGTTGTTATGGACTATTTCAGCAAATGGCCAGAAGTTTGCCCGATTCCAAATCAGAAAGATTGGGATACGCACATCTCCTTGTTTCTGATGGCATATCGCTCGGCAACACATGAAACTACGGGTCAAACTCCGGCAAAAGTAATTTTTGGGAATGATCTGCGGTTGCCAGCTGACTTGAAGTTTGGGATAAATGCTGATGAAGGAATAAATGCCAGGAAGTCCACTAGCATCTTGGAAGAAGAAATGAGAGAAATACACGATCTTGTAAGACAACGGACGAAGATCATGAGTGATAAGATGAAAGCCAGATACGACAAAGCCATCAACTCGGAAGGTTTTAAAGAAGGAGATTTAGTGCTGTTATACAACCCACAACGAAAGAAAGGTTTGTCCCCAAAACTGCAATGTAACTGGGAAGGCCCATATAAAGTAATAAAGCGGATAAATGATGTTGTCTACCGCATACAAACTGTTGGAAGACCACGAAACAAAATGAAGGTGGTTCACCTGGAGAGGCTAGCAACGTTTGGATCGGGAAATGTGTCTGATCGGGACGATCAGACTTAGGTGGAGGGCAGTGTGGCGAATGTTCTCAAGAATCGCTCATCTCCCAACTCTAGCGTATTTCCATCACTAGCGTCACTACCACAACTACAGCTGTTTAGATACATGGCGTGAGAGCGACAGAGGGAGAGGCAGCTCGCGTGTTTGCGAATGTGGCACAAAGAGGAGATGACGATAGATAAACGCTTCGAGAACACTGTTGCACGAATAAACCAGAAAGGTGTAGACATTTCTAGGTTGTGAAGCTGCTGTCTGCTAGGGTATATAAACCGCGCAAAGACAACGCAAATCAGTCAGTTTATTTTGAAGTGTTGTACAGTGAAGTACTGAACAGTAAATTAACCCGCGATATTGTACTACGGTTTTTAGTACTGAATAAAGCGTACTACTTATTAAACAGAATCGGAGTGTTTTATTCAACGTACAGTGATCGAACTCAGGGAAAATAATCAAGGAATCATCGAATTCGTCACAATATGATGTAATTTCTGGGTTGCCATGTTGCGCGATGCAAACGGTTATTACCATTGTGTATCAATACCAAGTGTGAACTCTTCTTTTGACAACACACATTAAAATGTTGGTTTGTTTACATCCTGCACATATTAAAATGTCGCCAGCACCGAATAACAGAAAAGCAATGGCGTTGTTTAACATCCTGCACACATCAACATGGCGGTCTCCTATCTTTTACCTAATGGTAGAAAGAGATGGGAAGATGAAAAGAAGTGAGACAAAAAAGGAAATTAAAAACAGGTGACTAAACTCACTTTGAAGTTTTCACGACTATGTCTATGATATCACACTTGTTATTAACCACAATCTCAAACAGGTGTTAAACTCATTTTGGAATTTTGACGTCTATGCAGAAGAGTTTACACTTGGTATTGATACACTATGGTTATTACCATCAGGACTCAATTTTTCTTAAAAGTACCAAATTTTGTAAAAATGTAGTAAAATTTAAAAAAAATGGATTATATGAAAAAGGAAACTTGATTATTACCGGAAAATGATTAATAATTTTATTGATCTTGAATTCGATAGAAAAGGGAATTGATAAGAAACTTTTGTTGTTGTTGCTATATTAAAGTAAGATGAAAATAACGCAGTTGAATCTAGTAGTGAAAATTATTTACTACCTTTTTGTTGGGAATTTAATTCTTGTGAGATTAATTGGATAAATTATATTTCTTCAAGAGTTTTGTCCCAAAAGAAGAAATAAAGGTCTATTGCCAACTTGATAAGCCCGCTGTGTCCTATGTTCTGCCCTGTTTTTGGACGCAGTATTTCCTTAAGAAGACAGAAAAGTAGTAGATTTTGGGTAAAGCGTAGTAAGGTAAAATTTACTGCTATCGTATTCGGATTCGAGTCCTGAGGCACGCAAAATTTTTGCTGTCCGGGTCATGTGGATGGTGTGTTCCCTGGGTGCCCCGGGTAACCCGAAACTGCTGGATTGGGGAATTGCAAACATTTTATACTCCAAATCCGATTGGTCACTTCAATGCTAATGGGATGAATTTTGCCAAACAAGGTATGATTGAAAAGGGACGTGACTCTCATTCGAAAGCAGAAGTTAATGTCCAATTGAAAAATCTTTAACCAACTTTTGTTTTAAATTTTCACTATTTGTATTTTATCTTTAATTCAATGACCAGACAAAATGATAGTTAATTCGGTAGCAAATTTGTAGCATTTAAAGCGTTTTATTGATAGTAAGTAAATTTCGGTACCAGTGGAGAACGATTGGAATTCAGCTGTTTCGTAGGCTGAGATAAGAAAGCGGTAGCCGAACAAACATTTTTTTTTTTCTAAATTGCGGATGCTATAGGGTTAATTTATTGTTAATATTGAAGAAATAAAATGGTAACCAATGAACATGTGGCATGCCATAGGGGTTAATTAATTTGTTTACATTTGTTTGACCTACCAGTCCCTCACACGAGAATCGTATTCAACTGTCAATCACACCCTGCCCACTACATTTTGCGCATACTTAACTAAATTCAATCACAAAATGATAACACCAATAGGTCTATTCCCCCTTTGCTGACACATTCACGGGCGCCCGCAAGTATCCATAATTTCGCCCGCAGTTTACCCCGGCCACTCCAGGAACACACCACATACTTATTTTCATGGAAATTAAAAGTTCCGTTATTGGTACCTTTCCATTCCATGGGAATATTTGGTGCTGCCAGCTGTGCACAACCATACCAACTCAAGAAAACAATCGATAAAAGTCGAACCGGAGCGTGAATCTAAACTGTCAACTAAAACCCGCGAGTAATGCCCAATCACCCTAAACCACAATGAATTAATCGAAGGCAAACCATAACAGGCCTGCTTCGCTTCGAGAACGGTCAATGAAGCGAACAGGAAGAAGGTTTACCTGCGAGATCGCCATTTCTGGAAATTAAACCAAAACGTGGGGCGCGACTCACCCCTAGATAAGAGTCTCTAGTTCTACCACGAGCTAGCCGGGCAAAAGAAGATTCGCCAGATAAAAAGAGAAAAAAAAAAACAACTGAATTACAAAGTTAATGTCAAATCCGGTGGGGTAATCAGCCCTACCCTGCATCTCGCTTGCTTCGCTTACTAATCCTTGTAACGATGACCCGCATTACGATTGAGTCGAGATGTGAATGGAAAAATGGATACAATTTCGAACTTAACTAGTTAGTGAGAATTCAGAAAGGAAATCTCGATTTGGGGTAAATTACTATTAAAGTACAAAGAAAAATTAATATTTGAAGTCGCCGGTCCACCACGTTGAGGCAAAACGATATTACAGTACCAGTCACTAAAGCAATTTGTGAATGGAGCACAAAAAAAAAATTATTAATGGAGAATACGCTCTGAGTGGAATGACCCACTTCGAGAGAAAAAATTATTATCATGCCACGTATAAAATTAGTGAACGCCTTTGGGTTCAGTTAGGCTTCCCACCAAGTTATCTCTTGGTAATCCTAATGGAAATTGAATTATGAAATTTATGATATAGCCATCGAGGCCTTCCTACCAACTCCTGAAAGAATAGATTAAAAGAATATGTACTGGGTAGTAACTGCTTTGCTCGATTAGAGCAAGATACTGACGAAGTCGTTTGGCAAGGAAAATATGCGATTCGCGTCGATATGCAGGATAGGGCGGATTTTAAGAAAGTCAGGTAAAATGTTCGGACTGGCCTACATATCTTCTCCTATAAAATGCCAAAGTCATGCCTGTAAAATAACTAGCTTCAAATTCTGCGTCCGACCCCAAATCCTAGACTGGTTCCAGTTCCCGAACTATCCGGCTTTCAACGCGTATCCGGTTACCTTGATCATCTACCCCCTGTACCTGCTTCAAGGAGATAAAGATTTAACCACTGCCCGTTACCCGTAATAGGGGCCGTAGTTAATCTCTACCTGCCCTAAAATAGACTGGCCCATAAGGCTTAGAGCTAATTTGCATAGAACTCTGAAGGATCCACTTCCATACAAAGTTTGTTGAACGAATTACGATGCAAACATTTTAAATCATGTTTAACATTTGGAGCGGCCATCTCACAAAGTTCTAAGCATTTCAGCCTTCATTGACTCACTATGCCTTTTGATCGCCCAATATAGCGTCCGACGCTTCTAAGTCTACCTGGTTCGGAAACTGAAACCACTCCGAAACTCCGGGAACCGGATGCAGATAATGAGAGATAATCCTCTACAAAAGCTGACTGCTATGGCCTAGTAGCCAGTAAATGTTATTTTGTTTCAAAATACTAAAATTGGAAAGTCCGATGTTGCGGTGGTTTCTCTATTTGTTTAGGCCAGAGACGCCTACCCCCCTTCCGTGCCAGACATAGCTGGGCTTACCCGCTGTCCCCCCTACTAGTCCAACCCCGCACGCTGGACCTAGGACAGGCTCTTCTAAAAAGAACACTTGCTCTGTGGTTTCTCGCCCCCCAGAATTGGGCTTCCAAAAATGTAGTTTGCTTTTTGTTTCTTAGTTTATATGGCTTTGCGGCGTAGACATTTGTTATTGGAGAACTCGTCAAAACTCCGAAAGACAATCCGCTAACGAGGATTGCCAGGTCCTCCACTGCTTCCGATGAAAGCGATGTGGACTCCCTATGAAATCGGTGCTCGGGGAGAATACTGGGCGACTGCCAAAACGCCCAGATCGAAATGGTAAATTTGAAAAAAAAGAAAAACGTTTAAAATCTTGGTTATTGTGGACGAATATCCGAAGCATGGAAGCGGCCTATCAATTTACCCGTCAGGTCCTCTAAGTCATACAGCGTATTACCCACTTTTCGACGAACTCGGCACTTAGGATATTTCGGCAGGAATTTCGCGTTTATGCCTTGTTTAAAACTGCTCAAACCAAAATTTTTCCTAAAAACCTCCTGACCTTCCCTATAGTTCACTAGTCTAGAACGTTTATTATATACCCGCACTGCTCTATCCTTTGCCTGGTCTAAATTCTTACGAATTTGCTCGCGGATGTTTGCTAACTTGTCTACTCTGCTTGCTATAGGGACTTCATCCTCCTTAAGACTACCGAGTTTCTCCAATATAGTATACGCTGATGCATGCTGGACCATGTTCTGACCATATAATGCAAAGTACGGAGAGCACTGAATGGAAGTATGAAAATCACTTCGTAAAACTGCTAAGATCTCGGGTATATGTTTGTCCCAGTCCGTATGATCCTGTCTACCCCTAAGGAAAATTCTTATTTTTGAAACAATTTCTCGGTTTACGCGTTCCGACGCGTTAGCTTGCGGAGAGTATAGCCCTGTCCTAATATGGGTTACCCCGTAGTTACTTAGAAATTGCTTCATTTCCTTAGAGATAAACTGTTTACCATTGTCGCTATGGATATACTCAGGGACCCCGACAGCTGGAAAAACCTTAGAGCTGAAGTAGTTCATAACATTTCCAGTCGTAGCCCTCTGCATGGGTTTTAACCAAACATACTTTGTAAAATGGTCCAATATTATAAAAAGAAACTGATTCCGCCGTTTAGATCTAGGATAAGGCCCCAAAAAGTCGCAATAAAACCGCTGAAATGGCCTTTCCGAAGTGAAAGTCTGCGCTATAGGTGGTCTGGACTGTTGATTTGTCGCCTTTACTGCCTTGCAGGTATCACACCTGCCCACGTATTTCCGAACGTCCTTGACCTGCCCTGGCCAGAAATAGTTTTGTCGAACGCGTTCCAAAGTCTTTTGCCACCCTCCATGGTAGCTTCTGTTTGCGTCATGTGCCAGACGTATCGCCTCCTCGGTTAACCCTGACGGTAGCCACAATCTCCATAGCGAGTCCTCCTCATCCTCCACACCTTTACGAAATTTAACCCTTTTGAATATTAGACCGTCAATTAGTTTTAAATCCGGCAGAGAGTCCTCATTGTCCACAATTGTTTGGGACAGATCTTTATACTCTGCGCTTTTAAATTCCGGTGCCTCTAGATCAATTTCATAAGGTGTGGGAGGATAATTCAACTCATCCACGTCAAAACGAGAGGGGTACAACATTCAATGTGCCCTTGCGATGTTCCATCGAGAAGTCATAGCGCTGTAACAGAAGGGACCACCTAGCCAACCTGCCACTCAAGTCCTTTTGTGTCATCAACCATTTGAGACTTGAATGGTCAGTGATAATTCGGAATGGCAAACCCTCTACATATGGTCGGAAACGGTTGACACTGACTATGGCTGCCAGGCATTCCAGCTCGGTCACTGTATAATTGCGCTGAGCATTGTTCAGCTTTTTTGAGACAAATACGATTGGATGCTCAGCGCCCTCATCATCGACCTGGAACAACACACCACCCACGCCTATCTTCGAAGCATCACACTGTATAACAAACTCTTTAGTGAAATCGGGTTGGGCCAAGACAGGAGCGGAACTCAGGGCTACCTTCAGCTTCTCAAAAGCTTCTATTGCCTCAGGAGTAAGTTTGAAAGGGCCTAGCGACTTTCGAAGGCAATCGGTCAAAGGGCCTGCTAAATCAGCAAAATTTGTAATAAACGCCCTATACCAATTCGCCATGCCCACGAACCTACGAACCTGCCGAGGAGACTTAGGGATTGGGAAACTCTTAACTGCCTCTATCTTCCCTGGATCTACCTTTAAGCACCCGCTTCCTATCAAGTATCCTAAATATCGAATTTCCTTCTGACAAAATTTGCTCTTCTTCACATTGATGGTCAGGCCCGCATCCTTCAAGCACTTCGCCACTTCCGCCAATAATTTCAGGTGGTCCTCAAAGTTCGTGCTGCATACCATCAAATCATCCAGTAGACGAAGACATTCTCCCGCAACCGCGAGGGAATTGCCTTGTCCATAAGCCGGCTCATCGTCTGCGGTCCATTACATAACCCAAATGGCATCACTTTATAGTGGTACAGGGGCTTCCCCGGAACTGCGAATGCGGTTTTCTCCTTTGAAGACTCCGCCAGTTTAATCTGAAAGAATGCATCCTTCAGATCAATACCACTGATAAAGTGTGTGTCCTTTAGCCTGCTCAACAGACCGTTGATATGAGGCAAAGGGTATGAATCCTTTTTAGTTACCGCGTTGACTTTCCTGGAGTCTATGCAAAGCCTAACCTTCCCTGGTTTCCGAACGAAAAAACCACGGGACTACACCAGGGTGAGTTTGATTCCTCTATAACCCCCATTTCGAGCAACCTTTCTATTTCACTAAAAGCTTCGGCTTGCCTCGGTGGCGAAAGAGGAAAATGTCTACTTTTAATTGGAACCGCATCACCCGTATCAATGTGATGTTCGACTAGCTTGGTTTGCCCCAGACCTAACTTCTCAAACGATGGAAACATATCTACTAACCTTTGCAGTCTGGCCTTTTGGGCTCGTGTCAACTCATGGAAATTATGTTCGTCCCCCTTTTCTTCGACAACCTCTAGGCATGCTATACTTGGAAATATTTCAGGAGCTAACGCAAAAGCTCTCCAGAAGTCAACTCCGAAGTAGGCTTCTTGAATAAGGGAAGGAACAAGATAGAAACGAATAATTTTGGTTGTGTTTTTGAAAGTCACTGGTAAAGAAATAGAACCTAATATTTTCTGTTTGCCGCCACCCACTGTATACACAAAAGCCTGTAATGGATGGTACTTAAGTCCATTTGTGTCCAAAAACTTCTGACAATCTTTGCCGAGGATGGAGACATTCGCACCCGAGTCCAGCAGTCCAACCAGAAAACTATTTTCAATTTGCACACGTACTAAAGGTCTTTCATCCTCAGTAATCATTAACGTTGTGCTTTGCAAAAGTTTACGCTCCTGAACACGACTATGATACCTCTTCCTACATTTCAAAATATTTCCGGACACAAATGACTCTGTATTATTTTGGAAAATCCTCGACCTGACTAGCTCGTAGTTATTGACCCTGTACTCCAAACTAGGTGAAATTTGCGCTTGACAAGCAACATCCCTACTATGATTTTTTAAAATGCAAATTGGTTTCGAATTGTTAAAATGCGCAATTGGACTATCACAATCGGAGCCATCCGAGCTGTCGGTACTATCAGGAAAAGTTACAATAATGTTTGGCTGGTCCTTCGCCAGGGTGCCACTATCCTTCGGAAGCTCACCACTTCCATTCGACTCACTGTTTGCGCGGGACCTACCACTTCGTTCAGTACACGAGGCAACTCCTGGTGTACTGGCTGATATGGGGGCTATGGCACCGAACGAGTTTCCCCCATCTTCTCGCTCGGTTTCCCTGTCTCCGATGATCTCTTGGACATTTTGGAGTCAACACTCCCCTATTGCCGCACTTAAAACAAAACTGATGTTTGACTGGCTCTTCACAGTAGATATACGAATGCCCCATAGCCTGGCAATTCCAACACTGGATTCCGGAATAGTCTGGTTTCCTGTTCCTTCGATACTCCAAAGCTTCGAGCTGCGGGTCCACTTCACCATCTTCGTTCCATCCTAATATCCTGTGCTATTGTGCGAGCTTCATTCACATGCCGTCCAGTATAGGTTGTTCCCAAGATTTTGCTTTCCTTTAGTATCTGCTCTCCTTTCCGTGCTACATCGCGGAGGTCATGTAAGGTCCTCACTCCCGCATTGAAAAGCATCAGCTTTAGACTGCTGTTGACATTTCTTTTTATGATGTCAATCAGCAGAGCTTCTGGCAATGGCTCCCTAAGACGCGCATTTAAAGCCACTATGTTAGTATGGAACACATCGTATGACTCAGTCGGCGTTTGCTTTCGCATCGAGATATCCATCATGATCTCGGGGTCACTTTTCAACGTTCCAAACTCACGCTTTAAGGAGTAGCACAGAAAGTCATATGTAGCATTAGGGTTCTGCTTCGTAAACAACCAGTACCATTCTTCTGCACGTCCTGAGAGAAACAAATGGAAACTCGCCATTATTTGTTCCGAAGAACATTGGGTCCTTTCGCATAGGGTATCCAACTTAAACAGAAAGTCCGCCACGCTTCCAGTCCCATCGAAGGAAACCTTCCAGTCTTGGGGTTTCACCGCTATGCTACCAGAAACGAAGTTAGCATGGTTGCTTGCGAAGGTCTGTGCATGGTTTCTCTCGTCCCTAGTATTGTTCCTGGCATGGCTTGGGCCTTGTGAAGTTCCAACTGCCGCGCGAAGTATGTCCATATTTTCCCTGATGGTCCGCATCTCGTCCCTCATCTCCTCCTGGGAAGTCCTAAAGAGATGATGCAACACGTGTACCCAAGAGTCTGAAGGAGGCGC
Source organism: Campiglossa producta (assembly GCA_964058755.1). Lineage (NCBI taxonomy): Eukaryota > Metazoa > Arthropoda > Insecta > Diptera > Tephritidae > Campiglossa > Campiglossa producta. Next base: position 54,309,802 of record CAXKVI010000003.1, read on the forward strand.
ATTGTTGACCTGCGGTTGAGGAGCCATCCTATCGCCCAAATTGTTAAGAGGCATAGGATTTCCAAACTGAGCGCCAGCTCCATCCTGTATGCCTGTCACCAAGCTAGTCGGAGGATCGACGAGATTCTGCATTTGCTCTACTCCAATGGATGTGTCAAAGCCATTACTACAGCCTGGTTTATCAGCTTTCTGATTGGAACCAGGAGTTAAGACAAGTCTGGTCGGATCTCCTCCACCAAAGCCACCAACTGGGGAGTGCATTACCAAAGGCCGGTTGGCTGGTTGTTTTGAAACTGCTCCTCTACCGCCTCTTGGCTTGCCCCAACTTCCGCGTCTGCCACTGGCACTTCGGAGAATCCTTCCTTCAGTCTCTTGGTCCATGCCAGGAAAATCCGTTAATCAAGATTGAAAAAAAAAATGTGGTCAAATCTGGTAGTGTGCTTGCTTCGACAAGCAGCACAAAAAAAAAATCTTAGTTTACAAGGGCGATTGGGACGTGTTTCGACAGTCTAGATTCACCCCCCTTTCTACCCTATACAAAAGCCGTTTTGAAAATAAAAATATATAAAAAAAACTGAGTCTGTTTACGATTGCACGATACCGAAAAGTGCAAGGTATATATGTGATTCGATTATCGTATCGCACTACCGGTATAAAAATAACGCAATATATATATACAAAAATATGCTGAAAGAAATGTTGGTTAAAAACAAACGTATCAAAATGTAATAAAATGCAAGTGTGTGTGGGTTGAAAAATATATGTATTTAAATGTTCAATGGGAATGCTGACCTCCCATCATTAAAAGGCATAGGTAAATAAAACAAAAAACAAAAATTAGACGATTGGATCCCAGTACCACCGCAATGCAGGGGTCGCCTTTGAGACTGGTCGCCCTGAGACTGGTTACGCACTGGTCCCCAAAACAAGACAAATTTTAAATTTCACATGGGTATATTTTAATTTTCCCAAACTGGACTTCAGTAAGCCAGACCGCAATGCAGGGGTGGTCTTCTGAGACTGGTTGGGCCACTGAAGACCAGTTAGGGTTACAACAAAAAAAAGTATCTAATTTAGCAAAAGCACTTCCGTTTGACTCCGCCGCAATGAAAGGAGCGGTTTGGAACCGACTCCCCAGACATGCGGAAACAAGAAAATGAAAATCTAAGGTATTTACAAAAAACCCGCTACATCCAACCGCAATGCAAGGGTGGTCCTGAGACATGTTGGCGTACTGAAGGAAAAAAAAAACAACTTATCAAATGCATACTATTTGGGTCCCAGTACTCCAGACCGCAATGTAGGGGCTGTCTTTGAGACTGCCATCCCTGAGACAGGCGGGAATATTGGAAGCCAAAACAAAAACAAATTGAATTTATTTATAAAAACAAATTGTTTGGTTCAACACTTTTACTAACTCCGCCGCAATGAAAGGAGCGGATACGACCTGTCTCCCCAGACTTGCGAAGCGTGCAAGCGCAACGTGCAAAAAAAAATTTGGTTTGAAAATTGAAATTTCTTAACTCCGCCGCAATGAAAGGTGCAGTTGGGACCCGCTTTCCCCAGACTTGCGAAGCCAAGAAAGATCGCCAAAGATCCCAGCTTATCCAACCGCAATGCAGGGGTGGTCTTGAGACTAATCGCCCTGAGACTGGTTGGATTAAAAAAAATACCATAAAACATAAAAAGACAACACGTTCGGCAAAAAAAAACTAAATAATCCCTACAAAGAAAATCTAAACCCCACTTAGCGGACATGTTTATATATACTTCCCGAAGCCGACATCGGACAACAGACCCGGGACACAAAAAAAAGTAACTACAAAAAAACTAAGTGCGTTTAGCACTGCCTCGCCGGGTGAAATGCAAAACTTCCGGTGGACGTGACGTAAAGTCTCGTGGAGCCCTTAGCTACTGACAACGAAGACCAATCCAGACAACTTGATCAGTCTGACCATCCCATCGCAACGCAGGTGGCGGCTCCTGGGCCTGCCTACCTGGGACTTATGAGATGGTGAAACCTCACAAGCTGACCAGAGAAGCTATCGAGGTCAGCGCTTCAGGCCCCACCTTGGGCACTAAACCCGTTGGGCGCCATCTGTTATGGTTTTACGCATCTAAAATGGAGCAGTAAGGAAGGCGGTCGGCATGATGTAGTGGTGCACTGTGGCTAGTCATTGTCGGCTGGGGTGGGTTCTTGCCAACCTTACTGTCCTGCGCCATAAACAGAAAAAAGTCATATCATGCCTTTCAAACGCAGAAAAAGAAACGTTAAAATATCTCAAACGACAGTAAAAACGACATCCGCAAACCGGATGCCACGGACAGACCGTTTCATTCAAAACTTAAAAAAAAAAATACAAATGAAATGGCCGGTTAAATTTAAATTCAAACAACAACCGACTAAAAATTTAAATATCATTTTTTAAAAATCGAAATGCAACGGAAATTTAAATGGAAAATAATCGAAATAAAAAAAAAATGCTCAAAAGGAAAATAAACGGAAACTAAACTGAAATCTTAAATTTAAAATCAAATGTAACTGAAACTAAAAAAAGACGTGGGAAACTAAATTTGAATTTAAATTTAAAGTAGCCGGAGATGACCGGCTACAACGGCTGAAAATAAACCAAAAATAAAGGCCGAATAATACAAAGGGGGCGCCGCGGGTATTGATGCGACGCCCGGTGCTTGGCCCACCCTCATCCATGGCCATCGACGCACCTGGTTTTCGATGGCCCCTTATTCAAAAACCCTATTACCTTCTAAATAACGAGGAACATCGCCAGCATTCCCATTTCAATTATAATAATTTTATTTTAACAATTCATTTTCGTCAAATCTTAAGTTTAATTAAACTCTAACTTTTATCCTAACCATACATATACAACCATTCGTATAAATCTGTCTCAAAACAAGGAAAATATAAATTTGCATTAATGACATAAGGTGGGTTAAGTAAGTAAATGTAAATTTATATTATTAAGAGAAAAAAATTTCCCTCAAACCCTTTATTAAGTATGCATTTGCTTATTTATTTATTTCCGAACTGAGTTATTTAGTTACTTTAAGTTTTTAGTTTATTGTGTTTTTAATTAAGTATTTAATTAGTTGTTTAAATTATTTATGTTTTGTTCTATATTTATTTCATTTATTTATTTATTATAGTGGCCTTTTATGTATTTTTATTATTGTGGTTTTAGTTTATGTGACGTTTTGCTTTTAATTTATTAAATTTATATACCTTAACTTCAAAAGTCATATTTATCCCTTTTATTATCTAAACTGTCATTTCTTTTTTTTTATGTTTTAGTTTAAATTTAGTTGAAATTCCCCCTTTTTAACCTACTCATTTAATTTTATTTTATTTATGAATCCATATAAAAATTGTTTTCTTCTCTCGAAATATTCTTTTCTCAACAACGGTTTAAGCTATTCTTCCCTTACTTCCATTTACAATTCAGTTCCCCATTTCGTTTGTCCCTAATCTAACCTTACCCTAATCCAATTTTATTTCCTTATTTATTTATTATTACTTTAATTCTCCTATACATATGTACTTAAATAATTTTAATTAACGTGCTAATTGGCACGGACTCACCGGAGTGTAGTGGTTGTTATTGTTTTTGTCATTATTGGTGTTGTCTTTGCTGGTATTGTTGTTCTTTGTTGTTGTTGTTGGCGCTTGTTGCGCTTAGTTGCGTTTGCAGTGGGTCTTTACCACGGAGGCCTCACTGTTATTGATGTAACTGGTGTTGTTGTTGTAGCTGGTTGTTTTTTGATGTTGTAGCGGGCTGTATTAGCTGCCCATTGTTGTCATTGCAGTAGGCCTATATGAGGCGGTCTCACTGTTGTTAAAGCTGGTTGTTTTTGGCGCTTATATGCGAGTTTTTGTTGGACAGGTTGTTGTTATTGGCGCCTCGTTGTTGTTGTTCTTGATGCAGTGGGCCTATATGAGGCGACCTCACTGTTGTTGTTGGCGTTAATTGGCGCCTTTTGTTGTTGTTGTTGTTATTGTCCTTTGCTACGCGCTGTTGTTGTTGTTAGCGCTTGTTGTTGGCGCTTATTTGCCCGTTGTTATTGTCGTTGCCGATGCAGTGGGCCTTTGGCCAGCCGACCCCACTGTTGTTGTTGTCGTTAATATGCGCCTTTTGTTGTTGTTGGCGCTTATATGCGCCTTGTTGTTGTTGTCCTTTGCTACGCGCTGTTGTTGTTGTTAGCGCTTGTTGTTGGCGCTTATTTGCGCTTCTAATTGTTGTGGCTGGTAGTTGTGGTTGTTGCGCGTTGCAGTGGGCCTTTGACCAGGCGACCCCACTGGTAATTGTTGTTGTTGTGTTGGCGCTTGCTACGCGCTGTTGTTTTTGGTTGGCGCTTATATGCGCCTTGTTGTCGTGTTGGCTGCGCTTATTAGCGCGTTTACGGCACTTGTTACTAGCGCTTGCTACCGCCTGGTACAGCGCTTGTATGGAGGTGGCCTCATTGGTGTTGTGTCTGTCGAGAATATAAGTGAAATTGAGGAAGTCATTATATAAGTATCTTCTTCTTCTATATGTATAAAATTCAAATTATGTATCTATGTACGGACACAATTGGCGCCTAAACGAATAAGCCGATCGTAACCAAATTTTGCACATGCACTGGATATCTTCCAGGGATGGTCACAGGCTAAATTTTTTTTTTTTTTATATATATTGGGGGCGTGGCACCTCCCATACGAATGGAATTTTTCATAGTCGATATCTCTGGAAGTATTTAGGTTAGGCGACTGAAATTTGGTGAGGGGTTATATGAGATCGATCCCTAACACCTCCAAAAAAACTGGGGATAACGAAAAAGGGGGCGTGGCACCTCCCATACGAATGGAATTTTTCATAGTCGATATCTCTGGAAGTATTTAGGTTAGGCGACTGAAATTTGGTGAGGGGTTATATGAGATCGATCCCTAACACCTCCAAAAAAACTGGGGATAACGAGAAAGGGGGCGTGGCTCCTCTTATATGAAGGAGATAGGGATATGGATTAAAATAGATATAGGGATCTGCTTAGAGAAACATGCAGGGAAATAAATTTGTGGCAGGACAACGTCTGCCGGGTCAGCTAGTGTATAATAAATTTACCCACTTACCCAATATAAATCTTATTTCGCAAATTATATTTTTTTCCTTTTTTTCCATTAATAGTTTAGCACATTTTTTTTTCTTTGCACTTACTTATTTTTTTTTTTCACTTTTAGAGGGGCACGTTCGTCGCTGTCTCGCGCTAGAAACTTTTTGATTTGCCGGTATACGTGCAAAATCTCAACAGTGCCAAGAAGATTCCAATATCTTTCCACTAACGGCACTATAGGTTTGGAAATCTTCCGTTCGCTGTGATATTGTGGCGAATGTTCTCAAGAATCGCTCATCTCCCAACTCTAGCGTATTTCCATCACTAGCGTCACTACCACAACTACAGCTGCGAGAGGCATCTCGCGTGTTTGCGAATGTGGCACAAAGAGGAGATGACGATAGATAAACGCTTCGAGAACACTGTTGCACGAATAAACCAGAAAGGTGTAGACATTTCTAGGTTGTGAAGCTGCTGTCTGCTAGGGTATATAAACCGCGCAAAGACAACGCAAATCAGTCAGTTTATTTTGAAGTGTTGTACAGTGAAGTACTGAACAGTAAATTAACCCGCGATATTGTACTACGGTTTTTAGTACTGAATAAAGCGTACTACTTATTAAACAGAATCGGAGTGTTTTATTTAACGTACAGTGATCGAACTCAGGGAAAATAATCAAGGAATCATCGAATTCGTCACAATTGGTGTCAGAAGCGGTATTGTTAAATAAAAACAAGGACATTGAAAAGGATAACAAGGACATTGAAAAGGATAACACGGACATTGAAAAGGATAACAAGGACATTGTAAAGGTAACAAGGATATGGCAAAGTTTAATGAATTGAAGATCCAGCAACTCAAAAACGAGTTGGAGAAACGTGGATTGGTAACAACAGGCAATAAGCCAGAGCTACAATCACGTCTACGCGAGGCTATGGAAGCGGAAGGAATCAACGTTGACAATCATGTTTTTCAACTTTCGGAAGAGGGAGCGACGAAAATAGAAGAGCAAAATGACTCTACGGATTCAGTGGTAAATGTGGACACAAACTCTTTATTGGCTGCCTTGGCTCAGATGTCAAACAACATAACATCAAGCATGTCATCTCAGTTGGAAGAACAGAAGACACACATGACAAGAGACACGCATGGCATCAAAGTTGGAGGAACAGAAGACACACATGGCCTCTCAGTTGGAAGAACAGAAAACTTGCATGACAACTAGACTGGAACAGGTGTCATCACAGATCTCCGCTCAAATGGAGGAACAGCGGTCATTTATCACTTCGCAGTTGGAAGCACAAGATGCAAAGATTGCAGAGCTCCAAGATAAAATGGACGCTGAAGTCAATGCGCTGAGAGGACGTATCCAAGAGTTGCAGCTGAATCATCCATCTGTTTCAACAACCACACCAAAGGTAAAACCCCATCCTTTGACGGTTCTGTTCCTTTCCAGGTATTTAAGCTACAATTTGAGAAGACAGCAGCTGTGAACAACTGGGGCGCTGAGGAAAAAGTCGCTGCTTTATTTGTGGCATTGAAAGGACCTGCAGCCGAAATCTTACAGACTATTCCGGACGCTGAAAGAAACAACTATGAAGCGTTGATGGGAGCCGTTGAAAGACGTTACGGCAGCGAGCATAGAAGGCAGATACATCAAATAGAGCTACAGAATCGCTTCCAGAAGGCTAACGAAACATTACAGGAGTTTGCATCGGACATTGAGAGGTTAGCTCATTTGGCGAACGCAGATGCCCCCGTGGAATACATCGAGAGGGTAAAGATCCAAAGATTCATAAATGGAATAATGGATGTAGACACGAAGCGAGCCGCATATGCAAACCCCAAAAGTACATTCGCAGAGACGGTATCACACGCTTTATTACAAGAGACAGCCTCGCTTTTATGTAAACCAGATAAGAAGGTTCACAATGTGGAAGTAGAACGACCAGAGTGGGTGGACGCAATCCTAGAAGCATTGAACGGAAAGCAACGGAAAAATGAAGCAGCCATTAAATGCTTCAAGTGCGGAAAATCTGGCCATATGGTGCGTCATTGCAACATCGGCTCCAGAGACTTCGGCAATGCTTGTGGACGTAAGGGTAACGTTGGAGGAGATGACCAAGATGAATGCCCTATAGTTTCTGTGTCGCAGGTCGGAGGGAAAGCAAGTACTGTTACTGTTAGAGGTTTCTTGGACGGAAAAGAGCGGTTATTCACTGTGGATACTGGCGCATCTCATTCCATCATTAGAAGTGACTTGGTCCAAAAGAGAGTACGACCATTGCAGGATGCAAAGTTGCGGACAGTAACTGGTGAAAGTAAGCTGGTTCATGGAGAAGTGCGGTGCAAAGTTGCGATTGGGAGTGCGACTACATACCACAACTTCTTAGTGGCAGATATTGTGGACGAAGTCATCATTGGCGTCGACTTCTTGGCTGTGAGAGACATTCACATGAACCTGAGAAATAGAGTTATGAGATACAATGGCCAAGAAGTACCTCTGATCTTTGGACACAACATTGGGTATTACACCAAAGGAGTTTCATTAGAGATGAAGCACAAGGACACTCGAAATGCAAAGGTACCTCCTCGACCAATGGCTTCGATAGACAAATGCCTACTTGAGAATATTTGGAGAAGTCAACAGGAAGATTCAGATCTGGCATGTGTGATCCGAGGGCTTGAGCGAAACAAACGACCAGCAAGAAAAGAAATGTCAGCGGCGAGTCCAGTTACCAAGTCATATTGGGCACAATGGAACAGTTTACGAATGGTATCCGGTTGTTTGCATCGAATATGGGAGAGTGAGGATGGTCAATGTGCTCGGAAGCTGGTAGTTGTCCCAAGGAAGAAAATCTCCGATGTTTTGAATGAGCTGCATAATGGTCCAAGTGGAGGTCATCTCGGAGTCACGAAAACGTTGGAGAAAGTCAAGCAGAGATTCTATTGGGTTGGTTGCCGGCAGTCGATCGCGGAGTGGATTGCCAACTGTGAGGTGTACATCAAAGCAAAGGGTCCGAAGTCGAGAAGCCATGGACAGATGAAGCAGTACAACACAGGTGCACCGTTTGAGAGGATTGCCATGGATGTAGCTGGTCCATTTCCTACTAGCAAACTCGGGAACAAGTACGTATTAGTTGTTATGGACTATTTCAGCAAATGGCCAGAAGTTTGCCCGATTCCAAATCAGAAAGATTGGGATACGCACATCTCCTTGTTTCTGATGGCATATCGCTCGGCAACACATGAAACTACGGGTCAAACTCCGGCAAAAGTAATTTTTGGGAATGATCTGCGGTTGCCAGCTGACTTGAAGTTTGGGATAAATGCTGATGAAGGAATAAATGCCAGGAAGTCCACTAGCATCTTGGAAGAAGAAATGAGAGAAATACACGATCTTGTAAGACAACGGACGAAGATCATGAGTGATAAGATGAAAGCCAGACACGACAAAGCCATCAACTCGGAAGGTTTTAAAGAAGGAGATTTAGTGCTGTTATACAACCCACAACGAAAGAAAGGTTTGTCCCCAAAACTGCAATGTAACTGGGAAGGCCCATATAAAGTAATAAAGCGGATAAATGATGTTGTCTACCGCATACAAACTGTTGGAAGACCACGAAACAAAATGAAGGTGGTTCACCTGGAGAGGCTAGCAACGTTTGGATCGGGAAATGTGTCTGATCGGGACGATCAGACTTAGGTGGAGGGCAGTGTGGCGAATGTTCTCAAGAATCGCTCATCTCCCAACTCTAGCGTATTTCCATCACTAGCGTCACTACCACAACTACAGCTGTTTAGATACATGGCGTGAGAGCGACAGAGGGAGAGGCAGCTCGCGTGTTTGCGAATGTGGCACAAAGAGGAGATGACGATAGATAAACGCTTCGAGAACACTGTTGCACGAATAAACCAGAAAGGTGTAGACATTTCTAGGTTGTGAAGCTGCTGTCTGCTAGGGTATATAAACCGCGCAAAGACAACGCAAATCAGTCAGTTTATTTTGAAGTGTTGTACAGTGAAGTACTGAACAGTAAATTAACCCGCGATATTGTACTACGGTTTTTAGTACTGAATAAAGCGTACTACTTATTAAACAGAATCGGAGTGTTTTATTCAACGTACAGTGATCGAACTCAGGGAAAATAATCAAGGAATCATCGAATTCGTCACAATATGATGTAATTTCTGGGTTGCCATGTTGCGCGATGCAAACGGTTATTACCATTGTGTATCAATACCAAGTGTGAACTCTTCTTTTGACAACACACATTAAAATGTTGGTTTGTTTACATCCTGCACATATTAAAATGTCGCCAGCACCGAATAACAGAAAAGCAATGGCGTTGTTTAACATCCTGCACACATCAACATGGCGGTCTCCTATCTTTTACCTAATGGTAGAAAGAGATGGGAAGATGAAAAGAAGTGAGACAAAAAAGGAAATTAAAAACAGGTGACTAAACTCACTTTGAAGTTTTCACGACTATGTCTATGATATCACACTTGTTATTAACCACAATCTCAAACAGGTGTTAAACTCATTTTGGAATTTTGACGTCTATGCAGAAGAGTTTACACTTGGTATTGATACACTATGGTTATTACCATCAGGACTCAATTTTTCTTAAAAGTACCAAATTTTGTAAAAATGTAGTAAAATTTAAAAAAAATGGATTATATGAAAAAGGAAACTTGATTATTACCGGAAAATGATTAATAATTTTATTGATCTTGAATTCGATAGAAAAGGGAATTGATAAGAAACTTTTGTTGTTGTTGCTATATTAAAGTAATACTATGTACACACTAGCGTGTTTTCGAGCTCATTCTGGTTTTCGAGGCAAAACATGCTGAAAACCGATGTTTTCGCCATACAAAATGTTCAACCGAAAACCTGCGAAAACATCATGTTTTATCCCAAAACATCAACGAAAACCTTTCACAATCAGTGTCGGCTCTAAATTTTATCGGTAATAATCGAAAAACATACTGTCACATATCTGATATGTCAAATGTTTTCATTTTGAATTTCGTCGCCCGAATTTATAAAAAATCAAAATGATAATGTTTGTGCTATAAAGTAAATTTGAAATAAGTACGCTGACAGTAAAACTTAAAATAAGTACATAAAATATAATATGTACGTTCACAAAATTTTAATTATTTTTTCTCACAAATCACAATTTCTAGAACAGCTGATTACTGTCAAATGAAAACAAGAATAGCAGGTATGAACGCACCTGTTTTATGTGAGATGTTTTACACGAAAACAAGGTGTTTTCGCTTCAGTGTGAACATGATCTAAGATGAAAATAACGCAGTTGAATCTAGTAGTGAAAATTATTTACTACCTTTTTGTTGGGAATTTAATTCTTGTGAGATTAATTGGATAAATTATATTTCTTCAAGAGTTTTGTCCCAAAAGAAGAAATAAAGGTCTATTGCCAACTTGATAAGCCCGCTGTGTCCTATGTTCTGCCCTGTTTTTGGACGCAGTATTTCCTTAAGAAGACAGAAAAGTAGTAGATTTTGGGTAAAGCGTAGTAAGGTAAAATTTACTGCTATCGTATTCGGATTCGAGTCCTGAGGCACGCACCTGTTTGCGCGCGCAAAATTTTTGCTGTCCGGGTCATGTGGATGGTGTGTTCCCTGGGTGCCCCGGGTAACCCGAAACTGCTGGATTGGGGAATTGCAAACATTTTATACTCCAAATCCGATTGGTCACTTCAATGCTAATGGGATGAATTTTGCCAAACAAGGTATGATTGAAAAGGGACGTGACTCTCATTCGAAAGCAGAAGTTAATGTCCAATTGAAAAATCTTTAACCAACTTTTGTTTTAAATTTTCACTATTTGTATTTTATCTTTAATTCAATGACCAGACAAAATGATAGTTAATTCGGTAGCAAATTTGTAGCATTTAAAGCGTTTTATTGATAGTAAGTAAATTTCGGTACCAGTGGAGAACGATTGGAATTCAGCTGTTTCGTAGGCTGAGATAAGAAAGCGGTAGCCGAACAAACATTTTTTTTTTCTAAATTGCGGATGCTATAGGGTTAATTTATTGTTAATATTGAAGAAATAAAATGGTAACCAATGAACATGTGGCATGCCATAGGGGTTAATTAATTTGTTTACATTTGTTTGACCTACCAGTCCCTCACACGAGAATCGTATTCAACTGTCAATCACACCCTGCCCACTACATTTTGCGCATACTTAACTAAATTCAATCACAAAATGATAACACCAATAGGTCTATTCCCCCTTTGCTGACACATTCACGGGCGCCCGCAAGTATCCATAATTTCGCCCGCAGTTTACCCCGGCCACTCCAGGAACACACCACATACTTATTTTCATGGAAATTAAAAGTTCCGTTATTGGTACCTTTCCATTCCATGGGAATATTTGGTGCTGCCAGCTGTGCACAACCATACCAACTCAAGAAAACAATCGATAAAAGTCGAACCGGAGCGTGAATCTAAACTGTCAACTAAAACCCGCGAGTAATGCCCAATCACCCTAAACCACAATGAATTAATCGAAGGCAAACCATAACACATTTGTTTACATTCGTTTGACATTATAGCCCCTTACAAGAGAAAATATTTAACTTTCAAGCACACTTTGTTGAATACATTTTGGCTCGCATGTTTGCGAATGTGGCACAAAGAGGAGATGACGATAGATAAACGCTTCGAGAACACTGTTGCACGAATAAACCAGAAATGTGTAGACATTTCTAGGTTGTGAAGCTGCTGTCTGCTAGGGTATATAAACCGCGCAAAGACAACGCACTTCAATCAGTTTATTTTAAGGTGTTGTACAGTGAAGTACTAGACAGTGAATTAACCCGCGACATTGTACTACGGTTTTTAGTACCCTACAAGACAGATGACAATCATTTGATGCAACATTTGATTGTCATTGCTGTCAGCTAAACGATCATCGCTCCAATCATTTCACACGAGGAAAAAGAAAAAGTTGATGTCAACAACTGTGTCCGTGTGAGTTTTTGTCTCCCTCTAACACATTACTAATTTCAATAACGCATATATCTGTCTCACTCTATTTGTGGATCAATGATGATATCATGATGATGTCACAATGATATCACAGCTGACAACAGTCTAACCTTTAAAATTTGATGTAAAAATTATGTTTAAACATTTTTTTTTTCTCATTAAAATATTTATTTATTTTAATCAAATTAAAAAACTTAGTATTTATTGAAAATTTTATATAAATAAATGAAATAAACTCATATTAATAAACTAGATCTTAAAACCTAATTATTACTGCTATATATGCTCACACGCAGCCGACTTTTCATCAGACAAAGTCGAGTGCGTTCTATTTTAACGGACGGGCGCGGACATCGCGGGAGCTTATTCAAAACACACGTGTGCGGATGTGTTGCAGTGTGGGCGTAGGCGAAGGCTCACCTGATGTCAACAAAAAACACCGGAATGTGAACAAACATTTCCCGCCAGTTAAATAGCACGGGCTGGAGTTTCTTGGGTGATAAAGTGGGCTGCAGTGTGAGCTAGACTAGGCTACGTGCCAGTCACGCCTTGTGCTGGTCACAATTTCGGTCATGGTGGCTTTGCTGGGGCTGGCAATTCCTTTGCAAAAAACAACTATAAAAATAATGCAAACTTTAATTTTATTTAATTAAAATTAATTTTGAAAATTAATATACCCATCTGCATATGTTATACAGCTTCTTTTTTCCATTTTAATTAAAAAAAATGTGTATTGGACTGAAATTTTTAGTTTTGAAAATGTAATAAAAATATAATTTTTAACTTCAAATTCAAAATATGCCAAGTTTGGAAAATACATCATTTGTTATAATCATTTTATGCTCACGCGACAGTCAGTTATGACAATTAATTGACAATCGTCAGTGTTTTTGTCAAAACTTTATCAGCGTTGATAGTTTATGGTGAGAGTGTGTTAGTAAAATTATCAGCCCGTCTTGTAGGGTAAAGCGTACTACTTATTAAGCAGAATCTGAGTGTTTTATTTAACGTACAGTGATCGAACTCAGGGAAAATAGTCGAGGAATCATCGAATTCGTCACAATTGGTGTCAGAAGCGGTATTGTTAAATAAATTCAAGGACATTGAAAAGGATAACGAGGACATTGAAAAGGATAACACGGCCATTGAAAAGGATAACACGGCCATTGGAAAGGATAACACGGAAATTGAAAAGGATAACAAGGACATTGTAAAAGCAACAAGGACATTGCAAGGATAACAAGGACATTCTAAAGATAACAAGGACATGACAAAGTTGAATGAGTTGAAGATCCAGCAACTCAAAAACGCGTTGGAACGACGTGGATTGTCAACAACGGGCAATAAAGCAGAGCTACAATCACGGTTGCGAGAGGCTATGGAAGCAGAGGAAATCAACGTTGACGATCATGTTTTTCAGCTTTCGGAAGAGGGAGTGACAAAAATAGAAGAGCAAAAGGAATCTCCGGATTCAGTGGGAAATGTGGACACAAACTCTTTATTGGCTGCCTTGGCTCAGATGTCAAAGAACATAACATCAAACATGGCATCTCAGTTTGAAGAGCAGGAGACACGTATGTCATCACAGATCTCCACTCAACTCGAAGAACTCAAGGCTTATATGTCATCAGAGATCAAGGAAGAGTTGATGGAACAGGAAACACGCATAACGTTAAAACTAGAGGCACAAGAGCAAAGAGTCTCATCGCAGCTAGAAGTTTTCAGTGGACGACAGGATAAGATCGAGGCCGAGGTGAATGCGTTAAAATCTCGTATTCAGGAGTTGCGACTGAATCGTCCAAATGCTGTATCGAACTCTCCCAAGGTAAAAACGCCATCCTTTGACGGTTCTGTTCCTTTCCAGGTATTTAAGCTACAATTTGAGAAAACAGCAGCTGTGAACAACTGGGACGCGGAAGATAAAGTCGCTGCTTTATTTGTGGCATTGAAAGGACCTGCAGCCGAAATCCTTCAAATTATTCCAGAAGGTGAAAGGAACAGCTATGAGGCATTGATGGGTGCAGTTGAGAGGCGATACGGTAGCGAGCATAGGAGGCAGATATTTCAAATGGAGCTGCAGAATCGCTTTCAGAAGGCGAATGAAACATTGCAGGAGTTTGCATCGGACATCGAGAGTTTGACCCATCTGGCAAACGCGGACGCACCAGCGGAATATATCGAGAGGGTGAAAATACAAAGTTTCATCAATGGAATACGTGATATGGAGACAAAGCGAGCCACATATGCAAATCCAAAGAAATCATTTGCTGAGACGGTATCACATGCTCTAACTCAAGCTCACCGCGTGGAAGTGGAGACGCCAGACTTGGTCAACAAAATCGACAAAATTTTGGAAGCATTGAATGGGACACAGAAGAAAAGAGATGGCTCCATTAAGTGCTTTAAGTGCGGAAAATCTGGTCATATTGCACGTTATTGTGGATCTGGCTCCAACAATTCCCATAATGCAGGCAGACATAAGCGCAAGGCTGAAGGAGATGAGCAAGTCTCCCAATCCAACCAACTGTTAAACTAAAGAGAGTCAGCCGCAAGGGGCGTAGGCTGGCTCCCGCAATTGGATGCCCCATAATCTCCGTCTCACAGATCGGAAGAAAGTCGAGTAATGTTACTGTTGGAGGACTCGTGGACGGAAAGGAGCGTTTACTGACTGTTGAAACGGGCGCATCTCATTCCATCATTCGATCTGATTTAGTCAACAAAGTAGTGAGGCCATTACATGGAGCAAAGTTGCGAACGGCGACTGGTGAGGACACCCAAGTCCAAGGAGAGGTAACATGTGAAATCGCTATTGGGAATGTTACCGTACTGCATAATTTTATAGTGGCAGATATTGTTGATGAGATCATAGTTGGTGTGGATTTCTTAAGCAACCAAGGCATCAAGATCGACATGCAAAACAGGACTATGAGCTATAAGAACATGGATGTGCCACTAAATTTTGGTTACGAGAATAAGTACATCAGTAAGCGGGTCCTCGTGGAAGAAAGCCAACAAATTCCACCGAAGTCGGAGGCGATAGTTTGGGCAAGGATTGATGTAGAGTACGGGACAAACAAATTGTGGGTGGTAGAGGCAGCAAACAAATCAAAGACGGATATACTAGTAGGAAAAACACTGGCTATGACAAAACAAGATGGACGTTTACCGGTAAGAGTACTAAATGAGTTCAGATCGCCGATTAAGCTTTCCAAAGGAGCTATATTGGGACAATTTCAGGAGGTGGAGGTGGTTATAAATTGTGAACCGCTCCAGGAGAAGACCTCCAGAATAAGGCAAAACAACTTCTACTAAAGTAAAGATGGTTCCAAGCCAGGTAGAACCAATGTTGTGAAGCATCAAATTGATACCGGTGATGCGAGGCCAATCCGCCAAGCACCTCGAAGTGTTCCCTTGGCCAAACGCCAAGTGGTAAGAGAAATTATACAGGAAATGAGTGAGAGCGGTGTGATCGAACCATCAGCTAGTCCATGGAGCTCACCGGTAGTGCTAGTGAAGAAAAAGGATGGAAAAATGCGGTTTTGCGTGGACTACCGGAAGCTGAACGACGTAACGAAAAAGGACAGCTATCCATTACCGAGAATTGACGATACTCTGGACTCACTATCTGGTACCAAATGGTTTTCTACACTGGACTTGAAAAGCGGCTATTGGCAAGTGGAAGTTAAAGATGAGGATAAGGAAAAGACAGCCTTCAGCGTTGGAGAGGGGCTGTGGCAATTTACGGCAATGCCCTTTGGACTATGTAACGCTCCAGCTACTTTTGAGAGACTCATGGACCAAGTATTGAAAGGACTGCCTTGGAAAACATGTTTGGTGTACCTGGACGACATCATCGTCCTTGGAAAAAGCTTTGAGGAACACCTTAAAAACTTGGAGGAAGTTTTCCAAAGGATAGCTGGCGCCGGTCTGAAATTAAGTCCTAAAAAGTGTGCATTGTTCAAGAAGGAAGTAAGTTACTTGGGTCACAAGGTTACTACGGAGGGAATTTGCACGGCTAAAGAGAAGATCGCAGCAGTAAAGGATTGGCCAAGACCCAACGATTTGCATGAGTTACGAAGTTTCCTTGGACTGTGCACGTATTATCGCCGATTTGTACCGAATTTCGCCAGCGTAGCCAGTAGCCTTCATGAGTTGACCTGGGGGTGAATTCTGGTTCTATGAAATGATAAAATGAAAAGAATTTTCATACAAAATTTGTGAAAAGAAACTTCAAACTCATACAAATTTTTTTTCACGTTATCATATCATAGAACCAGATTCACCCTCAGGAAGAATATGTCATTTGATTGGAAGAAGGAACATGAAGTACCTTTCCAAACCTTGAAGGAACGGCTGTGCACTGCCCCAATGTTAGCATATCCAATTCCAGGCGCAACATTTATTTAGGATACAGATGCAAGTGGTTATGCGATTGGAGGAATTTTGTCACAGATTGTCGATGGGCAAGAGAAGGTAGTGGCGTACTATAGCCGCACAATTGGAAAGCCCGAAAGGAACTATTGTGTAACACGAAGATAACTACTGGCATTGGTGGAGTGCATCAAACATTTCCACAAGTATCTATATGGACAGCGATTCCACGTCAGGACAGACCATGCAGCGTTGAAATGGCTTTTGCAGTTCCGTAATCCGGAAGGTCAATTGGCACGGTGGATAGAGCGACTACAAAGTTATGACTTTTCCATAGAGCATCGCAAAGGCAGCAACCACGGCAATGCTGATGCGATGTCCCGGCGACAATGTAACCTAGAATGCAAGCATTGTTCGAAAGCTGAGGCCAAGGAAGATGTTATAGATGTGCGGCTGATGACTATAACATCTACGGACGAATGGAACATGGATCAACTAAGGAAGCATCAGCTAGAGGACCCAGATCTGGTACGTGTGATGCAAGGAATCGAGCAAAACGAACGACCAACAAGAGAGGAGATGTCAGCAGAGAGTCCTGTTGCCAAGTCATATTGGGCACAGTGGAACAGTCTGAAATTGGTATCCGGTTGCTTATAGTACATTTACACAGCACCGAATTTGGTAAATTTGGCGAAAAATTACAAATTCGGCGCTTTTTTCCATACAAATCTTATTTTCCAAATTTGGAATTCCATCACATTTGGCCTCATTCGCCGAAAAATACAATCCACAATTCCTCAAAATAGCAACCCTGCCTGCGTTCCACATTTAGAATTGCCCAGCAAGAATCTTAATGGGTAATTAACGTGTGAAAACTTTTGCATTATGCACAGTTCTAAATAACAATTTCAACTATTTTTTTAAGATATTGGACCAGTTTTACCAAGAAAAGAGAAAAGCCTTCTTGATTCTTCATTTATTATTACTCTACATGTGTTTAAAACATCAAGGTGGTGCATTTTCTTTCGGTGGCTTTGTGTTCTGGTAGAAGATTCTTGCAGGGAAGGTGAAGCCAAATGCGTAAACAGGTGCGAAATGACACATTCAAATTCGCCAAATTTGGTGCAGTATAAATGTACTATTAGATGGAATTCCAAATTTGGAAAATGAGATTTGTATGCAAAAAATCGCCAAATTTGCAATTTTTCGCCAAATTTGGTGCGGTGTAAATGTACTTTAAATTTGGGTACACATTTATGCTGATTTCGTTTCAACAATAAAATGTGCCCTTGCACGATGAATCTCATTGTGAATAGCTTCATTGTAAATAAATTTGGCACTTTGTTTTTGATTTCGTCTTTTGTCTCATCTCTTTATATCTTCTTATCTCTTTCTATCATTCGCTAGAAGACAGGAGGGGTGCGATTTAGTTTAGACTCGCACGAATTTTGGACTGTTTTTGGTATGGAACGAAAGAGGGAGTTCTCCAGATCACAAATATATAGGTCTTAGAGTCAGGCGGTTTATAGTTCTCCGGTAAAACGTTGTTAAAGTTAGTAAATTTTGCACGCTTTTTTTGTATGTATATATATGTATGTACTGTTTTTGACATTGAAAGAGTGTTGCCACATCCAAAAAATTTGAATAAAAAATAATAAGGCTTACAATACTTTTCATGCGCACCAATTAAGTATTTGAATAGGGTTTGCAAGCCTCACCTATACTAAAATAAATGGGTGTACTACGCAGAAGGACTCACCGTGGCGGTAGCCACGGTTAGAGCACACGTCCGGACTCCGCCAAATGGGTTTACTACGCAGAAGTACTCACTGCGGCGGTAGCCGCAGTTGGTGCACACGTCCGGACATGGGATGGCGTAGCCCAGGGTTATTTTAAATAAGCGCGGCCGAAGGCCGCCTACGCGGAAAGGTGTTGAACCGTGAAAATTTTGCATTTTCTTTTTTGGGTGAAGTATTCTTTAAAAAATATGTTTTTTTTTTATTTTTTGTTTAAGTGTGGCAACATCCTTCTTTGACAACAAATTTGTTGTGAAATATCCAAAATGTATTCAAACGGAAAACTATTTTAACCCACTTGAAAAAAAATTTTCCGTTTATAAACTTTTATTAACAAATTTATAAAGTAACTTTTGTTTTAAATTTTCAATATTTATATTTTACCTTTAATTCAAATAAGCAATACGAAAGAATATTCGGTAGCAAATTTAGAAGTATTTTATTGGTAGTGAAAAAAACTTCGGTGCCAGTGAAGAACGGTTGGAATTCAACTGTTTTGTAAGCTAAGGTAAGAAAACTGTAACCCAACATTTTTTACAAAAATCGCGGATGGTATAAGAGTAAATTCTTGCTAATATTAAAGAAGAGAAAATGATACCCAATTTACATGTGGTGCACCATAAAGGATTAATTCATTTGTTTACATTCGTTTGACATTATAGCCCCTTATAGTACGAGAGCCCCCATAGACATGGTGTTGTTGATTAATAACAAGCTAAGTTTTTCTGAGCGACTTCCTTTCGCCGAGACGCCCAACTTTTTTATCTTCGAAAATTCTGGAATGTGCGACCCTTGGGAGGTAGGGGGCGTGGAACATGCCAATTTGGTGCATACAAAATTTTTATGAATAACCGTTTTATTTTTATTTCACTAACTGCCACTGTCGTAACCAACTCACGAATATATGTGGCCTACAAATTGTGTGCGACATAAAGTGGGACCGACAACCCAAATATGTCAAAATGACGTCATCAAAATATTGATTAACATCAAGCTAATTTTTTCACAGTTCGTTGTCAGTGATGGACATGATTCAATAGCATTATTGGCCTACAAAAATTGTGCGACATGTAGCCAGACCTCCGCCCCAAAGTGGTCAATTTGGTGTCAACCTTTGATTTATTAATAACAACCTGATTTAAAGTTTGTATCTTAAGGAATAACGAATAAAAAACGGCTGTTACACTGGCCTACAAAAAAAGTGTGACATGTGAATAAAATCTATATTTTTATATATTCACTCATATACATGAGTTCCATAAGTGTTTGCTAATTTGATATGGAAACATATATCTCAGTGCATTTGTATACACATAAATATAAGTATGTGATATAAAATTATCATGAATAAACCCTTTTATTTTCTGCTTAAAGTAATTTTGGGTACTCCACGGCTCAAGAAAAGTGATACATTCCACTTATACTTCACAAAGTCTCTTCAAAACAAAAACTCAAATTGTTGGGGTTAGGAAACGATTGATTTGCGTGGTAAATAATGTCAGATTTACATCATTTTTTTTTCTCAGGCAATCAGGTTTCGCCATTGTGTGGATGATACCAGCGAAACGAAACATCACTTCCAATTGCACCTGAAACTTGGCACCAGACGAATATAAGATTATCCGCATATTATTATTTTCATTCACTCAAGGTTATTTTAAGTACCGTACAGTAGGGTGATTAAAAAAAAATTTCGACTTGGTCTTACCCCCTAAAAAGTTAGGTAGTGATGAGAAAATAAGCCTTGCAAAAAATTAGCGCTCTAACTTAACCCTTAGGGGTGGCTATTTTTTTCGCCCGTTCCCATTCATTTTGTATGGGGGAAAATGGGAGTTTTTTTCAAAGTGAACTTTTTTCAAAATATTTTTACTTACTCTTAAAGTTGAAGCTTTGAAGCTTCCAAAATGGTAAGCCATGTGCGATTATCTTAACTATCAAAAAAAATTACAGCCATTTAAAAATGACTGAGTTTTGTACAATGCACACACATACACAGTAACACGTATAAAATCTAGTAAATTGTAAATGGCTGTAATTATTTTAATAGTTAAGGTAATCGCACGTCGCTTATCATTTTGGAAGCTTCAACTTTAAGAGTATGTAAAAATATTTTGAAAAAAGTTTCAAAAAATTAAAGGAAAATTCACTTAGAAAAAAATGACATTTTTTCCCGTGCAAAATGTATGGGAAAGGGCGAAAAAATAGCCACCCCTAAGGATTAAGTTGGAGCGCTAATTTTTTGCAAGGGTAAGACCGAAAAAAAACAAATTTTTTTTTAATTTCAATCACCCTAACCGTACATACTAGGGATGCCAATGCCAGGATCCCGTACTTTTAAAGTTCCGAAAATCCCGTCATTTCTTTATTACAATCCCGCATATTTCGGGTACCTATTTACTAAAAATGCAATTATAAAATACTTTAAGATTAAATTCTTGGTCAAACAATTTCTTCTATTCTTGCACTGCTGGAGAATAGCTGATTCTAAAATCCTGGGACTATTCACGGAATGTCGAAATTGTAAAAAAAAAAATGTAGCACCCTGTTTATACTTTAACAATACACAGAACGAATTATCAATAACATGTATAGTGAAAAGGGAGAGTAAATAAAGAGAAAAAAACAAACTATTCTGTTATTTTGAATGTTTGTTCTATTTATGATTGTCCTACGGAAGGTTTTGCTTACACTTAGTATTCGGCCTATTCGGGTGCTATTTTCTGCTCTGGTTGCGGCCTTTTCCCTAGTCATAATTATTCGGTTTACGCTTCCTCCAAAATTTAATATTCGGCGGGACACCAATATGTATGTATAGGTGTAAGCGAAATAACATGAGACTTATTGTTTTCATTTTTTTTTTTCAACAGAAAATCTGATTTTTTGTAGATAATAAATAATACAAACTGTGTCTTTACTATACTATAAAATTCTGAACTATTAGACCAAGAACTAAGATTTTAAGTACATGGGGAAATAACTGAGACTTTTTGGTTTTGTAGGTATAACGAGACACTACTTCACGCATATACCCAATCTTCTTTTCGGCCTAATATTTTGGGAGATATCCTCGAAGCCAGTAGAGAAATTAACCACATTCCTTACTGCAGTACCTATTATCACCCTGGGCTAATAACTTGAACTCAAAAAATGCTCCTTAAACTTTAGTTTATGAAAAAGGGGATTTTACCCAAAATTAGAGATTTTGACCAATTGCAGCTTTTGCATGCTTGACCTGAGGCATGTCCAGTAAAGAGTAACCTATAAAACTTGGCCATAAAATCCATGGGGTCAAAGCCGATTTAAGACATGGAGTGCCTTTAGCAAAGTTTGTTAAATGATCAGTAAAACATTTTCCGTAATGACGATTTTATACAAAAATCGGCCACTCGTATATACATACATACAGACAGACAGACTGAAAATTTACTATAGAAACTGTAGATTGAGATTCTACTGGCTTAGTTATGATCCCTCATATCAGTTATTATTGAAAATCTGCAATCTACAATGATCTCTCCTATTACAATTTTTTTACATTGTGACATTTCTTGTCGGTCTGGAGACATGTCGCACAATTTTTGTAGGCCAATATTACATGTGTAAACGGGATACACTTAGCTTTCATTCGCCGGTCTTGGCCTACAGTTATTAAAAAAAAATTGTTGACACCAAATTGACCACTTTGGGGCGGAGGTCTGGCTACATGTCGCACAATTTTTGTAGGCCAATAATGCTATTGAATCATGTCCATCACTGACAACGAACTGTGAAAAAATTAGCTTGATGTTAATAAATATTTTGATGACGTCATTTTGACATATTTGGGTTGTCGGTCCCACTTTATGTCGCACACAATTTGTAGGCTACATACATATATTCGTGAGTTGGTTACGACAGTGGCAGTTAGTGAAATAAAAATAAAACGGTTATTCATAAAAATTTTGTATGCACCAAATTGACATGTTCCACGCCCCCTACCTCCCAAGCAATGTCTGATACCGATTAAAATAACGTTCCGGTTTCGGTTTCGGTTTTTGCAACGTGTTTCGGTTTCGGTTCCGGTTTCGTTCTTCAAAATTTATTTCGGTTTCGGTTACGGTTTCGTTCCGGTTTCGGTTTCCAAATAAAACAGGAAAAAAAATGTTCTACTAAAATACTCAAGTACCTATGTAGCTACGAAATAGGTCTGAATTTTCATAACTTTTTTTCTGCGGCCATGATGGGATTTCTCCAATATAATAATACATTTATTAACGCTATGCATAGATGAAATTTCTGCACAACAAATTCCTAAAGTTAACTCTACTTTTTTATTAAAATGGAAGCCAAAGGAAATGTATAAATCGTTAAAAACATTAAAATTAGTGGCACTTTCCGAGGCAAGCCTGAACTTTTCTTTTTCGGATCTCGTGAATTTGTTTCGATCGCTTCATTCAACTATATTCAAACTTCCTCTTTCAGAATTTTGATACTGATGTCAAAACGTGGCTCGACAATCTTCCATGAAAACTTTCAGGGTACCTGCTTGTAAAAGGAAGTACCTATGTGCCCACTCACAGTAGTAAGTAAGGTATTGAAAAAATTCAAAACCGTTTGGAACCGGTTCCGGCATTTGAAACGGTTTCGGTTTCGGTCTTTTCCAGATCAAAATAACGGTTACGGTTTCGGTTTCGGTTTTGAAAAATGAATCGGTTTTAATCGGTTACGGTTACGGTTTCGGTTTCGGTTTCAGTCCTTGCTCCCAAGGGTCGCACATTCCAGAATTTTCGAAGACAAAAAAGTTGAGCGTCTCGGCGAAAGGAAGTCGCTCAGAAAAACTTAGCTTGTTATTAATCAACAACACCATGTCTATGGGGGCTCTCGTACTATTACAAGAGAAAATATTTAACTGTCAAGCACACTTTGTTGAATACATTTTGGAAATATCTGTGTATAGCTGTGTGATGGTGAAAATTTATAATTTCGTGAAATTATTATTTTCTGTTAATCATATGCAATTCATAAGTGTTATGGTACCATTATTCGGAAAAATGCGTTAAATTTAAAAAATTGTGCGTTAGTTACCTATAGTGGTCTGGTGGCCGGCACTAACCAAGAACACGTACCTCAAGCAGATACAAAAAGTCCAAAGGAGTTCAGAACTCTGCATAACCGGGGCCCTCGGCTCCACTCCGACAGAAGCACTCAACACGATGCTGAATCTTCCACCACTCGATCTGGTGGCTAAAGAAATGGCTGTGATTACAGCTCTGCGACTAAGGGAGACCGACGTATGGAAGGGCGCTACATGTGGTCACGCTACAATTTTAGGCTCCCATGCACCTGTGAGCATACCATTACATACTGACTATTGCACGCCAAGCAACGTGTTCGTTAGGAACTACGAGGTGAAAATACCCACAAGACAAGAATGGGATTACCGACCGCATACTGTGCGGAATGCCATGAACATATTCACCGATGGCTCTAAGCTTGAAGGGAAGGTGGGTGGAGGTATCTTTTCACCGGACCTGGGACTAGAGATCTCCTTTCGTCTTCCCGACCACTGCAGCGTGTACCAAGCAGAAATGCTGGCAATACACGGTGCAGTGAAAAGCCTAGCGTCTACGCCCCAAAACGGCAAACGGATATTTATCTTCTCAGATAGTCAGGCCGCGCTAAAGGCACTGAACTCATATGTCGACAACACAAAGTCGCTAACTGAATGCCGCAGATCTCTTAACGAGATGGCTCAGCACTTCAGTATCAGCCTTATTTGGGTACCTGGTCACAGGGATATTGAAGGCAACTGTATAGCGGATGAGCTGGCCAGAAGAGGTACCACCACTCATCTCCTTCCAGGAAATGATCTGGTAGGCATTCCCATGGCATCTTTCAAACTCCGAGCTAGCACAAATACCTTACAAAGGGCAAATGAGCTCTGGTCAGGTCTCTCGACGTGCGAGATATCAAGGCTAACTTGGCCTTCGTACAACAAAGGACGCACTAACTGTCTGCTGTCACTTAATAAATCCGGTGTCTCATCACTGATAAGGGTGTTAACAGGGCACTGCTTAATAGGCACACATGGTGCTAGGATGGGCGTAATAACTCACGATTACTGTCGCAGTTGCAGATGTATTGAAGAGGAGGAGAGTGTTCAACATCTGCTGTGTCATTGTCCTGCACTCAGCAGAAGACGATTGGCTATTCTCGGCCAACCGTTCATCGATGACCTCACGGAGGTTTCAAAAATGGATATTAGGGCTCTATCGAAATTCATTGATTCCACGAGCTGGTTTGATCCTCTAATCCAAGTGTGAGATTGTGAGAGTGTTGATATTTGTCTCTCGGATATGGGGTGGGTCTTAAGACCGCATAGGGTATCACAATGGGCCAACTTGACTGGCCTAAGTGGTGGGCAGGGTCCTGCACTCTGTCCTGCCCTCGCAACCTAACCTAACCTAACCTACCTATAGTGCCATGCAAAATTTGCAAAACTTCAAAAACCATTATCTCAGTAAATATAACGCTCCTCACGCTAAGATTATATATTTGTGTTCAGAAAAAGCCCCTCTATCCTCCTGAAAAAAACCGTTTTTTTTCTAGCTGTGCGAGTCTATACTAAAATTTCCCCGACAGGAGCGACCGCCATGTTGATGTGTGCCGGATGTAAATAAAATGTCACAAAATGTAAACAAATCGCACTTATTATTATTCACAATGATATGCACCGTGCAAGGGCATTGGAACGAAATCACCATTATTCCACAATTTAATAAAAAAACTACAATTAATGGGCACCTCTATCGCATATACATTGCCGGTCTATTGTGATTGCGCGTGTAAGAAGAAGCAGCATCTGACCTGGCAATGGCAGCATTAATGGCAGCACTGCAAAAAAGGCGACAATCAGAGAAAATTGAAAAAAAGTCAACGTAAGGAAAAATCAATAAAAATTTTCGTTTTCACTAGTAGAGCTGTGTTAAATTGTGTGCAGAAAATTGTTTAAATAAAAACACATCAAGTTGTGCTTTTTTACGCTGTATAATTTACAAAGTTCTACACGTATACGTAAGCTACAAGACGACTCATTTTTGCTACGCCCATTTTAACTGAAAACGCGAATTGTGTCTATGAAAATAATAAAAATTTTTTTTTTTTAGTTTGTAGAAGACGTCGTGTCGCACTCACGATCGGGGTCGACACCAATCAATGCTGTAATCTTACAGATTAAAGTCATAATTTAAAGTTAAAGCCAAATAATTGATTTCAACATTATCGTAAAGTAAATTGAACCGAAAACTTAAAAAGTTCGTTGTGATTTTGAAAGTGCATTTCATTGGAAAAAGTTGTATTATATATACAACAAAAAGTTTTTCGTCTTCGTCATCGCCAGTTGCAATAGTTAGGGGCGTACAACTAAACTTTGATAAGGACGTGCTAGCAAAGGGGAATGTTTGTAATGCAATAAAGTGGAAAATAAAATAAACTATTAAAAGAATAGGGCGGAGGACAGGCGGAGGGGGTGTTCCACTAAAAGCCGGTGAACTATGTATTTAAAAAAATTGTTTTAAATATAAAAGTAGAGTATAATTTAATAAGTAGGTATGTACTTAGAATGTGTAGATATGTATATACTTGCATATAGAAATTTGTATCTAGATATGTTCGTTTTTATCGCATTATGTTGAGCCAAACAATGACAACGTCATATCAGAATGTAAAAAAAACAAAAGAGTCCCAAGTAGTAGAGTTGGAAGTCTATCCACCATTCAATCGATTTGTAGATGGTTGCCTTATATCTATATTTCGGTTCCCCTATGTACAGTCACTTCTCAGAGCAGAAAACCCAGGACATCGCCATGGATCTCTGCGCAGTGGAACCACTCGGGGTTTTACCTCGGCCAAGGACTGTCACTTTCAAAGTAACCCTGTTTTGTCCTATTCCGAAACTATCATCTTCCCCCTTGCAGCAGGGCTGCAAGATATTCTATTGTTACCGGCGGGCGTAGAGCCGAACCCCGGACCAAGATAATGGATATGCAGTGTCTGTTGCAAAAAGATATATATTAAACGGTCGCATTATGTGCAATGCTTCTCGTGTAAGAGATGGCTCCATAGATCCGGATGTTCAGGGCTTAACCTTAACATCCACAGACCCCGTACTTTCTTTAGTACTTTCGTGGCCCCATGTTGTTTGCGCCCTCGGGCGTCCCGCGGTAAGCGCCGATTAAGCGCACCCCTACCGTTGCTTTCTATTAGCAATACTAATAATAATAATAATGATGTCTTAACGACTATCAGCACTTCTGCTATACCCGCCACAAATTCCAGACTAGCTCGTGCCTTATGGCGTCAACATCACGTGCAGCAGCTCAACACTCTCGCTCCCACCGGAGCAGTGTAGACATGAGCAATGCCGAGCACCAGTCTCTCTCTGTTTCTCCATCACCCCCCTCCTGTTTAAATTCACACGTGAGTCAGGATCAACATCTTCTCGCACCTATCTCTACGTGTACTGTTTGTCGGCAAATATTATACACGCCCGGGTCATCGGTCAAATGCAATAACTGCTTAGGCCACTGCCATGTACATCTATGCTCTTGGCTCGCAAACAGGAACATTTAAACGGATGCGTTCATCGCACCATGCTGTAACACGCCTCAACCTACGACGCCAACCTGGTCACACCAGGTCCACAGCTAACTAGGCTGAGGCACAGCCTTGGTCTTAGCCTACCAACACCTGGGCGAACACATCCGTCCCTTACGCCTATGGTTAACTCGACATCGACCCCACCGGCGCACTTCCAAATCTTTCAGCACAACTGTAACGGATTAACTGGAAACATCGCAGAGATAACTAATTTGATGATGCAATATGACATAAAATTTGCCGCAGTCCAAGACACCAAGCTCAGTCCTAGGTCGGACCTCATTACCTATGGCGGATATAACATCCATCGGAAAAACGGTCATAGAGTAACAGGAGGTCTACTCTGTACAGTATGATCTATTTGATACCGACATAGAAGGAACGGATGATATCTTAGAAAGCCAAGGTATAACCATCCGTACAGGAGATGTCGACCTGCAAATCATTAACATCTACATACCCCCTGTCTCAAGTTGCACCACCGGTTATCACCCCGACATTAGCTTGCTACTACGAGGAGATAACCGCGTGATCCTGGGCGACTTCAATGCGCACCACGACATGTGGCACTCAAACCTGCCAGCAGACAATAGAGGACATGAACTTGCAGACCAAATAGATGATACGGGTTAGGGATTTAGAATATGCCCGAGGTAGGTATGCCGGTCGTAAGACGCGACTAAAATCCACGAAAACGCAAGAGAGTACCGGAACGTACAGGATTCATCCGGCAAAGGACTGTCAACACCCATACAATCCCTGTCTGGTTTGTCACGTAACTTTTTATAAGTGGATCTCCCGTATAGGCAGGGCAAAGTATGGCTACAACAACAACAACAACATGATAGGCTTTCTGTACACTGAACGGAGACGCCTCAACGAGAGTATCGGGTAATTGCTATAGTTCGCCAGATATTTCTATCGTAAGCGCAGGACTACGGAACAACACAAATTGGTGACCCATACCCACGTTGGTGTCTGACCACCTCCCAATAGTGATTACCATCGAACGACCGACGGACTTTATTACACCTGAGCATGGTACATACATTAACTTTACCAAGGCGGATTAGGACAGTTTTCAGACATATACGGACGAATCCTTGGCTGCTCTACCCATTCCTACGGACGTACGCAAAGGCGAACGAGACTTCCGCAACATCATTGACTCGGCCTCTAAACGCTTCATTCCTGCGGGTCGAATATCCCAAATAAGACCAAATTTCCCCGCGGAGGCAGTGACCATGGCTAGAGAAAGAGATGAAGTGCGAAATCTTAATCCCGCAGACCCCCGCATAAGGGATCTCAACGCGGAAATTCCTAGGTTGGTCGATAAATATCAACTGGCCAAATGGAAACAACACCTAAAGCAATGCAACCTCTCTGATGGTGTTGGCAAATTATGGACTACGGTCACAGCTCTATCCCATCCTTCGAAACACAAGGATAAAGTAGATATTACTTTCGGCGACAGGGTGAAGAAGGACCCTAGGGAATGTGCGAACTCGTTCTGTAGACAATTTGTACTACATTCCCCGCCCGATAGAACTAAACGTAGGACCATGCGACAGGCGCGTAGATACAAAAA
Source organism: Campiglossa producta (assembly GCA_964058755.1). Lineage (NCBI taxonomy): Eukaryota > Metazoa > Arthropoda > Insecta > Diptera > Tephritidae > Campiglossa > Campiglossa producta. Next base: position 54,338,335 of record CAXKVI010000003.1, read on the forward strand.
CCAAAACACGCCCATTGTCATCACTCCCTCAGAGGTCAAGGAAGCCACCAGACAAGCTAAGCCCTCAAAATTCATCGGCCCGACGGTATTGCCATGAAGATGCTGAAACATCTAGGCCAGGAGGGACACAAATACTTAGCGGCTCTATTCAATCTTTCACTGAACACTTTCGTCATTCCTGAAATATGGAAAAAGGCGAGAGTGGTTCCATTATTAAAACCTAGAAAGCCGGCAAACATAGGCGATTCATATCTCAATCCCGCAGACCACCGTATAAGGGATCTCAACGCGGAAATTCGTAGGTTGGTCGATAAACACAAACTGGCCAAATGGAAACAACACCTAGAGCAATGCAACCTCTCTGACGGTGTTGGCAAATTATGGACTACGGTCAAAGCTCTATCTAATCCAACACAACACAAGGATAAAGTAGATATTACTTTCGGTGACAGGGTGAAGAAGGACCCTAGGGGATGTGCGAACCTGCGGGTTAGGGGTTTAGAATATGCCCGAGGTAGGCATACCGGTCGTAAGAGGCGACTAATATGCACATAGGTAATTGACGTGCTACTCGATGGTTGATCTACGGATATGATGCCTCTCACCTCTCATTACCCATCTTCTCCTTCCTCATGGATGGAGGGATGCCATGACCTAGAAGGTTCCACTGGTCATACCAAATCGCTACCACGACAGACGGGCAGTACCGCAAGGGAGTACCGCAGCGTACCGGGGTCATATCCGGCCAAGGACTGTCAACTTCGGCATCACTCCCCAAAACCTTCGGGGAGTGTTTTGTTGTTAACAACAACAACAACATGTGCGAACTCCTTCTGTAGACAATTTGTACTACATTCCCCGCCCGATAGAGCTAAACGTAGAACCATGCGACAGGCGCGTAAATACAAAAACCAAAACACGCCCATTGTCATCACTGCCTCAGAGGTCAAGGAAGCCATCAGACAGGCTAAGCCCTCAAAATCCATCGGCCCCGACGGCATTGCCATGAAGATGCTGAAATATCTAGGCCAGGAGGGACACAAATACTTAGCGGCTCTATTCAATCTTTCCTGAACACTTTCGTCATTCCTGAAATATGGAAAAAGGCGAGAGTGGTTCCATTATTAAAACCTAGAAAGCCGGCAAACATAGGCGATTCATATCGCCCTATATCACTTTTGTCGCCGGTAGTGAAGACGCTAGAGTCCATTTTGCTCCCGTATTACACCGCAAATCTGCACCTGGCTAATCATCAACATGGCTTCCGTAAGCTGCACAGCACCACCACCGCACTCAATGCCATTACAACGCAAATAAATAGCGGTCTAAATCAAAACCAACCAAATCACAGGACTGTGTTAGTGGCACTTGACTTGTCGAAAGCTTTTGACACAGTCAACCATGCCACTCTCATACAAGATCTATTAGAAACACAAATACCTGATGGGTTAAAGAGATGGACCGCTAATTACTTGAATGGGCGGCAGGCGTCGGTCAACTTTAGAAACGCAACATCAAAACCAAGACGAATTAGACAGGGGGTGCCACAGGGTGGTGTCCTATCCCCGACACTGTTTAATTTCTATCTATCGTCTCCGTCGTTTCTTATGCTGACGACTGTACAATAATGGCGACGGGGAAGGGCCCCTATACTGATGAACTCTGTAATAAAATCAACGGTTACCTCTGCGACCTTTCCAGGTTTTTCACAGAGCGAGATCTGACGATATCTCCGACTAAATCAACGGCGACGCTTTTTACGACGTGGACGCACCAGGTGAGAAATGAATTAGACATTTTCGTTGACGGCACTAAGCTACCAACTGTCAGCCACCCAAAGTTATTAGGGATGACATTGGATAATACTTTCTCATTTGCTGGTCATGTGTCTGCAATGGTCTCAAAGGTACGTGGTCGCAACAAGATCCTCAAGTCACTTGCCGGCAGTACTTGGGGAAAAGACAAAGAAACGTTGCTGACTACATATAAGGCCATTGGCCGACCAGTCTTTGACTATGCTGCACCCATATGGTCGCCTAATGTACATAACACCAACTGGACGAAGTTACAAGTCTGCCAAAATACTGCCATCAGAACTGCTACGGGATGTCTCCTCATGTCTTCCGAGTCTCACCTCCATCAGGAGGCAAAACTGCTCAATGTAAAAGAGCATGCGGAAATGCTGAGCAAGCAATTCCTTCTGAACTGCCACAAGCCAGCACATCCAAACCGTCATCTTTTGGACATAGATCCGCCCCCGAGAGACATAAGGAAACATCTCCGTAAACATTATGATGAGATCTGGCATCATATTACCTTGCCGTTTGATCTGCAGAATCATAAGCGGGCTCTAACCGACATCCACACCGAGTCGGTAGATACTTTTGTCGGATCTCTACCTGTGAACCCCGTTCTGAACAGTCCTCCACCGGATATTGCTGAAGAAGAACGCACCTTACCAAGGGAGACAAGAGTTACCCTGGCACAGCTTAGGTCTGGATATAGTGTAAGGTTAAACTCCTACTTGTCCAGACTTAATGACACAATCTCAAACACATGCCCTGCATGTGGTAGGACCCCCCATGATACTCTACATCTCTTCAATTGTTCATTTGAACCTACTCTTCTAACCCCTCTGTCCCTCTGGACAAACCCTGTTGAAACTGCACGTTTCCTTGGACTCCCCTTAGAAGAGCTTGATGAAGATCTTCGGAATGATCATACACTCTAGACAGGGCAATGCATTGTTAACAACAACAACAACAACAACAACAACAACATGCTGAAACATCTAGGTCAGGAGGGATACAGATACTTAGCGGCTCTATTCAGTCTTTCACTGAACACTTTCGTCATTCCTGAAATATGGAAAAAGGCGAGAGTGGTTCCACTACTAAAACGTAGAAAGCCGGCCAAACATAGACGATTTATATCGCCCTATATCACTTTTGTCGCCAGTAGTGAAGACGCTAGAGTCCATTTTGCTCCCGTATTAATCTGCACCTGGCTAGTTGTTGTTGTTGTTGTTGTTGTTGTTGTTGTAGCGAGGTGTAGCCCTGCCTAAATGTCAGACAGGGTCACCCCGAGTGTATTGCTCTTGGCCGGGTCGATATAAGAAAACGGCCCGGGTCGTTTCGGCACGATGGGTACAGCACAAGTACTGGTACCGTTCTCGTAGAACCGGCAATACAAGAAACTAGCCGTGTAGGCCATGTAGGTCTTTTAGCGTTACCCAGGGTGCACCAACTGGCAACCTATGGTGGCCCTGTCATCCGACCACCTGCCTATCATCCTGTCTGTCGATCGTGCCACGGATTTTATCACGTCGGAGAAAAGAACATACGTGAATTTCAAAAAGGCCAATTGGGTCGGCTTTTTGGAATTCACGGAGAGCTCCTTTGGTGATCTTCCCATTCCCACTGACGTACACGTTGGCGAGCGTAACATACGTGAGGTCATTAAAAAGGCTACAGCCCGTTTTATAACAGCTGGTAGGATAAAAGATATTAGGCCTAACTTCCCAGCTGAGGCCGCAGCCTTGGCCAACGAACGTGACCTCATACGCAACATCGATCCATCTGACCCACAGATCGGTGATCTCAACGTGGAAATCAGACGGCTGGTTAACGAACACAAACAAACCAAATGGGAGGAGCACCTCAGGTCTTGTAACCTCTCTACCGGTGTTGGGAAATTATGGTCCACCGTCAAGTCCTTGTCGAATCCTTCGGGTCCACCAAAAAATGTCGACATTACCTTTGGTGACAAGACAATAAATGACCCCAGGAAATGTGCACAGGCTTTTTGTCGACAATATGTCCCACACCCTGCGCAAGACAGGGCTAGACGTGGAATCTTCAGGCGTGCGCATAAACACAAAAACTATGCCCGCGTTCCCATCACCGCTACAGAGGTTCAAGAGGCCATCCGGAAGGCCAAAAACTCCAAAGCCATCGGCCCTGATGGCATAGCCATTGTGCATCTAAAACACATCGGCCTAGCGGGAGTCAAATATTTAACTGCCGTCTTCAATTTGTCTCTGATCACAGCTGTCATACCCGACAAATGGAAGCAGGCAATTGTGATCCCACTACTAAAGCCTG
>CAXKVI010000003.1:54342637-54347637 GCA_964058755.1 Campiglossa producta
TATCTTCTCCAGCATCAGATTGAAGAAATCGCACGAAAGGGAGTCGCCCTGTCTGAAGCCTCGTTTGGTTTCAAATGGCTCAGAGAGGTCCTTCCCGATTCTGACGGAGCTGTTGGTATTGCTCAAGGTCATTTGACAAAGCCGTATAAGCTTTGCAGGGAAGTCAAATTCAGACATGGCGGCATACAGGCAACTCCTTTTTACGCTGTCAAAAGCGGCTTTAAAATCGACAAAGAGATGGTGAGTGTCGATTCTCTTATCATGGGTCTTCTCCAGGATTTGGCGTATCGTGAAAATCTGGTCGATGGTAGACTTACCAGGTCTAAAGCCACACTGATAAGGTCCAATCAGTTTGTCTACGATGGGCTTCAGCCTTTCACACAACACGCTAGAAAGAACCGTATATGCGATATTAAGAAGACTAGTTCCGCGGTAGTTGGTGCGGTTAGCGGGATCGCCTTTCTTGTGGATTGGGCAAAGCACACTTAAATTCCAATCCGGAGGCATGCATTCGTCTGACCATATTCTGCATAAGAGCTGATGCATGTTTTTTACCAGCTCTTCGCCTCCGTGTTTGAACAGCTCGGCGGGTAGTCCGTCTTTTCCAGGCGCTAGCCTCACTTCATCATAGTCAGGTGGTGGGACGACTTTTCCATCGTCAGGGATTGGGGTATCGGGTTCGACGTCTCCCTCGCAATTTAGCAGTGAGGAGAAGTGCTCCCTCCATAATTTAAGTACACTTTGTACGTCGGTTACCAGGTCGCCATTATTGTCCTTACAGGAGCTTGCCCCGGTCTTAAAACCTTCCGTCATCCGCCGGATCTTTTCTTAGAATTTTCGGGCATCATTCCTGTCAGCCAGCATCTCAAGCTCCTCACACTCACGCCTTTCGGCCTCACTTTTCTTTTTTCTGAAAAGGCGTCTCTCTTCCTTCTTTGCCTCACGATATTGTTGCCATACACTGCGGGTTGCGCCCGTTCGCAACGTCTCCTTGTAGGCAGCGTCCTTTTTTTTCGAGGCAGTTTTGCATTCCTCATCGTACCAGTTGTTCTTGCGGGCTCGCTGGAACCATATAGTGGCCTCAGCGGCGGTACGCAATGAGTGAGAGATATGCTTCCATTGCTCGGTTACATCGTTAGGTCGAGGATTGCCCTCTGCTAGCAGGTGTGAGAGTCGAGTTGTGAAATTATCCGCTGTCTGTGTCATGCGCAGCTTCTCGACGTCAAACTTTCCTTCCGTTACTGTGCGCACTTTCTTCGTTGCACAGAGGCGTGTGCGTATCTTGGCTGCGACAAGATAATGGTCAGAGTCAACATTGGGACCACGCAGTGTACGCACGTCCAGAACGGTGGAGCTATGTCTGCCGTCAATCAAGACATGATCAATCTGGTTTCTAGTTCTTTGATCAGGGGACAGCCATGTGGCTTGGTGTATTCGCTTATGCTGGAACCTGGTACTACTGATGACCATATTGCGAGCAACGGCGAAGTCAATCAACCTAGTGCCGTTGGGGGATGTTATATCGTGGAGACTGAATTTTCCAACTGTGGGACCAAAGACTCCTTCCTTGCCCACCTTGGCATTAAAGTCGCCGAGCACGATTTTGATATAATGCTGGGGGCAGCGATCATAAGTCTGTTCAAGTTTATCGTAGAAGGAGTCCTTCTCTGCATCGTCCTGCATTTCTCATACACCTTTAAATTTACCTTTAGCTCTTCTACTGTTTGCGCCTGATACAAGATTGACTTGCTCTGGCACGAGTCCGGAATACCTTCGACAAAATATTCAATTAAACTCTCTTCGTCAAGGTTGATAGCGTTGCCGATCTCCATCAAGCAATACAGATACTCCCGCAAAGTTTCCGATGGTTTTTTCCTTCGATTTTTCATCATTTTGTGAACTTCGACAGCCGACAATTTTTTTCCAAATTCTTTGTTTAATGCCTCTTTTAATGACTTCCAGTCGCAGACGTTAGATTGGCTTCTAACAAATGCTCTGGCGTCACCCTTCAACAGTTGCCTTGCATAGACAAATTTTTGCAATTCATTCCATCCGAGAGTGAACGCGTTATCTTCGAAATCCCTAACCCATTGGCCGATATTTGGGTACCCTACGCCCGTAAAATGGCCATCGAGTCCTCTATATCACGCAAAGTGAAGTGTGACGGTAAAACAGAAGGTAGATGTGGGGAAGCACCGGCTGCATCCCCGTATATAGACCCATTATGTTCTGAGTCGGATGCCCCATCACTGTACAGATTGAAGTGTTGAAGCAATCTTGTTTGTAGTTCAGCCTTTCGTCCTGTTGTACTCAACCCTAGTTCTGTTAACTTTTCTTTTAGTCTGTCGACTGTTAGTGCTGTAATTTGTTCTGCGTCCATAGTGTGCGCAACTGATTAATTCAAACTAGAGTTCGCCCAGTGGTTGAAATTCAACCACAAAACCTTATTTTATTTTCCTACCTTTTTGCTATTTCTTAAATTTGCCTTTCTTTTCCATATTTTGTATATTTTTGGTTTCTATACATTCCTATTCATTTTGCCTTTTCCTCCCTCTTTACATCATTCAGTAATATAGTTTCAGTGTTGATAATTATTTATTCTTCTTAGGTCGTCTTCATACGTATTTCTTTCCTTTACTTTCCTTAGCATTAATTTGCTTTTATTTCCTTTCCTCTCCTTTCATCTCAATTTATTCTCTTTGCTTTTCTTTCCTTCTCTTCCCTTTTATTTCCTTTCCTTATCTTCTCCTTTCTTTTCCTTTTCTTTCCTTTTCTCTTCTTTCCTTTTCTTTCCTTTTCTCTTCATTCATTTCATTTTATTCCTTCCCTTCTTTCTTTCTTTCTTTTTTGTTCTTCTCTGTTCTTTTTCTTTCTTTTCGTTTCTTTTATATTCTTACCTGATCCTTCTTTCCATTTCCATTACATTCCTTTTTTCCTTTTATTTTCTTTTTCTTTCCTTTTCTTTCGTTTCCGTTGCTTTAGTTTCCTTTCATTTTATTCATTTTTTTTTCTTTTCATTTCTTTTCTTTTATTTTTTTCTTACCTTTATTTTCTTTCACTTTTTTTTCTTAAATTTCCCTTCCTGTCATTTCGTTTCCTTACCTTTCCTTTCCTACCGTTTCCTTATTTTCTTTTGTTCCTTTCCGCAACTCCTTTGCTTTTCTTTTTCTTTCATTCATTTCCTTATCTTATTTTTTTTAGCTTTTCATTACTTTTCTTTCCTTTATTTTTCTTTCTTTTTATTTTCATTTATTTTCCATACCTTCTTCCTCGCTACCTTTTCTTTCCCTTCTTTTTTTCTTCTTTCCTTTCTTTGTCTTTCTCCTTTTGCTTTTCTTTTCCACTGCTTTACCTACATTACATTTCCTTTCTTCCCTTCCTTTTATCTTTTCCATTCCTTTCCTTTCCCTTTGATTTTTCTGTCATATTTTCCGTTTCTTACCTTAACTTACCTTAATTTTCCTTTTATCCATCCCTTTCCTTTCCTATTATTTTCTTAATTTAATATTTTATTTATTTCATTTTGTTTCAATTTTATTTATTTTATATTATTCCCTTTCCTTACATTTCCAACAAATTTTATTTTTTAAAATGTTTTTATTAGGTCGCTTTCGTCGTTCTTGTGCCCGGATTTTTGCATTCGATTTTGAACCAACTTCCTGTTGTGCTAGGGTCTTGAAATTTTCACTACAGTTCAGGTCGCGATGACAATGCAATATTATGAAAAAAAATTTCGATAGGTGGCGCGTGGGTCGCTATATTTTCAAAAATCGCATTTATGGTCCGATTTGGCTGAAATTCGGAACATGTATTACTACTATGAAAAGAAATATTTTCCTAAAAAAAAATTCCGCTAGGTGGAGCTGATTTCGTGGTAATAACAGCTGAAAATCCTAATTATGGACCGATTTAGCTGATATTTAGCGTGTGTATTACTTAATCAATTTCCAAATGTTCAAAAAAATTGGACCCGCTAGGTGGCGCGTGACTCGTTCTATTTAAGAAATGCGAAGGTCTGTTTTCGGTGTCGATTAATTCGTTTTTCAACGAACTTCCCGTTGAGGTAGAATCTTGAAATTTTCATCATCGTTTAGTTTTCTGCCCCCATGCAATATAACAAAAAAATAATTCCGATAGGTGGCGCACGGGTAGAGATATTTGAAAAGTTTCATTTCCAGAGATTTTGCTTTGGATTTTGAACTAACTTCCCATTGAGCTGGGGTTTTGAAATTTTCACCATCGTTCAGGTTTCGCTGACAATGCATTATACAAAAAAAAATCCAAAATATTGCTTTAATTGCAAAAGTCCCATTTATCGGCCTATCTTCCTTATTGCTATCTGAATATTTCGTACATATGCTATAATGCGCATGCTATAATGTGTTTTCAGTGCCATAAACAGCATCGAAATTTCGAATATTTCATCTGCATATATTTAGGCGCAGCCACTGTTGCACAAAGGAAAGATAATGTGCTTTATAAGACTTGAAAAAGAATAATTTTATTCATGTAACCATAGGCACACCGCGTAATGCGTGTAAACGTAGAAAATTGCCGAAGGCGTAAATGAACTGTCAAAATTTTTATGGAACGAAGTTTACACAGATTCGGTAAACTTCCACGAGGAGTTTAGTGTGTAAACACCTCCAAAAATTACCCAATTCGATTACGCTGTTCGACATGCAGTTTTTCAAAGCAGTCAATGCACACTAGACAAAAATAGAAGAATAGCTAAAAAATGGGTCAAAAATTAAATTAATAAGAATTTCATAATAAAAAGTATTCACATAAATTTATCTATATCGTTCATCTAACTGAGCTGTTAAATGTATATATTTACGCTTTCGTTAAGTTATATGGTTACATGAGTACCACTAATATGACACAGAATATCCAATTACAATCTTAGAAATTTTCACAGACTCACAACTAAAAAGTATAAAATAAAAAATAGAATAAAAAAATATTTTTAATTTAAAATGTTTTTAAAATGAACTAAA
>CAXKVI010000003.1:54350137-54741363 GCA_964058755.1 Campiglossa producta
GTGTAAGAGGTACACACTGCGGGCTTAGAAATTCCTAATCCCCTTGGTTCTTGGTTCGATGACCAACAAAAGGTGATGAAAAATTTCTTAACACAAAGCCATTTGATAAGTGCCCTTGAGCAAGGCCGAAATTACGTAATCATGGTAGCTTGTAATTGTTGTTACTTTTCCATCTTGTTCACTAATAATAAAAAACATAGAATAATTTAAGAAAAATTATTCACAAACGGTCAAAAGTCCACCAAAGTTTCAAAGATTCTCAAATTAATGACCACAAACTCATAACATACATACTTATCTTATTTTATTTTATTTTATTTTATTTTATCATATTTTATTTTATTTTATTTTATTTTATCTTATTTTATTTTGTTTGTTTTATTTTATTTTATTTTATGTTACTTTATTTTATTTTATTTTATGTTATTTTATTTTATTTTATTTTATCTTATTTTATTTTATTTTATCTTATTTTATTTTGTTTGTTTTATTTTATTTTATTTTATGTTACTTTATTTTATTTTATTTTATTTTATGTTATTTTATTTTATTTTATTTTATGTTACTTTTTTTATTTTATTTTATTTTATATTATTTTATTTTATTTAATTTTATTTTTATTTATTTTATTTTATTTTATTTTTTTATTTTTGCTTCTCTGACTACCTACCCACAGATTTTGTTTTTGTAAACACTTTGTGTAAGCGCCATGAAGTTGACGGACTCGTGCTTATATAGTAAACAAAACAACTTTCGTTTTCAGCAACAGCAATCAATGCAATTTTTCATGACTACACACCCAATTGCATTGAATGCAAACACAACAATGCTAGTGGTCATACCTACGTACATTCACACATAACAGCGGCTCTATAAGGTGAATGCGTGTTTAGCATTTCATAATATAATTAATTTTTGGTTTGTTTTCGGCCACCCTGCTCGGCGAGACATATCGATACATACCAAATTTTATATACCTTAGAATTGTGGTTATTGCAAAAAAGGGAGGAACCAGTTATGTTTGCGCATTTATATATAATAGATAGATAATGTAAATTAATAATTAATAATAAAAAATTAATTAATAGTTAAATGTTTATATATGTAAAATATTTTAGTTTTAGTAATTTTATCAACCTTACTCTACTATAAGCTTTGTACCTTTTAATTTTTAGGATAGTTAAATGTCTGTCTGGATTCCAATAAGAATCTTGTTTTGATTCTTCTTCTTCTCTTTATGGTTGGAGAATTCAATTAACACTGTTCCCTGCTCTCTCTAACTTTTGAATTACAATTTTATTAGCATTTGGTTACTTCTTTACAAGACTTTGTTTTCTTTTTCTCGCTTTTATAAGTCGTTCTTTTCTTACTTCGGCAATTTTTTCTTCTTTTTTCTTTAAATACTTCTCTTAACATAGGCAAGTTGTTTTCTTTTTTTTACTTTGTTATCTTGCTTTCGCATACATGTCTCTTCGTGATAGTTGTATCAACACATAAATACTTCAAAATCGTGTACAAGTCTTAGTTCTACGTTCTACAACAGATTCAATTTCTACTACTAGAAATACGACTTTCACTTAGCTGCAACTTTCTTTCACTCCGCTCTACTTCACGACTTTATTGCTTGTTGTTGTTGTTTGTCCTGCGTTTCTCTGCCACTGCACTCCTATATGTATGTGCCTTGCAAGTTGTAGTTGCTGCCACTTCTGCTACTGCACTCATATACATATGTACCCTTAGTTGTAGTTGCTACTACTTGCGTCTTTACAATTTTTAAATCCCAACTGTAGGAATTTATCGGTGCGCTTGCTAGTGCCAGCGTTTCAGCGCGTGTCTTTGCACGCTCAACTTTACGTTTGTACAGTTTGAGAATCTGTAGGCGCACTTGTCACTGTTGGCGCATCTGCTTCCGCGCGTGTCTTTGCACGCTTAACTTTAAAGATGTTGGTATTTCCGAAGTAAAGCGAATTATGCACTACTTTTCGATTTATGCCAGCACCATGCTTGAGTTGAACATTAATTTGTGCCTTTTTTTTGTTTTTTACAATGGATCACTTCAATCACGGCTGAGCCCCCAATTTGTGGTTCAAAACACTCAGATTATATTAATTAATGGTTTATTTGCACAAATTAGTTCAGTTTACAAATATTTCGTTTCTTATTTGAAAGTTTATAGATTAAAAAGTTTTAACTAAGCTTAATGGCCTTGCGCGTATATAAAAAAGCGTCCGTCCGTTTCGAGTGGTTTTCTTGAACTGTGCTTTTTTTTGTATGTTTCGTTGGTCCGTTAGTTTAGTTTGTTCTTCAGCGTTGGTTCAGTTTTCGTTAAGTCAGAGTTGCATGTGTCTTGCTCGCTATTGTCCGAATTGCGTTCCCACATACATATGATATACTCACAAAATTAAACTCATCGATAATTCATTTTGTACTACTTCGTCTACTACAAATGCGACATCTTCTCGTGGTTTCAAAACTTTTGCTGGATTCGTGCAGCTACGATGGTCGTGGCCCATTCGCCAGCAACGGAAACACGAACCATCCGGTCGAAGTGGGTATGGGCAACTGGGTTTGGTGTGTCCATATCGCTAGCAATTATAGCAGAGCGTTGCTTGCTGTGTGTTTGTCTTCGGCTTAGATGTTCCAGTTGGTGGCTTTGCATTTGTTGTTTCATATTTGTTGTAGTTGGTGGTTGCTTCACATTTGTGTTTGTTGTATTGATTGCAAAATATTTGTGCTCATATCTACTTATTATGGTCTTCAACTCATCTAAAGTGCCGTCAAAAGAATTTGCATGTTGGGTACGGTCCCTATGCCGTCAATAATGAAATCGATAACTTCTGTTTCTGAAATATTGGCACGCTTTGCCAACGCTTGCATGCTGAGAACATATCGGTGCATAGATTCGTCCTTTCTCTTTCATCGCCGCTGTGCTAGCATTTTGTAGATATCTTGTCGATTGATTTTTACATCAAATTCAGTCATCAGTGCTTGCCTAAGGGCGATGTAACTCAATTCCGACGTGGTAGACAAAAATACCCGAGCCGTTCCAGTCAAAGATCGACGTAGTGCCAACAATTTAAATTTATCGTCCGCCCCTGAGGACTCCATTATTTCCTCGAAATCTTTTAAAAAATGTTGCACCGAATGAGAAACGTCGTCACGACTAAATTTGGGGAGTGCATGTTCTATATCCCCGAAATCCAAACGACGAAGACTCACTATAGGGGTCGTCCCTTCTAGCTCCTCGATCTGTTTCATTAGGGTTAAAATTTCAAGACGTTACCTCAATGCATTAACCTCGTCGTCAATATTCATAAGCCTCGGTATAACTTCAGTGTTGGCAGCAGCTCTGAAGTCATCGGAATTGGAAGCAGCAAAAATTTAGGAAGATTGTACGGCAGCGGCATTGTTGGAAAAATTAACGGTAGCGGCACTGTTAGGCGGATATACGGCAGCAGCAGCGGCAGCTCCAGCAACATACATGGCACCACCCCCGGCAACGTAAGGGGTAGCTTGATTCTCAGCAGCAGATTTGTCGGCAGCGTCAGGTGGGTATACGCCAGCAGCAGCGGCAGCTCCGGCAACATACATAGTATCACCCCCAGCAACATATGGGGTAGCTTGATTCTCAGCAGCAGATATGGAAGACCCATTCTCGGCATTATCTTTTTCGACAGTCTCATTTTCGGCATCATCATTTTCAGCAGCATTTTCCTCTTCCATAGATTCGGCAATGTTGTTGTTTTTGGCTACTGCGGAATTTTCCCCACCTCCAATAACGTTTTGTAGCAGCTTGCGTAGTTGCTGAGGTGTAGCAGACGGGGGAAAATTCACACCTGCCTCGGTAAGTGAATTTATTAAGTCTTGCCTTGGGTTGGCCATTATTTATCCACTTATTTTAGTATTTTCCAATACGTTGGGTGTCGACCTCACACCTGAGATATAATTTTCCTTTATATTTTTGTTCGTTATCCGGGATTATTCCCGATTAAATTTATATTACACGCTTTCGGTTTGGTTGATATATCGGAAGTGACGTCATCTGCCACTTCTTCTGTTTATTTTCTTTTCATTCTTTTTTTCGTGTACATTGAACAATAATTACAGAGGTGTATTTGCTAGTTTCAACATAAATAGTTACAGAGTTGTATTTGCTAGTTTATAATATATGTTTTTGCTAAGTTTTTCTTTACATCCTTCTAAAGTGCATTGGACATCGATTTAGCGCACTTACGTTTGTTTTGCTATTACTTGGATTGGTTGAAAAAGTTAATAATTTTTTGGTTAATATTTAATAAATGACCTCTTCTCTGATAATTTTGTTAAATTTTCTGGAAGAAAATACTGGTCGGTTTGACAAAAAAGAAGCTTTTTTAATCAGGGATTAATCAAGGGCAAAATTTCAAGAATTTTGGTATGTTTTCGAGAAAAATGGTGTGCAATGCCATCAGAGGTGTGAGTTCGGATCCGAAATTGTCAAAGCATAACATAAAGCGTAAAGATCTCCCTTGTAAAACTTTTCCCCAAGGGGATAAAATCTTCGCAAGAAAGAGTAAAAATCATCCTTTTAAGTCCTTACCATTGTAAGCGGTTGAAATAATTTCGGAATTGTACTCAACTGTGTCCAGAAAACTTATACGAAGACTCCTAAATGAAAATGAAAAGTATGGGTGCATAAGCAGGAAAACGCGCCACCTGCCAAAACAAGAACACTACACTAGACCGCTTCCTAAAACTTCCAACTATTCAGACGCTGAAAGAAACAAATATGAAGCGTTGATCAAGTGCGGAAAATCTGGTCATATTGCACGTTATTGTGGATCTGGATCTAGCTCCAATAATTCCAGTAATGCAAGCGGACGTAAGCGCAAGGCTGAAGGAGATGAGCAAGTCTCCCAATCCAACCAACCGTTAAACTAAAGAGAGTCAGCCGCAAGGGGCGTAGGCTGGCTCCCGCAATTGAATGCCCCATAATCTCTGTCTCACAGATCGGAAGGAAGTCGAGTAATGTTACTGTTGGAGGACTCGTGGACGGAAAGGAGCGTTTACTGACTATTGATACGGGCGCATCTCATTCCCTCATTCGATCTGATTTAGTCAACAAAGAAGTGAGGCCATTACATGGAGCAAAGTTGCGTACGGCGACTGGTGAGGACACTCAAGTCCAAGGAGAAGTAACATGTGAAATCGCAATTGGAAATGTCACCGTACTGCACAATTTTATAGTGGCAGATATTGTTGATGAGATCATAGTTGGTGTGGATTTTTTAAGCAACCAAGGCATCAAGTTCGACATGCAAAACAGGACTATGAGCTATAAGAATATAGATGTACCACTCAATTTTGGTTACGAGAACAAGTACATCAGTAAGCGGGTACTCGCGGAAGATAGCCAACAAATTCCACCGAAGTCGGAGGCAGTCGTTTGGGCAAGGATTGATGGAGATTATGGGACAAACAAATTCTTGGTTGTCGAGGCAGCAAACAAATCAAAGACGGATATACTAGTAGGAAAAACACTGGCTATGACAAAACAAGATGGACGTACACCGGTAAGAGTACTAAATGAGCTTCGATCGCCGATCAAGCTTTCCAAAGGAGCTATATTGGGACAATGTCAGGAGGTGGAGGTGATTATAAATTGTGAACAGCTCCAGGAAAATGTCTCTACCAGCAACATTAATCTATCAGATGATATCACGGCGTGGACGCAAGATCTCGAAGAAGACCACCAGAATAAGGCAAAAAAACTTCTACTAATGTACTCTACCATATTTGACAAGGATGGCTCCAAACCAGGTCGGACCAATGTAGTGAAGCATCACATTGATACCGGTGACGCGAGACCAATCCGCCAAGCTCCTCGAAGTGTTCCATTGGTCAAACACCAAGTGGTAAGATAAATTATACGAGAAATGAGTGACAGCGGCGTGATCGAACCATCAGCTAGTCCATGGAGCTCACCGGTAGTGCTAGTGAAGAAAAAGGATGGAAAAATGCGGTTCTGTGTGGATTACCGGAAGCTGACCGACGTAACGAAAAAGGACAGCTATCCATTACCAAGAATTGACGATACTCTGGACTCATTATCTGGTACGAAATGGTTCTCTACACTGGACTTGAAAAGCGGCTATTGGCAAGTGGAGGTTAAAGATGAGGATAAGGAAAAGACAGCCTTCAGCGTTGGAGAGGGGCTGTGGCAATTTACGATAATGCCCTTTGGACTATGTAACGCTCCAGCTACTTTTGAGGGACTCATGGATCAAGTATTGAAAGGACTGCCTTGGAAAACATGTTTGGTGTACCTTTGAGGAATACCTTAAGAGCTTAAGGGGAGTTTTCCAAAGGATAGCTTGCGCCGGTCTGAAAGCAAGTCCCAAAAAGTGTGCATTGTTCAAGAAGGAAGTAAGTTACTTGGGTCACAAGGTTAATACGGAGGGAATTTGCACGGCTAAAGAGAAGATCGAAGCAGTAAAGGATTGGCCAAGACCCAACGATTTGCATGAGTTAACATATCCTTAAGTATCTCTATGGACAGCGATTCCACGTCAGGACAGACCATGCAGCGTTGAAATGGCTTTTGCAGTTCCGTAATCTGGAAGGTCAATTGGTACGGTGGATGGAGCGACTACAAAGTTATGACTTTTCCATAGAGCATCGCAAAGGCAGCAACCACGGTAATGCTGATGCAATGTCCCGACGACCATGTAACCTGGAATGCAAGGATTGTTCGAAAGCTGAGGCCAAGGAAGATGTTATAGATGTACGGCTGATGATTATAACATCTACGGACGAATGGAACATGGATCAACTAAGAATATCAGCTAGAGGATCCAGATATGGTACGTGTGATGCAGGGGATCAAGCAAAATGAACGACCAACACGAGAGGAGATGTCAGCAGAGATGTGGCCTGGAAAGTGGCTGTGCGATATGGGTATCAAATGAAATGTGTTAATGACAGTTTTAACAGGGAGCCATTTTAAGACCCATATGAGAACCGAGATATTTACAAAAATGTGGAACATATAAAATGTGTTCATGAGGGGTTTAACAGGAGGTCGTGTAGTCCTATATAAGGAACGCGCCTTCGAGATATTGACCAAAATGTGAACCAGGAGTGGCCCTAAAAAGTGTGTTCAAGAGTGTTTGGGGATAGGGATAGGGATAAAAAAGGAGTAAGGATGGGGATAGGGATAGGAAGAGAGTTGGATGAAAATGATGTAAGAGCGTTGGAAAAAAGTGCGGTGAAGAAAAGGGGCGTGCTACCCTCAAGAAAATGAAATTTTTCATGGTACTTCCAGAGATATGTATTCATGCTACATGACTGAAATTCGGTACGAAGTTATACGCAAGACGGATCATAAGGGAAAAGTAGATGGAACCCATGGGTATAAGCTAGTTAATTTCCGCCAAATGCCGACCACTAATGTGTGGAAGGACAGTCAATATATATTTTAATTTAATTACATATCTATATCCCAGGGAGTGATATATATAAATGAATTTTGCGGTAGCACAAAGTTAGTATTTCCTATAATATCAAGAAAAATCTACTTAAGGTTACAACAAGTTGTTTTTTAACAAGTATGCAACGAAAATGTCAAAATGTAAAGCAATTGGCATCCATATCTTGACTTTTATATCCAACACTATTACACCATGAAAAATCCTAAAACAATTGTTTAAAACATAATATATGTATTAGGGTAATTCAAATGAAAAACAAAATTGTTATTTTTTCGGTCTTACCCCCTGAAACTTTAGGTATTGATGAGAAAATAAGCTTTGCAAAAAATTAGCGCTCTAACTTAACCCTTAGGGGAGGCTATTTTTTTCGCCCTTTCCCATACATTTTGTATGGGAAAAAATGGCATTTTTTTCAAAGTGAATTTTTAATTTTTGAAACTTTTTTCAAAATATTTTTACATACTCTTAAAGCTGAAGCTTTGGAACTTCCAAAATAGTAAGCCATGTGCGAATATCTTGACTATTAAAATAATTATAGCCATTTAAAATTTACTAGATTTTATACGTGTTACTGTGTATGTGTGTGCATTAGTACAAAACTCAGTCATTTTTAAATGGCTGTAATTATTTTAATAGTTAAGATAATCGCTCATGGCTTACCATTTTGGAAGCTTCAAACCTTCAACTTTAAGAGTATGTGAAAATATTTTGAAAAAAGTTTCAAAAATTAAAAGAAAATTCACTTTGAAAAAGAAAAATGCCATTTTTTCTCATACAAAATGTATGAGAAAGGGCGAAAAAATAGCCACCCCTAAGGGTTAAGTTAGGGCGCTAATTTTTTGCAAGGCTTATTTTCTCATCAATACCTAACTTTTTAGGGGGTAAGACCAAGTCGACATTTTTTTTGAATCACCCTAATATGTATATTAATTTGGTACCCGTGTTTTTAATGCAAAGGGTTTGGTGGTTACCTTTACCACTAGAGACATCTTAAGATCTTTAAATTCTCAGGCAATCAATGCTTGTACCACTAGCTCATATAATCGTGGAAAATGGGGTGAAAAATCCAGCTTACACTAAAGGGTTCCCTCTTTTGTTTTAGATAGGAACATATTTACATAAGCCTTTTCCATTTTTTTTTATGTTGAATGATTGTGTTTAAGAATTCTTAAACATATCTTTTCAAAATTCTGCCAAGGTGTAAAATCAAAATTAATAAATAACACAGTCCACTAAAAGTAAAACAAATATTCTAAAGAAATAATTGTAAGCAAGTAAAATTAATACAGTCCACTAAAAATGAAGGAAATATTGAAATAAATATTTATTTTCCTTGGGAGTATGTTTAAGTATAAATGCACTTAAACATTTTGATACTTAGTGACATACTTACTCACAAATATGATAACTTGCATCAATTGGTTAACCTATTCACACACACACCATTATACTTTCTAACATAAATAACTATAAATAATCAATATGCTAGACATGTATGTATTAATACCTACTCCTAGCATTGATATCCATTTAAAATAAACTCTAAAATAGAAACACTTGAGAAGTAGTAAAAAGGCAATAAAAGCAACAAAGACCAACTGATCGTAAAAGTATGATTACTATCAGTCCTTTTTTTGATTGCCCTTTTGTCACTTCACACAAACAAATACATTTAAAATAGGAACATAGATTTAAGATTTTGTATATAAACCTTTGTACATATTTTAATAAACCAGAAGTCTTTTGACTCTCACGAGAAGGCTTACAAGTAACACGTGCAAAACATAAACATTTTTAAATGGTTGTAGTTAGTTTAATAGTAATGATAATCGCATAATGTAAAAAATCTTTTAAACTTAAAAATCTCCACTTTAAGGATATTTTTTTGCAAAAGGTTTCGAAAATGATAGGAAAACTCACTTTGAAAAGAATTCCATTTTTCCGTAAAAAAATTATGGGAAAGGGGGAAAAAGTGACCCCTAAGGGACGGCCAAAATTGCCTAGGTGGTTAAAGGCTATTTTAAGTAGGTAAGGGGTAAGTAGCTAACTTTTTGCGAAGCTTATTTCCTCATAATTTACTAACTTTGTAGGGGGTAAGACCCATAAAAACTAAAACTTTTTTATTTGAATCACCCTAATGTATACATACATACATATGACGGAGTTGTCACATGACACAGCGTTACCAGTAGTAAGACTTCAGTTAGGCAAGACATTTGGGAATGGGCAAGAGTTCCCGATGTAAAAGTAAAAAAGGAACAATGAGATTTTTTTGGTTTTTAACAAAAAACGACAAAAATTCATTTCATTGCAGTTTGAAAGTGAAAAGGGGTCAAAAAGGGTCACGAATTCTAAGAAAGGGTCAAAAATGGTACTTTTTTGAAAAAGTAGGGTCCGGGATCCTGGCTCTAAAAAAGGATCCATTTGACCCTTTAGGGTCCCCAACAGCAACACTGCACAAAAGGCTCAAGGAACCAAGAGGGCATTGGAACAGAAAGTACTCGGCCCCAGAACCAATGTGTCGACACCACTGGGACAATTCCTGGGTATATTTCAGGCAGAAATGTACGCACTTAACGTCTGCGCAGATTAAAATCTGAAACGATGTTACACAAAGGAGATTATAGCTGGAGCTGTGCGAAAATCAACGGTTACCTCTGCGACCTTTCCAGGTTTTTCACTGAGCGAGATCTGACGATATCTCCGACTAAATCAACGGCGACGCTTTTTACGACATGAACGCACCAGGTGAGAAATGAATTAGACATTTTCGTTGATGGCACTAAGCTACCAACTGTCAGCCACCCAAAGTTAAGGGATGACACTGGATAATACTTTCTCATTTGCTGGTCATGTGTCTGCAATGGTCTCAAAGGTACGTGGTCGCAACAAGATCCTCAATACACTTGCCGGCAGTACTTGGGGAAAAAACAAAGAAACGTTGCTGACTACATATAAGGCCATTGGCCGACCAGTCTTTGACTATGCTGCACCCATATGGTCGCCTAATGTACATAACACCAACTGGACGAAGTTACAAGTCTGCCAAAATACTGCCATCAGACTCTTCCGAGTCTCACCTCCATCAGGAGGCAAAACTGCTCAATGTAAAAGAGCATGCGGAAATGCTGAGCAGGCAATTCCTTCTGAACTGCCACAAGCCAGCACATCCAAACCGTCATCTTTTGGACATAGATCCGCCCCCGAGAGACATAAGGAAACATCTCCGTAAGCATTATGATGAGATCCGGCATCATATTACCTTGCCGTTTGATCTGCAGAATCATAAGCGGGCTCTAACCGACATCCACACCGAGTCGGTAGACACTTTTGTCGGATCTCTAGCTGTGAATCCCGTTCTGAACAGTCCTCCACCGGATATTGCTGAAGAAGAACGCACCTCACCAAGGGACACAAGAGTCACCTTGGCACAGCTTAGGTCTGGATATAGTGTAAGGTTAAACTCCTACTTATCCAGACTTAATGATACAATCTTAAACACATGCCCTGCATGTGGTAGGACCCCCCATGATACTCTACATCTCTTCAATTGTTCATCTGAACCTACTCTTCTAACCCCTCTGTCCCTCTGGACAAACCCTGTAGAAACTGCACGTTTCCTTGGACTCCCCTTAGAAGAGCTTGATGAAGATCTTCGGAATGATCATACACTCTAGACAGGGCAATGCATTGTTAACAACAACAACAACATAGCTGGAGCTCAAATCTGCGCTAGTCCTTGAATGCGTAAAGAGGCTAAACTGCCGGTAAACTAGGGACAGCATCAAGCTGGTCTTGGCTCCGAGCCACAAAGCTATCGAAAAGCAACGCAAAAATGGATGGTCTGACCAGAAAAGCGGCTGCCGAAAGAATACAACGAATAGATCAGCACTGGTCCCAAGCCCACAGGGCTGCGGCAAATAAAATACTCATTTAACACAAAGCGATACATACAGACTCTAATCAACCTCCCCAGGAGCAGCCTTAGAATCCCAACAAACATGCTCACTGGAAATTGCAGACTTTAGGATCACCTAGGCCTTGGCAGTATGTGTCGTCCTGGTCGGGCCTGCCTGTAATACGGCCCTGAGTACTTACACTTACGGTACAAAAACGAACTTTTTTTCTGTCCTATGAACCAAATAGACTTTTTCGGAAAGTGGACAACAAATAAAAATACACGTGTATCGGCGATTTTCATGTACACGTCAGAATTTTTTATGTACATAAGTACATAAAAAAAAATCTTAGAGTAAAATTTATTTTAGTTTTGTAGCCCAACTGCATAAAAAAAAAATACTTATGTACATAAAAAATTCTGACGTGTACTTATGTACATAAAAAATTCTGACGTGTACATAAATTTTGAACTTTTTCGGCAGAATTTTCAGAAAATTTTTGAGTATGCAGTTTTGTAGCCCAATAAATTTTACTCTAAGAATGTGAAAGTTAGAACTCGCTAAAAATTTTACTTGATTTTTAGAATTTTTTTTGCAAGGGTGTTGAGTGTTTTCTTCCATACAAGTCACAAACTAAATTTACTTTTGTATAGAGGAAAACACTCAATACCCTTGAAAGAAAAATTCTGACAATTCAGGGAAATTTGTAGGGAGTTCTAACTTGCACATTCTTAGAGTAAAATTGTATGGGCTACAAAACTGCATACTCAAAAATGTTCTGAAAATTTTTCCAAAAAAGTTGAAATTTTTTTACATGCATAACGTATATAAAGTACATAAAAAAAAAATTTCTGACGTGTACATGAAAATCGCCGATACACGTGTATTTTTATTTTTTGTCCACTTTCCGAAAAAGTCTATTTGGTTCATAGGACAGAATGTGTGTAGAGCAGTGTTATAATAAATAAGTAATCACTTAAATGCATATCGTTGCCCGGGCGACGATATGTATATGTGAATTTTGGCAATGCTATTGTACTAAAAACCATTTTTTATGTTTGCTCTTTTTAAGGAATATTGTATGTATGTATTTGTATTTGTATTTGTATTGATTGGCAAATCGATTACACTGCACAACAGATGGTTAAATTCTTTAGGCGCGTATTTTGTTAATAAGTCATGTATGTACATAAGGGCGGGTCGATTTACTAACCCGATATCGCACCATCGATTTTTCGATAGGTTTTGGGCTCAGGAAAAAGAAGTTCCACTACGCATACCCCAAAAAAAAAATTTCGAGCCTGCGAAATTTCTTTTTTTTTTAATTTTCTTCGACTTTGATTTTAAAGGGGTTTTTCATGACTAAAGAAACTTTCATTTGATTTTAAAATTTTCATGTATACCCTTTCGGACCCAAAAATGTCCGCTAAAAAGGTTGGCAATAACAGTTTTTTGAAAAAAAAAAAAATTATTTAATGGAAACTGAAAACTGAATTTACCACCGTTGTTAGCGCATGAATTCACTTGGGACTACGCCAATTGACACCGAAAAAATACATAAAAAATGATTTGGAGCCTTGAAAATGAAAAAGAAATGCATAAACAATCGAAAAAGTAGATTTTTCGACGAAAACAAGCCTAAAACCCGAAAAAAATTTTGTTTTCAAAAATTTGTTATCGCCAACGTTTTTAGCGCATAATTTTGAGTGGGACAGGATATATCGCTTCCCTGGTTCTATAATGACGCAATTGTAAAATATTAAGTTTTGGTGAAGCAAGTTTCAATATATGTATGCGCTTATGTTATGGACAATTGGAACAAATTCGCAAGCATCTAGCGCGGAAACTATTTGTAATACAATTATAAAATTTATACACATCAAAGGTTTTTACTTTCTAAAGCTTTTGTGCACGTTATCTCGAAACTTGGAAATTTACAATTGCTTCATTATAGAACCAGGCAAGCGATATGAGACAAATTCGTTTTAATCGAAAACATGTTTGCATGTATGCTGAAAAACCCCTTAAACTAAAAAATGCGAAAGGGTCGATTTTTTGACCAAAACACTCCCTAAAACCCAAAAATATTGTTTTTTTCTTTTTCAAAAAACTGTTATTGCCAAAGTTTTTTAGCGGACATTTCGGAAATTTCGCAGGCTCGAAAATAATTTGTTTGGGGTATTGGGGAATTTTTTTTCCTGGGTGCAAACCCTATCGAAAAATCGATGGCGCGATATAGGTTATATGAACGATTCAAATCGACCCAGCCTAATCTACATATTCGTGGCTGATTTAGCATCATCATCATCATTTATTGGCGCTTAACCGCCAAAGCGATTTTGGCCGTTGCATATCAAAGCACGGAGTGTGGTTGCTGAGTGACCTTGCTCAATCCCGACTCTTGCGTCCTCGTTCGTGCACTCTGGGCAACGTGAGCTACCTAGGCTCGCGGCAGAAAGAGAGGGAGCCCCGGTGGGGCCACTCTGACATACTTGGTTTAAGGGCTCACCGAGGTCTTTTTCGCAGCGTCTGTACACCATGAGGTGCGGCTGTAAGCGGGCGTCTGTCTTGGAGCAAGCGGCTCGCTATATAAATGTGTAAATCTTTTCCAAAACCCCGAAAACGGGTTGTGCGCTGGGTTTGGGACCCGCCACGTAAAAACCAATTCCAATGAAAAGAACAAAAATCAAGCCTCGGATGAGAACCCCCTTTAATGTTGACGACCCGGCAAAACGAACACAGGATAATGAGAAGGATATTAGGGCATGTACCTGGAATGTCCGGACCCTTTCAAGGGATGGTACCGCTGCCCGACTGGTTGATGTCCTCGTTAACGCAAAGGCTGACATCACCGCCCTGCAGGAAATGCGATGGACGGGACAAGGAAAGACGACCATCGGACCTTGTGACGTATACTACAGTGGCCAGACACGCGGCAAAGCGCGTGGTGTAGGATTCGTGGTGGGAAAGAGACTTCGCCGCCAAGTACTAGCGTAGCGTGAAGCACGCCAGTAATTCCTTTTTAGCGATAACTGACGCCAATTGGAAACCGCAAGGGAGTTCAAGTCATCCTCCACCTGTTGTTTCCATCTCAGTCGAGGCCTCCCCCTTCCTCTGCTGCCGAATTCAGGCGACGATAGGAAAACCTTCTGTGCTGGAGCTTCTTTGTCCATTCGCATAACATGGCCCAGCCAGCAGAGTCTTTGGGCTTTAATTCGCTGGACTATGGTCAGATATGCGTAGAGCTCGTACAGCTCATCGTTAAATTTCCTTCGATACTCGCCGTTGGCATCACGGGAAGGACCATAAATCTTCCGGAGAACTTTTCTCTCAAATACTCCAAGGGCCATCTCATCTTCTCTTGACATTGTCCATGAATCTGAGCCATACATCAGGACAGGTATGATGAGAGACTTATAGAGGGTGATCTTTGTTCTTCGAGAGAGGACTTTACTTCTCAATTGCCTACTCAGTCCAAAGTAGTACTTGTTGGCAAGAGTGATTCTCCGCTGGATTTCTAGACTGATATTATTTTCGGTGTTGATACTGGTTCCCAAATAGACGAAGTCCCTCACAGTTTCAAATTTGTAACTATCAACAGTGACATGACTGCCAAGGCGCAGGTGCGCCGATTCTTTCTTTGATGACAGCAAATACTTCGTCTTGTCCTCGTTCACGGCAAGACCCACTTTTTTCGCTTCCTTATCCAGTCCAGAGAAGGCAGCGCTTACGGCGCGGTTGTTAAGGCCAATGATATCAATATCATCGGCATACGCCAGCAATTGCACGCTCTTGTAAAAGATTGTTCCATTGCGGTTTAGCTCTGCTGCTCGAATTATCTTCTCCAGCATCAGATTGAAGAAATCGCACGAAAGGGAGTCGCCCTGTCTGAAGCCTCGTTTGGTTTCAAATGGCTCAGAGAGGTCCTTCCCGATTCTGACGGAGCTGTTGGTATTGCTCAACGTCATTTGGCAAAGCCGTATAAGCTTTGCAGGGAAGTCAAATTCATGGCGGCATACAGGCAACTCCTTTTTGCGCTGTCAAAAGCAGCTTTGAAATCGACAAAGAGATGGTGTGTGCCGATTCTTTTATCATGGGTCTTCTCCAGGATTTGGTGTATCGTGAAAATCTGGTCGATGGTAGACTTACCAGGTCTAAAGCCACACTGATAAGGTCCAATCAGTTTGTCTACGATTAGCTTCAGCCTTTCACACAACACGCTAGAAAGAACCTTATATGCGATATTAAGAAGACTGATTCCGCGGTAGTTGGTGCGGTTAGCGGGATCGCCTTTCTTGTGGATTGGGCAAAGCACACTTAAATTCCAATCCGGAGGCCTGGACTCGTCTGACCATATTCTGCATAAGAGCTGATGCATGCTTTTTACCAGCTCTTCGCCTCCGTGTTTGAACAGCTCGGCGGGTAGTCCGTCTTTTCCAGGCGCTTTGTTGTTTTTGAGCCGGGATATGGCTATCCTCACTTCATCATAGTCAGGTGGTGGGACGACTTTTCCATCGTCAGGGATTGGGGTATCGGGTTCGACGTCTCCCTCGCAATTTAGCAGTGAGGAGAAGTGCGCCCTCCATAATTTAAGTACACTTTGTACGTCGGTTACCAGGTCGCCATTATTGTCCTTACAGGAGCTTGCCCCGGTCTTAAAACTTTCCGTCATCCGCCGGATCTTTTCATAGAATTTTCGGGCATCATTCCTGTCAGCCAGCATCTCAAGCTCCTCACACTCACGCCTTTCGGACTCACTTTTCTTTTTTCTGAAAAGGCGTCTCTCTTCTTTCTTTGCCTCACGATATTGTTGCCATACACTGCGTGTTGCGCCCGTTCGCAACGTCTCCTTGTAGGCAGCGTCCTTTTTTTTCGAGGCAGTTTTGCATTCCTCATCGTACCAGTTGTTCTTGCGGGCTCGCTGGAACCATATAGTGGCCTCAGCGGCGGTACGCAATTAGTGAGAGATATGCTTCCATTGCTCGGTTACATCGTTAGGTCGAGGATTGCCCTCTGCTAGTAGGTGTGAGAGTCGAGTTGTGAAATTATCAGCTGTCTGTGTCATGCGCAGCTTCTCGACGTCAAACTTTCCTTTCGTTACTGTGCGCACTTTCCTCGTTGCACAGAGGCGTGTGCGTATCTTGGCTGCGACAAGATAATGGTCAGAGTCAATATTGGGACCACGCAGTGTACGCACGTCCAGAACGGTGGAGCTATGTCTGTCGTCAATCATGACATGATCAATCTGGTTTCTTGTTCTTTGATCAGGGGACAGTCAGGTGGCTTGGTGTATTCGTTTATGCTGGAACCTAGTACTACTGATGACCATATTGCGAGCAGAGGCGAAGTCAATCAACCTAGTGCCGTTGGGTGATGTTATATCGTGGAGACTAAATTTTCCAACTGTAGGACCAAAGACTCGTTCCTTGCCCACCTTGGCATTAAAGTCGCCGAGCACGATTTTGATATCATGTTGGGGGCAGCGATCATAAGTCTGTTCAAGTTGATCGTAAAAGGAGTCCTTCTCTGCGTCGTCCGTCTCCTCAGTCGGCGCATAGGCGCAGATAAATGTTATGTTGAAAAACATCGCCTTGATGCGGATCGCAGCGAGACGTTCGTTCACAGGAGTGAACGCTAGTACTTGGCGGCGAAGTCTCTCTCCCACCACGAATCCTACACCACGCGATTTGCCGCGTGTCTGGCCACTATAGTATACGTCACAAGGACCGATGTTCGTCTTTGCCCCGTCCATCGCATTTCCTGGAGGGCGGTGATGTCAGCCTTTGCGTTTACGAGGACATCAACCAGTCGGGCAGCGGTACCATCCCTTGAAAGGGTCCGGACATTCCAGGTACATGCCCTAATATCCAAATCTCTATTCCTTGTACGTTTTGCCGGGTCGTCAACATTAAAGAGGGTTCTCATCCGAGGCTTTGTCTTTGTTTTCATTGGAGTTGGTTTTTTACGTGGCGGGTCCCAAACCCAGCGCACAACCCGTTTCGGGGCTGATTTAACATAGTTTCGGGAAAACTTCGCCACTTTTTAGGGATTATTTCGGGAATATTTTAAAACTTTTTTGGATCATTTTGGCATTGTTTTCGAGATCAGTTCGGACCTTTTTTTTTTATTTCTAAACTTTTTTGTGATATTTTCGCGATTTTTTCGGGATTGTTTTGGAATCATTTTGAGGCCTTTTAGGTATCATTTCTGGCTTTTTTGGTCATTCCGGGATAGTTCCAAAAACAATAATTTAAAAAAGTTAGCAACAAGCCGCATTATTTTGAAAGGTGTTCTTATTAGATGAAACCGAACCGTATATTTTGTTCACAGCCATATGAAATTTTCAAACGACTTCACATACTTATTTAGATATAGTCAAATCATTAATTGAATTGTATTAAATATAACAAAACCGAGAATTTTTACTATTTGCCTTTTGTTTATTCAATTACTTTTTAATTAATTTTGTTTCCTCAAACAGAATTGAAGCGAGCGCAAAGTATTAAATCACTGCAATTGTTGTTTATCAGCGTGTTCGTCGCTTATTGTTGGGCGCAACAGCTGAAGTCAAAGCACGGCAATTCGCTGAGCATCTTATCTGAATCCGGTGCCCCAGCTGCACTTATAACTAAGTGAGTGAGTGAGTGAGGAGGAGCGTGTGTCACAAAACCAAACGAACAAACAAAAGTGCTGCACGTTTAGCGAGAAAGGAAGCCTTCATTTTAGTTGCTTGTGTGAAAGACTCGTTCCCAAACGCCGAATTCAACGCCGACGTTGAAGTCATCTCGTGGCAGTCTCTTGTTGACTTCACACCCACCACCGCCTTAAGCATCGTTTGTTAGGTTGGGCGTGTTAGTGTGCCGTTGAAGCAAATTTTGTCAACAACAAACCAACGGCGTACTTGCGATCGCGAAAGTAAAAGAAAAGAACTAAAAACAAAGCATCAAAAAAGTTTTCTTATCACAGCGGTTTTGAAATAAATCAGCGAAAATTAATAAATTAACTACAATGGCACCTGTGCGGGGGGATGGTATGAGAGGGCTGGCCGTTTTTATATCGGATATAAGAAATTGTAAGTATATAAAGATGTTAATTATAATTAATGATTATTAGCTTATATGTTAAGTATTTATCGATTTATACATACATATTACATAATTAAATACATTTATACATTGCACATAAGTAAAAAGTTGTATGGCAGGCACTCTGCACTCTTTAGGGGCGTTAATATTTTGTTAGTTGTTTACTGTGGAGCCAATAATTGTTTGGTATTGTGTTTGATTTGGTGATGGCATTTCGTCTGATCCATCTTTAGCTATACATTTTGTACTTCTCGTTACAGTTGAAACCGAACACTGTTGAAGATAAGCCTCATAAAAATTTTAAATTACAATCATTCCGTTAAAGGTTATTAGTCTGTAAATAATGAATTATTCCCGTTCAAGACCGGGTTTTCTTTTCCAAAAACTGAACTAAGTGTATTTTTTGAGCTGCAAACAAAAAATAACGGTTCACTTTTGCATTTCGATCATAACACTGTACAGCAGGCGGTTGGGTATGGGACCATACCCACTTGATTGAAGAGATTAAGACATATGGGTAAATCCAGCGTCACTTACGTTTCACGATTCAGTCTAAAAATGCATTTTTAGTGGCAATTTTCAATAGTTCTTAAAATCGAGTTATACAGTTTCAAGTGTATTCGGGTCATATTTACGAATGAATTTAAACATGCCTTAAAACGTTTATATAGTTCCAAAAAATTGGTACTTTAGGTGGTGTCACTTACGTTTCCGCACAGATTTCATTTTTTTAGTTCTTCAAGTTTAGATGCCAAACTCTGCGAATTGCGGAGCAACAGTTGGACAAAATTAGGTTTTTTCAAAAGGCTCTTTTATTTAGTAAATATAATGACCCAAAAAAATTGTTTTTTTTCAAGCCTACTATAGTTTTTTTTATAATGTATTGTAGGTGATCAGCGTCACTTACGTTTCATGGAGGCGTCACTTACGTTTCAAATCTCGTAAATTCGTTACAGAAATGAGGTTTTATTAGACCTACAATGAGCCGCATGGTGTTTCAGTTAAAATTTCTAACAAATATTCCTTAATAAATCACCTATATTAAAAAATTCAGCAACCAACGTACGCAATAATATATTTTTTTATACTGCATCCAAAGGTGTATATTCTTATCTATCCATCTTTTTAAGCACGCATATAATACGTATGTCACTTTCGATATCTCTTAACCCCAATAGGGCTTATTTTTCTACTGCTTCTGTATCATATTGGATTTTTTCTGTTTTTTGATTTTTGGATCTTCTCACGTTCACTATCCAGCATTATACTATCCCTCCATGTTTTCATTATAGCAGCATAAATACCTTTTTCTACAATTGGCTGCTCGATCGTCAAAAAAAATGCACCTTATTTTTCTTGGCGTCACTTACGTTTCACTTTTTAAATGGCAATAATTATAAAAATTGCTTAAGTTTTAAATTTTAAATGATGCAGATTTGTTTAGAAAGTAAATTTAAAAGTAACTTTAATATATAAGATTATTTGAAAGGTCGGCTATGAAATTAAGATAACTTTTATATGTTTTGGCGTCACTTACGTTTCATTTTTACATTTTTAGCAAAAAATTATATGTATTACAGCTAAGCACCACTTAAAAGTTAGCTTCAGTTCATTTATTTAACCCTTCTTTCACCGCTCACTGGTATTAACTCTAGTATCTCACTATAAAATTATGGAAACCATAGAGAAAGAAAAGGGTACTGTTTTTAATAAAATCTTCGATTTTTTATACCTTAACACTTTAAATCAATTTGAACAGGGTTACCAACATTTTTCATATAAAAAGTATATTAATATGAGAAGCTTGGTCTACCAACTTGCCAATAGCGGTATTTTGGAAACTCTACAACAAAGCCAATTTTCCTCAATTTCAACTCACTTTTCTAGGATTTGCCCATAAGTAAAAAATGACGTTCCCCGTTTTTCGAAAGTGGTTTTCTAATTATTTTGTTTAAAAAATTTAAAGAGGCAAAATGTGGGCGTGACCTGCTTGCCTCTTGTTTGAATGGTGTACTTTTTCCATTCAAAAATGTATGTAAGAAGTGCTATACAGGGGCAAAGTGAGATCTTCGATAAAAATAAACCTGCATATTTTTAATCATATAACTCCGTTACAACAACAATTATATAATATTTCTGTATACAGGAGAAGAAGGCCAAGCCCACATTTAACCTTTTTAAATTTTTTTAACAAGAGTCCAGCTTGGAACTCGAAAGCCCATAACTAAATTTTGGAGGCTAACTTCGATAATCGGGATGTTTTTTTATGTACATATGTATGTCTCAATCTCTTCAAAAAATTTGCTTAAATCCCATACTCAGAAAAAAAGTTGATTTTGCTGTATATGTAGTGTGATTTATAAGTTCGAATAAAGTTGCATGAAAAGAATGCAGAGGACAGCTACAATTGTTTGCAATAATTTTGAAAATTTTGTTGAAAATTTTACGAATTTTCCGGAATTTTGCACAATCTTTTTATCTTTAACTAAAATGTTATACGTTTCGCTTTATTTTAAACGAAAATTATTAAAACCACATATAAATATGTTAAAAAGGAAGAATTTTTTGAGGCCAATATTTAGATATTAGAATTTTTTTTGTTGGAACCAAGGAAAGAAATCGAAAGCGCTACCGCTTAATTTTTAAATAATCTGAAAAAGAACGAAGCCGAAACCGTTTCAAAAGCCGGAACCGATTCCAAATTATGAATTTATTAAAACCCAATTTAATGTCTCATGCTATGGATATTATCCCGTATAATTGCTCTTATATCAGATCCAAATTTTACCCTGATACACACAACATTGAGAATTACCAGCGCAAATTTTGTTGTTGCCGCTCAAATATTCTTAATTTTTGGGAATTAGCCGTGGAGATTACCCTCAAGTTAATTCCCAAAAACCCCAGTTAATTCCGGATTTGTGCCAATGTATCAGCAATATTATTTCCTTCTGTGGATTTATGTTATATTGTTTTATGTGATTTTATGTTATATTCAGGGGATTCATTTAAAGCTATAAAAGCCTCGTAAAGCTTATAAAATGTATAAACCTAGTAAACTACTATCAAAAGTGATATATTTATGAGGTTTATAAGCTTTGTGACGTTTACAAAGCTTTAAATGAATCCCCATATTGTTTTATTTTACTTATTTTACTTATTTTTTTAATTTTTTATTTTATTTTATTTTATTTCATTGATTTTTTTTAGGTTTTTTAAATTTTACCTTATTTTACTTTGATTTATTTATTTGTATACCTTTCATGAACATGAAATGGTATTATAACTTTGGTCCGATGTTTGTAAATATGAGAAGAAGAAGAGATAGACCCATCAATAAGTATACCGAAATGATCAGGATGACGAGATGAGTTGATTTAGCCATGTCCGTCTGTCCGTCTGTCTGTTTGAACGCAAACTAGTCCCTCAATTTTTGAGATATCTGGCTGAAATTTTGTATGTGGCCACCATTTTGTAATATAGGAATCATTTGTCGGAACTGACAAGATCGGACCAGTATAACATATAGCCCCCATACAACCGATTGTTCAGATATAAGGTTTTTTGGCCAAAACTTCCGCAATTAAAAAGTTAGAAACGTAAAATTTTGCAACTCCAGTAATTTCTATTTATGTAGTGTATATAGTGAAAATCAACCAGATCGGGCAAATGTGACATATAGCCCCCATACAACCGATTGTTCAGATATAAGGTTTTTTGGCCAAAACTTCTGCAATTAAAAAGTTAGGAACGTAAAATTTTGCAACTCGAGTACTTTCTATTTATGTAGTGTATATAGTGAAAATCAACAAGATCGGGCAAATGCAGCATATAGCCCCCATACAACCGATTGTTCAGATATAAGGTTTTTTGGCCAAAACTTCTGCAATTAAAAAGTTAGGAACGTAAAATTTTGCAACTCGAGTACTTTCTATTTATGTAGTGTATATAGTGAAAATCAACCAGATCGGGCAAATGTAACATATAGCCCCCATACAACCGATTGTTCAGATATAAGGTTTTTTGGCCAAAACTTCTGCAATTAAAAAGTGAGGAACGTAAAATTTTGCACCTCGAGTACTTTCTATTTATGTAGTGTATATAGTGAAAATCAACAAGATCGGGCAAATGTAACATATAGCCCCCATACAACCGATTGTTCAGATATAAGGTTTTTTGGCCAAAACTTCTGCAATTTAAAAGTTAGGAACGTAAAATTTTGCAACTCGAGTACTTTCTATTTATGTAGTGTATATAGTGAAAATCAACAAGATCGGCCAAATTTAACATATAGCCCCCATACAACCGATTGTTCAGATATAAGTTTTTTTTCCCAAAACTTCTGCAATTAAAAGTTAGGAACGTAAAATTTTGCAACTCGAGTACTTTCTATTTATGTAGTGTATACAGTAAAAATCAACAAGATCGGGCAAATGTAACATATAGCCCCCATACAACCGATTGTTCAGATATAAGGTTTTTTGGCCAAAACTTCTGCAATTTAAAAGTTAGGAACGTCAAATTTTGCAACTCGAGTACTTTCTATTTATGTAGTGTATATAGTGAAAATCAACAAGATCGGCCAAATTTAACATATAGCCCCCATACAACCGATTGTTCAGATATAAGGTTTTTTTCCCAAAACTTCTGCAATTAAAAGTTAGGAACGTAAAATTTTGCAACTCGAGTACTTTCTATTTATGTAGTGTATATAGTGAAAATCAACAAGATCGGGCAAATGTAACATATAGCCCCCATACAACCGATTGTTCAGATATAAGGTTTTTTTCCCAAAACTTCTGCAATTAAAAGTTAGGAACGTAAAATTTTGCAACTCGAGTACTTTCTATTTATGTAGTGTATATAGTGAAAATCAACCAGATCGGGCAAATGTAACATATAGCCCCCATACAACCGATTGTTCAGATATAAGGTTTTTTGGCCAAAACTTCTGCAATTAAAAAGTTAGGAACGTAAAATTTTGCAACTCGAGTACTTTCTATTTATGTAGTGTATATACTGAAAATCAACAAGATCGGGCAAATGTAACATATAGCCCCCATACAACCGATTGTTCAGATATAAGGTTTTTTTCCCAAAACTTCTGCAATTAAAAGTTAGGAACGTAAAATTTTGCAACTCGAGTACTTTCTATTTATGTAGTGTATATAGTGAAAATCAACCAGATCGGGCAAATGTAACATATAGCCCCCATACAACCGATTGTTCAGATATAAGGTTTTTTGGTCAAAACTTCTGCAATTAAAAAGTTAGGAACGTAAAATTTTGCAACTCGAGTACTTTCTATTTATGTAGTGTATATAGTGAAAATCAACCAGATCGGGCAAATGTAACATATAGCCCCCATACAACCGATTGTTCAGATATAAGGTTTTTTTCCCAAAACTTCTGCAATTAAAAGTTAGGAACGTAAAATTTTGCAACTCGAGTACTTTCTATTTATGTAGTGTATATAGTGAAAATCAACCAGATCGGGCAAATGTAACATATAGCCCCCATACAACCGATTGTTCAGATATAAGGTTTTTTGGCCAAAACTTCTGCAATTAAAAAGTTAGGAACGTAAAATTTTGCAACTCGAGTACTTTCTATTTATGTAGTGTATATAGTGAAAATCAACAAGATCGGGCAAATGTAACATATAGCCCCCATACAACCGATTGTTCAGATATAAGGTTTTTTTCCCAAAACTTCTGCAATTAAAAGTTAGGAACGTAAAATTTTGCAACTCGAGTACTTTCTATTTATGTAGTGTATATAGTGAAAATCAACCAGATCGGGCAAATGTAACATATAGCCCCCATACAACCGATTGTTCAGATATAAGGTTTTTTGGCCAAAACTTCTGCAATTAAAAAGTTAGGAACGTAAAATTTTACAACTCGAGTACTTTCTATTTATGTAGTGTATATAGTGAAAATCAACCAGATCGGGCAAATGTAACATATAGCCCCCATACAACCGATTGTTCAGATATAAGGTTTTTTTCCCAAAACTTCTGCAATTAAAAGTTAGGAACGTAAAATTTTGCAACTCGAGTACTTTCTATTTATGTAGTGTATATAGTGAAAATCAACCAGATCGGGCAAATGTAACATATAGCCCCCATACAACCGATTGTTCAGATATAAGGTTTTTTGGCCAAAACTTCTGCAATTAAAAAGTTAGGAACGTAAAATTTTGCAACTCGAGTACTTTCTATTTATGTAGTGTATATAGTGAAAATCAACAAGATCGGGCAAATGTAACATATAGCCCCCATACAACCGATTGTTCAGATATAAGGTTTTTTGGCCAAAACTTCTGCAATTTAAAAGTTAGGAACGTAAAATTTTGCAACTCGAGTACTTTCTATTTATGTAGTGTATATAGTGAAAATCAACAAGATCGGGCAAATGTAACATATAGCCCCCATACAACCGATTGTTCAGATATAAGGTTTTTTGGCCAAAACTTCTGCAATTAAAAAGTTAGGAACGTAAAATTTTGCAACTCGAGTACTTTCTATTTATGTAGTGTATATAGTGAAAATCAACAAGATCGGGCAAATGTAACATATAGCCCCCATACAACCGATTGTTCAGATATAAGGTTTTTTCCCAAAACTTCTGCAATTAAAAGTTAGGAACGTAAAATTTTGCAACTCGAGTACTTTCTATTTATGTAGTGTATATAGTGAAAATCAACAAGATCGGGCAAATGTAACATATAGCCCCCATACAACCGATTGTTCAGATATAAGGTTTTTTGGCCAAAACTTCTGCAATTTAAAAGTTAGGAACGTAAAATTTTGCAACTCGAGTACTTTCTATTTATGTAGTGTATATAGTGAAAATCAACAAGATCGGCCAAATTTAACATATAGCCCCCATACAACCGATTGTTCAGATATAAGGTTTTTTTCCCAAAACTTCTGCAATTAAAAGTTAGGAACGTAAAATTTTGCAGCTCGAGTACTTTCTATTTATGTAGTGTATATAGTGAAAATCAACAAGATCGGGCAAATGTAACATATAGCCCCATACAACCGATTGTTCAGATATAAGGTTTTTTGGCCAAAACTTCTGCAATTAAAAAGTTAGGAACATAAAATTTTGCAACTTGAGTACTTTCAATTTATGTAGTGTGTAGAGGAAAATCAAGAAGATCGGGTAAATATAACATATATTTAGCCCCATACAACCGGTTGTTCGGATATAAGGTTTTTTGGCCAATACTTCCGCATTTAAAAAGTTAGGAACGTAAAATATTTCACCTTTAGTACTTTCTACATATGTAATGTGTATAGTGTAAGTCAGTACAATTGAACACGTATAATATATAGCCTCCATACAATCGATTGTTCCGATAACTCGGATCCTATTATTTTGTAAGTTTTTTTTAAATTACAACAAAGATGTGTAATGTGTATAGTAAATATAGTTAAATTGAAACAGGCTGTACTGGGGATCGAACAGTGAAAATCGTGACGCTTATTCATGAAAGGTATATAGCCTTCGGCACAGCCGAAGACAGCTTTCCTTACTTGTTTTTAATTTTATTTTCTTTTTTTTATTTGATTTTATTTTGTTTCATTTTATTTTCTTATTATTTATTTATTTATTATTATTTTATTTTATTTGATTTTACCTTATTTTACTATAATTTATTTGAATGTATTTTATTTAATCAAAGTTCACTGTCAATTTAACAGCCACTGCATCTGCCCTTTATTTTAACAGGAGGATGAAGTGACCGATAAATTTATAGTGAGCGTTAAAGTTGACGGCTAGTAGTGAAACCCGGGCCTTAGTTGTGGATACTTCGGCATAGTAAAAGCTTAGCTCTCTGCAGTTTTTAAAACAATATTCAAGCGTTTAAATTTTGATTAGCTGTGATTGACATTTTCACGGAAATTTCTATATGTTTCATGGGCGTAGCCAGAAATATTTTTAGGTCTTTTCGAGGAAAATTTCTCAAAAATCAATGAAAAAACGAGGAAATTTTTTTGAAAAAAGTAGGACATATTTATTGACATGAATATTGAGAGATACTTTAAAAGTATCATTTTTTGGTTTCTCATTTATAAAAATTTTCATTGATACTCCTATTTTTCGCTTTGAAAAGTCCTCATTGTTTCAGCACTTTCTCCAAATGTTCTCGAGGACAAAGATTAATTCCTTCTTAAAAAACGCAGAATTTTTCGAGGACATTTGTTAAGTTTTTTTTCTTTAGTTTTTTTTATAAAATTTTTTATTGATACTCCTTTTTCCGCTTTTTCCCAAATTGTCCTCGTTTTTTAAGAGACTAATCATTGAAAAGTCCTTGTTGTTTCAGCATTTCCTCCAAATGTCCTCGAGGACAAAGATTAATTCTTTCTTAAAAAACGTAGAATTCTTCGAGGACATTGGCCAATTTTTTTTTATAAAAATTTTCATTGAATACTCTTTGAAAAGTCCTCGTCGTTTCATCATTTTCTCCAAATGTCCTCGAGGACAAAGATTAATTTTTTCTTAAAAAACCCAGCATTTTTCGAAGACATTTTGCTTAGGTTGGGGCATTTGCCCCTACCTGGATACGCCCATGATATGTTTTGCTTCAACCGACATAGACTTCCTTAATGCTTTTTTGTGTGTCGATTTTACTAGTATTTCACACTGCCAGCGATCGAAACAAATATGCCTTTCTCTGAAGCATTTTGATTAATGTTTACTATCACACAACTTGAACCAGTTATCCTTGGTATACACTCTTCTTACTACACCACGCCTGCCGAGAAAAGATAAGAGTTTAACTCATACTTTTATTACTTAATTAAAAAATTATGAACACATGTAATACTCGCTCCCTGCTCTTCTCGCATTAATTTCTCATGCATCTTTAAATGTACAAAATGCTATAGGCAAAAATTTATTATTATTATTGCTGTTGTTGTGCCTCTTATTGGTGCGAAAATTTGTGTGACTACAATCAGTGGCTGGTACTACTTGGCGCTCTTTTCTTTCAGAATGGATTTCCATAGGGCGACGCCGAAGACGCATGTTAATTTGATGATAACATCATGAAAATATTTGTTTGAGCGCTGTTATACTTCTTACATTAGGGTATTGGTTATTTATATGGATATTTTA
Organism: Campiglossa producta; assembly: GCA_964058755.1. NCBI lineage: Eukaryota > Metazoa > Arthropoda > Insecta > Diptera > Tephritidae > Campiglossa > Campiglossa producta. The sequence goes on from CAXKVI010000003.1 coordinate 54,377,722, forward strand.
AGCTACAAAGTAAGCTCAACTCTCGGAATGTGCTTACAGAAAGGTCGCACAGCTCAGCGACTGAAATCTTTACTACTACAACCACCTCCATCGACAAATAATGTCGCATTTCAAAAGGCCCTCGCTTTATGCGCTGTTCATGCTGAGCCTGCATTTTAGCATTTAGCCCAAAAATCAGCATTTTTTCCATACAATTTTGAAAGCTAAACGGAACTAAATGCTACTTTATTTCAGTATTAGCTTTAGCATCTTCGAAGATACAGTACGAACAAAAATTTCCTTGTATGAAGAAAAAGTGAAAAAAATGTTGCATACTTTTGGGCGAACCGCTGTTTATATTAGGATATCTTCTCACTAAGCAAGTCAACGTACGTATGCAATAACGTTCCCTGTAAAAGCTGAAAAAGTTTTAGAAAGTCGGTTTCTTTACCCACGAACTCACTTATAAAAGAAACGGAGTTTATCTGAAAAGGCAAGCATACCTCCACTTGCGATATAGGAACGAACCTTAAGCAGTCGAAAATGAGCTAAATGCGCATTTTCAAAATGCGGCAGCATGAACGTATCTTCGAAATGTACGACCGAAAATGAAACTGCTGCTTTTAAAACTCAGCATGAATACCACATTATGTTGTAATCTTATGTAGTGTTCATGCTGAGTTTTTAAAGCAGCATTTTCTATTTTCGGTCGTACATTTCGAAGATGCGAAGAGAAAAGAAATGAAGATAAAAAGAAAGAAAAACAAGTAAGGAAAGCTGTCTTCGGCTGTGCCGAAGGCTATATACCTTTCATGAATAAGCGTCACGATATTCACTGTTCGATCCCCAGTACAGCCTGTGTGAATTTAACTTTAGCTCATACCGAAATTATCGGAACTATCGATTATATGGGGGCGATGTGTTTTGTTGGTCCAATCTCATTGATTTTTAACATCAGCAATATTTACGAAATTTCACGACCCTACCTATATAATTATAGGAGTTATAGTCCAAAATCCGTTTATCGGAACAATCGATTGTATAGGGGCTATGTGAAATATTTATCTCATCTCAATGATTTTCAACATCGATATTTCACATATAAAAACATCAATACCTACAAAATTTCACGTTACTAGCTCTTTAATTACAGAAGTTATAGCCCGAAATCCGTTTATCGGAACAATCGATTGTATGGGAGCTATGAGTAGTTTTGGTCCGATTTTGCTGGTTCCGACGAATGATTATTCTCATATAAAATAACGCCTCCATACCAAATTTCATCGAGATATCTCTAAAATTGAGGGACAAGTTTGCGTACAAACAGACGGACAGGCGGACGGACGGACAGACGGACATGGCTAAATCGACTCAACTCATCGTCCTGATCATAACGGTATACTTATTAGTGGGCCTATCTCTTCTTCTTCTCATACTTACAAACATCGGACCAAAGTTATAATACCATTTCATGTTCATGAAAGGTATAATAAAGGAAAAGAAGGGAATGGAAAGGGAAAGAATAATTAAAGGAAATGAATGGAAAAGAAATAAAACTAAAGGAGTTACGAAAAGTAGAAGAAAAAAAGTAAGGAGAGGAAAGGTAAGGAAAGGAAATGACAGGAAAAGAAAGCTAAGGAAAGGAAAAGAAAGCTTAGGAAAAAGGAATGTAATGGAAAATAAAGGAAGGAAAAGAAATGAAAATAAAAGAAATAAAATGAACTCAAACGAAACGAAACTTAAGCAAAGGATATGAAAGGAAACGAAATGAAAGGCAAGAAAAAGAAAATAAAAGGAATAAAGGAAAGTAATGGACAGGAAAGGAAAGGTAAGAAAATAAAAAAAGGAAAAGAAAGGAAAAAAAGAAAACAACAAAAAAGAGAAGAAAGGAACGAAAGAAAATTTAATTAAATGAAATAATAGAAATGGAAAGGAAAAAACGAAGGAAAGGGAAAGAAATGGCAGGAAAGGAAAAAAAGGAGGGAAAAGGAAAGGAAAGCAAATGAAAGAAAAGGAAAGGAAAAGAGAGGAAAGGAAAGAAAGACGAATAAAAACGACCTAAAATAAGTAATTATAAACATTGAAACTGCATTACTGAAATGTGTAAAGAGGGAGGAAAAGGCAAAAAGAAGAGGAAGGTGTAGAAACGGAAAATATATAAAATAAGGAAAAGTGAGGAAAATTTAAGAAATAGCAAAAAAAGTGAAAGTTAACTAAAATAAGGTTTTTGTGGTTTAATTTCAACCACTGGCCAAACTCTAGTTATACAATTTTATATGTATCGATAGGTATACTCGAGCTGTGTGTGCCTCAACAAACCAAAAATTAAAAAAAAAAAATAATTATGATATGAAACAATTAATTTGAAAGTTGCACCACTACAAATGCTAAACACGTACTCACTCTATGAGCATGAGCACTTGCATTGGTGTTTTTGTAGGAGAACCTGATTTTGAGCGCAAGATTTGCTTTGTTGGGAGCAAAAACCAACACAAGCAAGTACATAAACTGGATTGATAATGGCATGTGAGTACTCATGTTCAAACAGAGAAGGGAAGTGACTAGGTGGGTAGTTTTTGTAACAAATCTTAAAAAATTTATTGTGAAATATTAGAAAAATAACTTACACATCGTTACCTTAATTCGCAAAGGCCCTATCTGCAATGCAAATCCTATGTAGATAGGGCCTTTCTGAATTAAGGTAGCGATATATTAAATTATATAATTTATATAACAAAAAAAAAAAAACAGCGGTAGAAAATTATTAGCAAAAGTAAAGTAATACAAAATAATGTGAAACAAAAAAAATAAAATAAAAGTAAATATGTGGAAGATTTGCTATAGAAAGAAACTTAAATAAAATAATGAACTTTATTAAAAAATAATCCAGCAGGAAAAGGAAAAGTATGGGAAGGAAAGGAAAGAAAATGAAAGGAAGGAAAGGGTAAGGTAATGTAAAGGAAAGGAAGGGAAAATAAACGAAAGGAAAGCAAAGAGAAACAAAAGGTGAGGTGAGGAAAGGAAAGGAATAGAAAAGAAACGAGAATGGGAAAAGACGGAAAAAGGCAATACCAGGAAAGAAAAGGAAGGGACAGGAAAGGAAATTAAGGAAAAGAAAAGGAAAGGACAAGAAATTGCTTTAAATAAAGGTAAAGGATAGAAGAGGAAATTACAGCAAGCAAACGAAAGGAAAGGGCAGGCCAGGCAAGGGAATGGAAATAAAGAAAAGGAATGGAAATAAATGACAAGGGAAGGAAGGAAAGGAATGGAAATAAAAGGAAAGGAAGGGAGAAGAAAGGAAACATTTTATTCAACGAACGCGCGACGATGCAAATTTGCCAAAACATTGCCGAAGAACGTGATGCTCTGTCATAAAAACACTGCCGCAACAATTGCGGCTCGAACACACCCTTTGTTTTGCTTATATGTACATATATATGACATTCTGTACTCTGTGGTTAAACCACTAACCCACAGGTAAAAGTTATTTACGATTTAAAAATTCCTTTGTAAAGCAAATTCATTTTTATTTGAAAGTGGATTTGAAAGCAAAAAATGGGTCGAAAACACGCAACTCTGGACCAAAGTTTGTGTCAAAGCAAAAGCTTGCACCAAATTTTATTTCAAATAGCCTTTCGATGACTAATATACTAAGAGACTGCTTATTTTATGAGCAATCTAAGTTTTAAAGAGCTTTAAAAAACGAGCTTGCGTGGTAGAAATCAAAGAGTGGTAAAAGTCTGAACACTGCATGTTTCATTTCCATTTATTACAATTTCTATTTTTATTCCTACGAGTGATGGCAACCAATACACAAAAACTAAAGTAAGCAGCACTGTTAGCAATGCTATAGCAATACAGAGTACCATTTGCTTATTGCCTCGCATTTGATTTTCGAACAGCATTGACTTTCGAATCGCAATACAGAGTGAGCCAGGTCTGTTAATTGATTCTGCTCTAAATTAACCCCCGAATTCTGTAATTTTGTCTCATCTCAAGTCACAAAAATTGAGATTTGTCGTTTGAGGTTTGATATGGACGAAATGGAATTGGAACACAAAATGTCTCTATTAGTGACTATTGTCTCAGTGTTTCTTCTTGTGTATTTTTTGCTCCGTCATCGTAGGATTATGCGGGACATATCGCACACCTAGATCTAAACAGCGATAAACTCAAAAAATCAAAATGTTCAAAAAACTCCAAAAAGTTAAGATTTTTGAATTAGCTCTCTTTAGATCTAGGTGTGCGATATGTACATCTGCAGTTTTTTTTAGATTTTCAAACCACAATTTCAAATCATTCGGCAACCCTGCTATTCGATCTAGAATATGGTAACCCAACAAACACTGAAGTTAGATATCGATTAGAGGTGGATTAGATAACTAGCCTCATTCTCCAACCTTCAACGTTTCATTCTCGAGTCGTTTTCTAGTGTAGTTCTCTAGTATTTTTCCCGACTCGAGAATTACGCTAGCTTATGTATTAATGAGAATTTTTCTAACGTTAGAGATTGTGTTTTGTTGGGAACGGTTCGGGTTCCTTTCAGGACTTTTTACGGAGGTTTCGATAGTTCGGTTGGATTATTTCGGAACTCTTTCTCAACCATTTTGGATTTTTCTTTGGGACGTATTTTTTGATACTTTCGGCACTTTTATGAGACCATTTCTGGACTTTTCTTAAATCATTTCGGGACTTTTTTAAGCAATTTTCAGAATCATTTCAGTCTGGACTTTTTTAGGATCATTAGGGAATTTTTCGTAGCAGTCTTGGCTTTGGTTTTGGAACAAATTCATTCATCATTATGAAGATATCTTCATAATGAATCTTAAAAAACACATTGAAACTGTCGAAAGATTATCCGAAATGGTATTCGATAATGTGCCGAAATTGTCCTGGAAAATCTGGAGAGTAGGATGCATGTGATACCAGTTCGCAACCCAGTCTATTAGTTTTTAGAGGTAGAGTGCTATTACATCAAATGTTCCACGACAACCCAAATTGGGAGAGAAGCTTAGCTCAAAATTTCTTGGTTTATGAAACATTTGAAATTTGGAAATTTAATTTAGAAAAACTACCCTGTATTTGCATGCTTTTCTAATAGCTATATGACACTACGTATTTTCACTTAAATGATTTTGGGTTTTTTGGCCAGTATTTTTTGTCTGCGAAGGAGTGAGACAAAGACTACACGCATGCGCAGAAGGAACCCAGTTTGACATGTTTTTGTTTACATACACTTTTTTAATTTTTCTGCACGGTTTTTTCACAATAGACAAACAAAAAAGACTCTGAAAAATATTTATATGGATATTTTATTTAATTATTTCATTTTTATATGAAATCGCGCACAAAATTTTCAATATAAAAATGTAAACAAAAAATGTTCACATAAAATAAGAGAGAAACGTCCAAGTGACAAAACAACTGAGAAATATAAACCGTTTCGTTTGTTTTTAGCTGCCTAGTTTGTATTTCGTTATTCCTTTTGGAGTAAAGCTATCATCCTCATACCAGTACTGAACCCGTATTATGAGTAAGAGTGACAAAAAATACTGCCCAAAAATATACAAAAAATGAAAGTGAAAATACGTAGTTTCATGTAGGTATAGGCTTTGCCTATACCGTTTTTTTTTATTAAATATTTTTCCAATACACAGGTAAAAGTAAAGAAGCGGAAGTGAAGCGTATCAATAAGGAGCTCGCTAATATTCGTAGCAAGTTTAAAGGCGATAAAACGCTTGATGGATATCAAAAGAAGAAGTATGTCTGTAAGCTGTTATTTATATTTCTGCTTGGTCATGATATTGACTTTGGTCATATGGAGGCAGTAAATTTGTTATCATCTAACAAATATTCGGAAAAACAAATTGTAAGTATGAAGTACGATTTAAAGGCTTAGATCTATAGGGAAAATGTACATATCACCCATGTCATTTTCAAACCTTGCTTTCTCGCTTCACGCCATAAGAAGGAGAGAAATCTCCATATTAATAGGTGTTCTAACTGGGCACTGCCTTATTGGTAGGCACGCAGAAAGGCTAGATGTGCCCTACCGACGATGCTGTAGGAGCTGCAAAGATGATGAGGAAGAGGAAAAGGTGAAGCACCTCATCTACAACTGCCCGGCTTTAAGCGGCGCGAGAACGCGCTTTTTGGGAGTTCCCTTCCTGGATAGCCTAAGCCAGATCGCGGAACTGAACATAAAGGACTTGATGGCCTTCATAAAGTCATATAAGTGGTTCGAGGAGGAACGGTCTCGGTTTAGGAGTGTCAGTCCCGGGATTCTGCTCTGTGGAAAATCCCAACAACTCAGGGATTTTCCATATGGCAGGGTCCCGGGACTGACTTTCCTAGTGTTGGTGGTATCAAAACGGGCCTTTCAAAACTGGCCTAAGTGTGCCTCTGCGGCAGCCACTTGAACCTAACCTAACCTTGCTCGCTTAACAACATAATTATTCATAACACTCTAATTACAGGGCTACCTTTTCATTTCGGTTTTGGTGAACACCAACAGCGATTTAATACGTTTGATCATACAATCGATCAAAAATGATTTGCAGTCACGTAATCCTGTACATGTAAATTTAGCTTTGCAATGTATTGCCAATATCGGCAGTCGGGATATGGCAGAATCTTTCTCGAACGAAATACCAAAATTATTGGTATCGGGGTGAGTAGAACGTTTTTAAGCAAAACACTTTTTTCAACTCATATTAACACTTGCTCTTTTGTTTTCTCCCACAGCGACACAATGGATGTTGTCAAACAATCGGCTGCACTTTGTCTGCTACGCCTATTCCGTTCCAGTCCCGATATAATACCAGGTGGTGAATGGACCTCACGTATTATACATTTACTCAACGATCAACATATGGGCGTTGTGACAGCGGCCACTTCATTGATTGATGCGCTTGTCAAGCGTAATCCCGAAGAGTACAAGGGATGTGTAAATTTAGCAGTGTCACGTTTATCACGCATCGTCACTGCAAGTTATACAGATTTACAAGATTATACATATTATTTTGTACCAGCACCATGGTTATCGGTGAAGCTATTACGTTTGTTACAGAATTACAATCCAGTAACAGAGGAACCTGGTGTGCGTGCACGTTTAAATGAAACACTTGAAACTATATTGAATAAGGCACAAGAGCCACCGAAAAGTAAAAAAGTGCAACATTCGAATGCTAAAAATGCAGTACTGTTTGAAGCCATCAATTTGATTATACATAGCGACAGTGAGCCGAATTTATTGGTACGTGCATGCAATCAGTTGGGACAATTTTTAAGTAATCGTGAAACTAATTTACGTTATTTGGCATTGGAGTCAATGTGTCATTTGGCTACATCAGAGTTTTCACACGAAGAGGTGAAGAAACATCAAGAGGTGGTCATTTTATCCATGAAGGTAAGTGTTGACTAGACTGTGTGGTGTATTTAAATATAGTTTCGTAGGGCTGCCAATACTGAATACGATCAAGTCTGAAATTTTCATGGTATGTTTTGGAATATATCTGAACTATTGTCGGAATCATTTCTGGGCCACTTTAAAGTTATTTTTTGGTTTATTTTGGGGTGATTTCGAAAATATTTCGGGAGTATTTCAGGACCATTGTGTTCAAAGATATTTTTACAAACTAAAAGGTTCTCACACAAAATATTTCGTCCCTCACGTTGGTTTAGGAGCATTTTGGGTTATTTCGAAATTTATTTAGGACTATTTCTTTATTGAAGTTGTTTAGAAAATTTTTCGAAATTAATTCGGAACAATTTTTTTAATTTTATTTGAAAAATTTTGGGCTTTTTGAAACTGTTTCGCCTTTTGCAGATGCATTCTTTATTTCAGGAGTATATCTCCTTTTGTTTCAACAATAATTCAGAAAATTCTTGGGCGGCTTCGAAAATATTTCGATATTGTTTTTGAAGCACTAAAATCTACTTTAAATATTGGATGATTTTTTAATATTGGAGGATTATTTCCAAAATATTTTACTATTAGTTCCGGACCATTTCGTCATTTAGTTCAATATTATTTTACCATAATGTAGTGTTGTTTCGAAAATATGGCATTATTTCTCGATCATTTTAACATCCGTTGGAACAATTTGAGGGTTGTTTCGAAAATATCTCATTTTGAAAAATTTTGACGTTGATTCGAAAATCTTTCCAGATTTTTTTATTGATTTCAAAGTTTTTTATAATTTGATTTCTTTTGATTTTGGTTTCAAAGTAGTTTTGTAAAATTTTGGTATTGTTTTAAAAATATTTCGGGACTATTCGGAATCATGTCCTTAATAGTTTTAGGGTTGTTTCAAAGTTTTGGGACTCTTCCGCGATTATTTCAGAACCACTTTTTCATTAATTTAGTCCAGGGTTCTTGCAACGCTTTTCGATCGATCTTCTCAACTGAAGTAGTCGAGTTGACGTCACATTCACTTTTTCTGTTTCTGTAAGAAATTAAGTTTTTTCGATAAATGAAAGTACATGGGAAGTATTTCCGGACCCTTTCAGAACCCTTTTGGGATAATTTCGGAATTATTACCAAAGACATTTCGATATATGAAGAATTTGGGACCTCTTCGATTATACAGTGCTACAGTCATTTTACACTTTTGAAGCGACCTAGTATAAATTATTCATCTGGTCGAGTTATACACGAAACACCCTTTAAAAGATTTGTAACACACCCAAAATCTGGTTTTAAGGCCAAAAAACAGTTTTTTCAGTTACTTCGTAAAAAAAAAGTTCATTAAAAATCCAATTTTCAATCGATTTCAAAATTCCCAACGGTTTGGGGTAAAGAATTGTTGACACTCTAGTGTTTTATTCATTTGAAAAAAGTATGACATTTTTCAAGCCAGAAGTTGAAATTTTTGGAAATTTCATCCCGTTTTCCGGTTTTGACGCCATTTTTTGGCACTAATTGTCAATGAATAATATTTTTTGGTTATATATCATCGAGGGGCAACTACTAATTAATTATGACAATTTTTTTTTTGGAAAGGAATTCTAGTTTTCAAGATATGCAGCATAAACCAAACTTTAATATTTTGGTCTCAAGCGCCCTACAGGAGTACTGTGTGCAATTAGGTGGGTCGATTTCAAAATCGCGCAAGTGGCAAGGAAAATCGTATTTTAAGGATCAAAATAAGATACTTTGGCTAGGGAAGCAAACCTCTAAAACAGCGGTCACCAAAACTATAATTGCAGCAATGTTAGTAACTGCAGCAGTGTTAGTGAAAAACGACTAGTTGAGTCCATCTGCTAACGTCGTGTCGTTTAGTAGCTTGCGGACAATGCCATACGATAAATACTTTATGATGCCCAATGCTTTCGAGCAACTCCAATGCCTTTTATGCCACACATCTTTTTCAGGTACTAAGATATTTCTTCTAAAAAGACATTTTGAGCTTTTCCATAAAAACATAAGTGATCTAACCGAAACTAAAAGGGAAGAATTATTTATAGAAAACAATATTTAAGTTTCTTTTTACATTGATTTTCCTCACCGGCTCGAAAGCATTGGGCATCATATAATTTTTTCATATGACATTGTGCGACGTGGTATAAAAGCGCATGAAAACGAAGTAGGCGCGTACGTTGTTGTCTCTTTGCCTGCCGACTTTTTACTTTTGACTTTGAGAGCCAAAGTTTGAAAAATCCTATGTTGACTCATTTAGAGTGCCCCAATCGTGTTCAAATGTATGACCGAGCCCCACTAACTTTGAAAGGCTGACCCACCCATGCCAGTGGCACATCCCCTAAAACCCCACCTGAGGGGTTCCCTATACAAACATTAAAAAAATAACAATTTTTGGCACTTTTAATGAAAAAATCAGTGAAATTACTGTTTTTTTAAGTTCCTAAGAGAAAAATGAGGAAATTGTTGTATGGCGAACCCCACAGGTGGGGTCTAAGGGTTTGTGCCACTGCCATGGGGGCCGTTCAAGTATTACGTCATCACTATTGGGGGGCGGGGGGTCTTTGGTTTGCTTATTTTCGATGACATGGGGGGTGGGGGAGTATAGATGATGACAACGTCATCAGTAGTTACTGTGCTAACCATCTTCTGATAATTTCTTGAAAAATTATTGAATTGAAGCGCTATCGCCAAAAAAGAGGATAAAAATGTGGATAATTTTGTTCAGTGGGCTTCCTTTTCTATCCATGTTGAATCTGATATTTAGAGTTGGAAATTATAATAAAAAATTATAATAATTTGTGATTTTGTTTTCATATTCGGGGATTCCCGCAAATAATTCATACCTTGGGGAATTAACGCGCGCTATTTACTTGCCTAAATTTCCTCTGTCAGTGTATTGTTTCGTTTGGATGAAGTAAACGTATTGCAAGCATAGCAAAACAAGTTAACATTTGTGTTGCCGTTGATTCCATTACCCAGAGTTAATTGTTTCAGAACCGGTTTTTCAGTGCAATTTTAAACTTCAGTACGAGTTTAAACTTAGTTTAAGCGGCCAATTTGTATGGGATAAACTATAGTCAACTTTGTCTGTGGTTTAAACCTGCACTGAAAAAACCGGGCCTAAATAAGATGTCCTTTCAAATAGACAAATCCAAGTTATACCAAAAGTTGTTTGAAAGTTTTAAAATATCGCATTAACGGGATTTGACATTAGTCGTAGTGGGGCATATCTTCGTTTAATTGCCAGAATGTCTAATTCTACAGAGGGACGAAGACATGTATCGACAGTCCCTGTTAAGCTCATTCGGGCTCAAACTGATCACCACAAGAGCCACTTGATAGCGAGTTCGCTGAAACATCAATCCATTATTTAGAGAGCATAGCATCCATACTTGGACCAGATCAAGTATTTTTCTTATCACAAGATGATACAGCTGGCGTCCCTATTGGCGTAACTGCGTCAAATAAGCAAGCACATCCTCTCATGCACATGTAATATAGAATAATTGCCTGATCACTATTGGGTAATCGCTGAGCGTCATAAATTAATACCATCTGTGTATGCTGGTATTAAAATCACTTCAAGTATGCTAGGACAGCCGCAAGCCGTTGGATATTCTGGGCCTACATACATCGCTATTCGAAGTGGAAAGCATAGTTCATCGCTGACGGTTGATGGAGGCCCAGATGAAAATCCGCGTTATCAAAAAGTAATAGGGTTTGCTATACAACACTTTAAGCGACATGATCTCGATGCATTGTTTTTAGCTACCAATGCTCTTTGAAGAAGTGCGTATAACAGAGTAGAGCGCAGAATGGCTACACAGAGCCAACAATGCCTAATAAGGGAAAATCTTATTAATGTTAACAAAGGGAAATCTTGCAAAAACAAACCGATTTCTTAGGGTTCCTAACAAGAAGATTTGACTTATTAACTGATTTCCGCATAATTGTATGTATTAATAAGATGATCTTAGGGTTCCTAACAAGAAGATTTGACTTATTAATCAGGGGTGTTGTGAAATCCAAGTCAGAATTGGTTATTATCAGAATTGAAAATCGATTCTGATTTTATTTGGTGTTGCAGATTCTGATCGATTTCAGCTCTTTTCGAACATAAACAAAATCGATTGTCGAAACAGCTGTTTTGCTCATAACTAAAAAAGAGCGCTTGCATATTTTGACAATTTTTTTAGTTTTACCACAAAAGTTTGTGAAATTTATTTAATATACGCCAAAAAAGTAGGATGAGTGCTGCAATAGCGGTTTATTTCTTAATGGAGGAGAATACAAATGAAAAATTGAAACGTAAAATCTTAAGGGATCACAATAATCCCTTGGAGCTGCCAGAGTCATCGTAAGTCTGTTTATTTTCTACTATTTAATGTTACGGAAACTTTCCAGATTCATAGGCCAATACCGCCTGAATAAAGACGCTTTCGTCATGGTTCTTGACTTAATAGAAAGCAAATTGGGCGCATCAAGCATTCCTCCGGTGACTTAACTGGCAACAGCATTGCGCTTTTTGGCACACGGCTGCTACCAACGAGCAGTAGGTAGTGAATCGCGAGTGAGTTTGGCAAGAAGTACGGTATCACTAGTTTTAAAGAAAGTGTTAACCGTTTTGGAGAGTTGCTTATGCAGCCGATGGGTTCACTTTTCCATGAGCGCAAACGAAAAACGGAGAAGCCGCGATTATTTTTTTAACAAATGTAGAATTCCCGGCATTACTGGGTGTATAGACGGAACGCATATAAAAATTATAAAGCCGAAAGTAGATGAGCATCTTTTTTTTAATAGAAACCGTTATTTCAGCATGAACGTAATGATAGTAAGTACATTTCTTTACATTTGAAAAAGTTACTGCTTAACAATTAGAATCTTTTTTTTATAGATTTGTGACGGCGACATGAAAATACGAGCAGCTGATGCCAGATATCCCGGCTCCAACCATGACTCCTTTATTTGGAGTGTAAGTGTTGCTCGTGAAAAAATGATGCAGGAATATGAATCCGGAGAGGACGTATCTAGATTATTGGGTGATTCCGGATATGGTATTGAACCGTTTTTAATAACACCATTTAGACACCCACGATATAATTCCCCAGAATACAAGTTTAATTTAGCACATTGTTCACGTCGGAATATCGTGGAAAGGACAATTGGAGTGTTCAAGCCGGTTTAGGTGCTTAATGAGCACGTTGCATTACGAACCAGAAAAAGTTGTACAAATGGTAAATGTTTGTTGTGCATTGCATAACATTTGCAGAAGTTACAACATTCATTACAATGAAGATGAAGGTATCACAGAAATAAACGAAAGTTTGGATGACAATTCTTCATCTCCATCCAGCACAACTATGCAGAACGAAGGTCGTAGGATAAGAGCAGAAATAGCTTCTTCACTGTAAACAACAATATATATACAAATGTACATATTCATATGTAGAAACCTTGCAACGAAAGGTATAAATACATATGTACATACGTACATTTTTATGAAATTTAATTCTCCTTTTCTTATTTCAGTCTTTGTCTTTGCGAAAGTTGAAGATGAAGATGAACAAGGTTGGCGCAAAGGACGCATGAATGGACGTGTTGGACTATGAACAAATCATGTACAACCAATACATACATAAACAACATACATGATTTTGAATTTTAGAATGTTTCGAGGTTGACCAATTGATATCGTACAAAGAGATTACAATTTTAGTCTAATTAGTTTTGATTTCGTTGTCGACAATTTTTTTTGTTTATTTTGTTGTGCAGTCTTGCTTTCATATGCAGGGTAGTGTATAATGTAAGGTGCTTAGCTTAGCGACTTATTTTCTTTTGAATTTCAAGGAAAACTTCATATTTTGAAATTTTTATTTTTTTGCCTTGGCTGCATTGAGCTTGGAAATAAAATTTAACTAATATTTTTACCAAAAACAAATATGTATTTATGCATTTATAGATATTTTCTTTCGCAATGTAAACAAAAATAAACAAACTTCATTTATAACCCTAATGTATATATATATGTGTAAAATTTGTATCAATGTTTTTTTCCACTTTCTTTCTTGGCTTTACGTTCCAACCGCTGTTTTTCCAAATCGTTTTTTTCTTGCAACATATCTAAAAAGCGAGCACTGACACTTGACAGTTCTTCTTTTAGGTCAGTTACAGCTTTTCCAATCGTTTTGTAGCCGTTCTCAATGGACTCATGGATACCATACATACTGATAGCATTTTCTCTCCCAATTTCAATTAAATTGTCTAACTTCTGATTTAATAATTTTTTTGTGTCTGTGTCCGTATCAAGAAACCGTTTTAAGTGGTCTGATGTGCTTTCTTGCCGAGGTTTTTTGCCGTATTTGGTACAAATGCACAGTCCGAAGGACGTTTTGATGTCGATGGTGCATTGTCAAGAATTTCCGTATTTGGTACAGATGCACAGTCCGAAGGACGTTTTGATGTCGATGGTGTATTGTCGCGAACTTCCTGAGCACTTCTTCCAGCCCCTTGACCAGTCCCAACTGACATACCCTGCACTCCTTCAACTTGCTTATCCATACTACAAATACGTGCAATTGTTTCCTCTGCTGGTGTGAGTTGCGATTTGGAAAAGGGTCCGCCGCCAGTGGCTCGAGACTCAGTGTTGTTGTGCGACAACTTCTTCTTGACTTCACTCTTCCATTCGGTCCATATCTGAAAGCAGATTTGGCGGGATTTAACGATTTGACGAATTTGAGATGAAACTGCTACTTTAACCTACCTTTCGCCAACCGTGAACATCTTTTTGTGGTGGACCTGCACTATTTAAAGAGTTAGCTAACTGCTGCCACAATGATTCCACCAAGGCTTTATCCTTTTTTGTAAATCCTTTTGCGATATCGTCATTTTCTTCCATAAACTCTAAAAGTATTTGAGATTGAGTTCTATTTTTGTGTTTTCCCCTAAAAGAAGATTTGTTTAAAGATGATTTCATGCATATCACATTTTTAAATCTATTTAATTGAAAATTCACTTACATTTCAATATAAAGCAGCAAATAAACAGTTGTTGGCTATTACAAAAGCAATTGAATAAAAAACGTTTTAATTCTGTTAGCAATTTTGTAATCGATTTCTTTCCGACACTAAAATCGATAAAATCGGATTCTGTGACACCTAAAACCGATTGAAATTCTGATTCGAATATGAAATCGATAAAATCAGATTTCATGACACCAATATGCATTTTTGCTCGATTTTAATTCTGATTGCTATCGGAATCAGAATCTGCAACAACCCTGAATGTTTTCAAAGAGAAATCTTGCAGAAAACAAATTGATTTCTTAGGGTTCCTAACAAGACGATTTGACTTATTAATGTTTTCAAAGAGAAATCTTGCAGAAAACGAATTGATTACTTAGGGTTCCTAACAAAATGAAATCACATATTAATGAGAAGATGTTCTTTTTAATATTTAAAATAAAAAAAAATAAAAATTTTATTTCAGAGTTCTATATTGTCTTCGAGAACTTCAGATTATCAGTTTACCTTCTTATGTTGCCTTTTTATATTGCCTTCAAGCCATCTCACCCCACTCTTCCTTACATTGCCTACCACACTTGCCATATTGCCTCCACCGCGAATCGAATTAACTACATATTGAATGCTGAACACAGGTGCTTACCATCGAGCCATCGGGTACTTCTGCCTCCCAGCGTCTAATTGTTCTACATGTTGTCTGCTGATGATGATGCAAGATTTCCCTTTGAAAACATTAATAAGTCATATCTTGTTGTGAGGAACCCTAAGAAATCAGTTCGTTTTCTGCAAGATTTCTCTTTGAAAACATTAATAAGTCAAATATTTTTGTTAGGAACCCTAAGATCATCTTATTAAAATAAGAAGTTTTTTCTTTTTCATCTTTTTTTCATATTTTTAAGGAAATCTTGAAAAGGTTTTCTTATTAATAACACATATAAGAAGAAATCGAAAAGAAATAAGAGGAAATCGCACTTAATAATATCAATAAGAATTTTCTCATTAAACCAAATAGATTTGCGTATAGTTTTTTTTTTTCGTTTCCGTCGTTTCGACTACCGCTCATAAAGACAATCTTATTAATTTTATTAGGCATTTTTGGCTTTGTGTAGAGAAATCTAATTTCGAATTTGCAGGAAATGTATTAGCTGAAGTATGGAGTTCAATGGTAATTGATGGCTATGACGTTACCGCAAAATATGTTGGGGCAGGTGAGCAAGATCTTCCTGATTTCCCAGACATAAAGTGGTATTCAGAACATGTACGTGAAAGCCAATACTTGCTCCAAATAGTAAAATGTAAAAATACTGAATGCTGTCGTCCAAGAAGTTACTAGACAACAGGTTTTTTCCAGCACCTGTAAAAGTAAAACGAACAGTTGATGGCTTGGTTTTAGATGAAGGAGGGCAATTTCTTAATCTTCCAGTCAATTTAGCTCTAGGGTTAAGATTTTCTGCAATTGCCCTATGATTATTTTTGTCCGACGGTAAAATTGAGACTATCAAGTCGTACATCATGCTAATGAACTGATGTGCATTATTCAAAACTTAGAGCACCATGATGTTGAATGGCTTGATGAGAATGACGTGGACATTCCAAAATCTGATGAAAGTGAGCAGATTCACAATATTGAGCAGCAATCCAATCCAATGTCATCGAAAACTTAGAATCATGGACTATCGTTTCATGGACTAAAGACTATTAATTTGAATTCAATTTAAAATAAGTTTGAGGGTGGAGGGGCTATCCGCTTTGCTTATTTTCGATGACAAGGGGGGTGGTAAATAATTGTAAAAAATCTGCTGACGTAATACATGAACAGCCCCTGGGTGGGTCGGCCCTACAAAGTAAGATTGGGGCACTATAAATGGGCCAACTTTGGATTTTTCAAACTTTGGCGCTGAAAGTGAAAAGTACGAAGTCGGGACATCAGAACTGGTTTTAGAGGTATGCTTCCTTCGGCAAAGTATCTTTTTTTGATCCCTAAAATACGATTTTGCTTGTCACTTGGGTGATTTTCAAATCGACCCGCCTGCTTACACATACATAGTACTCCTGTAGGGTGCTTGAGACCAAAAAATTAGATTTTTGATTATTCTGCATATCTTGAAGTCCTTTCCAGAAAAAAACTGGTATAGTTAAGTAGTGAATGCCTATCGATGACACATGCCCAATACGGTTCATTCATTGCCAATTAGTGGCAAAAAAATTACGTCGAAACTGGAAAACCCGAACAATTTTCAAAAAAATTCAACTTCTCGCGTGAAAAACATCTCTTACAGACTAGTTAATTTTTCATGAATTTTTTTTTTCTCTACGTACTGTGCACTATGAAGGTAAAAAATGTTAATAACTTCCGCTCCCTTAGAGTGCCAAAACAAACTTTTTTTGCTAATAGTTACTAATGGAATGCCCAACAACATCATACAAAAGCGCCATCTGACCACGATGGTGAAGTTGAAAATTGCGAAAAATGTTTGCAAAAAAAAAATTTTTCCAAAAATTTTACTCGTTGTTTGGTAGAAGATGCCATCTTTGATATATATTTAAAAAATTAGCAAAATCGGTTTGCCCAATCATGAGAAAATCATCAAAAAGTGAGGAATTTCGAAAAGTGTTGATAGCTATAACTTTGAAAATAATTCGAATTTCGAAAAATTGTTATATATGTATTTTTGTTTAATCGTTGTGAGCAATACTACCAACTTTCAATAAAATACATGGCCGTCGAAAAAATTGTAGGTGGCTCAGTTCACAAAATTCAAGTCATATATATTTCGAATGTGTCAACATTTCTCTACCCAAAAACGTTGGGAATTTCAAAATCCGTTGAAAATTTGATTATTAATGATTTCTTTAAACAGAAACTTTGAAAAAAAAAAACTGGGTTTGGCCTTAAAACCAGGTTTTGTGGGTGTTACAAATCTTTTGAAAGGTGTTTCGTATATAACTCGACCAGATGAACAATCTACTAGGTCGCTTTAAAAGTGTATTTAATTTTTTTTTTTTGTAGAACTGTGTTATTACATAAATGAAAGGCTATGTGAAGTGGTCGTTTCGCAAGCCGTTGGAATCATTTCAGAATTATTGCCAAAGACATTTCGATATATGGAGAAGTTTGGAATTTTTTCGAATATACCATAAATCGACATCTACGGGAAGTATTTCGGGACTACTTCAAAAGCCTTTTGGGTTCATTTCGGAATTAGGGTCGAAAACATTTCGAATATGTAGAATTTCGGGGTTTTTTCGAATATACCATAAATCGACTTCTATGGCAAGTACTTGGACCCTTTTGGGATCACTTCGGAATGTTTGCCAAAGACATTTCGAAATATGGAGAATTTCGCCTGTTTTGAATATACTTCGGCACTAATTCAAGATCATTTCGGGGCCATAAAAGTACGTCTATGGAAAGTAAAAAAATTTAAAGCAGCACACCACAAATTGGAAGAGAAGCTCGGCTAAAAATGCCGTTAGAGGTTATAAAGATAACCTTTCGTATAACGCTGCCATACTTTTTTTTTCTTTTCTGGTTGCAGGTATTTTTCGATTCCGAATCCGTTTCAGTATCAGGCTATCTCTTTATTTTTAATAAACATGTAAGTTAAAATTTGCTGAACCTAAATATTTTTCTCACTCAATACGCAGATGGAAAAAGATGTTTCTGTACGCCAAATGGCTGTAGATTTGTTATATGCTATGTGCGATCGCGGCAATGCTGAGGAAATTGTACAAGAAATGCTCAACTACTTAGAGACGGCTGATTACTCTATACGCGAGGAAATGGTACTCAAAGTAGCTATACTAGCAGAAAAATATGCTACTGATTATACATGGTAAGACAAATTAACATTTGAAAAGCCTAAAAGCAAAAGGATTAAGTAATTTTTTTTTGAAATTGAGTTATACTCAAAAATGTTGAGTTATTTACAAAAAAAATCCAAGTAATTTTGGACATTTTAGTGCTACCTATTGGCCGGGTAAGAAATATAATACACAGAATTTACACAGAATTCACAATAATATATCAACTTTAAACTTGTTTTCGAAAAAATCAGTCGGTAACGAATTCATTTTAAAAAACCCAAGTGGTTTTAATCAGTTACGATCTCGGCTTTGAAAAATGAATCGGTTTTAATCCGTTAGGACTTCGAAAAGTGAGTCGTGTTTATTCGGTTACAGCCTAACCTAATATAAACGCACTCCGTGCGCTTACCCCACGTACATGTACGACTTTTTTCCTTGTAACCGAAATAAATATGCGTGCGTTTGTATCTTTGCCTGTGTACAAACGTCAAATCGAAATATCACGCAGAACAAAAATTGGGAATCAAGTTAGGTTTTTAGGCCGTGCGATCAAATTCGGTTGCTCTCATGCAAGTTGTATGTGCATGAGACATTTTTGACAGAAAACGCAGTCCGTGCGTTTATATTAGGTTAGGCTGTTAAGGTTTCGAAAAATGAATCGATTACGATCTCGAAAAATTAATCGGTTTTAGTTGGCTAAGGGTTCGAAAACTCGATCGGTTTTAATCGGTTAAGGTTTCGAAAATTTGATCAGCTTTAACGGGTAAAGGTGCTGGTTTCAAAAAATGAATGAATCGGTTTTAATCGCTTACGATCTCTGCTTCTAAAAATGAATGGGTTAAGAACTCGGTTTTGAAAAATGAATCCGGTTTAATCGGTTTACAAAAATTAATCGGTTACGGTTTCGAAAAAAAATCAATAATCGGTTACGGGTTCGGCTTCGAATAATTTTTTTTTTTTTGTGATCGCGGGAGAGGAAATGCCTTATACACTAACCGGGTTGAAGCCCTCGTTACTAGATGCTCTAGCAGCGGGACTCTCCGAGTATGGGACTCCCTTCATGTCTTGAGGTATACCGCACTAAAACTTAACCCATGGCCCGCGCATTCTTCCTTAAGTTTTGTTTTCGAAAAATCATCGGTACGACTTCAGTTTCGAAAAGTGAAGCCGTCTTAATCGGTTACGATCTCGGTTTCGAAAAATGAATTAGTTTTACTCGGTCACGGTTTCGAAAAATGAATAGGTATTAATCAGTTATGGGTTCGAAAATTTAATCGGTTTTAACGGGTAAAGAGTTTGGTTTCGAAAAATGAATCGGTTACGATCTCTGTTTCGAGAAATGAATGGGTTTAACCGGTTTACAAAAATTAAAAGGTTACGATCTCGAAAAGTTATACGATTTCGGTTTCAAAAATTGAGTTGAAAGCGGTGATCGGTGAGCCGGTTTTAATCGGTTGCGATCTTGTTTTTTAACCGTTATCGCTTCGAAAAATTAATGGGGTTAAATCGGTTAAGGTTTCGAAAAAATTATCGGGTTTAATCGGTTAAGGTTTCGAAAAAAAATATCGGGCGGAAAAAATCTCGGACTCTCTTACATTCTCTTGCTTCAAACCCCTCTATTAACCAAACTCCGAAAGTTGTATGTTCTTCACTAACTCCGTCCGCCTCTCTCGCTCTTTTCTCACTCGATTACAGGTACGTCGACGTTATACTCAATTTAATCCGTATTGCTGGCGATTATGTCTCCGAGGAAGTGTGGTATCGTGTTATACAGATTGTCATCAATCGTGAGGAGGTACAAGGCTACGCCGCCAAAACAGTTTTTGAAGCTTTGCAAGCACCAGCCTGTCATGAAAATATGGTTAAAGTGGGCGGTTACATTTTAGGCGAATTCGGCAACCTTATTGCTGGTGATTCACGTTCTGCACCACTTGTACAATTCAAATTATTACACTCGAAATATCATTTATGCTCGCCGATGACGCGTGCTCTATTATTATCCACTTATATTAAGTTTATAAATCTTTTCCCCGAGATACGCACCAACATACAGGAAGTGTTCCGTCAGCATAGTAATTTACGTTCAGCAGATGCTGAATTACAACAACGTGCTAGTGAATATTTACAATTGAGTATTGTTGCATCGACGGATGTATTGGCGACTGTATTGGAGGAGATGCCATCATTCCCTGAACGTGAAAGTTCGATATTGGCTGTGCTAAAGAAAAAGAAACCTGGACGTGTACCCGAAAATGAAATACGCGAATCAAAGAGTCCAGCACCGAATGCGTTAGCGCACAATAATGTGCTTGTAAATCATAAGTGCGTCTGAATTTCGAGTGCTATTTTTGAGTGTTTGGTCTAATTTTAATATTTAATCTCTTTCTTGTAGAGTAAATAGCAATGCAAATGCTGATTTGTTGGGGTTGAGCACACCGCCAGCTGGTATGAATAATACTGGCGGTAGTGGCACTTTAATTGACGTATTAGGCGATATTTATGGCGGCAATAATAATGCGGCGACTTATAATACAAAGAAGTTCCTTTTCAAGAATAATGGTGTACTTTTTGAAAATGAAATGTTACAAATTGGGGTTAAGAGCGAATTTCGTCAAAATCTTGGACGTTTAGGACTATTTTATGGCAATAAGACCCAAATACCATTAACGGTTAGTATGCTTATGTATAAAAAACCTTTGTATTTTACTTTTTTTTCTCTTTTCGTTTAGAATTTTATGCCCGTGCTGCAATGGAGCTCTGAGGAAGCTCTTAAACTGAACGTACAAGTAAAACCGGTCGATCCTACATTGGAAGGTGGCGCTCAAATACAACAATTGCTCACGGCTGAATGCATAGAGGACTATGCGGATTCACCAACAATCGAAGTGAATTTCCGTTATAATAATGTGCCACAGAAATTTTGCATTAAGCTACCGTTAACATTAAATAAATTCTTCGAACCAACGGAAATGAATGCAGAATCCTTCTTTGCAAGATGGAAGAATTTGGGCGGGTAAGTTATTTTTGTAGTACATATAACTAGACTAAGCCAAACAAAAAAGTCGAAGTGTACAAATTTAAATTGGGTTCGAATCGGTATTATCGGTTTCGGCTTTGAAAAATTAATCGGTACTAATCGGTTACGATCTCAGTTTCGAAAAATGAATCGATATTAATCGGTTACAGCTTCGAAAATTTAATTGGTTAAGGTTTCGAAAAAAGAATCGGGTTTAATCTTACGTTTTCGAAAAATTAATAAATCATCCGTTACGGTTTCTAAAAATGAGTCATTTTTAATAGGTTGCAGGTTCGGCTTCGAAAAAAAATCGGATTTAATTAGGTTCAGTTTTGCTTTCGTTAAATCAAATCGAAAAATTCAGTTGTTTTAATCGGTCACGATCTCGGTTTCGAACATTTATTACCTTTCTATTGATTAGGAATTCGAAAAAAATCGAGTTTAATCGGTAATGGCTTCGAAAGATGAATCCGAATTTATCGGTTAGGACCTCGATTTCATAAAAACGAGTCGGTACAAACAAGCTACGGTTTCGAAAAATGATTTATAATCGGTTACGGTTTCGAATAACTTTTCGATTTTAATTGGTTACGAATTTGAAAAACGAATCAGGTTAAATCGGCTATTCTTTCGAAAACTGAATTGCTTACGATGTCGTGTTCAAAAAATCAATCGGCTTTAATCAGGTACGGCTTAAGAAATGAATCGAAATGTATCGGCTAGGATCTTGGTTTCCTAAAACGAGTCAGTATAAATCGGATACGGTTCCGAAAAATTAATCGATTTTAATCGGTTACAGTTTAAAAAAATGTTTTTGCTCAAAAATTATATGAGTGAGAAAACACGCATAGTAAACATTATTTGGAATCGGCCTGACTAATCGGTTACGGCATCGAAAAATAAACCGGTTTAAATTAGTTATAGTTCCGATTTTGAAAACATAATTAAAATGAATCGGTTATAGGAAAAATTTATATTAATCTGTTAAAGTTTCATTTTCGAAAGATTTTTATTAATCGGTTAAAGCTGCGATTTCGAAAAATTAATATTCATGCCAATTCTAAACAATTTTTCACTAGTGAACCAGTGTTAACCGTTTCACCTTTTCATACATTTTTGCTCACAAATTATATGAGAGTGGGAAAATCCGCAAAATGAGAAATTGTTTAGAATCGGCCTGATTAATCGGTTATAGTTCCGATTTCGAATAATTAATAATAGGGCGGTTTGTCGACTAGCCGTCAACTTGAACGCTCACTATAAATTTATCGGCCAGGTCATGCTGTTAAAATAAATATGCCCTTTGGCTGTTAAATTGACAGTGACAGTTAACAGGCAGTCCTAATTTCGAAAAGTTAATCGGTTATGAATCGGTATTAATCGATAACGGTTTCGGTGAGTTAATCGGGTTTTCATCGGTTATTCAAAAATAACCAACTAATTGTTTTTTTTTTTTCAATCTTATTTGACAGCGAACAACAGCGAGCACAAAAGGTATTCAAGGCACAACAACCACTTGATTTACCAGGCGCTCGTAATAAGCTAATTGGTTTTGGTATGCAACTCTTAGAGAATGTTGATCCCAATCCCGATAATATGGTGTGTGCTGGTATCATACATACACAAACGCAACAAGTTGGCTGCTTGCTTCGACTGGAACCGAATAAACAAGCGCAGGTATTTTTTTTAACGATTCGAAATACGATTACATTTCAAAATTTAATCTCCTTTTCTCTTTTCTCTAGATGTTCCGACTGACAATACGCGCCAGCAAAGAAACTGTCACCCGCGAAATTTGTGAGCTGCTTTCAGAACAATTTTAAAATAAAACAACCAACAAATAGCAACGACGACTTTCTTAGATTAGGTTAACAAAAAACAATAAAAATAAAAGCTAAGAAGTAAATATTCAAGAAGAAAATATGTAATAGATTAAGACACTATTAGGCGCTTGAATAAATGCTGTTCGAATAGTATGTTCTTATTAAAGTAAAGAGGAGCAAAGCCTGCATATATAAAATATATTAGAGAAAATGGAAAGATGTAATAGAAAAAATAAAACAAAGAAAATTACTAAAAAAGCTATCAACTTTCTCTCCCTCTCTCTCGAAATCTCTTCTATTTAGCACAATTCACAAAATTTAAAGGACACGCTACTTTTTACCACTGCATATACATTAGGCTGATTCATTGTATGTGCGCGCATGGGTGTGTGTGTGAAAATTTGTAAGAATGCTGCGCGTTTAGTTGTTTCAACAGTATTTAATAATTTAGTTAACTGAAACATTGCAGTTTTATTCACTCTCTCTCACACAACTACACTTTAACTATAAACTTAGAAAGCAAAAGTTGAATTTAGAGAAAAAAGTTTCATAATTGAAGACATGCATGGATGAAGGGGGTATGTCGCATTTTGAGTGAAACGAGAAAATTGACTTTAAAGTTTTGCATAAACATTTGAGGTTTTTTCAAATCTTTATGGAAAACTGACAAAAATATTATGCAAAGCCATAAAAGACGTTGCATAATATGCAATAAAAAGCATAAGTTTATGTTTAGTACTTTATATGAAAAAAACGGAACATACCCCCTTCTTCCACAATTCATATTGCAAAGTGGTGTACATACCCCCTTCATCCATGAATTATCTTCTACAATTTTCACGATAGGCAGATTCTGATAAGACAGAAATATAGATCTGCATAAGAACTATTCACCAATGCCAAGAACAGAAATTGAGTGAGAATGCGACATACCTCCTTCATCCATGCATGTCTTCAATTATTACGCAATATTGGTATTTCATTATCAAAAGTTTTCAAAAAATTGCTAGTTTTATAATTATGAGACTCGCTGTATTAAACTATGAGATATTTGTTCGTTTGGAATTAAAAGTACTAATCACACAAATAAAATTTGATATTTAAAATCTTTAAGGCGTGAAACGTAACTAGAAAAAATTATGTTATTAAAACTCGAAGCTTTTAAAGGAAACTTGTATAAAAAAGCTAAAAAAACTGATTTGGAAACTATTTTAATGTACGAAAAAGCACATGAACAAATCGTTAACGAATCAGTAGTTTAGAGAAACGACTTCTTAGGATTTGAATAGATATGGTTTATTTAAGCAACGATATTTCTTTCTTTCAATAGAAAAAACAATCTGTCTACCTTTTTCTGAAGAATTTACGGTTTCGAAAAATTAAACGGTTTTATCGGTTACAATTTCGATTTCGAAAAAGGAATCAGTTTCAAACGGTTACAGCCTCGAAAATCGAAACGGGTTTAATCGGTTTCAAGCAAATTTTCGGTTTTGATCAGTTAGTTTTAAAAATTTATTCAGTCGGTTGTGTTCTCGGTTTCTCCCTTCCTGAACAATTTACGGTTTTGAAAAATGAATCGGGTTGTTGTTGTTGTTGTAACGGGTTTAATCGCTACAGTTGCGATATCGAAAACTGCATTTCCCGAATTGTCTCCCTGTTACTGACCGATTTTTAAAGTCGTGAAAATTAAGATTCACCATTGAATTTTATAATAACTTTGAAAGAAAGTTTTTAAAAATTTTAGAATTTTACGACTTATAGGAAATTTTAAGTTTTAACATTACTAATCTTTTCAAATGTTCACTTAAAAGTTAGTTTCACAGTGAAGCTAGGTTTATTAGTTTTTTTTTTTCAATATTTTAAGTTTATTTTTTCAATGTTTCTTCTCATACTATGTAGTATATTGTAAACACAAAAATGTATTAAAATTTTTTTCCTACGATTTTGAAAATTCAAATTTTTTCTAGCATTGAAATTCCTTAAAAAATTTCGAATGGCAGTTTTCTTAATACTCGTAATTCAGAAAATAAAATTTAAAAACTGTTGAACTAACCAATATTTATACGAATTCCATTGAAGTCGTTGGAATGCTTCATTTATGTATGTATATAAAATCGAATATTAATTATCTAAAGAAACAGGAATTGTAACAATGGCAAAAAAGCAACAACAAAACTAGGAAACATTTTCAACTAGCGTATCTAGCACATATTACATACAATATCAAGTAAATTTTGAGTTAATTAAGTATGCAGTAAACTTCATTATTGACTTAAACATAATCTAATAAAAAATAAAATACATACACTACATACACACTGTACATATTTTTTTTAAATGATTACATTATCTTAGTACTATGTACCTAGGTATGTAGTATGAATAATATTTGTCAAAAGAATTGTAGAACTAACTAGTTATGTATCCACAAGTATATTTGATTAAGATACCGTTGTCATTGCAAAAACAAAACAAATCAATACAAAATACATATATGCAAACACAACATACTCAGCTGTAAAAATGAGTTAAGTTAATTTGAATAATCTCTAATACTAAGACAAATAAATTTAGTAAGCATGTTAAGGGACTAACATGCATTTGTTGAACAAAATTATAATCCAATTATATTAAACTAAAAAAAAAAAAATGGTTTAATTTTAAGAATTATGCGATAGGTGATTAGTTTGAAATAAACATTCGTATAGCATATTTCGACGGCTGGGTGGGTGATCAGTGATCACCCAGTTCAAACTAAAAAATTTGTTTTCAATAACGCCTATTCCAAACTTTTTAAAACGCTAAACGAAAATTCTATATATTTTAAGCTTAAATATGGCGTTTTTAATGAAGTTCTGAGATAATTAGAGCTTTAACAAAATTCTTAAATAGAGAGTTTAGTAAAAAAATCTGAGACAGTGCGTTTTTGAAAAAAAGTGTATCTTCTAGATCAAGTCGTCCCAAACCTGTTGTTTCCATATCAGTAGAGTTCTCCCCTTTCCTCTGTTCCCGAGTTCGAGTATGTTCTGGGCTGGGATATGTTTGATGTTCAAGGGTCATCTAATCTCTTGATGCTGTCCATGATTCTGAGCCAAACGCCAGGACAAGTTTTATGATGTTATTGATCGCCAGATATTTCTATCATAAGCGCAGGACTATTGAACAACACAAATCGGCGACCCATACTCACGTTGGCGTCTGACCATCTCCCAATAGTCATTACCATCAAACGACCGACGGACTTTATTACACCTGAGCATGGTACATATATTAACTTTACCAAGGCGGACTGGGACAGTTTTCAGACATATACGGACGAATCCTTGGCTGCTCTATCCATTCCTACGGATGTACGCAAAGGCGAACGAGACTTCCGCAACATCATTGACTTGGCCTCTAAACGCTTCATTCCTGCGGGTCGAATATCTCAAATAAGACCACATTTCCCCGCGGAGGCAGCGGCCAGGGCTAGAGAAAGAGATGAAGTGCGAAGTCTCAATACCGCAGACCCCCGCATAAGGGATCTCAACGCGGAAATTCGTAGGTTGGTCGATAAACATAAACTGGCCAAATGGAAACAACACCTAGAGCAATGCAACCTCTCTGATGGTGTTGGCAAATTATGGACTACGGTCAGAGCTCTATCTAATCCAATGCAACACAAGGATAAAGTAGATATTACTTTCGGCGACAGGGTGAAGAAGGACCCTAGGGGATGTGCGAACTCCTTCTGTAGACAATTTGTACTACATGCCCCGCGCGATAGAGCTAAACGTAGAACCATGCGACAGGCGCGTAAATACAAAAACCAAAACACGCCCATTATCACTGCCTCAGAGGTCAAGGAAGCCATCAGACAGGCTAAGCCCTCAAAATCCATCGGTCCCGACGGCATTGCCATGAAGATGCTGAAACATCTAGGCCAGGAGGGACACAAATACTTAGCCGCTCTATTCAGTCTTTCACTGAACACTTTCGAGAGTGGTTCCACTACTAAAACCTAGAAAGCCGGCAAACATAGGCGATTCATATCGCCCTATATAACTTTTGTCGCCGGTAGTGAAGACGCTAGAGTCCATTTTGCTCCGTATTATACTGCAAATTTGCACCTGGCTAGTCATCAACATGGCTTCCCTAGGCTGCACAGGACCACCACCGCACTCAATGCCATTACAACACAAATAAATAGCGGCCTAAATCAAAACCAACCAAATCACAGGACTGTGTTAGTGGCACTTGACCTGTCGAAAGCTTTTGACACAGTCAACCATGCCACTCTTATACAAGATCTCTTCGAAACACAAATACCTGATGGGTTAAAGAGATGGACCGCTAATTATTTGAATGGACGGCAGGCGTCGGTTAACTTTAGAAACGCAACATCAAAACCTAGACGTATTAGACAGGGAAATAGACATTTTCGTTGATGGCACTAAGCTACCAACTGTCAGCCACCCAAAGTTATTAGGGGTGACACTGGATAATACTTTCTCATCTGCTGGTCATGTGTCTGCAATGGTCTCAAAGATACGTGGTCGCAACAACATCCTCAAGTCACTTGCCGGCAGTACTTGGGGAAAAGACAAAGAAACGTTGCTGACTACATATAAGGCCATTGGCCGACCAGTCTTTGACTATGCTGCACCCATATGGTCGCCTAATGTACATAACACCAACTGGACGAAGTTACAAGTCTGCCAAAATACTGCCATCAGAACTGCTACGGGATGTCTCCTCATGTCTTCCGAGTCTCACCTCCATCAGGAGGCAAAACTGCTCAATGTAAAAGAGCACGCGGAAATGCTGAGCAGGCAATTCCTTCTGAACTGCCACAAGCCAGCACATCCAAACCGTCATCTTTTGGACACAGATCCGTCCCCGAGAGACATAAGGAAACATCTCCGTAAGCATTATGATGAGATCCGGCATCATATTACCTTGCCGTTTGATCTGCAGAATCATAAGCGGGCTCTAACTGACATCCACACCGATTCGGTAGACACTTTTGTCAGATCTCTACCTGTAAATCCCGTTCTCCTCCACCGGATATTGCTGAAGAAGAACGCACCTCACCAAGGGAGACAAGAGTCACCATGCACAGCTTAGGTCTGGATACAGTGTGAGGTTAAACCTTATCCAGACTGAATGATACAATGGCTTTGTTCGAGTTTCAATCACAGCAGCTGTGTTGCAAAGTATCACGTTCGATGTGAAATTCTGGCAACATTGGCAAAAGCATCACGTTTTAGCTGTCAAAAATTCGGAAATTGTTGCGCGCGAAGTAAACAAAATCGGCTTCACAAATTTTTTGTTTGCACAATCAAAATGGAAGAAGAAAGGTAACAAAATGATTGTTTAAATTAAAATTTATCATATATATTATCATAAAAATTACTTAATTTCTTAATATTTGTGTTTATTTATTTTTCAGCGAAAAGTTAAGCAGCACCATTACCAAGTTGTTGATAGGTTAGGTTCAAGTGGCTGCCGCAGAGGCACACTTAGGCCAGTTTTGAAAGGCCCGTTGTGATACCACCAACACTAGGAAAGTCAGTCCCGGGACCCAGCCATATGGAAAATCCCTGAGTTGTTGGGATTTTCCACATAGCAGAATCCCGGGACTGACACTCCTAAACCGGCACCGTTACTCCTCCTCGAACCACTTAGATGACTTTATGAAGCCCATCAAGTCCTTTATGTCCATTTCCGCGATCTGGCTTAGGCTATCCAGGAACGGAACTCCCAAAAAGCGCGTTCTCGCGCCGCTTAAAGCCGGACAGTTGCAGATGAGGTGCTCCACTGTTTCCTCCTCCTCATCATCTTTGCAACTCCTGCAGCATCGTCGGTAGGGCACACCTAGTCTTTCTGCATGCCTACCAATGAGGCAGTGACCGGTTAATACCCCTATCAATATGCAGATTTCCCTCCTAGTTAGGGCATAAATGCGTCTAGACCTTTTAAGATCCCATTTTGGCCAGGTTTGTTTCGATATGCGACACCCTGGGGATAGCAGCCATCTTTCGTTGGCTTGACGGAGTGTGTGCTCCTTCAGCATTAGTTTGCATGTGGCAAACGGCATACCTAAGCGCTCTTTATCCTGAAGAACCTGCTTGGTCGTGCCCTGCCTGGCAAGCTCGTCTGCCTTACAGTTTCCCTCAATGTCCCTATGTCCCGGGACCCATATGAGGTTTACGCGGTTCTGTTGGGCCATCTCCTGAAGAGATCGACGACAGCTGAGCGTCAGTTCAGAGTTGAACGTGTATGAGCCAAGGGATTTGATGGCCGCTTGGCTATCGCTGAACGCTACAATGATCAGGTAGTCTGAAGGAGAGCTCAAGGTCCAAATCCCTTGAATAAACTCCTCCTCCAACTCTGCCGTCCAACTTCAAGCCGTCGGTGTATATGGAAACGGGACACCAATCCGTCCTCTCCCAGTCTTCTCTGCTGGGAATGTTTATTTTGAAACAGCTATCCCCGACTGTAGTAGTCGCACAACGATCTGTGCTTAGAGGGAGAAAGCTGTAAGATTCCAGAATACTGGAGTGTCCAATAGTACCCGCAGCCCAACTGGAGGTTTCTCTTAGGCGCAGAGCTGATGCCGCCGCTGACCGAAACCCTTCCAGATCAAGTGGCAAAATGCCCAGAATGACCTGGAGGGCTTCGTTGGGCGTTGTCCTTAGCGCACCGCTTATACAGATCATATTGGATCTGTGGACTTTCCGCAACAGATTCAGGTATGTTGCCTTGCTCAGCGCAGGCCACCATACGACGACTCCATAAAGCATGATTGGGCGAATGATGGCCGTGTAGATCCAACTGCATACTGTAGGGCTGAGCCCCCATTTTTTGCCAATGGCTCTTTTGCATGTGTAAAGAGCGATGCAAGCTTTCTTCTGGCGCTGAAGAACATTCTCCTTCCAATTCAATTTCCTGTCCAGAACTATGCCTAGAAACTTGGCCTTATCCGACAAGCCCAGGCGCGTGCCATCTAGTTCTGGTAGGCTTAGTGGCGGTATTTTGTACCGGTTGGTGAAGAGGACAAGTTCCACCTTCCCTGGGTTGATACTAAGTCCGCAGCGAGAGGACCACGTCGAAACTTCTCGCAGTGCTACTTGCATCAGGTCACACAGAGTTTGTGGGAACTTGCCTCTGAATGCAATAGCTAAATCGTCTGCGTATGCCACTATCTTCCCGCCCCCCCAGCTTGTGTCACGTAGCAACGAGTTGACTGTGAGGTTCCATAAAAGCGGGGAAAGAACACCACCCTGGGGTGTTCCCCTTGTGACATAACGTGATAACTCAACCGTACCAAGTGAAGAAGCTATTTTCCTTCCCCTTAAAAGTTGGTCAATTAAATCAGTTAGAGGTCTATCTACGCCCAGATTAGTTAGAGCGGAGTTGATAGCCTCCGGGCTTATATTGTTGAAAGCCCCCTCAATGTCTAGGAGGGCCACGAGACAGTAGTCCTTTTCACACAGCGATTTCTCAATGACAGACACTAGGCTGTGCAGAGCGGTTTCTGTTGATTTACCCTTGGTGTATGCATGCTGATAGCTAGAGATAAGGTTGCTATCAATAGTTGTTAAGAGGTAGTCGCTTAGTATCCTCTCAAAGGTTTTTAGTACAAAGGACGAGAGACTGATCGGTCTGTAGTCTTTTGGCTCGTAGTGGGATGCCTTCCCAGCCTTAGGGATAAACACTACCGTGGCGCTTCTCCAGGAGCCCGGAATGTGGTTGAGAGCCAGGCAGGCTGTGAAGAGAAATACCAGCCAAGTTGTTGATAAGATGCCGGCTTTTTTTTGTCATTTCCATTAAAAAATTTCCGCCTGTTTCGAAATTTTCCAGCAATAGATTAATTGAAAACTCCATTATCTTTTATTTGGAAACAAATTTCTTTTATTTGGAAACAATTTGCAAACTAATTTGCAAAACATCAGAAAAGTATCAGCTGAGCAGTTGCAACAGGGTTGCAAATCTTAATCAGCGCAGCAATGTTGCCGCTATTATTACGTGCCTCGAACAAAGCCAATCTCAAACACATGCCCTGCATGTGGTAGGACCCCCCATGATACTCTACATCTCTTCAATTGTTCATCTGAACCTACTCTTCTAACCCTTCTGTCCCTCTGGACAAACCCTGCTGAAACTGCACGTTTCCTTGGACTCCCCTTAGAAGAGCTTGATGAAGATCTTCGGAATGATCATACACTCTAGACAGGCATTGCGCATTGTTAACAACAACAACAACAACAACAACAACAACAACAAGTTTTATGAATATTTATAGATCGTGATCGATACTGTCTTGTTGGCAAGAGCGATTTTTTGGATTTCTAGACCAACATTATTAAAGGTGTTAAAGTTGGTACCCAATTAGACGAAGTCCCTTGAAGTTCGAACCTACGGCGCGGTTGTTAAAGTCAATAATATCAATACCATTTGGTTACTATGTAGGACCGAAGCCACACTGACAAGGTCCAATCAGCTTTTCACCGATGGGATTCAGTCTTTCGAACAATACTCTAAGTAGAACCTTATATCAGGAGACTGATTCCGGGGTAGTTGATGGGGTTAGCGGGATCGCATGTCTTTTGAATCGGGCAGAGCACAACTTCGTGGTTAGTACGCTTTATTGGTTTGAGCCGGAATGTAGCCATCCTTACATCATCATAGTCGGGTTGTGAGACGTTTTATTTCATAGTCACGGATAGTGGTATCATGTTCAACGTCTCCCTCGCAATTAAGCAATGAGAAGTGTATCCTCCAAAACCACCTTAAGTACGATCTGTACGTCGTTTACCAAGTGGCCATTATTATTTTCCTCGGTATCAAAGAATTCCGTCATTCTCCGGATACTTTCAAGCACCATTCCTGTCAGCCCGCATCTCAAGCTACTCATACTCACGTGTCATTGAAGCCAATTCTGTGATAGGGCTTTTTTCAATGATTTGAAATAGAGCGATCTTTATCTATCGATAAGAACTCAATTGAAATTGAAACTGTACCATATACCAACGCTTCACATATGTACATATTAACATACATATGCATATATTAACATACATTCTTACTTATATATTACTAATAAAAATAGTTATATTTTATGTAGGTCACAATCCAATGGGAATTCCATAGTTAAAGTTAAAAAAAAAATAATAAGTTAATGTATTGAATTACAACAGCAGCATGTTATGTACAGTCTAACACACCAACACAATTTAAAAAACAAAAACTGCATGTAAATGTATATAATTACATATATAGAAAGTTATGTATTGGTATTAAAAATAAAAATATCACGTTGAATAAAAAGATAAATATGTACGTTGAATATTTTTTTTGTGATTTGTTTCGTGAATTGCTTGAAAACTCGTCAGGAAGAAGTTTCTATAATTTGACAAACAAATTAAATGTTACAAAAAAAATTTAATAGCTAAAATCCACACCTATAAATAATACATATACGATGCAGTTTATGAATGATCATGACAACAAAAAAATAATCATTATTATTGTATATTTAAACACAAAATAAAATAAAAAAATAAATATATATAAATTTAATAATTAAAATACAATTCAGAAATATAACAATTTTTTTGTTTCTGAAACTACAGAACATAAATTCAAAAGTTTCGTTCATGGAGAATGGAATCTTCAAAGCAACCGAAGCTTTAAAATAGCCAAAATATTGTTCTAAATAAAGCCGAAACATCTTTCCAAAAATATTCAAAAAATTAAATCTAGTAGCCGTGCAGAATGCGGGCGGCGAGGTCCGTGAAGCCCATTCTCTCCCGATCGGTGTTTTTTGTTATCTCCTCTATTCCCGCTTGACAGTTTAATTCGCCACATTTCCGCTCCCATTATTTGCTGTGCATCGCTTATTATTTTTGTGGGTCGACCCTTCCTTGAGCTCCCGTACCGACTTTGCTTTGTGAATTTGCGGGTTTCTGTTCTTCCACACAGGAGTTACGCATAATATTATCGGGCTGGTTACAGTGGCCAATACTGAGAGATAGATTCCCCTGGACCATCAAAGTTAGGCATTATTCTCATAGGGACCCCGTTTACTTTAACTAATTTCAACCCCACCACTTTAATGTGTTCCTTAATTCAATGTTTAATCCCAAGAACTGTAGTTTGTCTTTGACGTGATTTAAGGATCCCCATCTCTAAGACTTAATGATATTGATACACACACGGAGATTATCTCTATTAAATCTTCTTTAATCAGATCCAAATTTTACCGACACACACAAAATTGAAGATTAACATCGGCGCCATCTAGTGTTTTAGTTGTATTTATTGCTGTTTAAACTAGATGTCGCTGAGGATTGCTTATTTTTTGGTGACATCGGTAAAGTCGCAATATTGGTTGATATTT
Source organism: Campiglossa producta (assembly GCA_964058755.1). NCBI lineage: Eukaryota > Metazoa > Arthropoda > Insecta > Diptera > Tephritidae > Campiglossa > Campiglossa producta. The sequence goes on from CAXKVI010000003.1 coordinate 54,411,173, forward strand.
TTGTTTATTTATCGGTGACAGTAGCGGTCAAATCGTAATTTCGTTTTCTGAAATCTTCTTCATTTTTGGGAGCTTATAATGAAGATTATGCTCAAGTTTACTCCCAAAATCGGAGAATTTGTGCTAATTTATCAGCCCTATAAGACTAACTCACTTTTGTACAAACCATATAAAGTCCACTTATTCCACTTTTGACTTATGCGGGAAGCAGATACAATATCGCAATACGGTGAAACATCTGAGTAGACTGCGAATGTCAGTGAGCCGAAAACTTGTCTACCTTCCGGAAGATCTATCTTTAGAACACGGTCATACATCGCGTTCCATAGCGTTTGCCCTAGAAGAGATGCCGCATCCAATTTGCGGTTTGGAGAGTTTTTTAATGCTCTGATATTCCTTTAAACTGGCGTATGTACGTACTACAATTATTAAAAATACTAACATTTATTAAACAAAAATTTTTAAATTTGCATCAACTTAAATCTAGCATTTATGTTCACAGAACTTAGTTCGGTTACTAAATACTTATACGAAAATGGTATTTCAATATACCCCACAGCAGCACCATCACCACACAAACGGCAAGTATCCGGCATTGACTCCAGCTTGCCTGTTTCTGTACGTTTGATAATTTTCTTCAAAGGTGCCAAAATACTACCACACTTGCTGCATACCAAAGTATGTGTCTTATCGGAATTGTGAAAGAGACGATCTTGTAAAAGAAAAGCAGCACCATGTGATATCAAAGCATCACGCTCCATTTCACCAAACCGCACACCACCACCACGTTTACGACCCTTTATTGGCTGTTGTGTTATCGCATCAACAGGACCAGTTGAACGTACTTGCCATTTATCGAACACCATGTGACGTAGACGCTGATAATGTACCACACCAAAAAATATATCTGCTGTCATTTCACGTCCATCCACCCCCGAATAAAGACGTTCGGTACCATAATAATTATACCCACCAGCTTCAAGTAAGCGCCCGAAATAATCGATTGCTGTGTGTTTTTCGGAAAAGCGAAATGGTGTCGCATCATGCACGAGGCCATGTATGGAGGCACTCTTACCGGCCATTGTTTCAATCATCATAGCAATTGTCATGCGCGATGGGAAACCGTGCGGATTGAAAACGATATCTGGTATGAGTCCAGTTTCACTGAAGGGCAAATCTTCGGCTGGATAAAGTTGTGAGCAAATACCTTTTTGACCGGCACGTGAGGCAAATTTGTCACCTATTGTTGGTGGGCGTGGTATGCGTAGTGTAACACATGCTAAGGGGAGGTCTTTATCTCTGCCTAAAAAACGTACACTATCCACAATACAATCTTCCTTTTCATCCATTTTGACAACTTTAAATTCTCGCACCAAATAATTGTAGTAACTAAGTTAAAGTGTAAGAAAAATGTTGTAACAGTCAGGTCTTGCCATGCCAAATTATGAAATGGTTTGGGTCGAACCCTTACGATTGATATACAATTTGGTGAGGAGTTTCCTTTTGTCATAAAACAAAATGAGATAACGGTTGTTGTTGTAGCTAGGTGTAGCCCTGCCTAAATGTCAGACAGGGTCACCTCGAGTGTATTGCTCTTGGCCGGGTCGATATAAGAAAACGGCCCGGGGCACGATGGGTACAGCACAAGTACTGGTACCGTTCTCGTAGAACCGGCAATACAAGAAACTAGCCGTGTAGGCTATGTAGGTCATTTAGCGTTACCCAGGGTGCACCAACTGGGAGGCGACCTACTTTTACATCGGTACAATGTTACAAAAGCGATGGATGCAAGCAATACCTCGTTCGAGAGGAAATCAAAATACGCTTCCAACGACGTATAATATGTAGGGGTGGTCTAAACTATCGCTGAACAATAGCTGGTCAAAATCGGAATTTTGTCGAATTTTTACGATTTTTGGATAAATTTTGATTTCGAAAATGTTTTTTTTATGCGAAATTTTTATTTTTTCTAAAATCAGTGTGTATAATTTAAAAAAAAAAAACTAATGGCGGCGATATACCTACAGGTTATCATCATAACCTCTAACGAGATTTTTAGCCGAGCTTCTCTTTCCAACTTGTGGTGTGTTGCTTTTTGAGTTTTCCTACAAGTTGGCGGGACCTACAGTTTTTTGCCGACTCCGAACGGCACTTGCAAAGCAAATGAATTTTTTGCTGAGAAGCTTCTCATGGCAGAAATACACCCGGAGAGTTTGCCAAACTACTGCCGAGGGGCGACCCCGTTTTAGAAAAATTCTTTTTCTAAATAATTTTTGATGTTACTTTTGCCGGGCATCGAACCGCCACGACTTGGTGTAGAAGGCCGAACACTTAACCGCTACACTACTTTTTGGAACTTTTGTCTGTCTGTCTGTCTTTCTGTCTGTATGTTTGAGGTCGTATCACTCGAAAACTGCTGAATGGAATTAAATGAAACTTTCACCATTGCATTATTAGACGTTCAACTTAAAATTTAAGACATCCCTTATTTCGATAAGTCGACCGGTTTCAGAGTTATCGGCCAATATACGTATTTTGTACGAACTCATGTTTGATCACCCCTGCTCCACGTATTGGTTGATAACTCTGAAACCGGTTGAGTTCTCGAAATAGGGGATGTCTTAAATTTTAATTTGAACGTCTAATAATGCAATGGTGAAAGTTTCATTTAATTCCATTCAGCAGTTTTCGAGTGATGCGACCTCAAACATACAGACAGACAGAAATACAGTTTACACTAGATCTTGGTAATATCATTGTTAAATTATATAAGGTTAAGCAGATTTTGACATTTGCCAAGGTAAAGCTTCCTTATTAGAGTTGCATTTACGAAGGATGCAAACAAGGGTAAAAAAAATCCCCCTTTAGCAAAATTGTAGTAGAAAAGGAAGGAAAGCCGTTAGCAAAATTTCAGGATTTTTTTTTCCGGAAATCTGTCTTTTCAAGATTAATTTTTTAAAATTATTAGGAAAATTAAATTAATTTTCAATTTAACTGTAAAAAGTATGCCCTTTTTGTGGGTATCATTAACGTGTACGAAAGAAGCTTATAAAACGGCAATGTTTATAATTGGATCCTTTTTTAATAACTTTATCAATAGCCGGTATGAAAACCGATCTCTTAACGTCTGTGGTAGCGGTCTCACGAACTGGCCTCGGAGATCCATAGAAGAAAAAAGCAATGGGAGCGACCGCGATGGCAGCTACGGGTCCGGACTCCCAGGAGACATCTCCCCTCCGCTCTGTGTACCTGGAAAAACGATTGGCCGCAAGGACCCTGAAGAAATACGAGAGAGTCCCTCAGGAAACGCTGTGGCCGAGTTCCAGGAATTGGTGCAATCTCTGATACCGGATTTCCAAACCACTTATGTGCCAAAGAGGGTAAACGGAAACCCTTTCAAACGCAAGAGATCGGACGTGGAGTTAAAATCTCACCCCGGTGTGGGAAAACGACGCTTTGCCGAAGTAACTAAGGACAGGATCCTTATAAGCATTCCTGACCGAGGCAACGACCGTTTGGCCATCCCCAAAGACCAGTGGCGACACGTCCGGAACGAACTCACTAACGCTTTTATTGACATTTAAGACTCCGGGTAGTACAGCGGCGGTCACGGATGCGGGTTGGCACCAGGGATTAAAATAGTCGCGTGTGACGACGCATGAACTGTGACACTGTACAAGACTGTGTGAAGGCTACAAAGGTGCAAACATCGGAGTCGTCGACTGGAATTACATTCCGGCTTTGCCAAAGGCAAGGGCATGGATTCCTGTCATCCCTGCAGAGCCTGAGAGTATTCTCACGATGCTGCGGATAATGAATCCGTCCCTCCTGACTGACTGACTCCAGGACTGAAGTGTCACTCTGGTCGGGGATGCTGTAGGGCCTGATAGACAAGTGGTCTTCACCATGAATAAGGAGGCACACGAGCCCCTTAAAAGTTACAATGGACTAGTTCATTAGAGTGTAGGTCAGATCGTTATCCACGTAAACCGTGGCCAAGCGCTCTGCCATCTCCGCTGCAACGGGGGACTCGGATATCGAAGAACTGCAAGAGGAAACGGAGGAGTCCGACGCGAAAAGCACAGCACTCTTCAAGGTGACGTGAACAGCTCGGAGATGGAAGACAGCTTGCTGGACGGGGAGCAACCAATCCTGAGCGCATTATCTCTGATGCTTCCGTCAGCAGGGCTCCTGTTACGCCAACTCATCGCTGAGAGACAACCTCAGGGATGGCAGGATGGCAGCCCTCGGACGATATGGGTACGTCAGGGAAGTCTGAACGCTATCATGTTGGTGGTGCTTCAGATAAATCTGCACAAATCTAAAGTATTCTCGGCTTTCTAAATGCGACATGGATGTCGTCCTCATCCAGGAACCCTGGGTCAGCAGCTAGTGGATCTGCGGATTGGGGACTATTGGCTTCAAGCTCATTCGAGCTAGCGAGGAGGGCAAGGTCAGAATCTGAATTTTGGTGAAATGTGAGCTTCTTGCAAGAATGCACACAAGCTTTTTCCTTGATTTGAATTCAGCTCCAAACAGTGTTGCTGTATTTGTATCCTGTAAAGGCTGCAGAACAGGAAAAATTACTATTGTTTAGTTAAAATAATAAATTTTCATAAAAATCTTACCAAATATACAATTAATTTTTCAAAATAAAAATAAAACAAACTTCAAAAGCTTTCAGTGTTGCTGTAATTTTGTTCGTATCAAGAGTATTGGTTTTTACTACCATTTTCATACGATTTTGAAAAGAAGTAGCACTGTCAATCAGAGAAGGAAGCATGAAGCCGAGAAGTGTCAAAAACGTCTCGGACTGCTTAACCTTATATTATTAAACAATGGGTAATATTATGCTTAAAGTGTTTGTAATTATACACACTAATTTTAGAAAAAATAAAAAGTTCCTGATTTTTACAACTTCGCATAAAAAAACTTTTTCGAAATCAAAATTTTTCCAAAAATCGTAAAAATTCGACAAAATTCAGACTTTGACCAGCTATTGTTCAGCGATGGTTTGGACCACCCCTACATATTATACGTCGTTGGAAGCGTATTTTGATTTCCTCTCCAACGAGGTATTGCTTGCGTCCATCGCTTTCGTAACATTGATACCTGGAAAAACACAAAATTACCGATATCTCAAAAACCTACCCATACAAAAAATTTTAAAAATATGTTTTGTGCCCGGCATATCAGTGCCAATTCATCCATATACATGAATATCTTGGTATTTTTTGTAAACTAGTGTTATCAATCAATATATCGCACCCTAATTCAAAAACCGTCACATCTCAAAATTTTTTTAGGTCGCTTTCTTAGCATAGATTGCCTATTAAAAAGTAGTACAGCCAGTACACAATTTTTTTTCTTTTTGACTATTATCGTTACTCTTTAAAGAGCACAGTGATGCCAAGTTTTTAAAAATCGAATAACTTTAGTGCGATCCAGAAGCAATAAACTGCAAGTTACTCTGATTTTGAGTTGTGACTCTTTTTGATTTAGTGTGCGATATATTAAAAAGCCAAAATAAAGTATCAAACATGTTGGAAGAAAATGTTTTAATTTTTTTGGTTGGCCCAATGTGAATTTATTTTATTTGACTTTCTATGGAATAGTTGGAGAATTTTATCCAAAACGTTTAAAAAAATGGTATGGAAACAATCGTACTCTCACGGCTCTCACTGAACTTGGAAACTTAATTTAACATAACTTAATTTTTCTGTAATCAGATACTTGTACTCCCCATTTGCTAGAAGTGATATTGTCAAGTCTTTTTAAGTTAAGTTTTGAAATTAAATTTTTTCAATTAAAGCAACCATTAGCGATACTTAGCATAGACTTGACTTGACTTGGGAACTGCCAAATAGCGTTCTGTTTTATGAAGTTTGCATGTAATCGGTTACCCTAATTGACTTGACTTAGAAGTCTGATGATATTTGATTGTCTACGTAAATTCTAAAGCGCTAATGATCGCTTACTTAGCATAGACTTGACTTGACTTGGGAACCTGCACTTAGCGTTCTGTTATATGAAGTTTGCATGTAATCGATTACCCTACTTGACTTGACTTAGAAATCTGATGAGTTTTGATTTTCTACGTAAGTTCTAAGTTTACTGAGCGCCGTGAGAGAACTGCGTGATGCCATACCTTTTTGTTACATATTTTGAATAAAATCCTCCAAATATTCCATAGTGATAAGAATTTTTGGATGTATATTATTCATATGGCAGCCGCAAAACTAGCTGTCAAATAAATTAAATTCAAATTAGGCCAACCAAAAAAAAAATTTTTTTTTCCTCCCAAAATTCTTTATAGTTTTGTTCTGGCATTGAGTATATACTGATTATAGATAAGCTCAAAATGCCACGAAAATGCGTGTTGGTACTTTTAACAGAGTTATATGTAAAAATTCACCTAATTACTTTTAATAAGAAATTCGAGAGGTGAAAATTTTACGCTTATTTGAAACTGGCTAGTGTGCTCTCTTGTTATTTTTCTAAGTGCTAAGTGACAGTTCCCAAGTCAAGTCAAGTCTATGCTAAGTATCGGTAAAGGCACCTTAAGTTCAGTGAGCGCCGTGAGTGAAATGCGTGATGCCATACCTTTTTTTACACATTTTGAATAAAATTCTCCAAATATTCCATAGAGATAAGAATTTTTGGATGTATATTATTCATATGGCAGCCGCAAAACTAACTGTCAAATAAATTAAATTCAAATTAGGCAATTTATTCCATGGAAATGCGTGTTGGTTAAGCTGTTCCTTAAGAAACAAACTTTTTTCGCCGGGCGGAATATGATGGATTCTGCTCTAAAAATAAGCTGCGCAAAATTTCAATCGAATTGGATAATTTTTAAAACTTGCACGTTGCATTTGAAAATTTTAAAAACTATATGCATTCAAGGTGCAGCAGATTATATAAAAACATTGATAACCGTAAACTTGGTACACATTTATTACGAGAAAAAAGTCATACGCCATATAATGGGTTTCAATCAGATGCCCAGTTTAAGAGCTACTAGCCGATTTAGTCGAGAAATTTTACAAAATCCAAGTCTCATCGTCATTGATTGTTCAATACATCGAAAAAGGGATAATTATTTTGCCCTGATTTTTTTGTCGTTTTAAAGCTTAATCAATTTCAAACAAAATTTATCTTAACCATTTTCTTATCGGCTCAATAGTAGCAAAGATATATCAATTTTAAAAATATGTTACAGCTAGATTTATCATATCGATTCTGTACCGAAAAGCAGTCGAAAAGTTGATGCATAAAACCCACAGCAATATTCGTATGGATTTGACATCAAAAACACTTGTTGATTTTGAAATAATTTTCTCGATTATGAATATCGATATACCAAATGTAGCTATATAGCCTTACAAAAAGGTTTATAACTTTGGCATTTCTGAGGCGATTTGCAATCGTATCAAAATAAAATTAAACAAGTAAGGAAAGCTGTTTTCGGCTGTGCCGGAGGCTAAATACCTTTCATGAATAAGCGTCACGATTTTCACTGTTTGATCCCAGTACAGCCTGTGTGAATTTAACTTAAACTCATACCGAAATTATCGGAACTATCGACTATATGGGGGCGATATATATTGGTCCAATCTCATTGATTTTTAACATCGACATTCCACATTCTAAAATAGCAATAGTTACGAAATTTAACGTTCCTACCTATATAACTACAGGAGTTATCAACCAAAATCCGTTTATCGGAACAATCGATTGTATGGGGGCTATGTGAAATATTTATCCCATCTCGATGATTTTCAACATCGATATTGCACATATAAAAATAGCGATACCTCCAAAACCTCACGTGCCTACCTCTTTAATTACAGGAGTTTTAGCCCAAAATCCGTTTATCGGAATAATCGATTGTATGGGAGCTATATGTAATATCGCTCCGATCTTGCTGGTTCCGACAAATGATTCCTATATTGGAAAATGGTGGCCGCATACCAAATTTCAGCCAAATATCTCAAAAACTGAGGGACTACTTTGCGTTCAAACAACAGAAGATTTTTAATCCGGTGAATAGTGGGGTTCGGTCGGATAAGCAAAGCTGGAGATTTTGGGTAAAATACAAAAATTGTGTTTTTTTAAAAACGAAAACTTTGCGAAATCTCAAAACCTATAGCGAATTTTTGATTTTTCTCTTCAGAATTGGAATCTGCACGTTTTTTCACGTAATAAATATGTACCAAGTTTATGGTTATCAATGTTTTTATATAATCTGCTGCCTTTGAATGCATATAGTTTTTAAAAATTTCAAATGCAACGTGCAGGTTCCAAAAGTTATCCAATTCGATTGAAATTTTGCACAGCTTATTTTTAGAACAAAATCTATCATATTCCGCCCGGCGAACCCAATATTTGCAAAAAAAGGTTGATATAAGGTACAGCTTAGTGTTGGTACTTTTTACAGAGTTATGTAAAAAATCACATAATTACTTTAAAAGGCAATTCGAGAGGGAAAAATTTTAGATAATTTGAAACTGGCTAGTGTGCTCTCTTGTTATTTTTTTAAGTGCTAAGTGACAGTTCTCAAGTCAAGTCAAATATGTGCTAAGTATCTATGTCAGCTTATTGCTCTAATAGGGCCTATACACGATGCGTCTGAGTCAAGAGTCCGTGTAGGTGTATTAGTGAAAATGTGTATGACTCTAGCATGACTCAAGAAAATAAAAATGAGTTTGATATTTTGTAGAATGACGGCGAGTCAATACGTTCACACATGACTCGCGAGTCAGACGCACTGGGTATAGACCGTCATTCTGGGCTCACTTGCGTCACTAATTTTTAAATAGTTTTCATTGCAGAAACTTGAATTCAAGTAAAAAAATGTTATCTTCCTCCATATTGAACTACCATTTTGGAGCACAAAATATTTTTTTTTTTTTCATTATTTATTTTTTAAACGGTTTGGCAATTAACTGACAAAATTTGGCAGGCGAGCCACAGCAAAATATAAAACTCATTTGGATTTTCTTGAGTCATGCTACCCTGCTAGCATTTTGAAGAACGTTTTCTCTTCCATGTCGCATAAGTAACGCTTGCGGCACTTCTAAAAGGTGCTTTACATTGTACAACAACAATAGACATAAATATCGCATAAGTGACTTCTTGGCGTCACTTGGGAGTTACTCCATTACTTAGTTACTCAGTGTCGCATAAGTGCCGGTAGCTTGTGTTTTGAATACATATTGTTGAATTTCTATGTAAATATCAGACAATGTCTTGGCCTAGAGCTAACGTGATCGCCTGGCATGCATAGGGTTCAGGGTTCGAGTCCCGGTAAAACAAATTTTTTTAATTTTTTCATAATTTTTGTATCCCTTAGACGACACTTAAAAGTCACTTTTTAAAGGGTCGCATAAGGGCCATACGGACGTCTCGTATACGGGGCACAGTTTTTCCCGAAGGAAGCTGAGAAAAAAGATGAAACAGCGACAACTTCCGCGATAAAATTCAACTTCTTGAAGTAACTTTATGGGCACATCCGCGATAGAAAAGTTGGCTGGGTAGAGTCATGTCGGAGTAACTACTACATACACATTTTCACTAATACTCCAAAACTGACTCTTGACTCAGACGCATCTTGTATAGGACCTATCCCTGCTAGCATTTTGAAGAGCGTTTTCCCTTCCATATCGCATAAGTAACACCTGCGTCACTTCTAGAAGGTGTTTTACATTGTACAACAACAAGAAACATAAATATCGCGTATCTAACTTCGTGGCTTCACTTTTGAGTTACTCCGTTACTTAGTTAAACTTGGATAGGTTTTGAAATTTTTTTTTCTTTGGCACCACTTTATTTTGTGATATATATAGATAGAAAAATAAAAGCCCCACCAAATGCCATTCAAATCGTAAGGGATCGATTTTAAATTTTGACGTTGTGACCCGGTATCGAGTTTAACGATAAGTCAGTATTATTTTGTTTTACAATATTTCTTACCAATAGAAAGGACAACCATACGACAACTTCACGCCCGCTTGTGGTAAGCCATCATTATCTAGCAACTTATTCAGCTCAGGTATAGCGGGATTGCGCACAAACTTGCTTGCATTATCTAATTCAATAAATTTCGTCTTGTATATGCTCCCATAAGCAAAGCCACGTTCATGTGCCGATTTGTTTATAATCATGGCATCCTCCATATCGTAGCCAGTATATGATATCACAGCTACTATAGCGTTCGTGCCCATAGCAAAGTCATCCAGTTGTATATTATCGTGATGTACAGGCCGAAACAGTGGCGTGGAAGGTGTTTGTAAACGATACAGCTTATTTGCAGCCTGGTAGGGCCAATTTAAGCAAGGCGTGCCCATAGTTTGTTTACCCATCTGACACTGGTACATATTTCTGGAATGGAAATCAGAAAGCAGTTAAATTAACCTCTCGGCTACACAGACTGCGACGTTTGAGGAACGCACCTGGGTGATTGATTATAATCAGGCATTGGTATTAAATTTGCCAAATTGCTGAGAAAATCCGTTTTGGATAATTCCATGTGTGTTGTGAAGCCAGGATAGAATTCTTTTAAATCAATAGCAACATCCATATATACTTGCTCCAATGAGCCTATGTATTCGATTTTATTAAGCGCTAAATTTTTTACTGGACGCATAAGACGTGCGGGTCCAACGAATAGAAAGAGACCAGGGAATTGTCCTTTCGCTTTGTAAGGTATGTATGCAATTTCCATCATTTCCGGTAATTTACCTTCAATTTTTAATGCACGCAAACGATTTACAATTTTTTGTGCATCTACTTGACGAACGTGCCCCAAGAGTTTACCCTCCAGGAAGACAACAAACAATTTTGCGTTTGCATCGTAAATTTCGGAATCTAATGGTATCATGCCCATGTCTATCAAATATTTGGGTATGGTCTATGTGAAAAAAAAATATATATACGTATATATTAGTTACAACTGGATAAGATGTTGTTCCAAAAATGTTATCTTCAAACAAACCTTAACCAATGCCTTGTCCGGTAAACGTGAAATACGACAAGATACAGTCAAGTGATTAAGTAAGCCACAAGGTGCACCATCTGGAGTATGTACCGGACAAATGTAGCCCCAAGCATCTGGTAAAAGCTGACGTGCTTCCGTTGTGCGCATTGTTGTAAAATATGAACCACGATGCACTGCACGAAAATGTGACATATAACGTATGCGATTAATATTTTCAGCCATCACTACAAGTCCAGAATTTTGCATGAGTCCCAAACCAGAACGCGTGCTGGCATTACCGGTAGCAAGGAAAGATTCCATTGCATGAGTGATACGATTAGAGGAGCCGTGTACACAATCTTCTAGCATACGCGGAGTAATTAAGGAAGCCGGCGATTCAAGTCGCTTGAGTAATAACTTTTTAACATATTGCAGCCACAAGTCGATACGATCTGCTAGAAATTTTTGATACAAGTGACCTGAAATTAGATAAATTTATATTTATTCATTTATATGAGAGCTAGTACGAAAGTTGCTCTGGCAGAAGGATTCTGTGGATCTTGAAGGGTTTTACGTTTGGAAATAAACTACTTATGCGGCGATATGAAATTTTGATTGGGATTGAATTTGTTTGTTGTTGTTGTAACGAGGTGTAGTCCTACCCAACGCGTACTTTTCCATAGTCTAAATTGTCATCAATATCTTCTAACGGGAGTCCTAGGGAACTAGCTGTTTCAATAGGGTTGGACCAAAGGGAGATGGGTGTTAGAAGAGTGGGCTCCGTATAGCAAGTGAACAGGTGGTTGGTATGATGGGAGGACGAGCCGAATATGTAGGAGTTTAACCTGCTACAATATCCAGAGCGTAATTGAGCCGGAGTGGCCCTTGTCTCTCGAGGAAGATTACGCTCCTCTACATAAATGCGTGGTGTTGAGGCATGCAAAACAGCATTTACCGGACAGAGCGCGACCTGGTGGTCAACAGACGTGTCATGGATATGCCCCAAGGCCCGCTTGTGCACCTCTGGATAAAACGGCGTTGTTATAAAGTGCCGGAACTCATCAAAATGTGTACGTAGATGCATCCTTACCTTCCTAGGAGGCGGAGTTAGCTCAAACAGTTGCCTATTGGAGTGCTGTGGTCCTTCTGCACCCTGTCGCCGAAAGTAATATCTACTTTATCCTTGTCTTGGATTGCATAGAGCTTTGACCGTAGTCCATAATTTGCCAACACCATCAGAGGTTTTATTGCTCTAGGGGTTGTTTTCATTTGGCCAGTTTATGTTTATCGAAATTCCGCGTTCAGATCCCTTATGCGGGAGTCTGCGGGATTGAGATTTCGCACTTCATCTCTTTCTCTAGTCATTGCCGCTGCCTCCGCGGGGAAATTTGGTTTTATTTGGGATATTCTAATGAAATAAATAATTTAACTTGGAAAACGAGTAATTTATATGAGGAAACGGCCCAAAATCTGAAATCTTCCCGTTTTTCGAAGTTAGCCTGCAAGATTTAGTTACGGGCTTTCGAAGTTCGAAGTGGACTCTTCGAAGATTTGGGTTACTAATTGTTTCGTTTAAAAAATTTAAAAAGGCTAAACCTAGGCGTGTTCTTATTCCTCCTGTTGTTGTTGTTGTAGCGAGGTGTAGCCCTGCCTAAATGTCAGACAGGGTCACCTCGAGTGTATTGCTCTTGGCCCGGGTCGATGGGTACAGCACAAGTACTGGTACCGTTCTCATTGAACCGGCAATACAAGAAAATAGCCGTGTAGGCTATGTAGGTCATTTAGCGTTACCCAGGGTGCACCAACTGGGAGGCGACCTAATTTTACACCCCCTTATTCCTCCTCTTACTTAATTGGTGTACTTTTTTTATTTGAAAGTGTGTGTACATTAGACTGGGCCAAAAAAAAAACGCGTGTAGCCAGTACACGTGAAAGAAGTTAACTTCTTAAGTTCAGAAATAACAAAATATGAATAAGATTCACAATATCTTACTTCCGAGAAGTGGACCAGGGAAACGATCCATTCGAAAATATCTTATATAGGCGCATTTTCCTTAAAATTTGGTATATGGGTAGAATTAGGCCTAATGATACATTTACACTGCACCGAATGCGTCGCTTTTGGCGAAGTTATTTCGAGAATGCTTGTCGCAGAATGAATTTGTTTGCCAAATTAGACGAATTTAATTTAATTGGACTTAATTTGGTGATTAAACTCAATCTGCGGATGAACGGTCTCGTAAAAACTTGGCCAAAAGTGACGCATTTGGTGCAGTGTAAGAATGAAGAGCAAAAGGGAGGGAGATAGGTAAGAGAGTTGTACGAAGAAAGATAGGAAGACTAGGTGGCAAGCATTTCAAGCAGTGCCTACTGAATTGCTGTAAACCACAGCATCCCGGTAGACAACTCGTTGAACTCATTCCGCCTCCCGGGACCATAAGATCGCATTAACGTAAACATTTTGATGAGATCCGACACTATATAACAACGCCGTTTGATCTACAGGTGCATAAACAGGCCTTGGGGCATATCCATACGACGTCTGTTGGCCATTACTCCGCGCTCTGTCCGCTAAACAATGTCTTACATGCCGCAACACCTGGCATTTCTGAAGAGGAGCGTCATCTTCCTCGAGAGACAAGGGTCACTCTGGCTCAATTACGCTCTGGATATTGTAGCAGGTTAAACTCCTACATATCTAGACTGAACCCTGATGTGCCGAATGTATGTCCGGCATGCGGCTCGTCCCCCCACAATACCAATCACTTATTTTCTTGCTCATCTGAGCCCACTCTTCTAACACCCATCTCTCTTTGGTCTAACCCTATTGAAACTGCTAGTTTCCTTGGACTCCCGTTAGAAGATATTGATGACAATTAGGTTAAGGAAAAATACGCGTTGGGCAGGACTACACCTCGTTACAACAACAACAACAGGTGGCAAGCCTGCTTGAAATTTAAATATTTGGAACACGGTCGCAAATACATTTCACATGATACCCATATAGCCATATCTTGCTCAATATAAAAATTAAAAATAAATTAATAGGTGGCAACCCTTTGAACCGTCCCAAGTGGCAACCGCCATGTATATAGTCTTAGAATGAATCATACTACTAATAATGCCAATTTTAATACAAAACGGCAAAGCGGTTCCCGAGATAAAAGGAAAAATAAATAAAATACGGTTTGGGGGCAACCCTAGCTGGCAACCCTGCTAGAAATTGTCATATTTGAAATGCGACCGAAAATAGCTTTCATTTGATACACATATTGGCATAAATATATTGCTCAATATTTGAAAAAGTTGAGAGGGGTGGCAACCCTGTGAACAGCCTCAAACAGAAACACCCACGCATAAAATCTTAGAAAAAATCATACTATCTATAATGCGAAACTTTATCCCGATTTGGCGGTTCCCGCGATATAGAGAAAATTAAATGAAATGCGGTTAGGTGGCAACCCTTCTTGAGATTTACATATTTGGAATACGGTCGAAAATACCTTTCATTTGATACCCATATTGGCATATTCTGCTCAATATTTAAAAAAAATTGAGATAGGTGGCAACCCTGTGAACCGCCCCAAGTGGCCACACCCACGCGTAAAATCTTAGAATGAATCATACTATCTATAATGCGAAACTTTATCCAAATCGGTCGAGCGGTTCCCGAGATATAGAGAAAAATAAATAAAACGCGGTTAGGTGGCAACCCTAGGTGGCAACCCTGCTTGAGCTTTTCGTATTTGGAATACGGTCAAAAATACCCTTCATTTGATACCCATATTGGCATATATTGCTGAATATTTAAAAAAAAATTACACATTTGGCAACCCTGTGAACCACCCCAAATGGCAACACCCACGCATATAATCTTAGGTGGCAACCCTAGGTGACAACCCTGCTTGAGATTTACGTATTTGGAATAAGGTCGAAAAAACCTTTCATTTGATACCCATATTGGCATATCTTGCTCAATATTTAAAAACAATTGACATAGGTGGCAAGCCTGTGAACCACCCCAAGTGGCAACACCCACGCATAAAATCTTAGAATAAATCATACTATCTATAATGCCAAACTTTATCCACATCGGTCAAGCGGTTCCCGAGATATCAATAAAAATAAATAAAATGCGGTTAGGTGGCAACCCTGCTTGAGATTTACATATTTGGAATACGGTCGAAAATACCTTTTATTTGATACCCATATTTTGCTCATTATTTAAAAAAAAATTGAGATAGGTGGCAACCCTGTGAACCGTCCCAAGTGGCAACACCCAACGCTGCGGGTTAGGGGTTTAGAATATGCCCGAGGTAGGCATACCGGTCGTAAGAGGCGACTAATATGCACATAGGTAATTGACGTGCTACTCAATGGTTGATCTACGGATATGATGCCTCTCTCCTTCCTCACGGATGGAGGGAGGACATGACCTAGAAGGTTCCACTAGTCATACCAAATCGCTACCACGACAGTCGGGCAGTACCGCAAGGGAGTACCGCAGCGTACCGGGGTCATATCCGGCCAAGGACTGTCAACTTCGGCATCACTCCCCAAAACCTTCGGGGAGTGTTTTGTTGTTAACAACAACAACAACAACAAGCATATAATCATAGAATGAATCATACTATCTATAATGCCAAATTGTATCCACATCGGTCAAGCGGTTCCCGAGATATCAAAAAAATAAATAAAATGCGGTTAGGTGGCAACCCTGCTTGAGATTTACATATTTGCATATCTTGCTCAATATTTAAAAAAATTGAGATAAGTGGCAATCCTGTGATCTGCCCCAAGTGGCAACACCCACGCATATAATCTTAGAATGAATCATACTATATAATGCCAAATTTTATCCAAATCGGTTGAGCGGTTCCCGAGATATAAGAAAAACGCCTACGCCTGAAAGTCAGCTACAATTTCTATTTCCGTGTCATAACTTCCGTTTCACCGTCATCCATTTTCTCAAATTTTACTCTCAATCAAAACTTCATATCGCCGCCTAAGAAGTTAACTTCAAAAATCGTTTTTTTTTTCAAAAATATATTGATTTTCTTTTTAAGAAAGGCGAAAAAAATTACTGTAATTTTTTCAGATTTTTAAATTAAAGTCTAGACTTAATCTCATATTTGGTATTAAAACAACAAACCATTGCTGTAAAACACCATTTACCGGAACATATTTTTGTAGGAAATTGAATTCCCTACAAAAGCTGCCTAGACTAAAATCTTCTCAGACTAGCCGTTTTCTAGTATTCTAGCCTCAAACATCGGGATAAATTAAAAAAAAAAACCAATTGCCTTTTCGAAGGCTTTTCTTAAATTTTGAAAGTTTCGTCTGTAAGCAGTGTTTAATACAACTGTGTAAACGCAGTTTTAGGTATAAGCAAATGCAACTCTGAACAGAGAATATCATGTCACAAAATAAGCGAACTAATTTCAATATGTCGTAGAATAAATGAACAAATTTCTGAGAAAATACAACCCTGAAATAAAAGAAAGAAGATGGTCGACTTCCGGCAAGCGATTATTCTTCGTGAAACCAAATTGACCAGAAGTGTTTTTATTCAGCGTAGAATATCTTTCGCATTGGGCGAAGAAAACAGCAATTATTACATCTCAGGTGTGTAAAGAACCCAAAAACACCAAATATACTCATATTTCAGCATGGCCGATGCCAGGGAAAATATTATTAACGTTTTAAATGCCAACAACGTGGCATTTCCTCCCACTGCTACAACTATGCAACTCCGCCGTCTGGTGCAAAGCATAATTGGTGGCGAACAGGAACATGGCATGCAGACGAACAACGAAGCCACAATTAATGACAATTCGGATGAGACTACAATATATTTGAATAATGTTGCCTCCACTGCCGGCGTAATGACTACAACCAACACCGCTGCCGTTTGCTCTGCCGCCACTACTGCCGTTTACTCTACCGTCACTACTGCCGCCCCTACTGCCGTTTATGTCGTCTCTGCTGCCGCTCCCACTCACAACACTGCCGATCCTGCTAGTACCACTGCCGGTCCTGCTGTTCATACCGCCGACACTTTTAATGTACCAAATGTTCAAGACACCGACGTTGCCGCCCACGCTTATACTGCCGCCGCTTCTAATGCTACCACTGCCGTTGACGCTAACATCGCCGCTGCTATTAACATCGCTGCCGTTCCAAGCCCAACCTCTATGGTAAATGTTATTGACGGTAATATAGTCAACACCGCCATTAACTCCAATGCCGACTCTGTTGTAACTAATGCAACCGCCGCCGGAACTGTGCCAAAATTACGCACACCAAATTTGGATGATGAGCTGATGGACTTGCGTAAACGTCTCGAAATAATGAAATTAGTAAAAGAAATAGACGACATGAAGGCTAGCACTGCCCTACAACAACAGCGTAGAGTGGATTTCACCGACGTTGAACATGCCATCCCAAAATTTAGCGGGGATGATGTATCCGTCACGGTTGAACACTTCATACAGGATTTTGAAGAGGTGATGGAGTCGTCGGGAGTAGACGAGCGCTTCAAATTGCTGGCTCTTCGTCGCTGCCTCATTGGAACCGCAAAGGTTTTCCTATCCACGACAAAGGCACTCACTTACCCCGAACTAAAAAAAGCTCTTTTAAATGAATTTGATGTGCCGGTGCAGAGACATGAGGTATATAAGATGTTATCACGCCGGAAATGGGACAAAAAGAAAGAGTCTCTACATTGCTATGTCCTTTCAATGCAAGCGATAGCAAAACGGGCAAGCATATGCGAGGCGGAAGTCATCGACTTCATCATAGACGGCATAGGCAATGCGGTGCCAAATGCGCACATACTTCTGCCAGCTAGAACATTAGAAGAACTGAAAACATTGGTAAGCCGATTCCAAAGGAAATACTTTCCGTCAGAACCAATAGGGGTACTGAAGCAACCAACTGCAGCAAGACCAATAAACGATGGCAAACCAACGAAATGCTACAATTGCTCAAAAGATGGGCATATCAAGCCACAATGTCCATACCCATTACGTCCGAATGGTTCATGTTTCCGGTGCTGGCGTATGGGCCATGATCATCGCTCGTGCACAAATCCAGCGAAGATATTAAAACCTCGAAATGAGGTGGCAGCCGTAGGTGAGAACGACGACAACCAACAATTGGAAGATGTAGTCAATGCATTTAATTTTGTAAGTATTATATTTGACTTAGATCAAAGTTCAATGTCTGATACACTTTTTTCATTATTTGATACCGGTAGTCCGGTTAGTTTCATCCGGAAATCCTACGTCCCAAAACAATTGGTGGAGAACCTAAAGGGGGAAAGCACCCCAAAATACAAAGGCATTGGCGGAAAAAATATTCATATTATTAATAAAATATTTTGTTATGTAAAGTTTAATAAAAAATTGAATAAAATTGAATTAAACGTTATACCGGATGATGCTATGGTGGTACCAATTCTTTTGGGACGCGATTTTCTCAGTAAATTTAACATTAAGTTAACGAAAATTAAAAAGAAATGTAAACAAGTTACTGATATAGGGGGCAAAAATAATTTAGATAAGCCCAAAACTCCTCAACCTGTAATTGGTTCTGAAGCATCTTCCATCATGAAGCAGTCAGACTTTGATAAAAACGAAGACCTTTTGCAAAACTTAACTGCCGATAACTGCCGGGAAAAGTTTAACTCCATCTCTTTTAGTTTGCCTGATATATTTCACATAGACATTCCTTACGACAAAAATGAAGGCGATATAAGTGACGTCCTTACAAAGGAAGAAAGTTCGAAGTTGAAACAAATTGTAAACAGGACTTACATTAACCCTAATATGAAGTGTGAACCACTTAAATACGAAATGAAGATTAGGTTGAAAACTGATGTTCCCTTTTACTGCAGTCCTCGTCGATTGTCCTACCTTGAACGTAATGAAGTACGAAATATTTTAGACGAACTTTTGAAGGAAAATATAATAAGACCAAGCGACTCTCCATACGCTTCTGCTATTGTGCTGGTTAAGAAGAAGAACGGGAAAACTAGAATGTGTGTGGATTATAGGCCACTTAACAAATTAACACTTAGGGATAACTACCCATTACCGCTGATCGACGACTGCATAGAATATTTACAAAACAAGAAATTTTTTTCGGTGCTAGATTTAAAAAGCGGATTTCATCAGGTTCACATGGCCTCCGATTCCATACCATACACGTCTTTTGTAACGCCACATGGGCAATTCGAGTATTTGAAAATGCCATTTGGATTGAAAAATGCCCCTGCTGTGTTCCAAAGGTTTATCAATAACATTTTTCGAGATATGTTAGATGAAAAAAAAATTATTATCTACATGGACGATATAATTATTGCTACTGAAAGATTTGAAGAACATGTGGAACTGTTGAAATCGGTATTAGAACGAATCACTTTACGTACTCTGAAACTCAATCTGAATAAATGCAAGTTTGGCTATAAGGAGATTGATTACTTAGGTTACAAAGTTACTCATGAGGGAATATCACCTAGTAATTCTCATGTTAAAAGCATACAAAACTTTCCAGTACCTACGAATTTGAAGCAATTACAATCATGTTTAGGGATGTTTTCGTACTTCCGAAGATTTGTAGAGTCGTTTTCAGAAATCGCCAAGCCCCTGCAGAATTTACTAAAAAAAAATACCCCATTTCACTTTAATGACAGCTGCCATGAGGCTTTCTTGGAGCTGAAGTCTAGGTTGGTTAGAAGCCCTGTTTTGGCTATTTATAACCCTACTAAGGAAACTGAATTGCACTGTGATGCCAGCAGTATCGCTTTTGGGGCAGTCTTGCTGCAACGTCAAGAAGATAACAAATTTCACCCGATATCATATTTCTCTAAAACCGCCTCTAGCGCGGAATCAAAGTACCACAGTTTCGAATTAGAAACACTGTCTATAGTTTATGCACTAAGAAGATTCAGACATTATTTGGAAGGTATACCGTTTACGTTGGTCACTGACTGTAATTCCCTCGCGATGACCCTGGATAGGAAGCAATTAAACCCTAGAATAGCCAGGTGGGCTCTTGAATTTGAAAATTATAATTATAAAATACAGCACAGAAAAGGTACCTCTATGGGTCATGTGGATGCCCTAAGCAGAAGGCAAATATCGGCAATCATAAATGCAGACGAGGTAGAATTTCGTTTACAAGTGGCCCAAGAAAGGGATCCAGAGATTCGATCGGTGCGGGAACGGCTGGAGAAGGAACAACTTAAAGATTATAAATTAATTGATGGATTAGTATACAGAATTAACCCGAATGGTAAAGACGCGCTTTATGTACCATACGAGATGGAGATTAATGTCATACAGCTAATACATGAAAAGATGGGTCACTTATCATTAGATAAAACTCTCAATAAGTTAGGTCTTTATTATTGGTTTCCCAGAATGCGTGCAAAGGTAGAAAAGTTTATTAGAAATTGTTTAAAATGCATTATGTACGCCAGTCCCCCTCAGGCTAAGGAGAGAACATTATACCCGATTCCCAAGACGCCTTTACCATTCGATACAATTCATGTTGACCATTTCGGACCACTGCCGTCACTTAAGTCAAAACGCAAGCACATTCTTGTCGTGGTAGATGCCTTTACGAAATTTGTGAAATTGTATCCGACAAACTCCACTAGTACTCGGGAGGTCACAGCAGCTCTAGGAAAATATTTTAATTACTATAGTCGCCCAAGACGTATTGTTAGTGATAGAGGGACCTGTTTCACTTCTCTCGAGTTTTCGGCTTTCTTATTGAAAAATAACATAAACCACGTAAAGGTTGCGGTGGCATCCCCTCAAGCTAATGGTCAGGTAGAAAGGGTGAACCGAGTATTGAAGGCAATGCTAGGAAAGTTGACTGATGAAATAAACCACGACGACTGGGTCAAGAGATTGTTGGAGGTTGAGTATGCACTAAACAACTCTGTTCATAGCACGTGCAGAGAGACACCGAGTCGGTTGCTGTTTGGGGTGGAGCAGAGAGGTGTGATAGTTGACGAATTCACTGAATACTTCCAGGATAAGCTCTGCCCAGACAGTGATAGGGATCTGGATCTTCTGCGCAACGATGCACTGAATCGCATAGAAACCAAGCTAAGTTATGATTCTAAACGAGCTTTTCAAGCTAGGACTACGACCAAGACGTACAAAGTAGGAGATTATGTTGTCATAAGGAATGTCGATAACACTTGTGGGAGTAACAAAAAATTCATCTCTTCGGATAAAGGCCCGTACGTCATACACAAAGTGCTTGGTCACGATAGGTATGTTATACGAGATATTGATAATTGCCAGCTCACACAACTACCATATGATGGAGTGGTGGAAGCATATAGAATAAAAAGTTGGCCTTCGCTACCTGAAAGAGATGCCAACGAACCAAATGAGGATCCCTTAGACATTAGTTAATCTTAAGTAATGCTGTATCGAGGTCGATTACAGTGTCAGATTGGCCGAGCTGTAAGCAGTGTTTAATACAACTGTGTAAACGCAGTTTTAGGTATAAGCAAATGCAACTCTGAACAGAGAATATCATGTCACAAAATAAGCGAACTAATTTCAATATGTCATAGAATAAATGAACAAATTTCTGAGAAAATACAACCCTGAAATAAAAGAAAGAAGATGGTCGACTTCCGGCAAGCGATTATTCTTCGTGAAACCAAATTGACCAGAAGTGTTTTTATTCAGCGTAGAATATCTTTCGCATTGGGCGAAGAAAACAGCAATTATTACACGTCATACAAATTATTGTCAAATTTGTGAAAATTTGAGAAAAAGCAATTGCGTTTCTTTTATTAATTTATACCATTGGCATGCTTTTCCGATTCCCCGATTATGGTTTGAAAATCTGCCAAACATGAAAAAATCAACAGGGAATAAAGCGGCGGCCACCGTGGTGTAGCGGTTAAGTGTTCGGCCTTCTACACCAAGTCGTGGCGGTTCGATGCCCGGCCAAAGTAACATCAAAAATTATTTAGAAAAAGAATTTTTCTAAACGGGGTCGCCCCTCGGCAGTAGTTTGGCAAACTCTCCGGGTGTATTTCTGCCATGAGAAGCTTCTCAGCAAAAAAATTCATTTGCTTTGCAAGTGCCGTTCGGAGTCGGCAAAAAACTGTAGGTCCCGCCAACTTGTAGGAAAAACTCAAAAAGCAACACACCACAAGTTGGAAAGAGAAGCTCGGCTAAAAATCTCGTTAGAGGTTATGATAACCTGTTGGTATATCGCCGCCATTAGTTTTTTTTTTTTTTTTTTTACTTTATGATAATATAATCTCAATGAAACCATTTCACGCAAAAACTAATAAAATCGCCAAAACCGTTTTTGAGAAAACCGCGAAATAACCGCGTTTTTTTTAATTGCTTCGGAAAACCTCATTTTTTGTCACATTTTGGAAAAATTTATATATTCTGAAAGAGGAGCTAAACCTCCATCGCCTCCATGTTTTATTTTTAAAATATGTCCCCACTGACCCTCATGAAATGCAATTAAAAGTGCATTTCTTTGTTACTCATACGCCATGTGGTGTAAAAATCATTTAAAAATAAGAAGAAGAAACTTTTCGAGTATGCAGTTTTTTAGAACAGTTAATTTTAGTCTAACAAAGTGAAATTTTTGAGTACCTGCAGCTACCGTTGATTTTTGACGATTTCTTTCTTAAGGTGACTTGGTTTTTTTTTATAAAAAATGGTTGTAAAAATTCGGGTTTTGAGTCGAATTGGGTCAAAAGGAGACAAAAAAAGTATTCTTTTAATAGGCGTAAATTAAGAAAAGCTTGCAGATTATAACTAGGAACACGTCCAGGATGTAGCTCGCTTTTCTGTGTATTGGGGTACCTAGAGGTTCTTCCATAGAATCTTTACACAAACTTACGTTTTTTATTTATTACTAGCTGACAAAGAAGAACCACGCCCCCTTTTTATGAAGGTGGTGGGGCTCGATTTCATACAGCCTCTCACCAAATTTCAGTGGTCTAACATAAATAATTCCAGAGATACGGACAATGAAAAATTCCATTTGTATGGGAGGTGCCACGCCCCCTTTCTCGCTATCCCCAATTTTTTTGGAGGTGGTAGGGATCGATCTCGTACAACCTCTCACCAAATTTCAGTTGTCTAACCCGAATACTTCCAGAGATACGGACAATGAAAAATTTCTTTTGTATTGGAGGTGCCACGCCCCCTATATATATCAAAATATTGTTTAGCCTGTGACCATCCCTGGAAGATATCCAGTGCGTGTGTAAAATTTGGTTACGATCGGCTTATTCGTTTAGAAGCCAAGTTCGTCTATAGGTACATAATTTCAATTTTATATTAATTATTATTTAGTATTTATTATTCAATTAAAAAAATCATATTTCCGTCTTTTTTTGGTGTTTTTGATCCAAATTTTTAACATTATAACCAAAAATTTACATTTATCAAATACGTTCAAACATATTTTTGCTTAATATATGCTTTCTCTGCGAAGGTGTAGTTTTACACTCTTCAAAAGGCGCAACCACAAAAAAACTAAGTCCAAATCAGTGATCGGAATTAGCCTAGTAGGTTGCAGTTCTTCTCTAGCCTCACAAAACCAACACAAAATAATATTTGTATTTTTTGCAAGGTTAGGGCCAAACCTCGGGACCGTTGTTGAATTCTGATACCGAATTCGGATTCAGCAGCCAATTTCCCTTAAGAAACATGTATTTCGCTTTATTAAAAAAAAAAAAACTATTGGCGGCGATATACCAACAGGTTATCATAACCTCTAACGAGATTTTTAGCCGAGCTTCTCTTTCCAACTTGTGGTGTGTTGCTTTTTGAGTTTTTCCTACAAGTTGGCGGGACCTACAGTTTTTTGCCGACTCCGAACGGCACTTGCAAAGCAAATGAATTTTTTTGCTGAGAAGCTTCTCATGGCAGAAATACACCCGGAGAGTTTGCCAAACTACTGCCGAGGGGCGACCCCGTTTAGAAAAATTCTTTTTCTAAATAATTTTTGATGTTACTTTGGCCGGGCATCGAACCGCCACGACTTGGTGTAGAAGGCCGAACACTTAACCGCTACACCACGGCGGCCGCCGCTTTATTCCCTGTTGATTTTTTCATGTTTGGCAGATTTTCAAACCATAATCAGGGAATCGGAAAAGCATGCCAATGGTATAAATTAATAAAAGAAACGCAATTGCTTTTTCTCAAATTTTCACAAATTTGACAATAATTTGTATGACGAAACTTTCAAAATTTAAGAAAAGCCTTCGAAAAGGCAATTGGTTTTTTTTTTAATTTATCCCGATGTTTGAGGCTAGAATACTAGAAAACGGCTAGTCTGAGAAGATTTTAGTCTAGGCAGCTTTTGTAGGGAATTCAATTTCCTACAAAAATATGTTCCGGTAAATGGTGTTTTACAGCAATGGTTTGTTGTTTTAATACCAAATATGAGATTAAGCCTAGACTTTAATTTAAAAATCTGAAAAAATTACAGTAATTTTTTTTGCCTTTCTTAAAAAGAAAATCAATATATTTTTGAAAAAAAAAAAAAACGATTTTTGAAGTTAACTTCTTAGGTGGCGATATGAAGTTTTGATTGAGAGTAAAATTTGAGAAAATGGATGACGGTGAAACGGAAGTTATGACACGGAAATAGAAATTGTAGCTGACTTTCAGGCGTAGGCGTTTTTCTTATATCTCGGGAACCGCTCAACCGATTTGGATAAAATTTGGCATTATATAGTATGATTCATTCTACATAAGCGGGCTCTAACCGACATCCACACCGAGTCGGTAGATACTTTTGTCGGATCTCTACCTGTGAACCCCGTTCTGAACAGTCCTCCACCGGATATTGCTGAAGAAGAACGCACCTTACCAAGGGAGACAAGAGTTACCCTGGCACAGCTTAGGTCTGGATATAGTGTAAGGTTAAACTCCTACTTCTCCAGACTTAATGACACAATCTCAAACACATGCCCTGCATGTGGTAGGACCCCCCATGATACTCTACATCTCTTCAATTGTTCATTTGAACCTACTCTTCTAACCCCTTTGTCCCTCTGGACAAACCCTGTTGAAACTGCACGTTTCCTTGGACTCCCCTTAGAAGAGCTTGATGAAGATCTTCGGAATGATCATACACTCTAGACAGGGCAATGCATTGTTAACAACAACAACATGATTCATTCTAAGATTATATGCGTTGGTGTTGCCACTTGGGGCAGATCACAGGGTTGCCACTTATCTTAATTTTTTTAAATATTGAGCAAGATATGCCAATATTGGTATCAAATGAAAGGTATTTTCGACCGTATTCCAAATATGTAAATCTCAAGCAGGGTTGCCACCTAACCGCATTTTATTTATTTTTTTGAACCGCTTGGCCGATGTGGATACAATTTGGCATTATAGATAGTATGATTCATTCTATGATTATATGCTTGTTGTTGTTGTTGTTGTTGTTGTTAACAACAAAACACTCCCAGAAGGTTTTGGGGAGTGATGCCGAAGTTGACAGTCCTTGGCCGGATATGACCCCGGTACGCTGCGGTACTCCCTTGCGGTACTGCCCGACTGTCGTGGTAGCGATTTGGTATGACTAGTGGAACCTTCTAGGTCATGTCATCCCTCCATCCGTGAGGAAGGAGAGAGGCATAATATCCGTAGATCAACCATTGAGTAGCACGTCAATTACCTATGTGCATATTAGTCGCCTCTTACGACCGCAGGGTTGGGTGTTGCTACTTGGGACGGTTCACAGGGTTGCCACCTATCTCAATTTTTTTTAAATAATGAGCAAAATATGGGTATCAAATAAAAGGTATTTTCGACCGTATTCCAAATATGTAAATCTCAAGCAGGGTTGCCACCTAACCGCATTTTATTTATTTTTATTGATATATCCGGAACCGCTTGACCGATGTGGATAAAGTTTGGCATTATAGATAGTATGATTTATTCTAAGATTTTATGCGTGGGTGTTACCACTTGGGGTGGTTCACAGGCTTGCCACCTATGTCAATTGTTTTTAAATATTGAGCAAGATATGCCAATATGGGTATCAAATGAAAGGTTTTTTCGACCTTATTCCAAATACGTAAATCTCAAGCAGGGTTGACACCTAGGGTTGCCACCTAAGATTATATGCGTGGGTGTTGCCATTTGGGGCGGTTCACAGGGTTGCCAAATGTGTATTTTTTTTTAAATATTCAGCAATATATGCCAATATGGGTATCAAATGAAGGGTATTTTTGACCGTATTCCAAATACGAAAAGCTCAAGCAGGGTTGCCACCTAACCGCGTTTTATTTATTTTTCTCTATATCTCGGGAACCGCTCGACCGATTTGGATAAAGTTTCGCATTATAGATAGTATGATTCATTCTAAGATTTTACGCGTGGGTGTGGCCACTTGGGGCGGTTCGCAGGGTTGCCACCTATCTCAATTTTTTTTTAAATATTGAGCAGAATATGCCAATATGGGTATAAAATGAAAGGTATTTTCGACCGTATTCCAAATATGTAAATCTCAAGAAGGGTTGCCACCTAACTGCATTTCATTTAATTTTCTCTATATCTCGGGAACCGCCAAATCGGGATAAAGTTTCGCATTATAGATAGTATAATTCATTCTAAGATTTTATGCGTGGGCAACAGTCTGGAATTTGTGTGGCGGGTATAGCAGAAGTGCTGCTAGTCGTTAAGACATTATTATTATTATTATTAGTATTGCTACTAGAAAGTGGCGGTAGGGGTGCGCTTGAACGGCGCTTACCGCGGGACGCCCGATGGCGCAAACAATAAGGGGCCACGAAAGTACTAAAGAAAGTACGGGGTCTGTAGATGTTAAGGTTAAGCCCTGAACATCCACATTTATGGAGCCATCTCTTACACGAGAAACATTGCACAGAATGCGACCGTTTAATATATATCTTTTTGCAACAGACACTGCATATCCATTCTTTTGGTCCGGGGTTCGGCTCAACGCCCGCCCGTAACAATAGAATATCTTGCAGCCCTGCTGCAAGGGGGGAGGATGATAGTTTCGGAATGGGACAAAACATACTAAACAGGGTTACATTGAAAGTGACAGTCCTTGGCCGCGGTGGTTCCACTGCGCAGAGATCCATGGCGATGTCCTGGCTTTTCTGCTCTGAGAAGTGACTGTACATAGGGAACCAACTAAGAGTGTAAACCTGCTAAGGCCCATTCTTAGCCAAATCGACTTTTTTATGCGGTTCGAAGCAGTAGCCAATTCTGCAGTTGGCAAACGAGAGAAAATCATCAAAATAAATATACAAATATCAAAAAAAAAAAAAAAATTTGATGAGAAAAGCTGCTAAATCCAACATATAGAGCTTCTGTCGCCCGGTTACTGTTCTATTCTAGAGTATTACTTTCTGGGTTTAAGTCAAGGTAATAGCCAGCGAATATAATTTAATTGTTGATATTTCAAGGCAATCATGGTTCTCAAACCATAACCTGAAAGTTCAAGTTATATTTGGTTTTTTGCCTCTACAGAAAAATATTTTTTTTTTGCCTTTGGCAGGTTTACACTCTTAGCCGACGATATGAATAAACTCAAAAAATGCCACTTTAGCTCGAGTTTATGGCCCAACGTGTACGCCATATAACCTTTTTATAGCTCACTCAATTTTATTTAGAAATCTGTATCCATCTTTTTTGTACATGGATAGTTGCGTATTTTTGACAATTTTTGAAAGAAAAAATATGCAAATTTTTTAGGCTAGAATGCTAGAAAACGGCTAATCTGGGAAATTTTGGTCAATGCAACTTTTGGTGGGAATTCGATTTCCTTCAAAAATATGTTCAAGTAAATGGTGTTTTACAAAAATGGTTTGTCGTTTTATACCAAATATGTTGTTGTTAACAGCAAAAACACTCCCCGAAGGTTTTGAACCCGGTACGCTGCGGTACTGCCAGACTTCTTTAAAAGAAAATCAATGTATTTTTGAAAAAAAAAAAAAAAGATTTTTTTTTGGCCTAGTCTAATGTACACACATACCTATGAAAAATTATTATATAATTAAAAATATGTGGCTTGGCTATGTTATGGCTATAAAAGGTGGCTTTTTTAAATGCCTGGCATAATATGGTTATCTTCCACTAAACATATTAAAATATTTTTTTACCTGAAAGTAGTACCTCCTGCATCATCACAGAGTCTACATTTTCAATTTTATAGTTTCCTTGCGCACATTGAAATAGCTTTTGTACCATAAATACCAACATATCAAACTTTTCTCTATGTGTCTGCAAATGTATAAGGATACGTTCATTTAATATGAAATCAGTAACCTCCACATCACTTTTCCATTCAGGTACTTCTGGAAATTTCGAACGAAAAATCTTGCCAATATATTCTTTGCAATCTTTATACGTATGTAATCCTTCACCATGTACATCTCTGAGCATTGTTTGTACGCACGACACATAAAACTGATCCTTCTCATAGCCACGCACCAAATGTCCATAGATTTGCTCATCGGAATAGTTAACCAAACAGCGCAAAATTAAACAAATTGGTACATAAGACATCATTTTCCTTTGTGAGAACATTAGTTTTGCAGTGCCATTGCTTAGGTAGTGCAATACATTATTGAATGAGGTCTCATCTTCACGCACTGTACGTACCATTATACCGATTTCGCTAAAATTCGCGCCACGATCTTTCCATGAGGAACGTTTAACGGCGATAGGATAATTACGTCTACTCATCAGTAGCATGCGTATAATTCTTTCATTCCCTTTTATAATGAATATGCCACCCCATTCGGTATCATGTTCACCATATTTAACCATTTCCTCGGGCTTCAGTTTGCCAATATTGCATGCTCTTGACTTGAGCATAATTGGCACAAGTCCAAGGCACACCTCTACTGATGCTTTCTCCAGACCGCTCACAGTCCAATTAATGCGTGCATTGCATTTACCCATATACGTGGTTTTCATTTGTCGCGTTTCGGTTGGGTACATGAAGGGCCGATCTGGAAAGCGCCCTTCTGGTGGTTCTATTTGTATACTATCTATGCGTATTCCGATATGTTCGCCACCTGGTGATTTAAAATCAACTGGTGTCATGTATTTAGCAATGTTCTCTAAGCCATCTGTTAGCATTTCGTTGAAGGAATCTAAATGTGGAGCGCCTAGATTTACCAAATGCTGCAATTTTGGTGAACACATTTTGTTACAGTAAATAAAAACAGCTGATAACAGTTTCAAACCTCATTTAATTTCTCCGGAAACTGTTTAAAGTCGGGGCGACTATTAGTCAACACTGGATACTGCTTCATTCTTCAGCTTAATCCTCCAACAATTCCAGATGAGCAAAATAAACTGCGGGGAAAAATGTTGGGAATCTGTTGTTAAAACTTTGTTATCATCATTTGCCGACTGCACGTGTTGGCAGCGAAATATGCGCATTACTTGAGTGTGGAGTTTGGCTGTGTGCCAAACGGTTTAAAAAAGCAAATTTTGACAGAGCGATGTTAAATTCTGACAGCTATCGTGGTGAATATGAACGTCAGAATTTGCCCTAGCCCTCGGGGCTAGGTCAAATTTTGACAATCAATAATGTGAGCACAGGGATGCATGTGCTGTTAACATTCATATTATTTCACATAAATTTATGTTCACATGCGTTATTTAACACTAAAATATAATATAATGCGAATAATACGCAATATAAATGCATGAAAAACACGTAAAATGAGAATTGATACACAAAGCATCTGCTTTTGCACGTGCTTTTTCCATACGTCAAAATTTACTACTGTCATAATTTAACGTTTCGTTTGGCACAGCAAAATGGCAAATATTCGTTCACCATAGGAAATTTGTTCACCTCATTTTACTCTAACGAAAAATGTTTTCAATTAGCACACAGCCTTTGTAGACAAATATTTTGTAACGAGTAGATCACAGTATACTGTGGAGTAGATACTCTAGTGTAGGGAAACTTGTTCCATAAAACTGTGGGGCATTGTGTATCAATGCAGCATGGAAACAAACCGACATTTTATTGTGTTGTGTCAAAAGAAGAGTTCACACTTGTTATTGATACACAATGCTGTGGGGTAAATTTTAGGTCACAGTATAACCAGTGTTTGCACTGTGGTGAAAGTTCTCCATGGAGGTTAATTTTTCAGAGTTGAAATCCATGGTAGTATGGAATTTCGCGGACGCATGGTTGCATTTCAGTAACAAAAAAACTTTAGAAATATTTCAAGAAAAAAAATGAATTTAATGTATATATTCCATGAATTAATATAATATCATGAATTTACTGCACTACAAGAAGTATAAAAAATGTATATTAAAGGCCATATTGTAAAATTTCGTACAAATGCATATTGATGATCGGCTCTTTATAAACGATGCTATTAAATAGTTTTGAGCAAAAAAGCACCCCTGTTAGTTGAGGACATTGAGGTGAATTTGAAATTCTTAGAAATTTTCCAAAACAAAATAAAGAAAATATTTTGCTTGCAGTTTTATATTTATTTATACTATTTATTTAATAGTAATATACGATTATCTTGGTAGCTTTAATGTCAAGGTACGGTGTTAATGAACTATGAGTCATCTTATATATAAAAACTAATGTGTTTTTGTTTTAGGAGTGTCCAGTCTAAATATTAGCTGGAAAACCAATCCTCATGGATATTTTAACTTTTTAACACTGAAATAAACAAATTAATATAAATTTTCATCATTTGCACAACTTTTTTTATTTCCATTTGATTTTCACCACGCGTGACAGGGCTGCATTTGGTTGAAGTATTTGTTAGATAGTGATTTTTTCTCTAATACTTCACGTTGACCTGCAAACTGGTTTTCCTTTCAGTTTAAAACGGTTAAAACAATTTAGGCATGTTCATAATCGATATAAAGTAGGTACTTAAATTATGACGGATAACACATAATAATCAAAAAACTAAATTTATAATAGAACAATTTTTTCTACACCTTTTTCACTCGTACTTAAAAAACCGTAAAAATAATTTAGATAAGGTTAAATGCATTTAAGAATAGTGAATGGTAGTCCAAGACCCATACAATTATTTTCAGAATAGTCAATTGTATCTTAAAAACTGTAAAATATGCTTTAGAATAATCAACTGTACTCCAAAAACTATAAATTGTACTTCATAAACTGTAATTTGTACTCGAGACCGTAAATTAGACTTCAGAAGCTTAAAAATGTACTCCAAAATAATCAGTTCTACTTCAGAAACAACAAATTCCAATCCAGAAGATGTTTCTGAAGTACATTTGATTTTTCTGGAATACATTTTACAGTTTCTCGAATACAATGGGATTCTTCGTAGCAAATTTTGCGAATATTAACAACCATTTACGTTTTTTAAAGTACATTTTACACTCTAACCCACAATAAAATATACAGGCAGATTCTAAATAATTTCTTACTTTGCGGATTTTCTCCCTCTCATATAATTGGTGAGCGAAAATGTATGAAAAAGGTTCACTAGTGAAATGTATTTAGATTGGCACGATAAGCTTTTTGTCGAAAAATTCTCAAATTTCGAAATTTGTTTTGCGTAAAATTTTGCAAAAATCATTGGATCATGTGTTTCAATTTTGTGATATTGGAGTACTTCAATTGTAATACTTTCTAATACCTCAGCGGACCACCTTCAGCTTATTGAAAGCCGATCATTGCTCATGCTTTATTGACCAAAATCACGACACGATCGCTCTGACAATAGATACTCCAAGGAGTAACAACATTGGAATACATTGCAAAGTACTCTGAAAACAGAAACAACTGTAGCGTCTCGTTGTGACATTTAATTTTGACAGCTGACATAAATGCACGTAGACAAAGGCAACCTGTCTTATAACCGCGTTTTAACACGCGTTAACGCAGACTTGATCTAGTTTTATCTTTTTGGGTACGATGACATAATCAGCTGATTTTTCCTTGTATATTTTTTGGTTTTGTGCGTATTTGTCAAAGTTATAAATGTCACGCAACGCAATAAAGCTGTATTTGTTTTCGCCCGAATACTCCTATGCGTGAGAAAAAACGCTGTGCATTGGTTCTTGGTTGAGTTGTAAAATAGCAATTTCTTTTTTTTAGAAATATAACCTAATATATACATATATAGTTTTACTTAAAACGTAAAATCCTAAATTTGACTATTTCTCCTCTTTTAAAGTATTTTATTACCTCATAAAATTTGCAACACAACACCCTGAAATGGCTGAAAATAGTTGACTGCAACTCGAAGTTCTCCATGGAGGTGAATATAAGTACGTTTGTGTTAGTGAGTGCAATTACTGTCTATCAAGGGCGGATCCACGATTTTTTTCTGGAGGGGGCACGAAGGTCCAACAGGCAAAAATATCAACAACTGATAGAAATAAAATAAGTACGCTACACAATTTATATCGCAAGTACAGGGATTTACATATAGAACTAACATAAAAGTCAAAATAATAAAAAAACATTTGTGTTTAGTAATAACAGTTTTATTATGTAGTCTTAGAGAAGACTAGTTAAAATAATGTTACTTAAAGCGAACTTGGCCAATATTGAAAAAATAGAGAGGAGTATCGTCAGCCACTTTATATAGCCAGGATTAGGAAAGTGTCAAACTATAGCAAGATTATATGTTTAATAAAGATAGTTTTCTTCTGTGTTTCCTGCTGAAAATATCCAGCACTTCATTAGCGTCCATTTGTGCCGCAATATCTCCATGGATATGCATTAAAGCCAATCCATTCAAACGCTCTTCTGTCATCCTATTTCGAAGATATGATTTTAATCGGCGTAAGGTAGAAAAAGATCGCTCGGCAGTGCTGGTTGTCACTGGAAACGTGCACAGCAATTGACAAAGGGTTCTAATATTTGGCAGCATCGATCGGTTTAGTTGACGACCAGTGGTTCTACGGACCGTGATTTCAACACCAGGCCTCAGCCTGGTTGAAAAGTTTTTTAAAGGTATCCTCGCTAGATTCACGCTGCCTCTGCAAACTTGCTGTGGTCATACTAATCAGCTGAACTGCAGAAAGTATATCTATTTTTTTTTGTTTGTAGCGCTCGGGATAAGGGCAGGGTCATTCCTAAAATGTCTGAAAGAATTACCAAGCTTACAAGGAACTCGGATGACATTATGGAGTGGAGCAAGGCAAATGGCGGGGTAGCACTTCTATTCCCATCGTGATCAGCCATTTTTTGCAATATACCCGGGAGACATGGCAATACTTCCAAAAATGTTAACACTGCTTCATGCCTTTCGACCCACCTTGTTTCACACATTTTTTTTTAGTATAGTCTGCTTATCATTTGGCCTAAGGGATTCCATTTCTTCTCTAAGCAGATGCATTCGTTTAGCTGAATCGCGGAAAAAAGTGGCAATACTTGCAATAACCCCTACGGCATTTCTTATGCTGGATACGGTGCAGGCTGTGCTAATAGCTAAGTTCAGTGACTTGCACAGTGGGTAAAAAAGGCTAAAGGCTGAATATTTGAAATACGTGCCTGAACACCTTTTAATTTACCGCTCATGTTCGCTCCTCCATCATACACTTGACCGCGGCACATTTTACTGTCCAAGTTATGTTTCTCTAATGCCGTCAGAATATGGTGTGCTATGTTTTCGCCAGTGCCTTCAACAACTTCCATAAACATAAGAAAATCTTCCTGTATTTGTATTGCATCTACATCGAAATAGCGAATCTATTATTATTTATTATTATTATTTATTTATTAAGCCAATCAGACTAGAAAATCTTACAGGCTAGGTAGAAATATGTGATAACAGTAGGCAACTTACTAGTATACATAAATGGCTTACTTATAAAGAGGGTTTATTGTACTTAAAAAGCACTCTTTTGAACAAGAAAAATCTATTTCCAAAAAATTAGTAATTCTATTAAACTCAATCAAAGATCTAGTAATAGGAGCATTGATAGCATAAAGAGCTTTGAACAGACGAACGTTGAAGAACTCAAAGTTCCTAAGGGCTCTGGCGGGAATATTTATGAAAATCCTCTCCAGAAGCATGGGGCAGTCAGTAGCACCACGAAAAACGTCAAAAATAAACGATAGCGACAAAATTATTCTCCTGTTCTGCAGTGACTTTAAGTTGATCAATAGGCATCTGGACTCATAAGTCGGAATGGGTTCAGAAAAGCGTAAACTGCGCAAAGCAAAGTATAAAAATACCTTCTGAATCCGTTCGATTCTTGCAATGTGGCACTGATAATAAGGCGACCAAATAAAACAGGCGTACTCAAGTTTAGAGCGCACAAACGCTGTATATAAAAGCTTTAACGTATAAGGGTCAGTGAACTCTGAGCTATGACGTCTAACAAAAGCAAGCATAGCATACGATTTCGAAATGCAAAGGTTAATATGTTTTGCGAAGGTAAATTTTGAGTCAAAAGTTACTCCCAGATCTTTTATTTCACTAACCCTTGTAAGAGGCGAGTTAGATAAATGGTATGAGGTTTCAATGACGTTAACGCGTTTTGAAAAAGTGATATGAAAACATTTTTTTAAATTAAGAGTTAACCGATTGCTATTACACCAAGCACTTAAATTATCCAAATCTAATTGCATCAGTTCAGAGTCATCGTGACTGTAAATGAGTGAATAAATTTTTAAATCATCCGCATATAGTAAAAACTTTACAGTAGAAAAACAGGAGCGAATGTCATTAATAAACAATATGAAGAAAAGTGGTCCTAAGATGCTTCCCTGTGGCACACCAGAGCAGGCAACGAAGGGAGAAGACCTGACATTGTCCACAATGACCCTACCGCAGCGATCTCGTAGGTATGATTCAATCCATTTTAGAAACACTGAGTGGAAACCCATACAGGCAAGCTTCTTGAGCAGGACTACATGGGAAACCCGATCAAATGCTTTAGAAAAGTCCGTATAAACTATGTCAACCTGACATCCAAACTGAAAAGCTGTGATGCAGTCATCAGAAAAAATAGCCAGGTTAGTCACAGTTGAACGTCCCGGAAGAAAGCCGTGCTGCTCTGGACACACGATATTCTTCACGAAAAATATTAATTTTTCCTGGATGATGCATTCAAAAAGCTTTGACGTGGCGGAAAGTTTTGAGATGGGTCTATAATTGCTAATGTCATTTTTGTTGCCACTCTTGAAGATAGGCGTAATAAAAGCCAGTTTCCACGGATCAATGAAAGTGCCTGAGGACAGGGAACTGTTAAATATTAATAAGAGGGGATAAACAAGAGCTTCGCACTGCTTAAACAGAATTGCGGACAAACCATCAACATCAGTGTTTGCTGACTGTTTAAGACGAGAGATGCCTCTAACGACATCTTCGGAAGAAAGTGCAAGATTGCCAAAATCAATTGAAGGTTGTATATTGAAACGAATTTCTTCACCACTTTCCGAGTCAGACGCGAAATTGGCCAGGAAAAACTCTGCGAACAAATTTGCCGCATCAGCAGATGAATCAACAACTTTGTCGCCAAGGAAGAGAGAGGACGGAATATTCGACACAGATTTTTTTGACTTAACAAAATTCCAAAACGATTTTGGGTTTGTTTTTAAGTTTTCTTCAAAGCTTAAAATGTAATTTCTGTGCAAAAATTTATCAAGACACGCGAACTTCTTTTCAAGCTCCTTATACTTTTCGAAGAACACCATGTTTTTACTATTTTTGAACTTGCGAAAAAACTTATTCCTCAGATTTCGAATTTTCATCAGGGCCGCATTATGCCAGGGAACTTTGTACTTTTTCTTTGAAACCAAAGGAATAGACCGTTTACAAATATCCACAACAGTTGTTCTGAATTTCTCGAAAGACCCGTTAGTATCTAAGTTGAGAAACAAGTTAACCCAATTAATTTCTAGAAATAGATTGTTCAAGTCAATAAAGTTGCAACGCTTAAAATTAAAAGAAAGATTTGATGCATCATTTATAACTTTGGCAAACTTATAGAATTCAAGAGTTATGACTAACGGAACATGGTGCATGTCAGACTTTGTCACAGGTGAATCGCATTTTAGCAATGTGTAGTTTAAATTATTACTCAAAAATACTAAATCTAAGGTTCGAGCAAGTAGATTTGGGTAACAATTAATTTGACCTAAATCGATGCTTAAAAAACTATCTATTAGATATATTTCATTCAGGCTAGTAACATCACTCGCTATTAATGAAGAGCTGGAAGTATTCCGAGACCAATTTATGTTAGGAAGGTTGAAATCGCCTAGCACGCAGAGATGATCGCCTCCTATTTTGTTCAGAGCCAATGCAACAATGTTGTCAACATGCGCTGCATATAGGTCATGGCTACTGTTGGGCGGCATATACGAAGCGCAGAGAAAGATTGAGTCTGAGGAGCCTCGGATATGAACACAAAGTTGATCAAGCAGCGCATTATTATTATTAAGTGCAACCCCAGATGCGTGATGTTTGCAGTGCACTGCGATGAGAACTCCACCACCTCTAGCACATCCAGTTAGGTTGGCATTTCTATCCTTGCGGAAGACATTATATAGCATGGGGTCGAAGTACTCCTCACTGTAAAAGTTCTCATTCAACCACGTCTCAATGATAACAAAGACATCACAATCCTGATGTGAACTGAATAGCCGCAAGAGCTGGGATTTTGTTCTAACGCCAGCCATGTTTTGCAAGTAGATTTTTAAGCCACTCGTTGTTCCACCGGACCCAACCGATTGCCGTTGGACATCGGTTGGACCTCGTCGTTTTTTGGCCCAAAATTAATAGGCTAACACTCTCCCCATACAAACAGACACAACCCAATTTCGTATAGTATTTATGGATAGATCTCTATAAAATTTATAGTGGAAACTTAGAATGGACTAATCTGGTGTCTCACCAAAAAAAATTTTGAAAATTATTTTTAGTTTATTTGTTATTAAAGAAAAAATAGGTCTCCAAACTCTCCAGCTATTTTGTTATCTCCACATTCTGTTATACCCGAACTATACATCACTATTCAGCACTCTTATAAAACTCGCAAAGATACACCTACCGCTCATTCCCTTACACACACACGTACATATCTATGCAATGATCCAGCAGCTGCCACTTGCTTTTATTTTTGTGCCAAAAAAAAAAAAAACAACAAAATGTACCAAATTATATCATCTTCGGCATCTAAACACCATTTGTAAGCTAAGAAGTCCAGCTTCACTTCTGGCTTTATATATTTAACTTTTTGCCTATTGGTTTAACGATATGATTTTGTAAGAAAATTCCACAATGTTAAGATCGAAATTTAAATATCGTACGGACTTTAACTAAAGAACAATTTTACATGACACTAATGCTGATTTCGTTGAACATGTTTATACCCTTGCACAGAATACTGTAAAAGTGTGATAAAAGTGTACCCGTTCTACATGAAACTGCTATATCGATAAAACGAACAAAAAACATTGTCCGTTTGCTATGCTATGTGCATGAATAATTAGTTTTCGCTTATCAACCATATTCAATTGTTATTGCAAAATCCAATTTTTTTCACCAAATTTATCTGTCAAATAAAATTTTCGTCAGCTGATTTTCAGTGCAACCAACTACCCTGTCAAAGCTTCAGAGGGTAAAAAGTGTGAGTTTTTTAGGAAATGAAAGCATATTCTGACGTTATACCTTCATTTTGCAAACGAAAACGGAAAATTGAAGAGTGTAAAAAATACGCATTTTTTGATGAAACGAAATCACCATAACTCTACTTTTTTTACGAAAAACATATTTTTGGGTATTTGTTTCCTTTAGGGGTCAACCGCTAATAAATTAGCTAAAATTATGGGAGATAGCTCAAAAGACAGGTTTTGGCCTCAGGATCACGAGTCCGGAAGCGCTTTTTTAATGTTTTGTTTCTATGGAAAGTTATGGTCAAAAAATCGAAAAATGACCCACGGCACGCATTTTTTCGCACGTTTTTAGGTACAGCCTAATAAAATTACAACAACCACATGAAAACTTGCTACTTTGATTGCAAATATCTCTTCAGAGAAGCAAAATATTAAAAAGCGCTTCCAGATTCGTGATCCTGAGGCCAAACCCCGTCTTTTGAGCTATCTCCCATAATTTTAGCTAATTTATTAGCAGTTGACACCTAAAGGAAACAAGTACCCATTTTTACTTTGATTATTTGATGTTCTAAGCTTTTCTCGATTTTTTTAAAATTTAATTCACTTATGAAATTTTTGGGGGGTTAAATATTGGAAAAGTATATTTTCTAAGCAGAAAATATATTTTTCATACAGTTGAAGATTGCCCAGAAAAATATCCCCAATCGTCTCATTTAAAGCAAATTCAATTTTCCTTGCTGAAAAAAAAAATAAAAACAAAAAATTAAAAAAAAAACAGTTTTAAATTTTTCCTTCCACCGAGAATCGAATATAGGTGTTCTGCAAGTAGTAAACATTTATACCCATTTTTTACTTTGATAATTTAATGTGCTAAGCTTTTTCGATTTTTAAATAGTTTTTTTACTTATGAAATTTTTAGAGAAATAAAATATTGGAAAAGTATATCTTCTAAGCAGAAAATGTATTTTTCATACAAAAAAGTGAAGTTAGTTATATAGAATTAAAAATTTTGTTCGCAACACCAGAATTGTAATTTTCAAAAAATAGCTTTAAAAAAATTTTGTTTAAAAGAAAAATCATTTAAATATGCTACACCACCCTAATGTGCGGATTCGTTGCATGGTATTACTCAAATCAAATGTTTAAATTCCCAAACATCATATATATATATATATATGTATGCGTGAAGCAAGAATAAAAAACGGTACCTTGCAAATTGCACAATCATCGAAACTCCGACAAACACTCCCCGCAAAAACTCTGCGCTTCGAAAACCGCTCCCACCCTTTTTCGCGCTCCTTACTCTCACATCAACGTACATAAGTATACAGCGATCCAGGCAGCTGCCACTTGCCTTCATTTTTGTGCCAAAAAAAAAAAAGCAAAGTGTAGCAAATCAAATAAATATCATTGCATCCTCGCCATCTTCACACCATCATCATTCACATAATCACATAATTCACATAAAACAAGGTTTTTCGCAGAGCACTTCTTTATTTAGTTTTTTGTCCATTAAAAAGTTTATATTTTTAACGATATGGTTTTTTTTAAAAGTAAAATTCCACTAGGTTACGATAAAAAAAGTTCCATTATATATCGAAATATTATAAGCCCATACCGGGTGTTTGTGCAATTTAAACATCTGTGGTCTCATCAGCCATAATGCTAAAATATTTTGCTTTTTTAATTTTTGCCACAATTTTGTTGGTGATCAACTCTCCACAGCATTCAATTAGGTCATTTTGAGTTGACTTACTGATGTAAGAAGCATTTTTAGCGCAATGTCTTACATGTTCCTGCAGTATCTCATCCCCAGGATCGATGCGAAATTTTAGTAATGCTCTGAAGTTTCCTTCCCCATGTTTCAAAGAGCTTTGGAATTCTAATTCGCCGTCATCTCTGTGACCTCGCAAAGGTATGTTTTGAGTTCCACATAAAACCACTGTTTTTATAATGGGAATGAGTTTTTTGCGATTATTTTCGACTATTTCTTTTTCCTGGGATCTCATTTGGCCAACAACATCTAGCGACCTTCCCTCCATCACCATCAAAAAATTGTCAGATGCTACCACGTTCGCTTTGTGGTAATTCGTGCCCTCATGGTGTGTAATCGCTTCAATTGCCTTTTTAAATTTTGCCAGTGGTTGCGACACCAGTTTTCCAAGCTTCACGTCATTTGTGCCCGCTTCCCGTCGACCAAAGATCACACACACTTTGCATAATCCGCCGCCAGCAATTTTGCTATATGCTAGCCATTCATGATCCTTTAACCAGCTTTTTTGTAAAGACCGGTTCTTTTTTCCTTCGCTCACCAGCGGAAACTTAAAATCGGCAGTAGGCTGCCAAGTGTGCTTCAACCACTGGAACCGTTCCTCATCAGAAAGGGGTAACCCATCTTGCCTGCCAAGTAGAGTGCCTGAAATGATATATCGATTACACAGTGCAGATAAATTGTACGTAATTAATAAACAAGAGAGAAAGAGAAATCTTGGCCTATAGGCCCCGTTTCATTTCGTTACTTCGTTAAAGAAATGATAAACTGGAAAATGTGGGTTCAATTGACATGATCATGCTCAACTTAATCTATATATAATAGACTGTCCTGTTATGCTATGTTTTGCTAATTTAATCATTAACCCTAGAAAGATAATCTGCGTCGAATTGACGCATCTGTAAATACTTTACATTTTTCGCCTATTGATGCAGATACCTTAATCTGATTTGAAAACAAAAATGGGCAAGTTGAAGAATAATAAAAATAAATTATATTGATTTGTAATTGAGCCCCCCAATGCACAAGTGGTCTAAGTCCACTTATTCTTGTTTCTAGATATTAAAGGGTTTGCTAAAAGTTGGATATAAAAATCAGGATTGAACTTTTTCAATATGTTTTTCTATAAAACTTCAGAAAAAGGTTATATTTAAAATAATTTCATGTTTTCACAACGTTTTATTAATAAATTTGGGTTTTTCGAGTACCCCAAAGTACGTAGACCACTTGTGCTCTAAACGGTTTTAATATTTTGTTTAGAGCACAAACAAAATAAATATCAATGACACTCCAATTTCATACAGTTAACCAAAGGAAAGCTGGGACAGCTTGTAATTGGGTTTAGTCGTAACATATATGTGCTTTTAATAGAAAACGC
Source organism: Campiglossa producta (assembly GCA_964058755.1). Taxonomy (NCBI): domain Eukaryota; kingdom Metazoa; phylum Arthropoda; class Insecta; order Diptera; family Tephritidae; genus Campiglossa; species Campiglossa producta. The sequence continues at coordinate 54,451,910 of CAXKVI010000003.1, forward strand.
ATAAGTTAAACTTTCAAAGTTTACACAAACTGGTCGAAGAAAGTAAAAAAAATTGGGGTCCTTTTTGCAGAATTTCTACGAAATATTTGAGTAAGCAGTTTTATAGCCCTTTCAATTTTGGTATAACAATGTGCAATTAAAATTACTGAAATTTGTACTATTGCACACACGTACACAGTAACACGTATGTATAAAATCTAGTAAATTTGAAATGGCTGTAATTATTTTAATAGTTAAGATAATCGCACATGGCTTAGCATTTTAGAAGCTTCAACTTTAAGAGTATGTAAAAATATTTTGAAAAAATTTTCAAAAATTTAAAGAAAATTCACTTTGAAAAAAAAATGTGATTTTTCCCATACAAAATATATCGGAAAGAGCGAAAAAAAAATAGCCAACGCTAAGGGTTACTTTAGATCGCTAATTTTTTGCAAGGCTTTTTTTCTAAGCGGCCGCCGTGGTGTAGCGGTTAAGTGTTCGGCCTTCTACACCAAGTCGTGGCGGTTCGATGCCCGGCAAAAGTAACATCAAAAATTATTTAGAAAAAGAATTTTTCTAAACGGGGTCGCCCCTCGGCAGTAGTTTGGCAAACTCTCCGGGTGTATTTCTGCCATGAGAAGCCTCTCAGCAAAAAATTCATTTGCTTTGCAAGTGCCGTTCGGAGTCGGCAAAAAACTGTAGGTCCCGCCAACTTGTAGGAAAACTCAAAAGCAACACACCACAAGTTGGAAAGAGAAGCTCGGCTAAAAATCTCGTTAGAGGTTATGATAACCTGTTGGTATATCGCCGCCATTAGTTTTTTTTTTTTTTTTTTTTTTTTTTTCTAATCAATACCTAAAATTTCAGGGGGTAAGACCGAAAAAATAACTTTTTTTTATTTGAATCACCCTAATGTATATAACCAAAAAACTGAAAAGAAAAAAAGTGGCTGATGGTACTATTGCTGAAATAGTTTTCAGTGGCCATTTTTTAGAAAGCTTAACTATTACACAAAATTTCGGAAACCACTAGAATAACAATACTCACCTATAGCCCGTTCTTGTAGTGAGCTGCTCGTTGAGGCTGTTGACATTGAAGAACTCGGTTCCGAGGAATCTAATGAAACACCGCTCCCTTTATCAGGAATTGCGCTTTCTTGTGAAGTGGAAACCCAGCCTAAAGTAGTAAAGAAATACCTATTTTAAGTAACTCTTAATTGGGAATTAGGTATACATGTACATGTATGGGAGCAAACATTTACCAATTTACCTGGAACTCGGTGATAAAAACGATTCCGGGCAAGGTGAATTTCAAGGGAAAATATTTTTATTTTTTTATTTTTGCTTTTTTAAGATATCGATGTAATTTTTTTAGTAGATTTAACAGGCTTAATTTGCTTGAATTTTACTTTGTGTTTCGAGATTTTTTTGTGTATATTATTAAAAACAAAGGATTAAGAAAAATCAGCAAACAAAAATTCACTTTTATGATAAAACTAGCCTATATCCGCGGCTTTGCCCGCACCTACGAAGTCCTCTTTCAACATTGTAGATAAAAAATCGATTTTCGAAGTTCGCCAGTATGGGAGGGGCCACGACCCTTTTTTCGTTTTTTCCAGTTTTCATGCAGGTGTTAAGGATTACCCTCATATAACCCCTTACCAAATTTCAGTGGTCTAACCTGAATACTTCCAGAGATATCGACTGTTAAAAATTCCAGTTGTATGGGAGGTGCCACGCCCCCTTTTTCGTTATACCCAGTTTTCATTCAGGTGTTAGGGATTACCATCATATAACCCCCCACCAAATTTCAATGGTCTAACCTAAATACTTCCAGAGATATCGGCTATGAAGTATTTCATTCGTATGGGAGGTGCCACGCCCCCTTTTTTCGTTATCCCAATTTTTTTGGAGGTGGTAGCGATCGATCTCATATAACCCCTCACCGAATTTCAGTGGTCTAACCTAAATAATTCCAGAGATATCGGCTATGAAGTATTTCCTTTGTATGGGAGGTGCCACGCCCCCTATATATATCAAAATATTTTTTAGCCTGTGACCATCCCGGGAAGATATCCAGTGCGTGTGTAAAATTTGGTTACGATCGGCTTATTCGTTTAGGAGCCAAGTGTGTCCGTACATAGGTACATACATAATTTGAATTTTATATATATAGATAGATATAGATTCGTGAAAGATGAATGCGTGGGAGGCTTCGACACCAGCCCCTTTTCGTACTCCAAACAGACAATGAAATTCAAACTCATCATCATTTATTGGCGCTTAACCGCCTAAGCGATTTTGGCCGTTTCGTATCAAAGCACGCCAGTCATTCCTTTTTAGCGATAACGGACGCCAATTGGAAACCCCAAGGGAGTTCAAGTCATCCTCCACCTGTTGTTTCCATCTCAGTCGAGGCCTCCCCCTTCCTCTGCTGCCGAATTCAGGCGACGATAGGAAAACCTTCTGTGCTGGAGCTTCTTTGTCCATTCGCATAACATGGCCCAGCCAGCGGAGTCTTTGGGCTTTAATTCGCTGGACTATGGTCAGATCTGCGTAGAGCTCGTACAGCTCATCGTTAAATTTCCTTCTATACTCGCCGATGGCATCACGGGAAGGACCATAAATCTTCCGGAGAACTTTTCTCTCAAATACTCCAAGGGCCATCTCATCTTCTCTTGACATTGTCCATGAATCTGAGCCATACATCAGGACAGGTATGATGAGAGACTTATAGAGCGTGATCTTTGTTCTTCGAGAGAGGACTTTACTTCTCAATTGCCTACTCAGTCCAAAGTAGCACTTGTTGGCAAGAGTGATTCTCCGCTGGATTTCTAGACTGATATTATTTTCGGTGTTGATACTGGTTCCCAAATAGACGAAGTCCCTCACAGTTTCAAATTTGTAACTATCAACAGTGACATGGCTGCCAAGGCGCAGGTGCGCCGATTCTTTCTTTGATGACAGCAAATACTTCGTCTTGTCCTCGTTCACGGCAAGACCCACTTTTTTCGCTTCCTTATCCAGTCCAGAGAAGGCAGCGCTTACGGCGCGGTTGTTAAGGCCAATGATATCAATATCATCGGCATACGCCAGCAATTGCACGCTCTTGTAAAAGATTGTACCATTGCGGTTTAGCTCTGCTGCTCGAATTATCTTCTCCAGCATCAGATTGAAGAAATCGCACGAAAGGGAGTCGCCCTGTCTGAAGCCTCGTTTGGTTTCAAATGGCTCAGAGAGGTCCTTCCCGATTCTGACGGAGCTGTTGGTATTGCTCAACGTCATTTGACAAAGCCGTATAAGCTTTGCAGGGAAGTCAAATTCAGACATGGCGGCATACAGGCAACTCCTTTTTACGCTGTCAAAAGCGGCTTTAAAATCGACAAAGAGATGGTGAGTGTCGATTCTCTTATCATGGGTCTTCTCCAGGATTTGGCGTATCGTGAAAATCTGGTCGATGGTAGACTTACCAGGTCTAAAGCCACACTGATAAGGTCCAATCAGTTTGTCTACGATGGGCTTCAGCCTTTCACACAACACGCTAGAAAGAACCTTATATGCGATATTAAGAAGACTAATTCCGCGGTAGTTGGTGCGGTTAGCGGGATCGCCTTTCTTGTGGATTGGGCAAAGCACACTTAAATTCCAATCCGGAGGCATGCATTCGTCTGACCATATTCTGCATAAGAGCTGATGCATGCTTTTTACCAGCTCTTCGCCTCCGCGTTTGAACAGCTCGGCGGGTAGTCCGTCTTTTCCAGGCGCTTTGTTGTTTTTGAGCCGGGATATAGCTATCCTCACTTCATCATAGTCAGGTGGTGGGACGACTTTTCCATCGTCAGGGATTGGGGTATCGGGTTCGACGTCTCCCTCGCAATTTAGCAGTGAGGAGAAGTGCTCCCTCCATAATTTAAGTACACTTTGTACGTCGGTTACCAGGTCGCCATTATTGTCCTTACAGGAGCTTGCCCCGGTCTTAAAACCTTCCGTCATCCGCCGGATCTTTTCATAGAATTTTCGGGCATCATTCCTGCCAGCCAGCATCTCAAGCTCCTCACACTCACGCCTTTCGGCCTCACTTTTCTTTTTTCTGAAAAGGCGTCTCTCTTCCTTCTTTGCCTCACGATATTGTTGCCATACACTGCGGGTTGCGCCCGTTCGCAACGTCTCCTTGTAGGCAGCGTCCTTTTTTTTCGAGGCAGTTTTGCATTCCTCATCGTACCAGTTGTTCTTGCGGGCTCGCTGGAACCCTATAGTGGCCTCAGCGGCGGTACGCAATGAGTGAGAGATATGCTTCCATTGCTCGGTTACATCGTTAGGTCGAGGATTGCCCTCTGCTAGCAGGTGTGAGAGTCGAGTTGTGAAATTGTCAGCTGTCTGTGTCATGCGCAGCTTCTCGACGTCAAACTTTCCTTCCGTTACTGTGCGCACTTTCTTCGTTGCACAGAGGCGTGTGCGTATCTTGGCTGCGACAAGATAATGGTCAGAGTCAATATTGGGACCACGCAGTGTACGCACGTCCAGAACGGTGGAGCTATGTCTGCCGTCAATCAAGACATGATCAATCTGGTTTCTAGTTCTTTGATCAGGGGACAGCCATGTGGCTTGGTGTATTCGCTTATGCTGGAACCTGGTACTACTGATGACCATATTGCGAGCAGCGGCGAAGTCAATCAACCTAGTGCCATTGGGGGATGTTATATCGTGGAGACTGAATTTTCCAACTGTGGGACCAAAGACTCCTTCCTTGCCCACCTTGGCATTAAAGTCGCCGAGCACGATTTTGATATCATGCTGTGGGCAGCGATCATAAGTCTGTTCAAGTTTATCGTAGAAGGAGTCCTTCTCTGCGTCGTCCGTCTCCTCAGTTATGTTGAAAAACCTCGCCTTGATGCGGATCGCAGCGAGACGCTCGTTCACAGGAGTGAACGCTAATACTTGGCGGCGAAGTCTCTTTCCCACCACGAATCCTACACCACGCGCTTTGCCGCGTGTCTGGCCACTGTAGTATACGTCACAAGGACCGATGGTCGTCTTTCCTTGCCCCGTCCATCGCATTTCCTGCAGGGCGGTGATGTCAGCCTTTGCGCCTACGAGGACATCAACCAGTCGGGCAGCGGTACCGTCCCTTGAAAGGGTCCGGACATTCCCGGTACATGCCCTAATATCCAAATCGTTATGCCTTATTCGTTTTGCCGGGTCGTCAACATTAAAGGGGGTTCTCATCCGAGGCTTTGTATATTTTTTCATTGGAATTAAGTTTTTTACGTGGCGGGTCCCAAACCCAGCGCACAACCCGTTTCGGGGTTTTGGAAAATATTTACACATTTATATAGCGAGCCGCTTGCTTCAAGACAGACGCCCGCTTGCAGCCGCACCTCATGGTGAACAGACGCTACGCAAAAACCTCGGTGAGCCCTTAAACCAAGTATGTCAGAGTGGCCCCACCGGGGCTCCCTCTCTTTCTGCCGCGAGCCTAGGTAGCTCCCGTTGCCCAGAGTGCACGAACGAGGACGCAAGAGTCGGGATTGAGCAAGGTCACTTAGTAACCACATCCACACTCAAATTCAAACTGCCGAAGGAAATAAGATAAAAAGGCCATTCAAGAAAACGTCTATCTTTCGATCTCACACTGCTATGACTTGACTGCTGAACGGATATCAGACCATCGCGAACTTATACTTGCCGGCGTCTAATTGCAGCTTTGCTCTTTCGAAACATTGAGTAAGAAGTTTTACCTAATTAACAGAATATGAGATATGCTGAAAATAGTGTCGAATCCTGCTTTTTGGTGTTAAATACTCTAGTGACGAAGCCTCCCTGGGTCCTGGGTCCTGACGCCCGAAATATATGAGAGGGAAGTTAAAGGATAATGCAGATATGTTCCAAAAATGTACATAGTTTGAGTGCATTTAAGCTATTATGGATTGGAAAAGTAATTTTTTCTAAAAAAATGAATTTTTGCTTAACCTGGCGAAGCCTCCCACCTCTACCCTACGATTGCTGAAATAATTTTTACGGGCCATTCTTTAGAAAGTTTAACTACTACACAAAATATCCAAAAATACTCACCTATATCCCGTTGTTGCAGTGTGTTGCTTGCTGAGGCTGTTGACATTGATGAACTTGCTTCGGAGGAAATCTAATGGGGCACGACTCTCATTATCAGGAGGTGCTTCATTAAATCTTTGTTTCTTCGGATGGAAGAACGCACTTAAGCTCTGTTGCCTTTTTTTTTTTTGTCACTCATTTTTTTTAATAAAATCACTTAAACACGATAGCACTTTAGTATATTATAGTATTACGACAACTAATCACTTTTATTGCGATAATCACTTTTGTTAACATGTAGCACATTAAAATAAAGAAATAAAACACCGGGCACAAATCTATTAGCGTACGTAGCGTTAAAAATTAATTCGAATTTTTATGCCGCGCACTATGGTAATATTTAATAAAACTCGCCTCAATATTGAATTTTTCAGCATCGGTATAGCGATGTAACAAAATTTGGTTTAAAGCTTATTTATTGGCTGATATGATAAAACTCGAAAGTACGTACATATGTATCTACATAAAAACTAAAAATTAATGGATTGAAAACGGAATTTAATAATGAAGTAACGTAGACCATGCCGAGCATACTTTTCTGCAACCATTTAAAGCCCATCTGTCAAAAATTATTTGTGGGATGATTGCAGTTTTTCTTGTAAATGCTCTGGGCTTCCCGCTAGAATCCTTGGTATTTGCAAAAAAAACTTGGTGTTTGCAAAATAATGTTTTCTTGTGGATTTCAATAGAGTGTTATATTGCTATGAATGTTTGCTCAAGCAATTTATCGATTATTAACCCCTCGTAAGAGGGCGTGGCAGTAACCCTTTTTTGCTTTTCAAAGTGGGAGATATGTAATCGTATATAAGAAAGAGTTGTAATAAATATGTATAGACGTATTTTTAATGCAAGTATAAGCAAAAATGCATTTAAACAAATTGTACAGTAAAAGTAAGACTAATCGTTTTTCTCATTAAAAGTAAGAGATATCATTTATTTTGCCAACGATATTTCCGACTTTAAATGGCGAAAACGATATGCCTGACTTTTACTGTACAATATTTTTTTACACATTTTTATCATACATTTCATACAGTTTGCTTTTACTTGCGATAAAAATAAGTTTCATGTTTACCCACTCCCAGTCTTTCATATAAATATAAGGATTTTGACGATTAGCCCTAGATATCTGCAACGAGTATTCATAGTAAATTAAAACTACCGAAATCCACAAAAAAAAAACAAACTTTACAACTTAACTTTGACAGCTCTAGGTCCAGGTTCCTAAGAAATTTGAATTTGAGCTAAGTCTTGCCAAAATGTCCCATAGTGCGGAGGACGCGTAGAATCGATTTTGAAATTTTAACAGCGATTGCGAAAAATAGTTGCAATTTAAAACATAAGGGGGAGCCCTAATTTGTAAACTCAGCATTCCTCAGACACAAACCGTTGATTTTTCTGTCAGATGTCGCATAAGCCGTTTGTTTGAAGTTTTTCATTAGAGCCTTTGGTCGTTTGCCCTTATTGCTACAGAGAGGGTTGCCACTTTGAAATTTTTTTTCGGACTACATACGTGTCAAAAACCTACCAAAATAGCTTTCAGCCGACCAAAATTTTTTTTCACAAAATTCGCCATTTAAGCTTATTTTTGAAAAGTTATTTTTTTTTATTTATTCATTTAACTGGTACATATATAGGAATTTATACATATATATAACTCTTCAAGTATTTTCACATGTTTTACATAGTTTAAAATAATAAGGTACGAATGCGTTTGTGTCTGTAAGTTATGTTAACATTTTAAAATAGTTACCACTATGCTTTCACAGGTCTCCAAGTAGATATACAAATGAGATCAAACCTTTAATTAAATATCAAAATTGAATCTAAGATCTTTTTTAGATGACCACACATAGTGGGGGTCGTTGTTTTTGTTTATTAGTTTGGTGCACATCATTATGTTATTTATAGTGCATATTTCTATTTTGTTTCACGATTCCGAAAAAGTGGCTATATTAAATTATTTTTTGTCTTTTTTCGACTAAAATTCCACTGTGATAAAGTATATACAGTACTAAAAAAACGGTTCCGCCCTTGCTGTCTATCCTGTGCTTTAGGGCTTAAATGCTGTATAGCTCATTGTGTAACAGTACAAGTGTGGAATCTTCTGCATAGACGTCAAATTTTCAAAGTGAGTTTAACACCTGATGATCAGAGTTGCTTTTTTGGGAAATAGTATCATTTAGCGCCGAGTTGCATTCGATTGCGTAAAAAAATTAGTAGTAAATAAAGGGGTAATAGTGCTCTTAATATATAAAATAAGGTGAAAAATAATGGTTGAAAACTTCTTAAGTCTGGTTTTCATTATCTTTCTTTATCGAAATAAGCGGTGATTGTCTACTTTAGCTGTCAACTGCTAATAAATTAGCTAAAATTATGGAAGGGAGCTCGAAAAACGGGGTTTGGCCTCAGGATCACGAATCCGGTAGCGGTTTTCTAATTTTTGGTTTCAGTGAAAAGTTATGGTCAAAAAACCGAAAATTTACCCGGGTTTGATACCAAAATTGGGGCGGAATCCATGGTATTTATGTGCAGAACATAAAGAGTAGGTCGCCTCCCAGTTGGTGCACCCTGGGTAACGCTAAATGACCTACAAAGCCTACACGGCTAGTTTCTTGTATTGCCGGTTCTACGAGAACGGTACCAGTACTTGTGCTGTACCCATCGTGCCGAAACGACCCGGGCCGTTTTCTTATATCGACCCGGCCAAGAGCAATACACTCGGGGTGACCCTATCTGACATTTAGGCAGGGCTACACCTCGCTACAACAACAACAACAACAACAAGCTGGGGGCCTTCGGCCGCGCTTATAAAAAAATAACCTGAGCTACGCCATCCCAAGTCCGGGGTGTTGCCTGAACCGTGCCACGGACGCACTTTTTTGGGCGTTTTGTTTGCTACTTCTTAGAATTTGTAAAGATTTAAAAACGTACTGCAAAAGGCAACAAAAAAAATGAAAACTGCTAACAACATTTCACGACAGACCAATTGCATTATGCTGGCGAAATTCCACGGCTTTGATGTTGGTACCTGGCTTAATAAATTAAAAACAATCTATCTAAAAAAATTGTGTTCTCATTTTCTGGTTTCTATAAAATAAATAAAATTTAATAGTTCTAAGTTTTGTATTTTTTTGCAAAATATAATAAAAGTGTAAGCTGAAAGATTCGCTTAAAAATTTACTTACAAATTGGAATGAAAAAGTTGTGCAACACTGCAACACTTTTTTGCAAACAAGAACCCTGTCTCATTGTTTTACGGTCCTGCACAAAACCCTGGTTTGCAGAAACCACAATAGCAACCCAAATTTTTGACATGGATGTGTGTTTTGATTGACGTTGAAGTGTGTTTTGACATTTCTGTCAAAGCTACATTTCACACTTTATGCTATACACACACATCCATGTCAAAAATGTGGGTTGCTATTGTGGTTTCTGCAAACCAGGGTTTTGTGCAGGACCGTAAAACAATGAGACAGGGTTCTTGTTTGCAAAAAGTGTTGCAGTGTTGCACAACTTTTTCATTCCAATTTGTAAGTAAATTTTTAAGCGAATCTTTCAGCTTACACTTTTATTATATTTTGCAAAAAAATACAAAACTTAAAACTTTTAAATTTTATTTATTTTATAGAAACCAGAAAATGAGAACACATTTTTTTTAGATAGATTGTTTTTAATTTATTAAGCCAGGTACCAACATCAAAGCCGTGGAATTTCGCCAGCATAATGCAATTGGTCTGTCGTGAAATGTTGTTAGCAGTTTTCATTTTTTTTGTTGCCTTTTGCAGTACGTTTTTAAATCTTTACAAATTCTAAGAAGTAGCAAACAAAACGCCCAAAAAAGTGCGTCCGTGGCACGGTTCAGGCAACACCCCGGACTTGGGATGGCGTAGCTCAGGTTATTTTTTTATAAGCGCGGCCGAAGGCCCCCAGCTTGTTGTTGTTGTTGTTGTAGCGAGGTGTAGCCCTGCCTAAATGTCAGACAGGGTCACCCCGAGTGTATTGCTCTTGGCCGGGTCGATATAAGAAAACGGCCCGGGTCGTTTCGGCACGATGGGTACAGCACAAGTACTGGTACCGTTCTCGTAGAACCGGCAATACAAGAAACAAGCCGTGTAGGCTTTGTAGGTCATTTAGCGTTACCCAGGGTGCACCAACTGGGAGGCGACCTACTCTTTATGTTCTGCACATAAATACCATGGATTCCGCCCCAATTTTGGTATCAAACCCGGGTAAATTTTCGGTTTTTTGACCATAACTTTTCATTGAAACCAAAAATTAGAAAACCGCTACCGGATTCGTGATCCTGAGGCCAAACCCCGTCTTTCGAGCTCCCTTCCATAATTTTAGCTAATTTATTAGCAGTTGACAGCTAAAGTAGACAATCACCGCTTATTTCGATAAAGAAAGATAATGAAAACCAGACTTAAAAAGTTTTCAACCATTATTTTTCACCTTATTTTATATATTAAGAGCACTATTACCCCTTTATTTACTACTAATTTTTTTACGCAATCGAATGCAACTCGGCGCTAAATGATACTATTTCCCAAAAAAGCAACTCTGATCATCAGGTGTTAAACTCACTTTGAAAATTTGACGTCTATGCAGAAGATTCCACACTTGTACTGATACACAATGAATGGGCCAAACCCCGTCTTTTGAGCTATCTCCCATAATTTTAGCTAATTTATTAGCAGTTGACCCCTAAAGGAAACAAATACCGCGCTTTTTTAATATTTTGCTTCTCGGAAGAGATATTGGCAATCAAAGTTGCAAGTTATCATGTGGTTGTTGTAATTACATTAGGCTATCCCTAAAAACGTGCAAAAAAGTCGCGCCGTGGCGGTAACCACGGTTATGTCACACGTCCGGACTTGGCATGGCGTATCCCAGGGTTATTTTTTATAAGCGCGGCCGAAGGCCGCCTATTCAAAAAGGTGTTCTGCAGGCGAATTCCAGAAATCTCCATCCATCTCCATCTCGTAAATGCTAAAATGCTTAAACAAATGAACTCTCAGAATTTTAGGAGATGACGCTTATTTGCGATTCTCTGCAGGCGGATTCCAGAAATCTCCATCCATCTCCATCTCGTAAATGCTAAAATATGCTAAAATGTTTAAGCAAATGAACTCTCAGAATTTTAGGAGATGACGCTTATTTGCGATTCTGATCCACAAGCCGCCTAGCTATGATAATAGTGCGTTATCTGCACTATAGATGGCGCGCAGGCATCACTGCAAGATGTCAATTTAGTTGTGATCCTTTACAACTCAGAAAAAGCCAGAAGTAAACCGAAACGCCCGAAGTTACTAGCTACTAATCCCTTACCTTTCAGCGTTACTCTACTTTTTACCACGCTTTTATTAGGTTCACTTGTATGTTTGTTTGTTTGCTTGCTTGCATGTATGTAACTATCGTTCGGTTTAAGCCCCAGTGGCCAAAAACTGTAAAATGTCCCTAAAATATGGGTATCAAACGAAAGAGGAACGCCCCAGGTTTCATTTGGACATCGACATATTTCGATAAATTTATCGATAACTGAGTTATCGGTCAAAATATGATTGCCCAAAAACCTAAAAAATTACCTACAATATGTGTATTAAACGAAAGGGGAGGGCCCCAGGTTTCACTTGGACATCGACATATTTCGATAAATTTATCGATAACTGCGTTATCGGTCAAAATGTGGTTGCCCGAAAACCTTAAAATTTCCCTACAATATGGGTATCAAACGAAAGGGGAGGACCCCAGGTTTCATTTGGACTTCGATATATTTCGATAAATTTATCGATAACTGAGTTATCGGTCAAAATATGATTGCCCAAAAACCTAAAAAAATCCCTACAATATGGGTATCAAACGAAAGGTGAAGACTTCGATATATTTCGATAAATTTATCGATAACTGAGTTATCGGTCAAAATATGATTGCCCAAAAACCTAAAAAATTCCCTAATCAAACGAAAGGGAAAGGCCCCAGGTTTCATTTGGACTTCGATATATTTCAATAAATTTACCGATAACTGAGTTATTGTCAAAATCTGAGGCCAAATGCCTTAAAATTCCCTAACAATATGGGTATCAAACGAAAGTGGAGGACCAGAGGTTTCGTTTGCACTGCGGTATACTTCGATATATATATCGATTACTTTATAACACATTTAACTAAAAAGTAAAAATAAATATAGTTTAAAAAGCGAAAACACGCGCTTTTAAAGAATATTGCACTAAAAAGGTAAAAATAATTTAAATAAAAAACGAAGATTATGGAACAAAGCGGACCACGCTTTTTCCACAATACTACTGTGTAGGGTTTTTAAAATTATTTTCAAATTTTTAGTTCAATACTCTCTAAAAGCGTGAGTTTTAGTTTTTTAAACAAAATAAATTCCATTTTCGGTAAAAAGATTTGTGTTTGTTTAATAAAGTCGGTTAAGAATAGATTTTAAATTGTTATATACACCTTAATTTAATTATTTATTGAGTTTTTCTCTATAAAATTCTTATACGGAAACAAAAAATGTTTTTTTAGTTATAACTTTTGAATGATAAATAACACTACTTTTGTGACTCCTGTTTATGATTTCTGGGACTGAAACTCGACTATATTACTCTCCCGACCTTTTGCGACGTGTTTTTTGCAGTTTTAGTAGGATGGAAAAAAATAAAATTTCCAAAATTATGGGCAAATACATATGTAATTAAATATCAATTTTTCTTATAAATTACACATATTTATTGTTTTTGAGTAATTTTAGGGCCTAAATCAACATAGTTCTACCCTTTTTCCTTTTTTTTTTGCGTTTTAGCAACAACTTTTTTTCGTTGCCAAAATTTGCCAGCTTTTGGAGAAAATTGGAGATTTTACGAGATGGCTAAAATTGCAGAATCGCAAATTTACCTTTGTGTCTGTCAAAATCTGATTCATTTGGCGTTCATCGCTTAAATATGCCAAAAAATAAAGCAAAGATGGAGATTTATAGAGATTTTCTTTCACTGGAATCGCAAAAGTCGCTAAAATTTGGGAAAATGAATTTAGAGATTTTAGGAGATGGAAATTAAGCCTTAGCGAAAATTGGAATTCATGTACAGCACATAAATACCATAGGCGCGTATTCATAGTCGCATTTAGTTCACAACTAACTCGAAACTATTTTAAATTGCTACTAAAGTTATTCATAGTCGGCTTAGTTTAGACTTTTGTTACTAAGTGTCAACTAAAAACTTAGTTTCGACTGCAGCATAAACTAAGTCGAAACCAGTGGAAAATAATTTAGAAACTCAAGAAAATATGGAGCAGATTGAGCGGGATTTCCAAATTTTGGAAGATATAGAGCTAATTAGGAAGAGAAAAACGTACAAAATGCGAAGTGATCCATTTGAACTTGAAGATGGCGAGTTTTATGCACGCTACAGATTTGACAAAGCCACAGCACAATTTATCATTAACATGTTAAGAATGGATTCCCCAAATAATAACCGAGGGTTGCCTGTTCCCTTATCTCTTCAAGTACTTTGTACATTACGATTTTTGGGCCGAAATGTTCAGCAAATCGATATTGGTAAGTTAGCGCTTATATGTTGAATATTCATTCCCAAGACAGTTGGTTCTACGTTCCGGAATAACTCGAGTTTTACCCGACCGTAGGGATTCTGGGTGTTCGGCGATTCATGGAGCCTCTGGAGTTTCGCGGGTTTTCCCCCACACAGACCCAAAGTGTTTTGGCGCACCTTGTTGTTGTTGTTGTAACGAAGAGTAGTCCTGCCCAAACGTGTACTTATCCTTAATCTAGGTTAGGTTCAAGTGGCTGCCGCAGAGGCACACTTAGGCCAGTTAAATCCTTAACCTAAATTTTCAGCAATTTCTTCTAACGAGAGTCCTAGAAAACTGGCAGTTTCCCTGCCCAAACGTGAGGTATTTGACGCCCTCTTCGAAATAGTCCCATTCCACCTGCCATGGTGTCTACGACCAATGTTTCCCAATAGTCCACAACAAACCCCCACTGCAGCTCACGCTCCACAGCGCCTCCAACTACTTTAAAGGATGCCTTTCATAACTACAATCTCCACAGTATGGCTACCACCCTGAGATTAGTTCGTTACTCATAATAATCTCACGGAACTAATAGACGTAACTCCATTCTGCACAGTGAATGAGGACGCACCTACACGAGGGGTAGGAAACTGCATTTGTTCGCCAGACATATACATTGCGAAGGACACCTTCGTAAGAATTGCTCCGAGAGCAGGTGGTGCGAATCAAACAACGTAATAAACGCTCGTGCACCACCAGTATCAGAGAAAATGTTAAATCTTCCACAGGTGACTAGAGTAACTATTGCTCAACCTCGATCTGGGGGGAAATCCAGATTAAACCCTGAATCTCCTCATGATACTAACCATCTGTTCATCTGCCCAGTTGAACCAACTCTTCTAGAACCCATATCACTTTGGTCCAACCTTGTTGAAACCGTTTGTTTCCTAGGACTTTCGTAAGATGAACTTGATCACAATCCTTGTGAGTGTTCTACGTTAATCAGTCATAACTCCATCTTTGTTTCAGGTGATCTTCATGGCTTATCACAGCCAACAGTAAGCAGGATTATTAAAGACATAACCAAGAGGATCGCTTTGCACCTACCACATTTCATCAAGTTTCCAAACGGGGCAGCCGAAATTAATGAAGTAAAAAAGAGATTTTTCAACGTAGCACGATTTCCGTGTGTGATTGGGGCAATAGATTGCACCCACGTCCGCATTAAATGCCCAGCAGGAAACGTTGGTCATATGATGGCAGGTCACTTTAGGAATAGAAAGGGTTACTATTCGTTAAACGTACAAATCGTTTGCGATGCAGATTGTAAAATTGTAGATATTGTTGCAAGAACTCGTGGATCTGTACATGATGCCAGGATTTGGAATATGTGTCGATTGAAATCCAAATTAGAAGCAACAAAATCTATGCATAAAGGCGTTCTGCTTGGAGATGGAGGCTATCCCGCTTCTTCAATAATGTTAACACCAGTCCGAAATCCAACGACAGAAAATCAACAACGGTATAATAGAAGCCATATAGCAACCAGGGCTAAAATTGAATGCTTAAATGGACAACTTAAATCGAAATTTCAGTCAGTGCTGGAGAGGATTCGCGTAGATTTAGATACTGCCAAAAATGTTGTAGTGGCTGTGGCTGTGCTTCATAACATAGCGAAGGAAAGAAATATACAATTTCTCGACACAATATCGCGAAATGTATTAATTTCAACCACCCCAAGTCTTTCCGTTGACGTTCCCGAAGAATCCTCTGGAAGAGCATTCAAAACTGCATTTATTAATAGGCACTTTTGAATTTATATTTTTTATCACATTTGTATTTCAATTTAATTCATTTATAGAAAAATAAATCACATTTCAGTCTTCACTTTTAAAAAAAAAATCTTAAATCTACATTTTTCGTTTCAATTAAATTCAGTTACAGAAAAATAAATCACATTTCAGTCTTCATTTTATAATAAAAAAAACCTTAAATCTACTTAAGTAAATTAAAAAAATTTTACTTTATTTCTTTATCTACTTTATTTTATTTTACTTTATTTTACTTTACTTTATTTTATTTTGATTTATTTTACTTTACTTTATTTTATTTTATTTTACTTTATTTTATTTTATTTTACTTTACTTTATTTTATTTTACTTTACTTTATTTTATTTTACTTTATTTTATTTTACTTTACTTTATTTTATTTTGATTTATTTTACTTTACTTTACTTTATTTTATTTTATTTTACTTTACTTTATTTTATTTTGATTTATTTTACTTTACTTTACTTTATTTTTATTTTATCTTATTTTATTTTTATTATTTTATATTGCATTATATTAGTATTATTTTAGATAATTTTTTTAACTATTTTTAGTCCAGGTACTCCACTTGTTCATTCGATTGAACCCTTATAATTTGCTCCTCAATTAATTGTTTTTTTAGTTTTTGTAGTTCAATCATGTGCTCCACTTGTAATGCATGAATTTCTTTTTCATGCCTTATTTTCAGGAGATGCATTTCCTCGCTTTGTTGAGTTTCTTGCATAATTTGCTTCCGCCTTTCGCTCAAGACGTCATGCTTCTCTGACCTTTTTGGCATTTTCCTCAGGTCATTCAATAAATTGCCTCCTCCCTGACCACTTTGTTTGGAACAACTCGGCTGCTGGTCGGGTTCAATAGGCTGATGCTCTGCTTGGGATTTGTCTAAACTTGCTTGTAGCTGCTCCACATGGAAAGGCTCCGTGTTGCTATCAATTAAAGCACTGTCCTCATGAAGCTCAATTTGAATCATTTCAGCAACTTCTTCATCGCTGTAGCTAAGTTCAGGAACTTCGACAGAGTTACCCGTGGCTTCGCGAGCCTTTCGGACCACCGACAACCTTTTTTTTGTGTGTGCCTTCATCCGCATCCATTGCTGCTTCATCCTAGGAACTTCTCTCGCATATCCCAATGACTCCATGTCGCTTTTAATAGCTCGCCATGATTCCTTCTTCTTTGCTATCATTTTAGCGTAATTTGCTTTGTCATCAATGACGTGTATGTGCTTCGAAAGTATTTCACGGAAGCTATCTTTTTCTTCCTGGGACCAATTCACTTCCCGTTCTTTCTATAACACAAAAATTACATTTGTTAAAATATGTATATTAAAGGATTTTCGCAGTAGATAACTTACTTTTACAAATTCTGCAGGCATTGCGTACGTTTTGTTGTTACCAGTTCACTTCCCGTTCTCTCTGTAACACAAAAATTAAACTTGTTTAAATATATTAAAACGTTTTCACAGTATTTAACTTACTTTACGAATTCTGCAGCCAATGCGTACGTTTTGTGTTCCGTTTGTACAAATTTTATGTAAACAAATTAGGAATGTGTTCGTTTTTTCTACATCATGTTATCGATAACCATAACTAAGTCGAAACTATTTAGCAGAAGTGTGAAAATCGACTATGAATACAAGTATCTTCTAAGTTGGTTAATAAATTTAAGTTGCAACTTTACTAGTTTCGGTTTAGATTACCGACTATGAATATGCGCCATAGATTCCGCCCGAATTTTGGTATCGGACCCGGATCATTTTTCGGTTTTTTGACCATAACTTTTCACTAAAACAAAAAATTAAAAAAGCGCTTCCGGATTTGTAATCCTGAAGCCAAACCCCGTCTTTTGAGCTATCTCCCATAATTTTAGCTAATTTATTAGCAGTTGACCCCTAAAGGAAACAAATACCCGAATTTCTTGTACATACCCCGCAGCGAAAGCCCAAACTAGTCAGAAAAATACTAGTATACAACTATAATTTTCTGGCAGAACTCATACTAGTCAGGAAATTTACATTTCATACTAGTATGCAACTAGAATTTTCTCGCTGAATTCATACTAGTCAGGAAATATCCATTTCATACTACACCTTTTCAAGTTTATATTGGAAAACAAAAGTTGATAACATTGTGCATAAATACCAAGTGAATTCACTTGACGATAAACGTCAAAATTCTAAAATGAGTTTAACACCTGTTTGAGATTGTGGTTAATAACAAGTGTGATATCATAGGCATAGTCGTGAAAACTTCAAAGTGAGTTTAGTCACCTGTTTTTACTTTCCTTTTTTGTCTCACTTCTTTCCATCTTCTCATCTCTTTCTACCATTAGGTAAAAGATAGGAGACCGCCATGTTGATGTGTGCAGGATGTTAAACAACACGCCATTGCTTTTCTGTTATTCGGTGCTGGCGACATTTTAATATGTGCAGGATGTAAACAAACCGACATTTTAATGTGTGTTGTCAAAAGAAGAGTTCACACTTGTTATTGATACACAATGGTTGATAATAGCCGCATTCTTCTGGTAGTTATCGCTCCGGCTCACGCTCGATTTTCACGGGAACAGTCCGGTTCATGGTAATATGAGTTGGCAGCACTGACAGAAAACGTCACTTTTCACAGCAAGAAGAAGAGAAACAAATAAACAGAGCGTGAAAAAAACTGAAAATAATTTAAAGTTAAATAAAACCATGGAAGAACAATTATTTATTATTGCTTAATTGAGAAAATCACTTTGAAATATGGCTGCAAAATTTTGTATGTATACTGTGAACTGTCAATTCTGACACTTCATGTGCAAGTGCTGCCAAGTTGACACCAAAAAACCAATTAAACACAGCGTGAACCAGAGTTCTATGTGGATTTATCTGGCTTTCGTCGTTGTTGTTGCATTTACATGTAAATTTTTTTATCTATCTCTGGTTCATTACCAGAAGAATGCGCCTAATGAGAATCGTAAGTTGATATCGAGAAAACCCAAGTTGATAATGAGAAATGTAAGTTCATATTGAGAAAACAGAAGTTGATAATGAGAAATGTAAGTTGATATTGAGAATACAGAAGTTGATAATGAGAAATGTAAGTTGATATTGAGAATACAGAAGTTGATAATGAGAATTGTAAGTTCATATTGAGAACACGTAAGTTGATAATGAGAATTGTAAGTTGATATTGAGAATACGTAAATTGATAATGAGAACATGTAAGTTGATAATGAGAAAATACAATTTTATATTGAGAAATGTAAGTTAATATTGAGAAAACAAAAGTTGATAATGAGAAATGTAAGTTCATATTGAGAATACAGAAATTGATAATGAGAAAATGAAAGTTGATAATGAGAAAATACAATTTGATAATGAGAAGTGTAAGTTAAGATTGAAAGCATGTAAAATATAAGGTAGGTAATAGGAAACTATGTACTATGAGGTAAGTGTTAAGGATGATTTACACGGTTCGATTTTTGTAACCATTTTTTCAATCGACCGTGTAAACAACAATTCGATTGATCTTCCTTGTATTTAAGGGTTTAACACCAGTGGTTCGATAAAAATCGACCAGAAAATCGATCCGTGTAAAGGAGCCTTTTTAGGTAAGTATATATAATTATTCTCTATTTAAATTCATTTTTAATTACATTTCATTTATGTAGAGAGACTGCAGTATAAGAAGAATGGTGGATCGCTGTTGCGCAGTCTCCTGCTGTAACACACCGTTTTGCGTCATCCACTGCACTTTCAAGGTACTGCAGCCTTTGCTCGCCTACTCCAGGTCCACTAACTTCAGGTATGTGCAGCTCTCACCTTCTGTTTGACTTTGGACCATATTCCCTCAGTAGGGTTGAGCATTGGGGAATATGGCCCTAACCGCAGCACACATGCTGCTCCATTTGAGTGTTCCAAAACCGCATGCTCAATCCTTGAGTGACAAGGAGCATTGTCGCACACTAAGACTAAGTCAAAGAGGTTGTTACCTAACTCCACCCAATTTTTTCATTTTATCATTATCAATTAACGAATTCTCAATATCAATTTACAATTCTCATTATGAACTTACATTATCTCATTATCATTTTACATATTCTCAATATCAATTTCCATTTTCTCATTATCAACTTACGTGTTCTCAATATGAACTTATAGTTCTCATTATCAACTTATGCCTTCTCAATATCAACTTAGGCGGCCGCCGTGGTGTAGCGGTTAAGTGTTCGGCCTTCTACCCCAAGTCGTGGCGGTTCGATGCCCGGCAAAAGTAACATCAAAAATTATTTAGAAAAACAATTTTTCTAAACGGGGTCGCCCCTCGGCAGTAGTTTGGCAAACTCTCCGGGTGTATTTCTGCCATGAGAAGCTTCTCAGCAAAAAATTCATTTGCTTTGCAAGTGCCGTTCGGAGTCGGCAAAAAACTGTAGGTCCGCCAACTTGTAGGAAAAACTTAAAAGCAACACACCACAAGTTGGAAAGAGAAGCTTGGCTAAAAATCTCGTTAGAGGTTAAGATAACCTGTTGGTATATCGCCGCCATAATTTTATTTTTTTTTTTTTTTTAATATCAACTTACACTCTCTCATTATCAACTTTTGTTTTCTCAATATCAACTTATATTTCTCATTATCAACTTGTGATTTCTCAATATCAACTTACAATTCTCATTATCAACTTGGGTATTCTCAATATCAACTTACAATTCTCATTATTAACTTGGGTATTCTCAATATCAACTTACATTTCTCATTATCAATTCTTTATTCTCAATATCAAGTGACAATTCTCATTATTAACTTTTGTTTTCTCAATATAAGCTTAAATTTTCTCATTATAAACTTGAAAAGGTGTAGTTTACAACAAGAATTTTGCTTCTTTTTTCTCTTATTATTCTCTTATAATTCACAGATGCTTTTTCGTGATATGGTAAATACAAATACCCTGCAGCGAAACCTCAAACCAGTCAGAAACATACTAGTATACAACTATAATTTTCTGGCAGAACTTATACTAGTCAGGAAATATCAATTTCATACTAGTATACAACTAGAATTTTCTGGCTGAACCCATACTAGTCAGGAAATATCCATTCCATACTAGTATATAACTAGATTTTTCTGGATGAAATTATACCAGTTAAAAAATGCAAAATTCATTCGTTTCGTTTTCTCTTATAATTCATAGATGCTTTTTCGTGATAGGGTAAATACAAATAGTCGCTGCTTTCTTAAGAATAAACATGAAAATTGTGACGCATACTACAGTGGCCAGACACGCGGCAAAGCGCGTGTTGTAGGATTCGTGGTGGGAAAGAGACTTCGCCGCCAAGTACTAGCGTTCACTTCTGTGGACAAGCGTCTCGCTGCGATCCGCATCAAGGCGAGGTTTTTCAACATAACATTTATCTGCGCCTATGCGCCGACTGAAGAGACGGACGACGCAGAGAAGGACTCCTTCTACGATAAACTTGAACAAACTTATGATCGCTGCCCCCAACATGATATCAAAGTCGTGCTCGGCGACTTTAATGCCAAGGTGGGCAAGGAAGGAGTCTTTGGTCCTACAGTTGGAAAATTTAGTCTCCACGATATAACATCACCCAACGCACTAGGTTGATTGACTTCGCCGCTGCTCGCAATATGGTCATCAGTAGTACTAGGTTCCAGCATAAACGAGTACACCAAGCCATCTGGCTGTCCCCTGATCAAAGAACAAGAAACCAGATTGATCATGTCATGATTGACGGCAGACATAGCTCCACCGTTCTGGACGTGCGTACACTGCGTGGTCCATGACCATTATCTTGTCGCAACCAAGATACGCACACGCCTCTGTGCAATGAAGAAAGTGCGCACAGTAACGGAAGGAAAGTTTGACATCGAGAAGCTGCGCATGAGACAGACAGCTGATAATTTCACAACTCGACTCTCACACCTGCTAGCAGAGGGCAATCCCCGACATACCGATGTAACCGAGCAATGGAAGCATATCTCTCACTCATTGCGTACCGCCGCTGAGGCCACTATAGGGTTCCAGCGAGCCCGCAAGAACAACTGGTACGATGAGGAATGCAAAACTGCCTCGAAAAAAAGGACGCTGCCTACAAGGAGACGTTGCGAACGGCCGCAACCCGCAGTGTATGGCAACAATATCGTGAGGCAAAGAAGGAAAAGAGACGCCTTTTCAGAAAAAAGAAAAGTTAGGCCGAAAGGCTTGAGTGTGAGGAGCTTGAGATGCTGGCTGACAGGAATGATGCCCGAAAATTCTATGAAAAGATCCGGCGGATGACGGAAGGTTTTAAGACCGGGGCAAGCTCCTGTAAGGACAATAATGGCGACCTGGTAACCGACGTACAAAGTGTACTTAAATTATGGAGGGAGCACTTCTCCTCACTGCTAAATTGCGAGGGAGACGTCAAACCCGATACCCCAATCCCTGACGATGGAAAAGTCGTCCCACCACCTGACTATGATGAAGTGAGGATAGCTATATCCTGGCTCAAAAACAACAAAGCGCCTGGAAAAGACGGACTACCCGCCGAGCTGTTCAAACACGGAGGCGAAGAGCTGGTATAAAGCATGCATCAGCTCTTATGCAGAATATGGTCAGATGAATGCATGCCTCCGGATTGGAATTTAAGTGTGCTTTGCCTAATCCACAAGAAAGGCGATCCCGCTAACCGCACCAACTACCGCGGAATCAGTCTTCTTAATATCGCATATAAGGTTCTTTCGAGCGTGTTGTGTGAAAGGCTGAAGCCCATCGTAGACAAACTGATTGGACCTTATCAGTGTGGCTTTAGACCTGGTAAGTCTACCATCGACCAGATTTTCACGATACGCCAAATCCTGGAGAAGACCCATGATAAAAGAATCGACACACACCATCTCTTTGTCGATTTCAAAGCTGCTTTTGACAGCGCAAAAAGGAGTTGCCTGTATGCCGCAATGTCTGAATTTGACTTCCCTGCAAAGCTTATACGGCTTTGCCAAATGACGTTGAGCAATACCAACAGCTCCGTCAGAATCGGAAAGGACCTCTCTGAGCCATTTGAAACCAAACGAGGCTTCAGACAGGGCGACTCCCTTTCGTGCGATTTCTTCAATCTGATGCTGGAGAAGATAATTCGAGCAGCAGAGCTAAACCGCAATGGTACAATCTTTTACAAGAGCGTGCAATTGCTGGCGTATGCCGATGATATTGATATCATTGGCCTTAACAACCGCGCCGTAAGCGCTGCCTTCTCTGGACTGGATAAGGAAGCGAAAAAAGTGGGTCTTGCCGTGAACGAGGACAAGACGAAGTATTTGCTGTCATCAAAGAAAGAATCGGCGCACCTGCGCCTTGGCAGCCATGTCACTGTTGATAGTTACAAATTTGAAACTGTGAGGGACTTCGTCTATTTGGGAACCAGTATCAACACGGAAAATAATATCAGTCTAGAAATCCAGCGGAGAATCACTCTTGCCAACAAGTGCTACTTTGGACTGAGTAGGCAATTGAGAAGTAAAGTCCTCTCTCGAAGAACAAAGATCACGCTCTATAAGTCTCTCATCATACCTGTCCTGATGTATGGCTCAGATTCATGGACAAGGTCAAGAAAAGATGAGATGGCCCTTGGAGTATTTGAGAGAAAAGTTCTCCGGAAGATTTATCGTCCTTCCCTTGATGCCAACAGCGAGTATCGAAGGAAATTTAACGATGAGCTGTACGAGCTATTCGCAGATCTGACCATAGTCCAGCGAATTAAAGCCCAAAGACTCCGCTGGCTGGGCCATGTTATGCGAATGGACAAAGAAGCTCCAGCACAGAAGGTTTTCCTATCGTCGCCTGAATTCGGCAGCAGAGGAAGGGGGAGGCCTCGACTGAGATGGAAACAACAGGTGGAGGATGACTTGAACTCCCTTTGGGTTTCCAATTGGCGTCAGTTATCGCTAAAAAGGAATGACTGGCGTGCTTTGATATGCAACGGCCAAAATCGCTTAGGCGGTTAAGCGCCAATAAATGATGATGGTTGTGATACCACCAACACTAGGAAAGTCAGTTCCGGGACCTTGCCATATGGAAAATCCCGGTATTATCGGAATTCTCCACATAGCAGAATCCCGGCACTGACGTTCCCTTACCGACACCGT
The DNA here is from genome assembly GCA_964058755.1 of Campiglossa producta. Lineage (NCBI taxonomy): Eukaryota > Metazoa > Arthropoda > Insecta > Diptera > Tephritidae > Campiglossa > Campiglossa producta. The sequence continues at coordinate 54,475,485 of CAXKVI010000003.1, forward strand.
TACTCCTCCTCGAACCATTTAGATGACTTGATGAAGGCCATCAGGTCCTTTATGTCCAGCTCCGTGACCTGGCGTAGGCTAACCAGGAAGGGAACTCCCAAAAAGCGCATTCTCGCGCCACTTAAAGCCGGGCAGATGCAGATGAGGTGCTCCACCGTTTCCTCCTCCTCATCATCCTTACAACTCCTACAGCATCGTCGGTAGGGCACACCAAGTCTTTCTGCGTGCCTACCAATGAGGCAGTGCCCAGTTAATACGCCTATTAATATGGAGATTTCTCTTCTCCTTAGGGAATAAATTTGTCTTGATCTTTTATGATCCCATTTCGGCCGGGTTTCTTTGGATATCCGGCATCCTAAAGATTGCAGCCATCTTTCGTTGGCTTGGCGGAGTGTGTACTCCTTCAGTATAAGCTTGCATGTGGCAAACGGCATACCTAAGCGCTCTTTATCCCGAAGAACCTGCTTGGTCGTGCCCTGCCTCGCAAGTTTGTCTGCCCTACAATTTCCCTCAATGTCCCTATGCCCCGGGACCCATGTGAGGTTCACGCGATTCTGTTGGGCCATCTCTTGTAGAGATCGACGACAGCTGAGCGTCAGTTCAGAGTTGAACGAGTAAGAGCCAAGGGATTTGATGGCCGCCTGGTTGTCGCTGAAAATAAAAATGTCCTGTCTGATAGTGTGTTGGCCTATCCAAGCCGCGGCGTCCATGATTCTTCAGCCTGGAAGACACTGCAGTGATCAGGTAGTCTGAAGGAGAGCTCAAGGTTCAGATCCTTTGAATAAACCCCTCCTCCAACTCTGCCGTCAGTATAAATGGAAGTGCCGCCAGGAGTGACGGGACTCCGATTCGCGCTCTCCCATTCTTCCCTGCTGGGAATGTTGATTTTAAAACCGCTATCTCCGACTGTTGTAGTCGCACAACGATCTGTGCCCAGCGGAAGAAAGCTATAGGATCCCAAAATACAGGCGTGTCCAGTAGTGCTTGCGCCCCAGCCGGACGTTTTCCTTAGACGCAGAGCCGATGCTGCTGCTACCCGGTGCCCTTCCAGATCGAGTGGAAAAATGCCAAGAATGGCCTGGAGTGCTTCATTGGGCGTTGTTCTTGACGCACCGCTTATACAGATCATGCAAGATCTGTGTACTTTACCTAGCAGATTAAGGTTTGTTGCCTTGCTCAGAGCAGGCCACCACACAACAACTCCATAGAGCATGATTGGTCGAATGATTGCAGTAGATCCATTTGCATATTGTGGGGCTGAGCCCCCATTTCTTTCCAATGGCTCTTTTGCACGTGTAGAGTGCAATACACGATTTCTTCTGGCGCTGAAGAACATTCTCCTTCCAGTTTGGTTTCCTATCTAGAACTGTGCCCAAGAACTTGGCTTTGTCAGCCAAGTTCAGGTGCACGTCATTCAGTTTTGGTAGTATTAGCGGTGGTATCTTATAGCGGTTGGTGAAGAGAACCAGTTCTACTTTTCCCGGGTTGATGCTCAGTCCGCAGCGCGAGCACCATGAGGAAACCTCTCGCAGTGCTACTTGCATCAAGTCGCACAGGGTTTGTGGGAATTTGCCCCTATATACTATAGCTAAGTCGTCTGCATATGCCACTACCTTCCCGCCCCCAGCTTGTGTCTCGCAGCATCGAGTTGACAGTGAGGTTCCATAGAAGCGGGGAGAGAACACCACCCTGAGGCGTTCCCCTTGTGACATAGCTTGATAAGTCAACCGAGCCCAGTGATGAAACTATTCGTCTACCCTTTAGTAGTTGATCAATAAGTTTGATAAGAGACCTGCTTATGCCCAGACTTGTTAAAGCGGTGTTTATAGCATCAGGGCTTATGTTGTTGAAGGCTCCTTCAATATCTAAAAAGGCCACAAGACAGTACTCCTTCTCATACAGCGTTTTTTCAATAACTGAAACTAGGCTGTGAAGCGCAGTTTCTGTATATTTCCCTTTGGTGTATGCATGCTGATAGCTACAGATCAGGTTGCTATCAATAGTAGTGGAGAGGTAGTCATTTATTATCCTCTCGAAGGTTTTGAGCACAAAGGATGAGAGACTGATCGGCCTATAGTCCTGGGGTTCGTAATGAGACGCCTTCCCCGCCTTAGGAATAAATACTACCGTGACACTTCTCCAGGAGCACGGAATGTAGCTAAGAGCCAGGCAGGCTGTATAGAGAAATACCAGCCATTTGGCTGATGTCTCCAGCGGGTTTATGAGTTGTGCGGGAATAATCCCGTCTGGCCCGGCAGCCTTGAACGGTTCGAAGCTTTTAACCGCCCACCTAACCTTTTCCTCCGTGATGGGTATGTATACAGCCAGATTTGTTGTAGGTGCTACGGGTTCCTCATCAAGTTCCCTGGGAAGTGCGTATTCAAGAGCAGCTCTAGGGTTTCCCTCTCCTTGCTGGTCCAGGATCCGTCAGGTTTGCGCAAATGGTGTATGGCTGTTTGAGTTTTTGAGAGCACTCGTCTAAGTCTCGCTGTATCGTCGAAATTTTCGACCGCAGTGCAGAAATTTCTCCACGATACTCTCTTCGCCTGCCTCAGAGCTTTTTTGTAGGCCCTGAGTTTAACTTTATATTCGAGCCATTGAGTCTCCGTGCCAAGGCTCTTGGCATTATTAAATGCGTAATCGCTATGGAAGTTCGGTAAGATAGCTTCAGCCATCTCCACCGTCTTTCTAGCATTCGGCGATAGCGTCTCTTGTGAAATACCCTCGTATTTCTTCAGGATCCTTGCGACCGCTCTTTTGTCCAAGTACTCAGAGCGACTGGGAGATGTCTTATGGGGTAAATTTCGACCCGTAGTTGCCATCGCGGTCGGTCCCTTATTTGGATCTCTGGGGCCAGGTCGTGAGACCACTGCCAGAGACGTTAAAGACTTGGTTTCGGTACACCGAAAGAAAAGTCGCTTGTAAAACTAACATTTCTGCTTTATCAATTTTACATTTCAGCAAAAAATGTCGTATTAATATTGAAAATTATCAAATAAACAGGGTTCACGTTAAATTGATGCGAAAGTTGCTGAATCAACATTAGCATGTATGACATTGTCATATCAATTTCTCATGTTAATAATACATTACTTCGAAAAGTTTTATTTAACATTAAAAATTATGTAAACGACCGGTTTCAACGTAGTACGTCATATCACTTTCATATCAATTTCTCATGTTAATACACATTTCGACCACATATTGATATAAAAACTGCCAATCTCACATTTGTATAACATTCTCATGTTAAAACGGCATAAATCACTTTCATAACACATTTCGAAAACCTGCTTCACGTAAAAATCCTATGAAAATTGTAACACTAACATTTGCAAAACTATCTCATGTTAATATTACGTGAATTGACATGTTTCATGTTTATAACAAATTTTGACAACATGCTTCACGTAGCACGTTAGCATTTGTGTAGCTGTTTCATTCTAAAATGAAATAAATCGCGCTGCAGTTGACAATCAAGTTCGGGCGTTGTAAAATAATTGATTAACAAAAATAGTTAGCAGAAACCCAACTGTGAAAATTGAAGGTGAAGTGAAAATGGGTGATGAATGTTGTTTATTTGTGGAAAGCGTTTCGCCGGAAATGAAGGCCGCCGGCCAGCATATGGTTTATGAAGCATCGTCTGTAGGAAATGGTGCTAATGGAGAAAATTCATCTGTGCTACATTTACGAAGGAGCAACTGCAATAAATAAGAACTTTTAGTTCCTGTGTAATGCAGAATAAAAATACAGTTTGCCAAGAAACTTCTTTTATGTGCTTCTAAAAATGTTAAGTTTGTCACCTTATCAAATGTATTACATTTATTACATTAAATATGTACCTATTTTCAAAAAAAGTTAATAAATTGATCATAAATAATATCATTTCGATGTGATTATCATTAATTTTATTTGTAGCTTCAACGTTATTCTCACGTAAGAAACTGTATTACATACTCTCACGTAAATATACATCATGGTCATGTTCATTTTACGTTTTTCCTATAGGTACATACATTTCATGTCAATTATACATGAGTATCCCTTCAATAATACATAATGGTCATGTCAACTTTACGTTTTTCCTGTACGCTTTTACGATTCATGTCAATTGTACATGAGAATTCTGTCATTAATACATGATGGTCATGTTCATTTTACGTTTCATGTCAATTGTACATGAAAATGCCTTCAATAATACATGATGGTCATTTCAACTACACGTTTTTCCTGTACGTTTTTACGTTTCATGTCAATTATACATGATGATGCCTTCAATAATACATGATGGTCATGTTTATTTGACGTTTTTCCTGTACGTCTTTACGTTTTTTTTGTGCATATCCTATCACGTAGAAATGATATTTTCGAAATTGTAAAATTGATCTTTTTTCTCTTCAGTTGCATTTGGTAAACAAAAAATGTTAATTTTACGACGGTTTTTGATATTTTTTTTCTTTCGGTGTACCGGCACTTACTGGGGCTTTAGCATCAGCCGTTGATGGCTTCACTGTGTTTGTACCGGTACTTACTTTGGGGATTATCCAGAGCTAATCGACCCGTAGTTGCCATCGCTGTCGATCTCTCGGCTGATAAAGAAGCACTTTATTATACTAAAATTGTATGGCCTATAAATCTGCATACTCAAATTATAAAAAAAGTCGTTTCAAAAATTTCTATATATAAAAAATGGGCGTGGTTATTGACCGATTTCGCCCATTTTCGGCTTAGGTATATATATATGGCGATGCTCAGCGCGCTGACTTCTCGGCTGCTCCGGGGGAGCCGGAAGACGAAATACCGGAAGAGGAAGCGGGGATTCCGATCCGGAAAGCATGTTATACGCCACGTCCCTTGGCGATAGTGCTGTGATCAACTCGGAGATGGAGGACAGCCTACAGGACGAGGTAGTCCTCGACGTCACGGTGGTAGCAGCCAACGCTGAGCGATTAACATCTAACGCTACAGACAGCAGGACTCCCGCAACTCCATATCGGGCAGTTAATCGGAACAACTCGTCGTTGATAGGCAACCTCCGGGATGGGGCAAACCTCGACGATATGGGGACGACAGGGAAGTCTGTGCGCTCTCATGTTGGTGGTGCTTCAGATTAATCTGCACAAATCTAAAGTGGCCTCGGCTGCTTTAAGTAGTCGTCTTTCTAAAGGCGACGTGGATGTGGTCCTCATCCAAGAACCCTGGGTCAATAGCTCGAGAATCTGCGGATTGGGGTGAAGGGCTTCATGCTCATTCGAGCCAGCGAGCAGAGCAAATTCAGAACGTGTATTTTTGTCAAGTCTGAGTTGAACTCCTTTCTCCTATCTAACTACACCAATGGTGATATTACCGCTATCAGTCTAACGGTTGGCAGCACCCGCCTGACCGTGGCGTCGGTCTATATGCCCTACGACGCCGAAGAACCTCCACCACAGGTGAAAGACCTGGTGTCAAATTTCTGCACGGGTAATTTTATTATTGGAGCGAACGCTAATGCTCACCATGTTCAATGGGGGAGCTCCGATATCAATGCCAGGGGCGAATCTCTGTTTTATTACCTATTAACAACCAACCTGGTAATTTGCAACGTGGGTAATGAGCCTACTTTTATCACTAAGACCCGCAGGGAGGTCATAGACCTCACTATCTGTAGTGAAGGCCCTTATGAGTGGGTCAGAAAATGGCGGGTTCTTGAAGAACATTCATTCTCCGACCACCGTTACCTAGAAATGGTTTTAGACTTTATTGTAGAACATGGGTCGGCAGATTTGTAAATGCAGGTGTATAAGTGAGAACGCTTATACACGCGCTGTGACGCTTATACACGCGCTGTGATCGTCCGAACTATATTTTTAACATTCGCTGACCAAACAAGCGACACCCCCACGCGATGTGGTTTCGCCCCTTGCCCAACGACGACTAAATCATTTGGTAAACAAAGAGCACAACGTGTCTGTGTGATGAATCCAACTTGTTTGACTGATCTTAAGATCTATGGGGCGCCGATGCTTGTTGTAGAACAACCAATTATGAAGCGCAATCCACGTAACACTAATTTGCAGTTACACAATGAAATATTAGACCGAGACCTACCAGTACTGTCCTCACAAGCCCCCTCATCAGTAGAGTAGCTGGAGGATCTTGTTATTACATTTACATCGGCGCTCTCTGTGATACCACAACGTACCTCCCCTTATAGGTATGAAGTGTTTTTGAAAAACATTTAAAAACAAAATTGTATTTTTTTTCTGGCAACCCTAGATGTCGCCCAATTGCATTTTTCTTGATATCTTCGGCATTTTTTTGTCGGATTTTAAAGTGTGGCACCACAACGAAACGTATGAGCTCAATGAACTTCCTTGAGAAAAAACCTCCTCTTTGAGACGAAAAAATTGATGTGTCAAACTTTAAAATCCGACAACAAATGCCAAAGATTTGAAGAAAACCGTAATTGGGCGACATCTAGGGTTGCCACAAAAAAAATTTTTTTTAAATGTTTTTCAAAAATACTTCGTATGAGGGGACTTTTATCTATTTAAAAAACAAAGTCATGTACTAGTCAAGAAAATGTGCCACCGTAAAGTCCTTGTCGAATCCTTCGGGTCCACCAAAAAATGTCGACATTACCTTTGGTGACAAGACAATAAATGACCCCAGGAAATGTGCACAGGCTTTTTGTCGACAATATGTCCCACACCCTGCGCAAGACAGGGCTAGACGTGGAATCTTCAGGCGTGCGCATAAACACAAAAACTATGCCCCCGTTCCCATCACCGCTACAGAGGTTCAAGAGGCCATCCGGAAGGCCAAAAACTCCAAAGCCATCGGCCCTGATGGCATAGCCATGGTGCATCTAAAACACATCGGCCTAGCGGGAGTCAAATATTTAACGGCCGTCTTCAATTTGTCTCTGATCACAGCTGTCATACCCGACAAATGGAAGCAGGCAACTGTGATCCCACTACTAAAGCCTGGCAAGCCAGCTAACGTTGGGGAGTCATATCGCCCGATATCACTCCTCTCGCCAGTAGTAAAGACACTTGAGGCGGTCCTACTCCCGCTCTACACATCACACTTGATGTTAGCCGAGCACCAACATGGCTTCAGGAAAGGTAGGAGCACAACATCTGCTCTAAATGTCATAAACACTCAGATAATTGACGGTCTTAATCAAAATAGGCCTAATGACAGGACGGTTCTAGTTGCACTTGATTTGAGTCAAGCTTTTGACACAGTAAATCATGGGCAACTTGTAGCTGATTTGGAAGACTCGTCACTCCCCCCCTGTCTAAAGCGTTGGACCCCAATTATCTCAGTGGTCGTCGGTCGTCTGTTGTATTTAGAAACAAAAAATCTAAAGCCAGGAAGATAAAACAAGGGGTACCACAGGGTGGTGTCCTCTCCCCGTTATTGTTTAACTTCTATATTTCGAAGCTTCCTCCTCCACCAGAAGAAGTTACGATTGTTTCTTACGCAGACGATTGCACGATATTGGCAACTGGTACTTCCGTTGATGAGCTGTGCTCCAAAATAAATGGTTATCTCCCCTCTCTAGTCGAGTTCTTCACTGCCCGAACCTTGACATTGTCGCCAACAAAGTCTTCGGCGACCTTATTCACGACGTGGACGGCGCAGGTTGGCATGGAATTAGAAATCTATGTAGGTGATCATAAAATACCTACTGTCGCTCACCCAAAAATTTTAGGAGTGACTTTTGACACCATGCACACTTTCGCTGCTCATTCAGCTGCAATTGTCTCAAAATTACAGAGCCGCAACAAAATCCTCAAGTCACTAGCCGGCAGTACTTGGGGTAAAGACAAAGAAACGTTGTTGGTAACGTACAAGGCAATTGGTCGGCCGATCCTGAACTATGCGTCGCCGATATGGTCGCCGGGGCTTGCAGACGTTCACTGGAATCAGCTTCAGGCCTGTCAAAACACCGCGCTCATAACCGCTACGGGGTGCGTCCTTATGTCACCTATATCTCATATACATAATGAGGTGGAAATGCTTCCAGTTAGGGAGCATAATGAAATGCTAAACAAGCAGTACCTACTGAACTGCTGTAAACCACAGCATCCCGGTAGACAACTGCTTGAACTCATTCCGCCTCCTAGGACCATAAGGTCGCATCTACGTAAACATTTTGATGAGATCCGTCACTATATAACAACGCCGTTTGATCTACAGGTGCACAAACAGGCTTTGGGGCATATCCATACAACGTCTGTTGGCCATTACTCTGCGCTCTGTCCGCTAAACAATGTCTTACATGCCGCAACACCTGGCATTTCTGAAGAGGAGCGTCATCTTCCTCGAGAGACAAGGGTCACTCTGGCTCAATTACGCTCTGGATATTGTAGTAGGTTAAACTCCTACATATCTAGACTGAACCCTGATGTGCCGAATGTATGTCCGGCATGCGGCTCGTCCCCCCACAATACCAATCACTTATTTTCTTGCTCATTTGAGCCCACTCTTCTAACACCCATCTCTCTTTGGTCCAATCCTATTGAAACTGCTAGTTTCCTTGGACTCCCGTTAGAAGATATTGATGACAATTAGGTTAAGGAAAAATACGCGTTGGGCAGGACTACACATCGTTACAACAACAACAAAATGTGCCTGATATGTGTTCATACATGAATCGTTCCTTTATGTAATGTTTATAGTTTTTATATGCAAATGTACAAAACTTAAATAAATAAAATTTGAATGAATTTCTTAAAAAAATGCTGACTTGTTTACCTTTTTTTTTAGTTTCAGCCTTTTCTAACTTTTTTTTCGCCAATCTAGCTTCGTTTTTCTTCACGACCTGGCAACACTGGTGCACAGTTGACATTCCATTGTGTTGACTTTAGATTGCAGATTGATATGCAAAACGACTAAACTTAATATGAGCCAACAAATAGGATACATATTTGCAAATAAAGCATTATGGATTTTTTTTGTTATAATGCATTATTAGTGAAACCTGAACGATGGTGAAAATTTCAAAACCCCAGCTCAACGGGAATTTAATTCAAAATCCAAAGCAAAATCTCTGGAAATGAAATTTTTCAAATATCTCTACCCATGTGCCACGTATCGGCATTATTTTTTTGTTATAGTGTGTTGGGGTAGAAAACAAGGCGATGATGAAAATTTCAAGATCCTACCTCAACGATAAGTTAGTTGAAAAACGAATTAATCGACACCGAAAACAGACCTTCGCATATCTTAAATAGAGTGACTCACGCACTACTTAGCGATCCAATTTGTTTTGAACATTTGGAAATTGATTAAGTAATACACACGCTAAATATCAGCCAAATCGGTCCATAATTACCCCGATCTCAGCTCCACCTAGCGGAATTTTTTTAAAGGAAAATATTTCTTTCATGGTAGTATTACATGTTCCGAATTTCAGCCAAATCGGACCATAAATGCGATTTTTGAAAATATAGCGAACCACGCGCTACCTATCGGAATTTTTTTTTCATAATATTGCATTGGCATCGCGACCTGAACTGTGGTGAAAATTTCAAGACCCTAGCACAACAGGAAGTTGGTTCAAAATCGAATGCAAAAATATGGTAGTATTTGCCCCGCGAACACACTTTTTTCATCTTTTTTCGATGTTGTTCAATTTTGACGCTATCCCTATGTACTACGAGTATGTTATAGGAAGCCTATGCAAGCCTTGAATGGTATAAAACATCAAATTTAATTACGAGTTGAATGAATGTTTCTTTTATCAAAAATGTTGAAAATTGGTTAAGTTATTAAGATTTTCATGAAAATGAAATTAAAAAAAATGTATAAGTATTTTTGCCATATGTACAACTCAGAAATGTTAACTTGGGTTTTTTATATCTTCCACGAACATGAAATAGTATTATATCCTATCCGATGTTTGTGAGTATGAGAAGAAGGAGAGATGGACCCACCTATAAGTGTACCGAAAGTCCGTCTTTCAATCAGTCTTAGAGATATCCGGCTGAAATTTGGCATGCGCCTGCCATTTTATAATATATTAATCAATTGTCGGAACCAACCAGATGATAGCAATATAACATACAATCGTCTGTTCCGATAAACGGGGTTCGGACTATAACTGATGTAATTAAATAGCTAGGACCATAAAATTTTTCAGCTTTTGCCGTCATCGTATAACTAATGTCGACAGTGAAAATCAGAAAGATCGGGAAAATATAAGATATAGACCCTAATAAGCTGTTCCTTAAGAAAGAGATTTTTCGTCAAATACAAAAATGGTGTTTTCTCATTTTTTTAAAAACGATAACTTTGCGAAATCTCAAAACCTATAGCGAATTTTTGATATTTCTCTTCAGAATCGGAATCTGCACGTTTTTTACGTAATAAACGTGCACCAAGTTTACGGCTATCAATGTTTTTATATAATCTGCTGCACCCTGAATGCATATGGTTTTTAAAATTTTCAAATGCAACGTGCAAGTTCTAAAAGTTATCCAATTCGAGTGAAATTTTGCACAGCTTATTTTTAGAACGAAATCTATCATATTCCGCTCGGCGAACCCAATATTTGCAAAAAAAGTTGATATAACGAACAGCTTAGCTCCTACACAATCGATTGTTCCGATAATCGGAGTTTGGGCTATAACTCCTCCCATTAAATAGCTAGGAACGTTAAATTTTTCATTCTTTGTACACATTACATACTTAACGAGGAAAGTGTAAATCAGTTAACAAAATTTTAATTTTAGAATTTTAAACCCCTCCGATCAATTCTCTTAGTACGCCGCTGCTTTTCTTGTTCACTAGTAGTCTATGAAACGACCTATGTGTAAAGATGGACACTGCTGGAAGGTCAAATAATCGTTTACCTCCAGGGAGAACGTTAAACTTTCAATCGATGAACTGTAACTACAGAAAAATCGTATAGCTCATTGTTAAATTCCATTCGATAAGCCGTTAGCATTACGGGAAATACCATATCGCACACTAAATCAAAAAGAGACACAACTCAAAATCGAAGCAATTTTCAGTTAAACGCTTCTGGATCGCACAAAAGTAATTTAATTTTTAAAAACCTGGCATCACTGTGTTCTTTAAAGAGTAAAAATAATAGTCAAAAAGAAAAAAATTGTATGTACTGGCTGTATTTATTTCTATTAGGCGATTTATGCCAAGAAAGGGACCTAAAAATATTTTGAGTTGTGACAGTTTTTGATTTAGGGTGCGATATGTTCTTGGGACTCTCTCTATCTCTCATCTTCTTTCGACACGGTTCAGGACAGGTATGATGAGTGTCCTATAGATAGAAGTTAATTAATTGATCTAGTGTGCGAAATCAGAACAAATTGATTTACAATTTTGGGACGAAGCACATGAATAGCCAAAGTCAAGGCGGACGAGTGTCTCATCTTCATTAGCATAGTGTATCAGTACAAGTGTAAACTCTTCTTTTGACAGCACAAATCGCCGTCAAAAAATTGTTGTTGGCTTAAGCTACGTTTACACTGCACCAAATGCGTCAATTTTGGCCAAGTTTTTCCGAGACCGTTCATCCGCAGATTGAATTTGATCACCAAATAAGGTCAAATTAAATTAAATTCATCAAATTTGGCAAACAAATTCATTCTGCGGACAAACATTCTCGAAATAACTTCGCCAAATGCGACGCATTCGGTGCAGTGTAAATGTATCATTACAAATCGCTGTCAAAAATTGGCAAATTCTAACGGGAAAATCTGGGTTGCTATTGTTGTTTTCGTTGCACTCGGCAAAACAGGGTTTTGTGCAGGACCGAATATCAATGAAACAGGGTTCTTGTTTGCACAAAAGTGTTGCTGTGTTGCACAACTTTTTCACTCCAGTTTGTAGGGCAACTTTTAAGCGAATCTTTCAGTTTATACTTTTATTATACTTTGGCTGTGCGCCAAACGGTTTAAGAAAGCAAATTTTGACAGAGCGATGTTAAATTCTGACAGTTATCGTGGTGAATATGAACGTCAGAATTTGCCCTAGCCCTGGGGGCTAGGTCAAATTTTGACAATCAATAATGTGAGCACAGGGATGCATGTGCTGTTGACATTCATATTATTTCACATAAATTTATGTTCATATGCGTTATGTAACACTAAAATATAATATAATGCGAATAATACGCAATATAAATGCATGAAAACCACGTAAAATGAGAATTGATTCACAAAGCATCTGCTTTTGCACGTGCTTTTTCCATACGTCAAAATTACTACTGTCATAATTTAACGTTTCGTTTGGCACAGCAAAATGGCAAATATTCGTTCACCATAGAAATTTGTTCACCTCATTTTACTCTGACGAAAAATGTTTTCAATTAGCACACAGCCTTTATATCAAAGAAAAGGTATTAGTTTCCTTTAGGGGACAACTCCTAATAAATTAGCTAAAAATATGGGAGATACCTCAAAAGACGCGTTTTGGCCTCAGGATCACGAATCCGGAAGCGATTTTTTTAATATTTTGCTTCTCTGCAGAGATATTTGCAATCAAAGTTTCAAGTTTTCATGTGGTTGTTGTAATATTATTAGACTGTCCCTAAAAACGTGCAAAAAATGTCGCGCCGTGGCGGTAGCCACGGTTATGTCACACTTCCGGACTTGGGATGGCGTAGCCCAGGGTTATTTTTTATAAGCACGGCCGAAGGCCGCCAACTCAAAAAGGTGTTTCGCACATAAATACCATGGATTCTGCCCCAATTTTGGTATCGGACCCGGGTCATTTTTCGGTTTTTTGACCATAACTTTTCACTAAAACAAAAAAATAAAAAAGCGATCCGGAAGCGCTCGTGATCCTGAGGCCAAAACGCGTCTTTTGAGGTATCTCCCATATTTTTAGCTAATTTATTAGGAGTTGTCCCCTAAAGGAAACTAATACCAAAGAAAAAAAACATAAAATAAAAAAACTTAAAACTAGTAAATTTTATTTATTTTACAGAAAAAATTTGAGGTAAGTATCTTCCAAATGAGAAATTAGACAGAAAATGAAAACAAACGTTTCTTTCACTACCGCGTTAGCACTAACCAAGGCGAATTCATTACAGGTGGCATCCTCCCACCATATGGTTTCTTCTTCTTCCTTGAAAATCCAATCGTAGCTGTCAAATTTCTTATGTTGTTGCTTTGTCTGACATTTTTAGCCACAAGGAGTGTGTGCGTGCGTGTAGATCTGAATTCGCTCGAACACACCTGTATAAATTCGCCTTGGCACTAACCAACACTTTTTATGATAGATAACAAACGCTTTCTGTACATTAAACTGGCGGCTAGAGTTAATGGGAGATGCCAACAGTTACGGAAATTGTGAAAGTCACACTGGAAAAATCTGGTTACCTTCTTGTATTTGGAAACATGTATGTACCAAGGCGAATTCATACAGGTGGTTTCGGGAACATATATGTATTGAACTTTTTTTATTTTCAGTCGAAAGGGTAATGTCAAACTCAGCCAAATTCCAAGGCGAATTCGAATTTGTTTACATTTGTATTCGCATTCTGATTGACGTGTTTTTCGTAAAAATATTGAGTTTATTTAAAATTAAATAAGTTTTGGTGAAGTTTTCAGAATGGTTAAATGTGCGATTTGTTTAAAACAATTTGTGCGGGGAATTGGGACATTTTACAAGGTGCCTCTTGATGAGAAGAGACGTCTGTTGTGGCAAAATAACTGCGGGGTGCTTTTGAGATCAAAAGATCATATTTGCGCAGACCATTTTTTGCGCGAAGATATAATTTGTAGTGGAAAACAGCCGAGATTGTTGCCAAAAGCAGTTCCCCATCCGTTGATGAGAGTTGCTCCATTTAATTGCGCACCGCCTATACAACCAGCACTAAGTTCAGAATGGTGCTATAATCAGTAAGTAGTGTTATTATATTTATATATTTATTATTATTATTGGGTCTTTATATATGGAGACCTGATGTATCTAGGCCTGCTCAGGATTCGCCAGATTTATGCGTAACAGAGATGGCTCCGATGGTCGTAGATAGCTACAACATCAGCACCAACAACAACATAGACAGTTTATTGATTGTGGAAAATGTAGATTCCCAAACACAAACTTCTGGTGTGCTTCTTGAAGATTCTGCCACCCAAACAAGGTAAGTGATTGTAAAACGAAACTGTGCGATGAATTTTAATATTTTGTTATACCTATTTTGAAACTTCCTTGCAGTTGTTTAGTTTTCGAGGCTCTTATAAGTCCCGAAATATTAAATTTAAGGTCAGAAGTGAAAAGGCTAAAGGCGGAAAATAAGGATTTGAGTCGTAAGCTCAATGAATCAAATGTAGTGCTTGGCAATTTCCGTTATATATTCACGGAAGGTCAAATGCGAAAGATGGTTGCGCCAGGTATGATTATTTGTTCTTATTATTTAAGTATGTGACTGAATCTCTTCACATTTACTTAGATAAAAATATACATTGGAGTTGGCAAGACATTTCGAGTGCGGTTTGTCTGCACGCGGCAGGGCCGAGAGCTTACCACCATCTATATGACAACGGCTTCCCACTTCCTAGCGTGTCAACCTTACAGCGCTGGTATCGCAAAACGGACATAAGTGAAGGTCTCTTGGCTGCATCATTTCAAGCGTTGAGTAACATGTCTGAACTTAGTGATGATGACAAAATATGTGTTTTCTCTTTCGACGAAATGAAAGTCGCCGAAGCGTTTGAATTTGATGAGCCTGGAGAGCAAGCACGAAAGCCAGTAAAAATTGTGCAAGTGGCGATGGTCCGCGGATTGCTAAAGTCGTGGAAGCAGCCCATTTTTTATGCCTTCGACACTCCTATGACCAAAGACATTCTGTGCTCCATTATTATAGCTTTGAAAGATATAAACTTTGAAGTGGTAGCTATTGTGAGCGATAATGGGCAATCAAATCGCACATTATGGTGGAAGTCGCTCAAAACAACCATAGGTAAAATTAGCATTTTAATTTATTTTACTATGTATATTAAGTCCTTTTCATGTTTTCGGGAATCTTCCAGATAATCTAGAAACTTGTCACTTATTGTTTTCAGATGATCCATGGTTTCCACACCCGTCGGACCCTTCGTTGAAAGTCTATGTATTCTCAGATCCACCGCATCTGTTGAAATTGGTGCGAAACCATTACATAGATGACGAATTCATCTGGAACAACCAGCGGCTGGGTACCAGGACAATTTGCGATTTGCTAAACCACACTTCTAGCTCGGACGTGTCGATAGCTTATAAGATATCGCACGACCATCTAGGAGTGAAAGGAGCAGGTAATTAAAGCTCTGTACGGAGAGTTCTTACGGCAGCTGACCGCTTTACTGCTGTAAAACTACATTTACAGTCTTAGGGCCGCTTTCACCATCTGCGGTAAACGTTTACCGACAGTTTAAATGACAGATGTCGTTCGATTATCTGTCAAAAAAGTTTTGGTTAGCGTGTCGGTAAGCGTTTACCACAAATGGTGAAAACGGCCCTTAAAGTTGCAGCTTTACTCGGATAACAATTGGAAAATTATGACAGAAGCTACAACTAACTACTTTGTATACTAAAATTAACCTTGATTACAATACTACGTATATACAATTTCAGCACGTCAAAAAGTTAAAACAGCAGCGCAATTGTTTTCCAACTCGGTTGCGAGTGCAATTCGTCGGTGCCATGCGCTAGGGTATCCGATGTATAATGCGTTGCAGACTGCTGACTTTATTCAGCTCGTAAATGACTGGTTCGACGTTTTGAACTCGAGCATGGGAACCTTTGCGTATCCGGGAAAGGTATCTGTAGTGACTGAAATTAAAAAAAATTTTCTTATTGCTTTTAAATTTAAGGAACCCTTCGGTAGAGATCTTTCCAACCAAATGGATATTCTAAACCGCATGAACGAATTCATGTCGGTGCCCATTATCCCAGGAAAGAACTGCATTCAGATATTTCAGAAGGGAATCCTAATGACCAATAGGGCGTTGGTTGGTTTGTTTAATTATTTAAAAGAAAAATCAAAAGTGGAATATCTGCTCACATCCCGGCTAAACCAAGACGTTCTTGAACATTTTTTTGGTGCGATTCGGAGTAAAGGTGGTTTGAACGATCACCCGACACCAAAGGAATTTCAATATAGGCTGCGAAAGTATATTTTGGGTAAAATATATACTATATTACGCCGATAGGATATGTATGTATATCTGCCTTGGTATGTACGATGTTTTTTGATAGGTTTACTATCAAATACATATCTTAACAGTTTGACTTAAATGAATGCAACGAGGCTATAACTATATAACAGTACACCTGCACAAAGAACGCTTCAAACCCCAAAATTTGGTATTTGTTTCCTTTAGGGGTCAACTGCTAATAAATTAGCTAGAATTATGGGAGATAGCTCAAAAGACGGGGTTTTGTCCTGAGGATCACGAATCCGGAAGCGCTTTTTTAATTTTTTGTGTCTGTGGAAAGTTATGGTCAAAAACCCGAAATTGACCCGGGTCCGATACCAAAATTGGGGCGGAATCTCTTCAGAGAAGCAAAATATCAAAAAAGCACTTCCGGATTCGTGATCCTGAGGCCAAACCCCGTCTTTTGAGCTATCTCCCATAATTCTAGCTAATTTATTAGGAGTTGACCCCTAAAGGAAACAAATACCAAATTTTGGGGTTTGAAGCTAATTATCAGCAGTTGTTTGTTATTTGTTTAATAGAAAATAGTGAGCAGACTCGAAAGAGTTATTCTAACTAATAATTTTATATAATTCGCTGTTATTTATGTTAAAAAATCAAATTTCTAAGTTTTAGCGAACTACTTTTTTATGCAACCTACTACTAATTTTTTATACCAAATCGAATGCAACTCGGCGCAAAATGATGCTCTTTTTCCAAAAAAAAAACAACTCTGATGAACAGGTGTTAAACTCATTTTGGAATTTTGACGTCTATGCAGAAGAGCTTACACTTGTATTGGTACACTATCAAAGAGAATATATCAATATTGACTACTACTAATTTTTTATACCAAATCGAATGCAACTCGGCGCAAAATGATGCTCTTTTTCCAAAAAAAAAA
Organism: Campiglossa producta; assembly: GCA_964058755.1. Lineage (NCBI taxonomy): Eukaryota > Metazoa > Arthropoda > Insecta > Diptera > Tephritidae > Campiglossa > Campiglossa producta. Next base: position 54,492,531 of record CAXKVI010000003.1, read on the forward strand.
CAACTCTGATGAACAGGTGTTAAACTCATTTTGGAATTTTGACGTCTATGCAGAAGAGTTTACACTTGTATTGGTACACTATGACATAGTGTAAAAGAAAATAGACGAGAACTGAAATAACACAAGAGTCGAAGCCAAAATTTACCAGCTGTCGAATTTTTAAAACTGAGGAAAACAAAATTACCGAAACCCTGAAAGAAAACGGCATCCATCTTTTTCCTTGTATTTATAACGAGTGACGGCTCTTGTTGATATATTCTCTTTGTCATTAGTATGTAGCAGATCATGTATAACCATAAACATGCAGGTGTACATCAGAGTTACACAGAGACAATTTGGAGACAAAGGAGCTTTGTATTAAACTTTTTTCAAATTGTTGACTCTAAGATATGCACATTAGGTTGAGCCGCATTTTTCTGAAATCAAAAATTATTTAGAAAAAGAATTTTTCTAAACGGGGCCGTCCCTTGGCAGTAGTTTGGCAAACTCTCCGGGTGTATTTCTGCCATGAGAAGCTTCTCAGCAAAAACTCATTTGCTTTGCAACCCAGTGGGAAAGTAGGTAATGCATTACCTTTTTCCATGCATGAAAAGATGTATGAATTTTGTTATAAGAAAAGATCACACCAAAAGCAAGGAAGGGAGTAATGTGTCGCTCAATTTTTGATTTGTAGTTTTAAAAAAAATTGTTTTTCGTGCATGAAAAGATGTACGAATTTTGTTATAAGAAAAGATCACACCAAAAGCAAGGAAGGCAGTAATGTGTCGCTCAATCTTTGATTTGTAGTTAAAAAAAAATGTTTTTCATACATGAAAAGATGTACGAATTTTGATGTTAGAAAAGATCGTACCAAAAGCAAGGAAGGGAGTAATGTGTCGCTCTATTTTTATTTGTAGTTTGAAAACTTCAAAAAAAAAAAATACACACCTTTCAAACATAAAAAAATACAATTTAAATTCATTTTGAAACTGCTGCTCGTTACGCACATCTTCATCGCTTTTTCTGCTGCTGTGAGGCTTTTCAGAAGTCGAGAGTCGCCTGGACTGTTTGCTCGTGATGCCGGTGCCTTTTTGGTTTGTTTTTATTATATTTTTTTTGGGTGCACTCATCTTGGTCGTAGCCCATGACGAGCTCGTCATTCAAACATTTAAAATAGGACCTTAACTCTTCCCCCGCTGTAGAGCCTCACTGTGTCCTGTGTCTTAATGCCCTTGTTACTCCACAAGGAAATTTATAAAATGTTATGCAAAATTTAATATGTCCCTTGTAAAGCTTCTTTTCATTCAAGAAAGGCAATGCAAGATATAATGTATCCCTTGTAGTGCATATTTTCATTCTTGAAAGGTAATGCATCTTTCCATTTATAAAAAGTAATATAAAAAGTAATGTAAACATGTCGCTTCAGTTTGTTGGCGAGCGACACATTACTTTTCCTATGACATCGCTGTAGAAAAATTCATGCATGTTTTCATGTATAGGCTATAGGAGCTATAGATTACTTTATGCATTGCTGTACATTACCTTTTCCCACTGGGAAGTGCCGTTCGGAGTCGGCAAAAAACTAAACTTACCACATTATCATAAATCGAAACCGCGGTAGCAGAAAATATTTTCATTTTTATTAAAATGTTTTTATTAGGTCGCTTTCGTCGTTCTTGTGCCCGGATTTTTGCATTCGATTTTGAACCATCTTCCTGTTGCGCTAGGGTCTTGAAATTTTCACCACAGTTCAGGTCGCGGTGACAATGCAATATTATGAAAAAAAAAAAAAAATTCCGATAGGTGGCGCGTGGGTCGCTATATTTTCAAAAATCGCATTTATGATCCGATTTGGCTGAAATTCGGAACATGTATTACTACTATGAAAATAAATATTTTCCTTAAAAAAAATTCCGCTAGCTGGAGCTGAGATCGGGGTAATAAAAACTGAAAGTCCTAATTATGGACCGATTTAGCTAATATTTAGCGTGTGTATTACTTAATCAATTTCCAAATGTTCAAAAAAAAAATTGGACCCGCTAGGTGGCGCGTGAGTCGCTCTATTTAAGAAATGCGAAGGTCTGTTTTCAGTGTCGATTAATTCGTTTTTCAACGAACTTCCCGTTGAGGTAGAATCTTGAAATTTTCATCATCGTTTAGTTTTCTGCCCCCATGCAATATAACAAAAAAATAATTCCGATAGGTGGCGCACGGGTATATTTGAAAAGTTTCATTTCCAGAGATTTTGCTTTGGATTTTGTACTAACTTCCGGTTGAGCTGGGGTTTTGAAATTTTCATTATCGTTTAGGTTTCGCTGACAATGCATTACGAAAAAAAACAATCCAAAATATTGCTTTAATTGCAAAAGTCCCATTTATCGGTCTATCTTCCTTACTGCTATCTGAATATTTCGTACACATGCTATAATGCGCATGCTATAATGCGTTTTCAGCGCCATCTGCATATAAATAGCATCGAAATTTCAATTATTTGGATTTCACTTACATACATTTAGGCGCAGTCATGATGTATTTTATATTGCTTAAAAATGAGTAATTTTATTCATGTAAACATAGAAACACCGCGTAAAGCGTGTAAACGTAGAAAATTACCGAATGCGTAAATGAACTGTCAAAATTTTTATGGAACGAAGTTTACACAAATTCAGTAAAGTTCCGCGAGGAGTTTAGTGTGTAAGCACCAGACGAACTTGCGAGGCAGGGCACGACCAAGCAGGTTCTTCGCGATAAAGAGCGCTTAGGTGTGCCGTTTGCCACATGCAAGCTTATGCTGAAGGAGTACACACTCCGCCAAGCCAACGAAAGATGGCTGCAATCTCCAGGATGCCGGATATCCAAAGAAACCTGGCCGAAATGGGATCATAAAAGATCAAGACAAATTTATGCCCTAAGGAGAAGAGAAATCTCCATATTAATAGGGGTATTAACTGGGCACTGCCTCATTGGTAGGCACGCAGAAATACTTGGTGTGCCCTACCGACGATGCTGTAGGAGTTATAAGGATGATGAGGAGGAGGAAACGGTGGAGCACTTCATCTGCAACTGCCCGGCTTTAAGTGGCGCGAGAATGCGCTTTTTGGGAGTTCCCTTCCTGGTCAGTCTACGCCAGGTCACGGAGCTGGACATAAAGGACCTGATGGCCTTCATCAAGTCATCTAAATGGTTCGAGGAGGAGTAACGGTGTCGGTATAGGAAAGTCAGTCCCGGGATTCTGCTATGTGGAGAATTCCGTTAATACCGGGATTTTCCATATGGCAGGGTCCCGGAACTGACTTTCCTAGCGTTGGTGGTATCACAACGGGCCTTTTAATACTGGCCTAGGTGTGCCTCTGCGGCAGCCACTTGAACCTAACCTAAACACCTCGAAAATTTACTTAATTCGATGACGCTGTTCGACATGCAGTTTTTCAAAGCAGTCAATGCACACTAGACAAAAATAGAAGAATATGCTAAAAAATGGGTCAAAAATTAAATTAATGGGAATTTCAAAATAAAAAGTATTCATATAAATGTATCTATAGCGTTCATCTAACTGAGCTGTTAAATGTATACATTTACGCTTTCGTTAATATCCAAGACTCACAACTAAAAAGTATAAAATAAACAAGTAAGGAAGTCTAAGTTCGGGTGAAACCGAACATTACATACCCAGCTGTGCACATAAAGTGGGCGTGATCGTTCACCGATTTTTCTTATTTTCTGTGGTAGTACTCTACATAAACATAACATGCCTGGTACCTAGTTTCGTAAATCTATCTCACACCGTTCTGAAGTTGTTAGCAGTCGAATTTAAAAATTACTTGACTCATAAGTGGGCGGTGCCACGCCCACTTTCCAAAATTTTGAAAAAATTATGTAAAGAATATGAAAGTTGATGTATGTACCAAATTATATTATTATAGCGAAATCAGTTAATTAGATATGGACTTTTCAATATTTCCACCTCCTTTCAATATAACTTTTATGAAAAAGTAGGCGTGGTCGCGAAGCGATTTCGTTTATTTTCTATAGCTGAATTTACCACAACAATAGTATGTCCTCTACCAAATTTCGTTATACTAGCATAAACTGTTCTGAAGTTATTAAGAGTCAAAATTTTAAAATTTCTTCAAATATACGTGGGCGGTACCACGCCCCCTTTTCAAAATTTTTTATAAAATCGGCCTTAGAACATCTAAATCAATACATATTGCAAATTTTATCATTGTAGCTGCTTCTAATATTGAATTAACCCATTTTATACGTTTTTCGAAATTTTCGATATCGAAAAAGGGGCGTGGTTATGGTCCGATTTTACCCATTTTCAATAGCAATCTATTCTGAACCCAAATAAGTACGCATGCCAAATTTGGTGAAGATATCTCATTATTTGCTCAAGTTATCGTGTTAACGGACAGACGGACGGACGGACGGACGGACGGACGGACGGACGGACGGACGGACGGACAGACGGACGGACATGGCTCAATCAAATTTTTTTTCGATCCTGATCATATTGATATATGGAAGTCTATATCTATCTCGATTCCTTTATACCTGTACAACCAACCGTTATCCTAACAAAGTTATAATACCCTGTGTACAAGTACAGCTGGGTATAAAAATAGAATAAAAAAATATTTTTAATTTAAAATGTTTTTAAAATGATCTAAAAACTGGAAAATAACTTCCCCTCTGTCTACATAGATTCTTCACCACGTAAAGCTTATCCGGAACATTTGTGAGTGGGAATTCCTATAGGTATTAAATAGTACTTGGAGTTTGAAATGTATAAAAACATTGGCGCACGCTAGAGGAGGTTCGCATTAATTTCTAATAATCTTATTACCGATATGAGCTTTCCTAAAAAAAAACATCTTTTCACGATATAGCAAGCGCCAAATGTTTTTATACATTTAAAAATTCAAACAAGGCAAGGGCTTGCTGGCAACAGCTGCTTTTTAGCGAATGATGGGAGAGAGAGCGACGACGGAAGGGGAATGGTACCGAGTTGCCTGTGCTCGGTCAACACGCTTTGTGTTGCCATTCTTCGCAACTTCGTTATATTAGCTGCAATTTTAAATTGCGTAGTTTCTCTTTTTTTTTTTCAAATTCGGTCTAAATTCTTAATAAGCAGCAGAATACAGCTACTTAGCACAATAATTTCGAAAAATTTGTGATAAAAATACAGTTTCTCATAAAAAAAAACTGCAACTCCTTGCCTGTGTATGAAGAGCATCAGCAACACTTGAGCAACACCAAAAGAGAATTGCTGATAAAAGCAACAAAAGTTGCCTCTGTATGAATGCAGACTTTCCTAATGCACTCACACTTTTGTAGATATTAGGATATATGTTCATATGTATGAACATTTTCTATTAATTGCAAATTCAAGCTGGAATTATTGGTGATGTTTGTCGTAACGCTGTAGTCGTATCCCTAACGCAACCCTATGCGATTATCGATTATTGGTGCGGTAACCGTAAACAGCTGATTGACTGCAAAAACTCAGCTATGAACACAATCTTAATTAATATTTTCTTAAAAAATGTAAAATGATAACTCACCAAATAGCAAAAACCAATAAATTCGAAAAATTAATGCAAAACAAATAAATTAAATGAACAAAAAAGGTAATCAGCTGTTTACGTTACCGCGGAAAACCAAAAACCAATTGGTTGGCTACGATCCGGTTACGACCTTAGCGTTACGATATGGCACCAATAATCGATTGCGTTAAATCCCATAAGGTTGGTCGAATCAGCTGATTGGATACGACTACAGCGTTACGACAAACATCACCAATAATTCCAGCTTGAAGAGCCAAGTGCCCAACGTCTGTTGTGCCAGTCAGAGTGAATTGTAATGCATTTTGCGTGATCCAAATTTGATGGATTGATGCCACTTTACCTTTGTCTACACTTTAATGGTTGAGGACTCTTCGTTTTTCTTGTTTTATTTGTCATCATTTTGTTGCACTTTACTTTTTGCAATCAAATGACGTTCCTAAGCTAAGCACAATAGCCCTGCAGCGAAAACCACTAGTTGAAAACTACTTTAAAACTAGTTGGTGCACCGGGCCCAACTAGTCAGTATTTTGTCTTTTTCCCATATAAAGAACTGGTATTTTTTACGTGTTGATGTCCTACGAAAAGGCAATTGTCAGATTTCGACCAGAACATACCAGTCATCTACTAGTCATGATATACTAAAATTATACTAGTTGTGAAATACCAGTCTCATACTAGTTCAACCTGGACTAGTATGACTTCCTTAAAATGAACTAGTCCCCATACTAGTCCAAAAAGGACTAGTATGAAATATACTAGTCCCATACTAGTCCAAAAAGCTTTGAAACTAGACTAGTATGATTTCAACCAGAATTTTCATGACTTACCCTTTATTTTATCATTTGCCTTTATTTTCATGTTTATTCTTAAGAAAGCCGCGACTACCCTGCAGCGAAAGCAACTAGTTTAAAACTTCTTTACAACTAGTTGGTGCACCGGGCCTAACTAGTCAGTGTTCTGTCTTTTTTCCATATTAGCAACTGGTATTTCTTACGTGTTCAGCCAGAAAAAGTTAGTTGTATAGTAGTATGAAATGGATATTTCCTGACTGGTATGAATTCAGCCAGAAAATTCAAGTTGTATACTAGTATTTATTTAATGTGTTTTTTGAGAAAAATTTACCCACGCGCTGCAGGAACCAGACAAGCCGACATATGTTTCGATGATACTGGAATTACATCTCTTCATGGACTTTTCTTCCCGGCATTGTGAGAGTCGATCTCACAACACTGTAGTGACTTGTATGCTAGAAGGTCTAACACCTTAGGCCACTACCCAGCTTGAAGGTAAACCCTTCTCAGTGTCCATTTATGCATATATTTATGAAATCGATATTTTCTGACTAGTATAAGTTCTGCCAGAAAATTATAGTTGTATACTAGTATGTTTCTGACTGGTTTGAGGTTTCGCTGCAGGGTATATGTATTTACCATATCACGAAAAAGCATCTGTGAATTATAAGAGAAAAAAGAAGCAAACGAGACGAATGAATTTTGTATTTTTTAACTGGTATGATTTCATCCAGAAAATTCTAGTTGTATACTAGTATGAAATGGATATTTCCTGACTAGTATGAATTCAGCCAGAAAATTCTAGTTGTATACTAGTATGAGATGGATATTTCCTGACTAGTATGAATTCAGCCAGAAAATTCTAGTCGAATACTAGAATGGAATGGATATTTCCTGACTAGTATGGGTTCAGCCAGAAAATTCTAGTTGTATACTAGTATGAAATGGATATTTCCTGACTAGTATGAATTCAGCCAGAAAATTCTAGTTGTATACTAGTATGAAATGGATATTTCCTGACTAGTATGAATTCAGCCAGAAAATTCTAGTTGTATACTAGTATGAAATGGATATTTCCTGACTAGTATGAGTTCTGCCAGGAAATTATAGTTGTATACTAGTATTTTTCTGAGTAGTTTGTGGTTTCGCTGCAGGGAGGTTTTTGATTGTCTAATTTGTATGCGGGCGGCCGCCGTGGTGTAGCGGTTAAGTGTTCGGCCTCCTACACCAAGTCGTGTCGGTTCGATGCCCGGCAAAAGTAACATCAAAAATTATTTAGAAAAAGAATTTTTCTAAACGGGGTCGCCCCTCGGCAGTAGTTTGGCAAAAAATTCATTTGCTTTGCAAGTGCCGTTCGGAGTCGGCAAAAAACTGTAGGTCCCGCCAACTTGTAGGAAAAACTCAAAAACAACACACCATAAGTTGGAAAGAGAACCTCGGCTAAAAATCTCGTTAGAGGTTATGATGAACTGTTGGTAATTTGTATGCAGAAGACTGGTAAAAAAGGTGAAGGTTAGGTTATGTTAACGTTATTGCCCCTCGCCAGAGTATAGAACACCTTTTTACTGACTGCTTTTTTCATAAAATCGGAAGCTCTGGTGGCTCTCTAGAGATAAATCACCACTAAAATCAGAAGAAGTCTATGGGTGGTATCATAAGCTCTGTTGAAATGAAAGTCCCCAATCAAACATTTTCGGTGTTTACCTGACAAATTTTCCGAAATTTCCACATCCTCGACATTTGATACATAATTACTATGTAGAACTTTCTGCTGATTCCAAATATGTGTTAACATGGAACACGTTAACATTTGCTGATCGCCACTTTGAGTGATCAGCAAAAGCACAACAATAAGAGCGGAAGTGCAGCTTGGGTTGCACAATGTTCCCACAGCAAAAGCCAGACGCACCGTCAGCAACAGGAAGCCACCGTCAACACGCGCAGCACAATTTGGCAATTCGAAGAATCAACGTCAACGATTGGCCGGTGCAATTAGGTTAGCTAGTAAGCACTTTTGATAAGCTAAGTTAGTTGTAAGCTTTTCATTTTTGTAAACTTTTAGTCTGGAAATAAAGATCAACCGAAACGGTCACCAGACCGCAAAAACGCTTTTTTTTAATTCACTCAATTAAAGTCGCGTTATTTGGCGCCCAACGTGGGGCTTCCTGTTGCTGACGGTGTGTCTGGCTTTTGCTGTGGGAACATTGTGCAACCCAAGCTGCACTTCCGCTCTTATTGTTGTGCTTTTGCTGATCACTCAAAGTGGCGATCAGCAAATGTTAACGTGTTCCATGTTAACATATGTAATCATTTGGCTTCGAGATATTTTGAAATTTTAGTGTTTGAGATAAGAGTCAATCCATATGAAAACGTCTAATATTAGCAAAAATCGTTGCTGACTAGTCTCGAATTTCGCTCAAACTTTGAAGGACACTTCTTAAGGGTTCTAAAGGAAAAAATTTACTCACATTTAATTTTTATAACCACTCGTTTCGGACTGGTCTAATTTCAAAATTTGAAAAACGTAATTTTTAGGCTTACCCTATTACTGCTGTAAAAATGTTTCTATTAAAGATATCCTTACATAAGATATTGCGTTTTAGAGTAGTTTGTTTAAAGGTAAATAGTAAATCATATAGCGAGTACCTGGTATTAAAAACCTGGTACTGAAAATACGTAATTTTTATCCTTTTTTGTCAATTTTAGTTGGCTCTGGCGTCTTCCCTATTTTAAGTAGGCACTAAATTTTTTTCAGAAATTAAGACTATGTACCAATCCTAGAAGAAATTAACCCATCCATCGGCCAAAAAAACTCACCCCTTAGATAAATTATTATCTCAAAATTTGTAAGTTTTTAAAAATCGGGGTTTTCAGGCTCTAAAACGGACATGTTTCTCAAGAGATAGGTAGGTAGGTTCAAGTGGCTGCCGCAGAGGCACACTTAGGCCAGTTTTGAAGGCCCGTTGTGATACCACCAACACAAGGAAAGTCAGCCCCGGGACCCAGCCATATGGAAAATCCCTGAGTTGTTGGGATTTTCCACATAGCAGAATCCCGGGACTGACACTCCTAAACCGACACCGTTACTCCTCCTCGAACCACTTAGATGACTTTATGAAGCCCATCAAGTCCTTTATGTCCAGTTCCGCGATCTGGCTTAGACTATCTAGGAACGGAACTCCCAAAAAGCGCGTTCTCACGCCGCTTAAAGCCGGACAGTTGCAGATGAGGTGCTCCACCGTTTCCTCCTCCTCATCATCTTTGCAACTCCTGCAGCATCGTCGGTAGGGCACACTTAGCCTTTCTGCATGCCTACCAATGAGGCAGTGACCGGTTAATACCCCTATCAATATGCAGATTTCCCTCCTAGTTAGGGCATAAATGCGTCTAGACCTTTTAAGATCCCATTTTGGCCAGGTTTGTTTCGATATCCGACACCCTGGGGATTGCAGCCATCTTTCGTTGGCTTGACGGAGTGTGTGCTCCTTCAGCATTAGTTTGCATGTGGCAAACGGCATACCTAAGCGCTCTTTATCCCGAAGAACCTGCTTGGTCGTGCCCTGCCTGGCAAGCTCGTCTGCCTTACAGTTTCCCTCAATGTCCCTATGTCCCGGGACCCATATGAGGTTTACGCGGTTCTGTTGGGCCATCTCCTGAAGAGATCGACGACAGCTGAGCGTCAGTTCAGAGTTGAACGTGTATGAGCCAAGGGATTTGATTGCCGCCTGGCTATCGCTGAAAATAGTGATATCTCCTCCGATAACACGTTTGCTTAACCAGGTCGCGGCGTCCCGGATTGCCGAGACTTCCGCCTGGAAGACGCTACAATGATCAGGTAGTCTGAAGGAGAGTTCAAGGTCCAAATCCCTTGAATAAACCCCTCCTCCAACTCTGCCGTCCAACTTCGAGCCGTCGGTGTATATGGAAGTGCCACCATTTGTTTCGGGACACCAATCCGTCCTCTCCCAGTCTTCTCTGCTGGGAATGTTTATTTTGAAGCAGCTATCCCCGACTGTAGTGGTCGCACAACGATCTGTGCTTAAAGGGAGAAAGCTGTAAGATTCCAGAATACTGGAGTGTCCAATAGTACCCGCACCCCAACTGGAGGTTTCTCTTAGGCGCAGAGCTGATGCCGCCGCTGACCGAAACCCTTCCAGATCAAGTGGCAAAATGCCCAGAATGGCCTGGAGGGCTTCGTTGGGCGTTGTCCTTAGCGCACCGCTTATACAGATCATATTGGATCTATGGACTTTCCGCAACAGATTCAGGTATGTTGTCTTGCTCAGTGCCGGCCACCATACGACGACTCCATACAGCATGATTGGGCGAATGATGGCCGTGTAGATCCAACTGCATACTCTAGGGCTGAGCCCCCATTTTTTGCCAATGGCTCTTTTGCATGTGTAAAGAGCGATGCAAGCTTTCTTCTGGCGCTGAAGAACATTCTCCTTCCAATTCAGTTTCCTGTCCAGAACTATGCCTAGAAACTTGGCCTTATCCGACAAGCCCAGGCGCGTGCCATCTAGTTCTGGTAGGCTTAGTGGCGGTATTTTGTACCGGTTGGTGAAGAGGACAAGTTCCACTTTCCCCGGGTTGATACTAAGTCCGCAGCGAGAGGACCACCTCGAAACCTCTCGCAGTGCTACTTGCATCAGGTCACACAGAGTTTGTGGGAACTTGCCTCTGAATGCAATAGCTAAATCGTCTGCGTATGCCACTATCTTCCCGCCCCCCCAGCTTGTGTCACGTAGCAACGAGTTGACTGTGAGGTTCCATAAAAGCGGGGAAAGAACACCACCCTGGGGCGTTCCCCTTGTGACATAGCGTGATAACTCGACCGTACCAAGTGAAGAAGCTATTTTCCTTCCTCTTAGAAGTTGGTCAATTAAACCAGTTAGAGGTCTATCTACGCCCAGATTAGTTAGAGCGGAGTTGATCGCCTCCGGGCTTATATTGTTGAAAGCCCCCTCAATGTCTAAGAAGGCCACGAGACAGTAGTCCTTTTCACACAGCGATTTCTCAATGACAGATACTAGGCTGTGCAGAGCAGTTTCTGTTGATTTACTCTTGGTGTATGCATGCTGATAGCTAGAAATAAGGTTGCTATCAATAGTCGTTGAAAGGTAGTCGCTTAGTATCCTCTCAAAGGTTTTGAGTACAAAGGACGAGAGACTGATCGGTCTGTAATCTTTTGGCTCGTAGTGGGATGCCTTCCCAGCCTTAGGGATAAACACTACCGTGGCGCTTCTCCAGGAGCCCGGAATGTGGTTGAGAGCCAGGCAGGCTGTGAAGAGAAATACCAGCCATTTAGCTGATGTCTCCAACGTGTTTATAAGTTGCGCGGGGATAATCCCGTCCGGCCCGGCACCCTTATACGGTTCAAAGCTCTTAACTGCCCACCTTACTCTTTCCTCAGTGATGGGTATATTTACTGCCAGGTTTGTTGCAGGTGCTAGTGGTGCATCATGCAGATTCCCCGGAAAATGTGTATTCAAGAGCAGCTCAAGGGTTTCCTCTTCCGTGCTGGTCCAGGATCCGTCAGGCTTTCGCAAATAGCTGATGGTTGTTTGACTTTTCGAGAGGACTCGTCTAAGTCTCGCTGTGTCGTCGACCTTTTCGACGCCAGTGCAGAAATTTCTCCACGAGGTTCTCTTCGCCTGTCTCAGAGCTTTTTTGTAGGCCCTTAGTTTAGCTTTATATTCATGCCAATGAGGCTCAGAGCCGAAGCTCTTGGCCTTGTTAAATTGTTTCCGGCATGATATTCGGAGCGAGTCCAAATCGTAGGACCACCAATGTGGCCTGTGTTTACCGCGTGGTTTTGGCACTGGACAAGCCTGTCCTAGAGCATTTGAGAGCGCCGATGTAAATGTAGTAACAAGATCCTCCAGCTCCTCTACTGATGAGGGGGCTTGTGAGGGCAGTACTGGTAGGTCTCTGTCTAATATTTCATTGTGTAACTGCCAATCAGTGTTACGTGGATTGCGCTTCATGATTGGTTGTTCTACAATAAAGTCTAAAACCATTTCTATGTAACGGTGGTCGGAGAAAGAATGTTCTTCCAGAACCCGCCATTTTCTGACCCACTCATAAGCGCCTTCACTACAGATAGTGAGGTCTATGACCTCCCTGCGGGTCTTAGTGATAAAAGTAGGCTCATTACCCACGTTGCAAATCACCAGGTTGGTTGTTAAGAGGTAATCAAACAGAGACTCGCCCCTGGCATTGATGTCGGAGCTCCCCCATTGGACATGGTGAGCATTAGCGTCCGCTCCAATAATAAGATTACCCGTGCAGAAATTTGACACCAGGTCTTTCACCTCCGTTTGTGGTGGGGGTTCTTCGGCGTCGTAGGGCATATAGACCGACGCCACCGTCAGGCGGGTGCTGTCGACCGTTAGACTGATAGCGGTAATATCACCATTGGTGTAGTTAGGTAGGAGAAAGGAGTTCAACTCAGACTTGACCAAAATACACGTTCTGACTTTGCTCTCCTCGCTGGCTCGAATGAGCTTGAAGCCCTTAGTCCCCAATCCGCAGATTCTCGAGCTATTGACCCAGGGTTCTTGGATGAGGACCACATCCACGTCGCCTTTAGAAAGACGACTACTTAAAGCAGCCGAAGCCACTTTAGATTTGTGCAAATTAATCTGAAGCACCACCAACATGAGAGCGCACAGACTTCCCTGCCGTCCCCATATCGTCGAGGTTTGCTCCATCCCGGAGGTTGCCTATCAACGACGAGTTGTTCCGATTAACTGCCCGATGTGGCGTTGCAGGAGTCCTGCTGCCTGTAGCGTTAGACGTTAGTCGCTCAGCGTTGGCTGCTACCACCGTGACGTCGAGGACTTCCTCGTCCTGTAGGCTGTCCTCCATCTCCGAGTTGTTCACAGCACTATCGCCAAGAGACGTGGCGGATAACATGCTTTCCGCATCGGAACTAGTTTAAGAGTTATGATAATTGCACGCGGTTTTTTTTGTTGGAAAGTTGTACGCTTCAACTCAAAGACTATGTAAAGCTTGCTTGAAAAAGTTCCAAAAATTATACGAAAATTTACTCTGGAAAAAAAAAACAAAAATTTTTTTTGGTTTAGGAGATCCATCAGCAGCAGAGACCCTTTATGAAAATAACAAAACGAAATGTTGAAGTATTAGAAGGTAAAGGTCAGGACTGGAGTCCATGCGAAATTCGTATTTTTATCTCTTAAGAAACATATCCGTTTTAGAGCCTGAAAACCCGATTTTTGAAAACTTACAAATTTCGAGATAGTAATTTATCTGTAAGTAGTAAGTTTTTTTGGCCGATGGATGGGTTAGTTTCTTCTAGGGTATGTACCCTTAATTTCTGTAAAAAAATTGAGTGGCTACTTAAAACAGTGAAGACGCCAGAGCCATCCAAATCTGACAAAAAAGGATAAAAATTACGTATTTTCAGTACAGATTTTTAATACCATTACTCGCTATATGATTTACTATTTACCTTTAAACAAACTACTCTCTCTTACCTGTAAAACGCAATATTGAATGTAAGGATATCTCTAATAGAAAAATTTTTACAGCTATAATAGGGTAAGCCCGAAAATGACGTTTTTTAAACTTTGAAATTCGACCAGTCCGAAACCAGTGATAATAAATATTAAATGTGTGTAAATTTGATCCTTTAGGACAATAAAGAAGTGTCCCAGCTTTTTGAATTAGACGTTTTCATATGGAATGTCTCATAAGTTCAAATTAGCTTTGTTTCTTTTCTGCTAATTATGAATAATTATGAATAATTATTCCTAGAAAAGTGTTTTGTGAAAAAATTAGCAGCGAATCCAGCAGCTTTTTGACATTTAATTGAGAGAAAGAGCGCCAATTCGCTGCAAGTTCGCTGCAAGTTGCTGCTGGAGATTTTTCGTCCAGCAAAAACTAGCAAGTAACAAACAGCTGATTGTGACATATGGCAAAATCAAAATTGATTGCATGTTTTTAAGAAATTTAAAATTTATTACGAATATTTTGAAAACTATGAGTTATTTACCGGCAAATGAAGTAAGTACATACAATAAATACCAAATCTTCAATAATTCCGTATCTTTGAATAGCAATGCGCCGAAGCCCAATGTCCGTTGGACCAACGTAATGTGGCTCGTTTAGGAGACCAACATAATCCTGCAGACACAGTTACAGGAATCGGAAATACTGAAGGTGTATAAGGCATTCAATTTTCTTAATATTTTGTAAGGTTTACGTCGATATATACGGAGAAATTGTCCAAAGACTGAAAAATTCGCAATTTCATTTGCTGCGAAAAAAATTTATTTTCATTTGTCAATTGTCAGAACAGCTGTTCTGCTGGAGAATTTCTGCTGGCTCCTGTTCGGCGAAAAACTAGCAGAAGAGAGATGAAACTAACAAAAATGAGATTTTGACAGCTTTTTACAAGACTCTCTTCTGCTGACAGTTCTTTGCTGGAGATTTCAAGAAACAAATCTATTATGTATAACAAAAGTGTTTAAAAGTTGATAGTTTTTACCTTTTTGTTACATTTTGTGCTTCCCGAAGAAGGAACAAACAAAAATCACCTATGATAGCTTAATTCCAATGTCCTTGGTATAGCAGTTGGTCGAAAAAAAATTTAGAAAATTTGAATGAAAACAAAAAATGTATGTATGTAATAACTTAATCACCTTAACGACGATTTTATTTATTTTTGAGAGCCGATAGCCCTGGCAGCTAGTGCTCACTAGTCTACTTAACTAGTTAATTTATTTAATTATGTTAATAAATCATTATAATAATAAATATTTATTTTTGCTTTGGTTATAGCTATATGACACTTCGCATTTTCACTATTATTTTCTTTTATTTTTTTATTTACTGTGCGAAAGAAACAGTCTTATACAATTATCATATTGGTGCAAGGACGAAAGCTACATATGTTAATAAGATAAAGAAAAAGTAATGAGAATACAAACTTGACTGTAAAAGTCAAATGAAAAAGTTTGTATTTTTTATATTTTTTGGCACTTGGACGTTTCTCTTCTATTTTGTGTGACAATTTTTATACCTTTCATGAACATGAAATGGTATTATAACTTTGGTCCGATGTTTGTAAATATGAGAAGAAGAAGAGATAGACCCATCAATAAGTATACCGAAATGATCAGGATGACGAGATGAGTTGATTTAGCCATGTCCGTCTGTCCGTCTGTCTGTTTGAACGCAAACTAGTCCCTCAATTTTTGAGATATCTGGCTGAAATTTTGTAAGTGGCCACCATTTTGTAATATAGGAATCATTTGTCGGAACTGACAAGATCGGACCAGTATAACATATAGCCCCCATACAACCGATTGTTCAGATATAAGGTTTTTTGGCCAAAACTTCCGCAATTAAAAAGTTAGGAGCGTAAAATTTTGCAACTCGAGTAATTTCTATTTATGTACTGTATATAGTGAAAATCAACGAGATCGGGCAAATGTAACATATAGCCCCCATACAACCGATTGTTCAGATATAAGAATTTTTGGCCAAAACTTCTGCAATTAAAAAGTTAGGAACGTAAAATTTTGCAACTCGAGTACTTTCTATTTATGTAGTGTATATAGTGAAAATCAAAAAGATCGGGCAAATGTAACATATAGCCCCCATACAACCGATTGTTCAGATATAAGGTTTTTTGGCCAAAACTTCTGCAATTAAAAAGTTAGGACCGTAAAATTTTGCAACTCGAGTACTTTCTATTTATGTAGTGTATATAGTGAAAATCAACAAGATCGGGCAAATGTAACATATAGCCCCCATACAACCGATTGTTCAGATATAAGGTTTTTTGACCAAAACTTCTGCAATTAAAAAGGTAGGAACGTAAAATTTTGCAACTCGAGTACTTTCTATTTATGTAGTGTATATTGTGAAAATCAACAAGATCGGGCAAATGTAACATATAGCCCCCATACAACCGATTGTTCAGATATAAGGTTTCTTGGCCAAAACTTCTGCAATTAAAAAGTTAGGAACGTAAAATTTTGCATCTCGAGTACTTTCTATTTATGTAGTGTATATAGTGAAAATCAAAAAGATCGGGCAAATGTAACATATAGCCCCCATACAACCGATTGTTCAGATATAAGGTTTTTTCACCAAAACTTCTGCAATTAAAAAGTTAGGAACATAAAATTTTGCAACTTGAGTACTTTCAATTTATGTAGTGTGTAGAGGAAAATCAAGAAGATCGGGTAAATATAACATATAGCCCCATACAACCGGTTGTTCCGATATAAGGTTTTTTGGCCAATACTTCCGCATTTAAAAAGTTAGGAACGTAAAATATTGCACCTTTAGTACTTTCTACATATGTAATGTGTATAGTGTAAGTCAGTACAATTGAACACGTATAATATATAGCCTCCATACAATCGATTGTTCCGATAACTCGGATTCTATTATTTTGTAAGTTTTTTTAAATTATAAAAAAGATGTGTAATGTGTATAGTAAATATAGTTAAATTGACACAGGCTGTACTGGGGATCGAACAGTGAAAATCGTGACGCTTATTCATGAAAGGTATATAGCCTTCGGCACAGCCGAAGACAGCTTTCCTTACTTGTTTGTTTACATTTTTATGTTGAAAGTTTTG
Organism: Campiglossa producta; assembly: GCA_964058755.1. Taxonomy (NCBI): domain Eukaryota; kingdom Metazoa; phylum Arthropoda; class Insecta; order Diptera; family Tephritidae; genus Campiglossa; species Campiglossa producta. The sequence goes on from CAXKVI010000003.1 coordinate 54,509,493, forward strand.
TTCGCCAACTTATATGAAAACCGTTTTCTTTGTGAAATGTGTGTGTTTCTTGTGAAAAAAAATAGCCCAGAAAAAATTAACAATTTTCATGTAAACATAAACATGCCAAACGGACTCCTTTGTGCGCATGCGTGCACTCTTCGTCTATTTTCTTCCTAGACAAAAAATTGGAGGAAATAACTCTTGAAAATAATAGTCAAAATACTTAGGCCCGGTTTTTCAGTGCAAGTTTGAACTTCAGTGCGAGTTTAAACTTAGTTTTAACGGCCAATTTGTATGGGATAAACTCTAGTTAACTTTGTCTGTAGTTTAAAAGGGTATTTCATCTTCTAAAAACGAAATCAATTGCCATAATAAACACTCAAACTCAAATTCTCTCTTTCAAGATATCTCGAAAACTGTTCTAATCTTAAACCAAATGATTACATATTTGGAATCAACAAAAAATTTTTTATGGATCATTTATCAAATGTCGAGGATATGGAAGTTTTTGAAAATTTGTCGGGCAAAAATAGAAAACTTTTAATTGAGGACTTTTAATAAAACGTGGCTTATAAAGTCAAGGGCACATGGCAATGTTGTACTGGTGTGCCTAAAATTTTCGTTTTGATTCGCATTTGGTATAGGAGTGCTAACTTTTTTTCGTTCATGGACTTTTTCTGTTTTTAAAGTGGTTAAATGTGAAATAATGTAAAATAACTTGGGATTTTTTCAAAATTTTTGAACGGTTTTTGGCATAATGGCCAAACTACTGAAAAAATTTTATGGGAATTAAAATAATGTATATATAATTATGTACGAGTATAATTAAACAGTTTAAATAAAAAATGTAAAATACTTTTTTTTGACGTACTTTTATGAAGCAGTGTTTTGCAAAAATGGAAATTTTCATATTTTCACCAACTCGATCTGCCAAAGAAAAATGCATGTGATATTCGGTATCAGGAGAAGTTGTATACAAGGAAAATGTACTTTTCTTTTTGGTGATTTTTTTTTGTCGAGTAGTGTAATTTCCGGCTCCTTACGCTTGCATACATTGGTATTATCACTGAAGAGATCAACACAAGGATGCCAACTATTTTGAATATGTACTTGAATACTAGATTAAAGATGCAAAAATATGGTTATTCAATTCTTATTCTGTTTAATAGAGAACTGTTTTTTAGCAGGGTTGCCACATATTTTAATATATGTACAATATATGTAGGCACTTACCACAGTCGAATTTTATTCGCTGACAATTTCGTTACAACACTAAAAACATCCGATGAGCGTGAGAATTTCACCTTCTTAATATTATTTTAAAGAATAAATAGCCAAAATGAGAAAGCTGAATTGAAAATAATAACAACAAACACAAAGATAGTTTTCGTTGGAAAATGAAGTGAAAAAGAAAATGAAATAAGATGAAAAATTTAGTTAACGAAAACATATGCAAAAGCGCTAGCCAAGATACTTCCACACATATTTTCATACTTATGTAAATATATAAACAATGTGAAAAGCATGAAAATTTTCGGTTTTCTAGTGCGAGTATCTTTTTTAAAAATAGCATGCGCTGTCAGTTTTTCAAGAGAACTGCTGACGATTAGTTGCAACTAACCCCAAAAATTAAAAACAATTTTCACGCGCGTTTAGGTCAAAGTAATGAGAATTTTTGAGAAAATATTTGTAAACTATTCAAGAATAATTTTAAATACGTTTTGCATACCTACATATTTAGTGAAAATATCAAATTGCTGTAAATACTTGCATTCAAACACAGTTTTCGAAAAACATATGCATAACGACGAGTAACGAGTGAGATATGAAGTGAAAAAGTAAATGGGAAAAATATTGTTTTTGAACATTACATTTTGTTAATAAATACGGGACAATCCATATGAAAACGCCTAATTCAAAAAGCTGGCTAGTCTCGGATTTCGCTCAAACTTTGAGGGACACTTCTTTAGGGTCCTAAAGGAACATATTGACACACATATATTTTTTATAACCACTGGTTTCGGACTGGTCAAGTTTCAAAGTTTGAAAAACGTCATTTTCAGGCCTACCCTATTTTAGCTGTAAAATATTTCCATTACAGATATCTTTACTTTCGATATAGCTTTTTAAAGGGAAAAGATAGTAGTTTGTTTAAATATAAATATTAAATCATATAGCGAGTACCTGGTATTAAAAACCCGGTACTGAAAATACGTATTTTTTTTATCGATTTTCGTCAACTTTACCCGGCTCTGGCGTCTTTACTGTTTTAAGTAGCCACTCAATATTTGTCAGAAATTAAGGGTACATTTCCTAGAAGAAATTAACCCATCCATCGGCCAAAAACCCCCACTCCTTATAGATAAATTATTATCTTGAATTTTGTAAATTTTCAAAAATCATGGCTTTCAGGCTCGAAAACGGACATGTTTATCAAGAGATAAAAATACGAATTTATCATGGACTTCAGTCCTGACCTTTAGCTTCAAATACCTCAACATTTCGTTTTGTTATTTTCATACTAAGGGTCTCTGCTGATGGATCTCCTAAACCAATATAATTTTTTTTTTCAAAGTAAATTTTCGTATAATTTTTGAGACTTTTTTCAAGCAACTTTTACACAGTCTGAAAGCTGAAGCTTCTAACTTTTCAACAAAAAAACCGTGTGCAATTATCATCAGTAAAGACGCCAGAGCCGGCTAAAGTTGACGAAAATCGATAAAAAAAATACGTATTTTCAGTACCGGGTTTTTAATACCAGGTACTCGCTATATGATTTAATATTTATATTTAAACAAACTACTATCTTTTCCCTTTAAAACGCTATATCGAATGTAAAGATATCTCTAATGGAAACATTTTTACAGCTAAAATAGGGTAGGCCTGAAAATTACGTTTTTCAAACTTTGAAACTTGACCAGTCCGAAACCAGTGGTTATAAAAAATAAATGTGTGTCAATATGTTCCTTTAGGACCCTAAAGAAGTGTCCCTCAAAGTTTGAGCGAAATCCGAGACTAGCCAGCTTTTTGAATTAGACGTTTTCATATGGATTGTCCCATACATAATTTTACAAAAAATACAACTATGTATGTATTTAAAAAATGAACTTGGGTTATAAATAAAATATGTTCTTATGAATGTACATATGTACATATGTTCTTATTCTGCTAAAATACAAGGAAAAAAATTAGTTGAAGTGATTGTGAAACCGCAACTAGGCAGAAAATGTGAATTCTCTGAATAGAGCTGTATATACAGTGATGTGTAATATACAAGCAGTATGACCTATGTTTGCTGCTATTCTTTGCTTTTTTTTCTTTATATTAACTTAAGAATCAACCTGACTTAAAATAATATTCGAGATTTAGCTTCGGCTAAAAAGTGTTTCGGTATCGGGTTTAAAGGTATTTCTTGTTTGGTTTAAACGTCGGTATTCTTTACAAAATTAATTCCGGTGATAAATTAACGAATTATCTGAATAAAGCTGTATACATAGTGATGTGCAATAAAATAGCAGTACGAATAATTGTTTGCTGTTCATTGTGTTTTTTAAACCTCCGAAATCAAACTGTTTCAAAATAACGCTCGGGTTTCGGTTTCGGATTCGGTCCAGTTGCATTCGTTTTCGAGGTTTCGATGGGGTGGAATGATTCCTTCTTAGGATCAATGACCAGTGTTGCCATTTTACCGATTTTGTGGCTAGATCTAGCCGTTTTTTTCGTTTACCCGGAAAAATTTGAGTCTAGCCCCAGCCGTTTTTTTAGCCGTTTTCTTAATTTTTTTAGCCGATTTTAGCCGTTATTAGCTTTTTTTGCCAATGTAGTAAAAATTTTTTTAGAAATAAACTTAGTTCAAAACTTCTTTACAAAATCGACCTCAAAATCGAGTCTGCATATCGCTGGCTTCATGAGCAAATGTCGTAAGTCCATTTTTTTTAAGTGAGATTTTAATGCAAAACGATAATAAAGTTATAAAAAACATAGTTTTTCATTAAAATCTCATTAAAAAAAATGGACTTACGACATTTGCTCACGAAGCCAGCGATATGTGTAGCAGATGTATGGCACTTTAAGGCTTAATAAGGAGGAAAATAGATAATTATTGTAATGTTTTTAAGATCGCTAGGCAAATTCACACTAGAGTTGGGAATTTTATTTCATTATAGTGATCAGAGATTTCGAACTAGCTCACGAAAATGAACTACAGCTTTTTCAGTTTATATTCAGAAAGTTACAATTTATATTCAGAAAATTACAATTGATATTCAGAATACAAATTTATATGAAAAAAATTCAAATGCGGAGTACAAAGAGATTTTCTGAATATGAATTGTAACTTTCTGAATATCAAATGTAATTTTCTGAATATTAATTTTAGATTTCTGAGTATCAAATGGAACTTTCTGAATATTAATTGTATTTTTCTGAATATCAAATGGAAATTCTGAATATGAATTGTAATTTTCTGAATATGAAATGGAAATTCTAAATATTAATTGGAGTTTTCTGAATATAAATTGTAACTTTCTGAATATAAACTGGAAAAGGTGTAGTTCATGTAGTTCGTTTAATTAAATTATTTTGTTTTTGTTTCGCTTAGGAAATAACTGCTAAACCAAGTACAAAAATGTTGGGAGGGGCATCAGAAGATGCCTTTTGGCCTCAATAATCCAGAGGCGAGAATTTTGATACCTCCGCCTACACTTTTCAACGTGTTTTTGCAACGTGTTTTCCAACGTATTTTTTTTTTGTTGAAGAAAAGGGGAATAAAACGTGTGAATTAAATTTTTTAGCGGCCGCCGTGGTGTAGCGGTTAAGTGTTCGGCCTTCTACACCAAGTCGTCGCGGTTTGATTCCCGGCAAAAGTAACATAAGAAATTATTTAGAAAAAGAATTTTTCTAAAAACGGGGTCGCCTCTCGTAGCAGTTTGGCAAACTCTCCGGGTGTATTTCTGCCATGATAAGCTTCTCAGCAAAAATTCATTTGCTTTGCAAGTGCCGTTCGGAGTCGGCAAAAAACTGTAGGTCCCGCCAACTTGTAGGAAAACTCAAAAAGCAACACACCACAAGTTGGAAAGAGAAGCTCGGCTAAAAATCTCGTTAGAGGTTATGATAACCTGTTGGTATATCGCCGTTTTTTTTTTTTTTTTTTTTTGTCTCCATCTGTTAATGGTAATACAACACATGTAATTGTTTGGTTGCACACTAAAAATTGGCGTCTAGATTGAGTGATTTTATGTTTATCTAAATAAACTCGGATAGAAAGAAAAAAAGTTGGAAAAAATTCTAAAACTTACATATATTTAAAAAAAAAAAAAGAAAAATGAGTCCAAAATTTAATGGCGACCTTCAATTGTTAGCATTTCGAAAAATTTGGAAATCTAAAAGGTTTTTTGCTTTCTTTATACCTCTATGTACCGCTTTCTTAAATAAATTTTAAAATTTATCTGTTCGATAAAAAACATTTTTTCATACAAATTTTTCTCAATTAAAATGGAACTTGTCTTACAGACCGATCTAAATAAGAGCGCTACCCTGCAAAAATCGTTGGAGCATGTGTTCCAATTTTGTGATATTGGGGTACTCCAATAGCAATACTTTGCAATGCCTCATTGGACAAGTTATGATTACTGACAAGTTATGATTACTGACCTTCCTTATGTACAGGGTTTTTTGCCCAAGAAGTCAGCTAAGAAATTTAATTGTTGGAAAAATTTTCGCAAAATACCCCATAGTGTGGCGGCAACATAGGGCGCGACAGTTTGCTGTGTAGTAGAAGTACTGGTTGTCGTGCTATGCTAAAGTTTCGCAAGCCGTAGGACAACGAGCTGCCGGGAGGATGACAAGTTAAACAAGGTCGCGTCGAAAAAAAGTTCTTGGTCCGGGAAACCCCGACTGTTGTAGAAATGTTGTCCCAGGTTGAATTAGAGGGACAGGCAATATCCAATTGGTTTGGAATTTCTTTGTTTGCCCCAAACAGGGTCGCCAAAAATTAATCTACCATAAAACAAGCAGTTTAGGATAAAATTAGTAGGTGTACACCACAAATCGGAAGAAAAGATTCCTCGGAGCTACATATTTATATTGCTCCAAATAGTATTATTGTTGTTAAGATACATATCACGCCCTTAACCTCCCCCTACCAATCTTATACCTTCACGTTAGGTGGTACTGTCAACTCGAAATATATTTCGAGAAGGAGGATGAGTTGATGGGATCAATCCCAGTTCCAGAAGGTTTAGCAAACGACCGCATTCCAAAAAAGGATCCGTAACACTCCTCCCAATCTTCGAGGAAAACAACTGCGTGTACAAAAAGAAAACTATCACCAGGAAACAATCTTTCTGTAGCTGGTAAAATTTCATTCTGCTGACTTATGTGGTGAAAAGCTGAGAATGCCCATTCTTCTTTTAAGTAAATGCCCGTAAATCGTCAGAAGAACTTACTTACTTACTCAAAGTAACCTTAAACCGCTTACGCAATTTGGTCCCTCCAACATGTTACGCCAGTCGGTTCTTTGTTGAGCCACCTGGCGCCAATAGGAAATATCGGTTGTTCTCAGGTCTGCCTCCACTTGGTCCTGCCATCGGAGTGGTGGTATTCCTCTTTTTCGACTTCCACCGGCGGGTGTCGATAAGAATACTTTCTGGGCCGGAGCGTCTTCGTACATTCGCACCACATGTCCTAGCCAGCGGAGCCGCTGGGTTTTAATTCGCTGAACTATGTTGACGTCTGCGTAAAGGACTTTACTTCTCAATTGCCTACTCAGCCCAAGGTAGCATTTGTTTGCAAGAGTTATCCTTGGATGGATTTCCAGGCTTATATTGTTGTTCGTATTAATGCTGCCTCCCAGATATACAAAGAAGAAGAACTCTTCTGTCTAATATATACTCACTGAGTGAGAAAATCTTACGATGACATCGTCGACGCTAAAGTTACATCCCTATATATATCGACGGGAGGGGTTTTACCCTTTAATTGCATACTGAGTAGAAAGTAGAACCTGTAGGCAAGAATGATTCTTCGTTGAACTCTAAGTAGCTCGCTTGTGCGCTGTTAAATTCCTCCTTGGAAGCGACGAAAAGGAAATCTGTGATTCTTCACTTTTTTTAAAATTCCTATTTTCTTCCGTCATACATGGCAACTGTAATGATGTCCCAAGACCACATAGTCCCTCTACATATATCTCCCTAACCATGGGATTTATTGTAGCTCTGTGATGTCCTTTAGAGTGAACTCTTCCCTATTAAGTGTGAAAGATAGAAAATAATAGAGGTAGCTTCACACTGCCAGGAATATTTCTGCTCTGTAGTCAAAAGTAAAATAGTGCGTTCCACACTAATGTACATATACCATAAACAATTTTTTATTGCAAAAAAACATGAATGTTAACATATGAAAGTCGCAATTTTTCAGACACAGAAAAGCCTCAGACCCATCCCAGCAAACCATAAGAGCTCTAAATGAGCGCATATGGGACTCTTTCATCTGAGCGCTCACATTCATAATGAGTTCATAAAACAATCATAAACAGTCATAAAATGCTCGTATTTGAGTGGCTTTTCCTATGAAACTGGTCATTCATAAATGAGCTCTCAGTCTTATGCATAAAAGATTCTTTTTCGAATGTTTTTATGAGCTCTGAAAAGAGCGCATGAAAGAGTCTTTTTCGAATGATTTTTTGTACGAATTAAGAGCTTCCTTTTCTTCTTAATTTTTATTAATTTCTTTCCAATTTTAATTTTTCCTTTCCTTTCTCATTACTTCTCCCATTCCCTTTTCCTATCCCTTGCACTTTAAATTTTCCTTTTAAATATGTAGAAACAAATAGGTAAACATTCATTGCATATCTAACATTCAAATATTGTTCATTATTTATTTTCTTACAAAAACTTATATCAAAAAGAAAAATCATAACGTACTTGAATCCAAATAATGAAAGTAAAAGGTATTTATAGGGGCACACTCAGAAAAACTCATAAAATAATCATATTTATGTACACGCTCATAAAAGCTCACATAACGATCATAATTATGGGCATGTTCTGAAAAAACTCATAAAAAGGCTCATATTAGAGCTCAGATTTAAGAGCGCTCCGAAGCTGGTTTGCTGGGATACGACAAAATTCGCATTCACCTATACAAGGCAACAAAACAAAAAAAATTTAAATAATTGTTTGGTAATAAACGGCTAACGGGGCCAATCACACACAGAACGTCGTGGCGTGGCGCACTTAAATAAATGTTCCGATCCTTTGTCTTGAAAACGAAAATTCTTGGCTTTTCCCAACATCGAGTCTGTTGATCAGCGAAACGACATTCAGTTTGCAGTAGCAAGTCGAACGTCCAAATAAATGGGACATATTGTGGCGAACGCCGGCCGCATTCCTAACAAATACATATACAAGAATTTTCAATTGATTATAAAAAACAGCATCTCACCCACGAGTGATTCTAACGGAAACAAAGAAAAAAGTAAATAAATAAGTATAAAATCAGTAAAAAGCAGTCAATAAAAAAAATCTCTGCAGCACGAAATGGAAGAATCGAGAGAGCACAATGATGAACTAGAACAACAACAACAACCCATCATCATTGCCACCAGAACCTTCGTCAATCAAACTGCAGCCTCTGCTCAGCCCACCGAAGATGATGCTTGGTGGTGGGAGGTGGAAAATGGTGATTTGATTTTAGATCTCGTGCCAAATATTGCGCTATTACAACAAAGTGAAAGTGAAAATATCAACAACGATACGGTATCAGTAGATTTTACCATACGGTTAAAACCGAGTGACACCAATGCAACAACAACAACAAACACAAGAGATGATGATTGCGCAGCTGATACTGAGCCAAACGACGAAGATTGCGATATCGATCACGCAACGGTTTCAAGAAAAGCACTGCACAACAAACACTCGTCAACACCAACAACAAGTACAACACCATCAACGAGTATTGAACTGCCACACAAATTTCATGCTACCTCTCTCGACTCACATGATTTATCCGCTAACCCCAACTCGATAGACATTGAAGGCATTGGTCGCGAACAAACACTCGAAGAATTCAGAGAAGAATTGCGCATCAAACGTTTGGCTCGTCAAACGGCTGTTCAAGATTTACGTGATGAAATCTCAACGTTGCGTCGACAATTGGCTGATGAGCAGGAGTTAACACGACGTTTGCGGCGCATTAATGCCATCGAGCTAACGACGAGTAGTAACGAGGTAGAAGTGACAAATGAGAAAGCAACAGCGGTGGTGGTGGGAGACATAGTTGAAGAGGGCGTTATTGGTGGCACTGCTTCGTATGCAGAAGCCGATTCTGATGATGAGGATCCTCAAAGTCGTGGTCGTCATGCCAATATAGAGTTAGCTAATGCTCAACTTGCTCTTCAAATGGCTAATGCTGAGAATTTATCGTTACGCACTGAGTTGGGTGTTGTACAAAAACAAGTTGGCACTTTGAAGGAGGTGATTGCTTGCTGCAAGCAGATGCTTAATGTTAAGGAGGAACAGTGCACACAGGTTAGTAAGATAGATTGTAAGCATGGGTGGGGCATTTGCGATTAGTTGGCATTTAAACATTGGTGTCGTTCACTGATTTTACGTCTTTGCTTTCGAAAACAAAAATTAATGAAGGTAAAATTTCAAATACAATTCTTAAATGTGAATCCCCAGAAGTCCTAGGTTAGGTTCAAGTGGCTGCCGCAGAGGCACACTTAGGCCAGTTTTGAAAGGCCCGTTGTGATACCACCAACACAAGGAAAGTCAGTCCCGGGACCCAGCCAAATGGAAAATCCCTGAGTTGTTGGGATTTTCCACATAGCAGAATCCCGGGACTGACACTCCTAAACCGACACCGTTACTCCTCCTCGAACCACTTAGATGACTTTATGAAGGCCATCAAGTCCTTTATGTCCAGTTCCGCGATCTGGCTTAGGCTATCCAGGAACGGAACTCCCAAAAAGCGCGTTCTCGCGCCGCTTAAAGCCGGACAGTTGCAGATGAGGTGTTCCACTGTTTCCTCCTCCTCATCATCTTTGCAACTCCTGCAGCATCGTCGGTAGGGCACACTTAGCCTTTCTGCATGCCTACCAATGAGGCAGTGACCGGTTAATACCCCTATCAATATGCAGATTTCCCTCCTAGTTAGGGCATAAATGCGTCTAGACCTTTTAAGATCCCATTTTGGCCAGGTTTGTTTCGATATCCGACACCCTGGGGATTGCAGCCAACTTTCGTTGGCTTGACGGAGTGTGTGCTCCTTCAGCATTAGTTTGCATGTGGCAAACGGCATACCTAAGCGCTCTTTATCCTGAAGAACCTGCTTGGTCGTGCCCTGCCTGGCAAGCTCGTCTGCCTTACAGTTTCCCTCAATGTCCCTATGTCCCGGGACCCATATGAGGTTTACGCGGTTCTGTTGGGCCATCTCCTGAAGAGATCGACGACAGCTGAGCGTCAGTTCAGAGTTGAACGTGTATGAGCCAAGGGATTTGATGGCCGCTTGGCTATCGCTGAAAATAGCGATATCTTCTCCGATAACACGTTTGCTTAACCAGGCCGCGGCGTCTAGGATTGCCGAGACTTCCGCCTGGAAGACGCTACAATGATCAGGTAGTCTGAAGGAGAGCTCAAGGTCCAAATCCCTTGAATAAACCCCTCCTCCAACTCTGCCGTCCAACTTCGAGCCGTCGGTGTATATGGAAGTGCCACCATTTGTTTCGGGACACCAATCCGTCCTCTCCCAGTCTTCTCTGCTGGGAATGTTTATTTTGAAACAGCTATCACCGACTGTAGTGGTCGCACAACGATCTGTGCTTAGAGGGAGAAAGCTGTAAGATTCCAGAATACTGGAGTGTCCAATAGTACCCGCCCCCCAACTGGAGGTTTCTCTTAGGCGCAGAGCTGATGCCGCTGCTGACCGAAAGCCTTCCAGATCAAGTGGCAAAATGCCCAGAATGACCTGGAGGGCTTCGTTGGGCGTTGTCCTTAGCGCACCGCTTATACAGATCATATTGGATCTATGGACTTTCCGCAACAGATTCAGGTATGTTGCCTTGCTCAGCGCAGGCCACCATACGACGACTCCATATAGCATGATTGGACGAACGATGGCCGTGTAGATCCAACTGCATACTCTAGGGCTGAGCCCCCATTTTTTGCCAATGGCTCTTTTGCATGTGTAAAGAGCGATGCAAGCTTTCTTCTGGCGCTGAAGAACATTCTCCTTCCAATTCAGTTTCCTGTCCAGAACTATGCCTAGAAACTTGGCCTTATCCGACAAGCCCAGGCGCGTGCCATCTAGTTCTGGTAGGCTTAGTGGCGGTATTTTGTACCGGTTGGTGAAGAGGACAAGTTCCACTTTCCCCGGGTTGATACTAAGTCCGCAGCGAGAGGACCACGTCGAAACTTCTCGCAGTGCTACTTGCATCAGGTCACACAGAGTTTGTGGGAACTTGCCTCTGAATGCAATAGCTAAATCGTCTGCGTATGCCACTATCTTCCCGCCCCCCCAACTTGTGTCACGTAGCAACGAGTTGACTGTGAGGTTCCATAAAAGCGGGGAAAGAACACCACCCTGGGGGGTTCCCCTTGTGACATAGCGTGATAACTCAACCGTACCAAGTGAAGAAGCTATTTTCCTTCCCCTTAAAAGTTGGTCAATTAAACCAGTTAGAGGTCTATCTACGCCGAGATTAGTTAGAGCGGAGTTGATAGCCTCCGGGCTTATATTGTTGAAAGCCCCCTCAATGTCTAGGAAGGCCACGAGACAGTAGTCCTTTTCACACAGCGATTTCTCAATGACCGATACTAGGCTGTGCAGAGCGGTTTCTGTTGATTTACCCTTGGTGTATGCATGCTGATAGCTAGAAATAAGGTTGCTATCAATAGTCGTTGAGAGGTAGTCGCTTAGTATCCTCTCAAAGGTTTTGAGTACAAAGGGCGAGAGACTGATCGGTCTGTAGTCTTTTGGCTCGTAGTGGGATGCCTTCCCAGCCTTAGGGATAAACACTACCGTGGCGCTTCTCCAGGAGCCCGGAATGTGGTTGAGAGCCAGGCAGGCTGTGAAGAGAAATACCAGCCATTTAGCTGATGTCTCCAACGTGTTTATAAGTTGCGCGGGGATAATCCCGTCCGGCCCGGCAGCCTTATACGGTTCAAAGCTTTTAATTGCCCACCTTACTCTTTCCTCAGTGACGGGTATATTTACTGCCAGGTTTGTTGCAGGTGCTAGTGGTGCATCATGCAGATTCCCCGGAAAATGTGTATTCAAGAGCAGCTCAAGGGTTTCCTCTTCCGTGCTGGTCCAGGATCCGTCAGGTTTTCGCAGATAGCTGATGGTTGTTTGACTTTTCGAGAGGACTCGTCTAAGTCTCGCTGTGTCGTCGACCTTTTCGACGCCAGTGCAGAAATTTCTCCACGAGGTTCTCTTCGCCTGTCTCAGAGCTTTTTTGTAGGCCCTTAGTTTAGCTTTATATTCGTGCCAATGAGGCTCACAGCCGAAGCTCTTGGCCTTGTTAAATTGTTTCCGGCATGATATTCGGAGCGAGTCCAAATCGTAGGACCACCAATGTGGGCTGTGTTTACCGCGTGGTTTTGGCACTGGACAAGCCTGTCCTAGAGCATTTGAGAGCGCCGATGTAAATGTAGTAACAAGATCCTCCAGCTCCTCTACTGATAAGGGGGCTTGTGAGGGCAGTACTGGGAGGTCTCTGCCTAATATTTCATTGTGTAACTGCCAATTTGTGTTACGTGGATTGCGCTTCATGATTGGTTGTTCTACAATAAAGTCTAAAACCATTTCTATGTAACGGTGGTCGGAGAATGAATGTTCTTCCAGAACCCGCCATTTTCTGACCCACCCATAAGCGCCTTCACTACAGATAGTGAGGTCTATGACCTCCCTACGGGTCTTAGTGATAAAAGTAGGCTCATTACCCACGTTGCAAATTACCAGGTTGGTTGTTAAGAGGTAATCAAACAGAGACTCGCCCCTGGCATTGATATCGGAACTCCCCCATTGGACATGGTGAGCATTAGCGTCCGCTCCAATAATAAGATTACCCGTGCAGAAATTTGACACCAGGTCTTTCACCTCCGTTTGTGGTGGGGGTTCTTCGGCGTCGTAGGGCATATAGACCGACGCAACCGTCAGGCGGGTGCTGTCGACCGTTAGACTGATAGCGGTAATATCACCATTGGTGTAGTTAGGTAGGAGAAAGGAGTTCAACTCAGACTTGACCAAAATACACGTTCGGACTTTGCTCTCCTCGCTGGCTCGAATGAGCTTGAAGCCCTTAGTCCCCAATCCGCAGATTCTCGAGCTATTGACCCAGGGTTCTTGGATGAGGACCACATCCACGTCGCCTTTAGAAAGACGACTACTTAAAGCAGCCGAAGCCACTTTAGATTTGTGCAGATTAATCTGAAGCACCACCAACATGAGAGCGCACAGACTTCCCTGCCGTCCCCATGTCGTCGAGGTTTGCCCCATCCCGGAGGTTGCCTATCAACGACGAGTTGTTCCGATTAACTGCCCGATATGGCGTTGCAGGAGTCCTGCTGCTTGTAGCGTTAGATGTTAATCGCTCAGCGTTGGCTGCTACCACCGTGACGTCGAGGACTTCCTCGTCCTGTAGGCTGTCCTCCATCTCCGAGTTGTTCACAGCACTATCGGCAAGGGACGTGGCGGATAACATGCTTTCCGCATCGGAATCCTCCGCTTCCTCTTCTGGTAATTCGTTTTCCGGTTCCCCCGGAGCAGCCGAGAAGGTAGCGCGCTGAGCGTCACCACGATATACGTGGATAACGATCTGGCCTACGCTGTAGTGAACTAGGCCATTGCACCTTTTGAGGGGCTCGATTGACTCTTTATTCATGGTGAACACCACCTGTCTGTCGGGCCCCACCGCATCCCCGACCAGATTAACACTCCAGTCATGCGTTGGGAGAGACGGATTCATTAGCCGTAGCATCCCGAGAATTCTGTCGGGTTCGTCAGGGATGGCCGGAATCCACGCCCTTGCCCTTGGACGAGCTGGAATGTCCTTCCAGTCGACGACCTCTATCTTTGCGCCCTTGTAGACTTCACCCAGTTTAGCAGCTGCTGCCTTATACAGTGCTACGGTTTTTGCATCCTCGCATGCGAGTAATTTGATCTGACCCTGGTGCCAGCCCGCATCCGTTACTCGCGCCGAACTACCCGGAAACTCCGGAGCAACGTTGAGAAGAATGTTGCCGAGTTCATTTCGCACGTAACGCCACCGGTCCTTGGGGATGGCTAGACGGTCATTGCCTCGGTCAAGGACGCCTATAAGGATCCTGTCCTTGGTTACCTCAGCAAAGCTTAGTTTGCCCGCTCCAGAGGTATTCTGATGCCGCTTGGGAGGGGGGTTTAACTCCAGGTCCGATCTCTGGCGCTTGAAAGGGTTAACTTTTAACCTCTTTGGCATGTAAGATTTTTGGAAATCCGGTATCACAGCTTTCGCTAGCTCTACCGATTTACTGGAATTCGGCGACAGCGACTCCTGCGGTACCCCTTCATACCTCTTCAGGATCTTTGCAGCCAATCTTTTCTCGTGGTATGTGAAGCGGCGCGGAGATGTCTCCCGGGAGTGCGGACCCGAAGTTGCCATCGCGGTCGCTCCCCTTGCCGAAATCTCAGTTGCAGCTTCCTTCCCCTTCGAAACTCCGAGGCCAGGTCGTGAGACCGCTGCCACAGACGTAAAGATACTGGTTTTCATATCAGAGGTTGATGGGAGTTTAGCATCCGCCGTTGTCCGCTTAGCTGCGTTGGCAACCGCACTGGTGCTAGCTCCCATCAAGTCAATCTTACTCGATAGAGGGTTGGTTGACCGACTCGTAGTTGCCATCGCTGTCGATCCCCCCTTTGATTGTGGAACGGAGGTTGTCCTCCGGCGTTGTTGTTGCTTTCTCGCCTGCTCCTCCATAGCTCTCCTTTGCTGAGGAGTGAAATTTGGCGTTGTTTGCTTTTTGGGGTTTTCGTTTTTATTTGCGTTATTTGAGTTCATCATGTTCGTACGACCCATCGCCGGACAAGGCCAGCTTAGGGTCAAGGCAAGAGTAGGGGAAAATGTGTCGTCCGCCGCGGCAGAGCCCCGTACCGCGGTAAGGCCATGCTTACTCTCTGAGGCGACCCGGTATCAGAGAGGCTCCGTTCAAATACAGCCACGATTTGCCTCCCGGCTGCAAACGTCCAATGGGCACGTGGTCGCATAACACCCTGGATTGGGAGGGGGAAGATCTTTGTCGTCGCGCCAGAGAGGCTAGGCTGCTCTCGTGATGAAGTGCCGTACGGAGCTATGATCACAAGGGCAGCGTAGCCCTGTGGCTATCGACTTAAGCCCTCGTACCGCGGCAAGGTATCCACCCTTCACGAGGGCCCAGAAGTCCTAATTCGATATCAAAATGAGTCAGAGTTCGGTATTAACTTAAAAAAAACCCCAGTATTTGCGAAAGAAATTTATGTTTGGTATTAACTCTTTGGCGAAGCATAGCGGTCTACTTGTAACTTACTTAAATGCACCACTACAAGTTTTGTTTTACACCCAGCGTACTAGTACTAGTAAATACACGGGTATTATAATAGAATAATCGAGATAGATATAGAGCTCCATATAAAAAATTTCTTAGAGGAGTATACTTGATGAAATTGGATAAAATCGCAATCCCCCCCGATCACGCCTACTTTCGATATCGATAATTTCGAAAATCACCTAAATTGGCCTAAAATGATACAATTTGGTAGGATGGGCCCCCTAGTCATTCTACTATGATTTTGTGATAAATTCGACTGGTCATAACTTTAAACTGATTACGGTAGAATCATGAAATTTGGCACAAGTATAGTATTATGATGAGTATAGTATTATGCTAGTATAGCATTATGATGAGTATACCTGATGAAATTGGACGAAATCACTTCCCAACCACACCCACTTTCGATAAGGAAACTTTCGAAAATCATATAGATTTTTACCCCGTTCTGAAAACTACCGCTGGGTATTTAATGTTCGGTTTACTCGAACTTAGACTACCTTAGTTGATGTATATTGGACCGTTTTGTAACAAACCAAAAATGACAAGAGATGACGAAAACTTGTTTCAATATACATTAGTATCCACCCTGTCGGAAAAACACAAAACCAAATCAACGTCCTTACTTGTTTTCTTAACACTTCACGCATTATCAATGCAATAATCATTTCAGCGTTCTAACCCAAGCTCTGTTTCAGCTCTACATACTAAGTTAGTTTCATTTTAAATCGAAATAATAATTATGCATTCCGTAAGTAATCTCCTCAAATAACTACTTAAGTACTGAGCTTTAGTACATTCTCTATTTCACAATACTTTGCATTTGGTTTTTATACCATTCGTTTTATTTTTGCAGGATTACACCAATAATGCCAGTGTAACAACCACTAAGATGCATCTCAGGTCCTTGAGTGATCGATGCTTTTTCTGTGGAGCTCTATATCTTGGAGAAAAATGCAAATAATCTATGCCACAAAGCATGTTAAGAACGGATACCCACTTCATTGTTTTCCAAAATAAAACATACTATGTGTGATCTCGCTGCATTGGAAATTTTAGTATTTTAAGAAAGATAAAGTTATTGTTTTACGAAAATTGTATTTAATTTTTAATGCAATATATTAATGTTTGTATTGCTCACGAAAAAGTAAACGAACTATTTATCTATTAGGAACCTCCTGTGAGCGAACCGTTTTACCGATTTGGATGAAATATGCATCGATGGAAAGGAAATTGAAAAAACTGAGGTATAAGCGGTTTATTTTCAGGGGCGTCCCGTAAATTTAACGATAGGGGGTACGGGGCTAGCAACCCCACCAGTCACCACCACCGTAGTTATTTTTGACCATCTTAGCATATGCCTTTGGTTTGAACAAAAGTGTCGCTCATACGAATAGGTGGGTATATATTATTTTATTTTTTATTATCCGCTTGCCCGATTTGAGTGGAACGATGATCGATCTGTGGGATAGAATTAATAAGGGTATGAATTTCGGCTTTATATTTATTACTTATCAAGAGATGAATGTAAAAGATGTTACGATAGGGAGTCGAATTCCTCCCTTAACCATTCCTAACTCATTATAGAAATGCCGTCTTAAGAGAAAACTTGATTATAGGAAAGGAGTTCGTGGGACTGGCCAAACTAGCTAAAATTTGCAGGCTGTTTATCTAAAGAATTATTGGTAGAATTTTCGATCACAGGTGATACTAGTTTAAATAAAACCTTTTCCATTACATTGTCATGTAAATGCTTTCACTGTTATCTGTTATCCCAACATGGAGCACCAAAAACTCAAACGTTTGAGAAAACATCTATTCTCAACTTTTTCTCAATGTTGTTTATATAACACGATTATTTGTTGAACTATATTAATTAAAAAAGTATTGAGAAAAATTTAACTGCATAAAAGGAAACTGGCTTTTTATTAAAATGGGTATTTGTTTTGCATGATTGGCATCTCTGAATAAAAATTTCAATGAGAGCATGTGGATTCCATTTCGATCCACTCCGCTCAGTTTGAGAAACGTTTGAAAATTCTGCCGTTCTCAATTTGAAAATCAGGGAAAATCCCATATTAAAAATTAGCCTTTTAGGTTGAGAACGCTATCAACGGTTATTTCGCCTCAAATTGAAAACGAACGTTTAAGATTTGAGAAGATGTTTGGTTCTCAAGTGCATATAAAATTGAGATTAGCTAAAAATGTTTGTTGGGATGTTAAAGTAACCCCTAAACCAGGTCCGGGCAAAATTGTAACTGGGGTTGTGTTAGTGAAAGAGAAGCCATCGTACCAATGACATTGTTTTATTTGTTTTTGCTCCCTCGCTCACTAGATCACATAGGGATATTTACCTGTAAAAGCTGGCCAAAAGTCCCAAACATGAAAAGTATGCTACCAATTATCTGAATGGTTTATGTGTAACAGAAAACCTCCTGAATTATATGTGAGAATATTATGTCAAATGTACCTTTGGATCACCTGCCATATGAGTTTAAAATTGACCGTGGTGTAACGAAATTTTTTTATTTTGAAATTCTTAAAAATATTTACTCATACTTTTTATACCTTTCATGAAGATAAAATGGTATTATAACTTTGGTCCGATGTTTGTAAGTATGAGAAGAAGAAGAGATGGGCCCATCAATAAGTATACCGAAACGATCAGGATGACGAGATGAGTTGATTTAACCATGTCCGTCTGTCTGTCCAATTACCAATATAGGAAACTCTCATACACCTCTTGGCTAGTATTCAATACAGCTATTTCAACAAGACCTAGTTTGTTGGAAAAAGCTGGATAGAAAAAATCATTAGCTCGAAAATAATTTTAGACCTATGGTAGATATATTGGTAAAATTGTGAATTTTTTTGGGCCGTTACAAATCGAGCCGCCCTAGTATCAGTTGATCTTACTTTAATGTCGACGTGTATAGTTTGTGATAGAGGCGATTAATCAAATATTTTCTTCCCTATTATGCTAGTATACCTCGTACCAGTTTCATCGTTCTACCGTAATAAGTTTAAAAATTATGACCCGTGAAATTTTCAAATATGCCTCCCTAAGTGGGCGGTGCCAAGCCTACTTTTATAAATTTATGAAAAAATTATAATAGAATGACTAGGGGATTCGTCTTACCAAACTATATCATGTTAGCCGTTTCCGTTACCGAATTATGTCAATTTAGGTGATGTTCGAAGTTTTCGATACCGAAAGTGGGCGCAGTTGGAGGGCGATTTTATCCAATTTCATTAGGTATACTCCCAACGATACTAGTATGCTTTGTGCCAAATTTCATCGTTCTATCGTAATCAATTTAAAAGTTACGACCAGTGGAATTTTGAATTTCCTTAAAAGTGGACGGTGCCACGCCCACTTTAAAAAATTTATGGAAAAATCTTAAGAGAATATGTCAGTTTATGTGATTTTCGAAGTTGTCGATATCGACAAAAGAGGCGTGGTTATCATCCGATTTCGCCCATTTTCTCTAGTAAGCTACATTGGCCAGAAAGTAATCTGTACACAAATTTCATGCAAATACCTCAATGGTTACTCAAGTTATATCAATTTGTATGATTTTCGAAATTTTCGATATCGAAAAAGGGGGCGTGGTTATCATCCGATTTCTCCCATTTTCAATAGCAACCTACCTTGGCCAAAAAGTAACTTGTATGTAAAATTTCATGCAAATATCTAAATGTTTACTCAAGTTATCGTGTATACAGACGGACGGACGGACGGACATGCCTTAATGAACTCCTCTTTTCAATCTAAGAACTTTTATATATGGAACTCTGTATCTATCTCGATTATTTTGTGCCGTTACGTACTACCGTTATGTGAACAAAGTTATAATACCCTTGTACTAGTACTACATAGTACGCTGGGTATAAAAATATCACTCATACGACATGTATCACGCGATTTACTTTTAGCAGGAATAGTCACTAGGTTACTTATGCAGGATGTATGTTGTACTTGTATGTTTTTGCAATAGATTGTGGAGTAATCACAATTACCAGGACGACAAGTTCCTTAAGGAAGGAGGGGCTATGGTGACCTTGAAGATTCAATATGGCCATATATAACGAAAAATACTGCTAAATCCACAGCTCAGCTTTCAAAACTATCGGACCTCAATCGGTTGTATTTTAAGTTTAGTTATGATTTAAAGTAGTGGACTTATTCAGATCCACTAATTTAGAACTAAGAATTTGTCTCAAGGGGAATGTTTTACAGAACACATCTGCATATTGCAATCAAAACAAATGAATGAATAATTTAAGTAAAATTCTTAATAATATAAACAATAAATAATAATGTGTCATCACTCACATGCACCTTGGCAGTTTACTCACCGCCTAAACATGCAATTATAAAATTGTTTAAAACAAATTATCTACCATATATATGACATTTTTATAATGACCTTGCTAATGAAATACGAAATGACATAAAAGACAAAACATATCTCTGATTTTGTATTCGAATAGAACTGTATTATTTCGTCGCTCGCTTGCCAGAGGAATGAATGTGCAAATGTTCCAGATTTGAGTTAATATGCTCACGTGATTAACCTCTCGTTTCTCTACGATTCACGAAAATCCTGGGTTTGCTAAATAATGTAAAATCAATAAATGGTTGGAATTGATCTCCTCCGATTTGAAAGAATTTCCGTGGGAAGCTTCATTTTATCGTAAACTATAGTATGACTTTTTTTCTATTTTATTAGGCATTGTTGGCTCTGTGTAAATTTCTGACAGTGTAGCAATGTATTCTAGAACCTTTTTACTCCTTTTTTTACTCGTAACTAAAACTTTTTTAAATATTTTTTTTTTTAGCTAAAAACTAAATTAGAAGAAATTGAATTGGCATTTAGCGAACGTGAAATGAAAATTATGTCGACCAATTTAAGACAAGAATATGAACGTCAATTGGGCAACATACGACAATTGCGTCAGCTGTACGAGGAACGGCAGCGTATTGCTTTGGCAGAACAAGAAAATTTGCAAAGATTGATTTCGATTAAACGTGATGAACTGGCAGCTGAACAACAAATGTAAGTATTGAGAACACATATCCATCGCAATAAAACTATAAAACTACAAGACATGACGTTTAAAAAATATTTTTTTGTTATTATAAGCAAATACCACGTTCTGTCCTATATATGGGGCGCTCAGCGCCAAAACGGCCTAACCCCAAAAAAATGGTTCTGAGAAAAACGAAGTTAAAAGAAACAAAGTTTTTAAAATATAACAGCTTTGTTTCTTTCCTGCTAATTATGAATAACTATGAATAATTATTCCTGTAAAAGCGTTTCTTGAACAAAACTAGCAGCGAATTCAGCAGCTTTTTGACATTTAATTGAGAGTGAGAGCGCCAATTCGCTGCAAGTTATTGCTGGAGATTTTTCGTCCAGCAGAAACTAGCAAGGAGGAACAGCTGATCGGTGAAATAGCAAAACAACAACAAAAAATGTAAATTCAAATTGTTAGCCAATCAGAAACGTAACAGCTGTTGTGTCTGCAAGTTTCTGCTGAACCCTGTTCGACGAAAAATTAGCAGAAATGAGATTTTGACAGCTTTTTACAAGACTCTCTTCTGCTGACAGATCTTTGCTGGAGATTTCAAGAAACAAAGCTAACTGTAGGTCCCGCCAACTTGTAGGAAAACTCAAAAGCAACACACCACAAGTTGGAAAGAGAACCTCGTTAGAGGTTATGATAACCTGTTGGTATATCGCCGCCATTACTAGTAAATAAATTTTAGTTGTAATATTTGTTTAAGATTAATTATTAGGTGCTAATTACTTACATTAAGAGAGTTCTAAACAGTTAATATAAAAATTGAAGTGGCTTAGGCCATTTTGTCTCCATTAATTAAACATACAAAATTTCTTTAGATAAATATTAAAAATAATTTCTAGCATTTTACATATGTAATAAAGTTATTTATAATACAGTGCAACACGAAAAAATACCTGGGAAGAGATAGTATTTTTCTGGTAGATCTCGGCGAGTTAAGAAGAACTGCGTGCAAGAAATTTGCCGGACACCTCGAAAATCCCGAGTTAGGGGTCAAAACCCGGTTTTTCATACCTATAGACCTTTTTAACGATATATATATATATATATCAATTGGAAAGTATTAGTAAAAGTGATGCTTGGTTTTTTATATGTAAATTTTCAAATTATATGGCAAAATAACTTCTTTTTTAATTAGCTTTCTTGGAAATCTTAATAACTTAGTCAGTTTTCAACATTTTTGAGAAAATGAACTATCATTGCACTCGTAACAAAATTTGCTGTTGAATACCATTCAAAGTTTGTATAGTCTTCTTATAAAATAGTGCATAGGGATAGAGCCAAAGTTGACCTACCTCGAAAAAAGACGAAAAAATGTGTTTGTGGTGCAAATACTACCACTTTTACCACTACTTTCCCGTTTATATATATCGTTAGAAAGGTCTATATCTCTTCTATCGAAATCATGAAAAAAATAAAAATCGGGTTAAAATTACCAAAGATATAGGCTTATAAGTGTTCGAAGGTATGAAAACCGGTTTTTGACCCCTAACTCAAGATTTTGGAGGTGTCCGGTTATAATATATTGACTAAAACGTAACATGCGGTTAACCCACACATATTTTTTATTTCTAGGATTCGATTTGGCCTAAGCGGCTTTTTGGCATCCAGATTTCTTTGAACTTTGCATAGAGGAAAAACAGTTTTCAGCGGGTGTACAACCTAGTGTCATACTACGCTATAGAGATTTTTTCAGTATTTATTTCAAAAGATTCCAGTGATTGTTTGATCTTTTAGAAATGAGGGTTTTTAGAAATGAGGGTAAGGCGCTGAGCGCCTCATATGTAATTGTTAATATTTAAACATAAACACAGTGGCGTCGCAAAGGGGATGCTGATGGGGATATCTAAAAATGATGTCCAAAAATCAGCTGAATTTCCACGATAGAAAAGATAGACGAGAATAAAAGTGGAGAAGAGGAAAGGTAAGGAAAAATTTATAGGTGAAGGCAAATAAAAGGTGATAGGTTGAGGAGTTTGAAGAGAAAAAGAAAAAAAAAAAATTAAATGGTGGGGAGGGTAAAATATAGAATATATTCTTAAGTTTTAAGCCGATAACTAAATTTCCTGATTTTTGGCAATTTTTTGCAAAAATGCAGAATACCATAAACTCCCAAACTAAAAAACAAAATATAGGGATAGAGACATATAGTTAAGGCGAGTATAAAAGTTTTTTTTAGCGGGGGAAACAACAACAACAAAAGTTATTCAAGGTCAAACTTCATATGAAGCATTTTATAAATTGCAATTACTCGAAAAGTACCAAATCGAATTCTTTAGAAATGGATTCTTCTTGGATTCTTAGCTACTTGTACTTCAAAATACAAAGAACGAAATTTCCGTCGAGGACTCCTTTAACCATAAACTAGCAAAAACTAGGGTTCATCCAAGAAAAAAAATATCCATAAGTAAGTACAATACTTATTATTTTTATTTACTCATTTTATTCATAAGCTATTTTTATGTTTGGAATCCAAGGCTTAGAAGTATATCTTATACCAAAATATAAGAAATACGGATCTTCCAGACTGCGAGATATATTTCTTCTTCTTTTCTTATGAGTGAAATGTCCACAAACAAAACAAAACGAGTCTTTATTTTTGCACTGAAATTCTTCCATTTTATTAAAGAAAATTTATGTAGTTAGAACTGCACTAAATTTTAAACTTTTATTTCGGAACTAATGCGATTTCCTTGAAATACGAAGACACACTTACGATATCGCAACTCGCAATTTCTGGAAGGAGTTATACGAGGTAAGAGGTGTTTCTTGCATGAAAACAAATAACATTTATTTTCCTTCATCAATGTTGTTAGTGTTATATTTATTTGACAAGCAAGAAAGGTTAAAAAAAAACCACACAACTTTTAACATAGCGGTACTTGAATTTATTTGTTGAATTTAAAAATAGAGCAAGTTATTTTAAAACAAATAACTGTAGGTCATAACCAAATTATAGAACAACAAAATTAAAAAGTGCTATAGCTATTTTTCGGAGTTTATGTCTGTTTAAAAATAAATAGCTTGTGAAATGAAATAAGTAAACAAAAAATTTTTATGTATTTTACTTGTCTCTTGGATGAACTCTAGTTTTTGCTAGTTTATGGTTAAATGAGTCCTCGACGGAAATTTCGTTATTTGAGCACCCTCCCTATTTTTTATGAGGAATATTTTTCCCGAAGGTGTCATAAAGATATTGTTAACAGTAGACTCAGGGGAGGTATTTTTTCGAGAAATTTTACAAGAACCCAAGAAAAATTGCATAACCATGAATCATAGCGGGACAATGTGTAGGAGGAAAATGTTAGTCTTATTATTGCCAACACCCTTTCTTTAGACACCGAAGCTGTAGCTCTTCAAGTGTGGTTATGGTACAAAGACCCAATATGACCCCCTTGGTTGTGTTTACGGTTATGGTTACTGCATCGGTTTCACAGATTCAAAAAGTCTGATTTGTACCTGTTTTCTAGAGTATGTAGCAAACGTTTGTGATACCTTACGCGGCATTGAGCAGAGTTTATTCACGCAAAGATATTAAACTCAAAATTAATGATCGAATATACTGCTCAATAAATTATTGTTTTTTGTATACATAACTATGTAAAAGAGAAATTTATGTAGATTTCATATTTTTTATACAAGTAAAAAAACAAAACTAATAAAAGACAAGAAGTTCGAAACAAGATTTGACTTGCATCATTCTACTAAAATACTCTTTGTTCTTCAAAATTTATTTACAGCCCATATATAAATATGTACTTTATTTGTATTCTGACGAGTATAAATATATTTATAGATATGCACACGAAGATGTTTGTATGACGGCATAAAATATATGGATGTCTAAGCACGTGTACCCCTCATACATAGACAATGTACCCAGCGAGTAGAGTGCATGTTTTATTATTACATTTTGGGCTAAGAAAAAATGAATTATGAAATAAAAACAAAAACCAAAAATAAGAAGATTAAGACAGACAAAGATAAACAGAATATAAAAACTTCCAAGCATTTCACTTAGCAAATCAAAGGAAAACAAGAAAAATTGTATTACGAAAAAAAAACACAAAATATGCGTCACGTCAACTTATAGATCCGCCTTGCATTGTGCCGGACACTGAGAAGGGTTTTACCTTCAAGCTGGGTAGTGGCATAAGGTGTTAGACCTTCTAGCATACAAATCACTACCGTGTTGTGAGTTCGACTCTCACAATGCCGGGAAGAAAAGTCCTTGAAGAGATGTAACTCCAGTATCATCGAAACATATGTCGGCTTGTCTGGTTCCTGCAGCGCGTAGGTAAATTTTTCTCAAAAAACACATTTTCATACAATCCCGAAAATTGCTTGTAAATACCGTCGGTATTTACAGCAATAGACTACAAGTCAAAAAGCAACAAAAAAAAAATAAAATAACATTAAATAAATTGAAATAAAATAAAATGAAATAATAAAATAAAAAAAATAACAAAATGAAAAAAAAAAATTAAAAAAATATAAACAACGAAATAAAAAAAAATTAAAAAAAAAAAAAAATAAAATAAAATAAAATAAAATAAGATGAAATGAAATAAAATAAATAACATTGAAATAAAATTTAAAAATTATAAAATTAAAAAAAAAAAAAATAAATTAAAAAAAGACAAATAAAATAAATTGAAATGTGCAGCTCCAAATATGAACACGACATTCAGTTTTCAAAGTTCAATAACCAGCCAAGAACGATCATCGATTTTCAGTCAGTAAAAGGGCATTCAACTTTTTTACTTGCTTTTAGTACCAAAAAATATTACTCATACGCAGCGTAGTACCGAATTCGGGTAGGAAAAATATACACTTTACATATACATACATATTAGGGTGGGCCAAGAAAAATCGATTTTCGTTTTTTTTCATAGGCTACACAGAAATTCGTATTCCTGACCATAAATAGAGTATAATGACCAAATATGAGTTTTTTATGTTAATGGGAAAGCGTGCCTCATCGCCGTTTTTTGTTTTTGTGAAAAGCTTTTATGTAAATGAATATATCTTCTCACCCAAAAATCGCACAGCCAACTTTTACCCCAGTTTTTGCAGGGAATTGAACTCTCTACAAAAAAGGTTTTATAAATTTTTTTCATTATGGGGCCATTACAAAGTTCTTCGAGGTCGAAAATTGACTAATTTCTGAAACCCATAAGGTTTCGTTAAAAGTAGTGTCGCTCAAAAACAGCCAAATATTAAGTAATGAATTTTAGATATTTAAATAGAAAATTTCACGTTCTACAAAAAAGGTAAAATGGATTTTTTTCATTTACCAAACCATTAAAGAGATATTCACTCTTAACAACGGAACATTTAAAATAAAAAATAATCAGTTTTGCAAGTGTCCTTGAGAAGATTTAAGGTATTTAATATACTTATGTATTTACGCCTGCCTGAGATTCTTTTCCAATACATAAATGTGCCACCGCACATGCATACATTCATACACGTATGTACCTAACGCTCGTTAACAGTGATTCAAGAAGATCTTTTTAAAGAAAGGATTAGGTATATATTTAAATCGTTAGCCCACTAGCAGGTAGCTAGATATTTTCTCGAATCGAAAGTATACATATGTATTTATACCCCAGAAATCATGCACATAGAGCGCATTTTGTAATAAAATTATTCATTTGAGAAAAAATAAGTTTTTGTTAATTAATTTTATATTTTATTTATTTCTTTAAAAAAGCACAACAATTAAATCCATTATACGAAATTTTATTTCTTTTTACAACATTAATACCTAAATATTACATTGAAGATCATTATTTCTTTTTTTATTGCAGTCAGGATATTTTGCTCGATGTTCTTTAACAACTTGCAATAAATATTGAAATTGTTCTTCGTTTTTTGTCAAGCATTGGTTGTATTCTGATACCAAAGTCACTCCACGCTCTGCTACGTCATTTACAACTTTTAATTGACTAAAGTATTCTTGATTTTCCTTATAACTGTCATCCGAAGGCCATGCTTCAACGTCAACATCAAGAAAATCAGATGGCAGGTTAAATATTGCAAAGAGTTTTTTGGATTTTAGCGACACAAAGTGACTCAAATCCTTTCGCATTATAGAATTTATGCTGTTTTGATGGATCTCAAATCTTTTAGCTTTGGAATTCGTACCAACTCGATTTTTTACAGCTTCAACAATTTTCTTTTTCATATCGAGTTTAACAGCATCGTCGAACAAGGATAAAACGGCAAGTTCATCGTTTAAATACCACAAATGTGAAGCCATCTTTTCACAAGCCGCTGAAGCAATCGAAGCATTTATTTTTTTGTATTCAACAAGCTGTTTTAAAAACTCCAAATCATGATTAGCAGCTGCAACCGCCGAAGATGATGAAAACCAAGCCTTCAAATACATCATGATAATAAAAATGCAAATGTGCCGCAGACTATTGTATTCCCTTGCAGTAAGTTCAAATACATTTCTAAAAATGAATATCTTTAAGCAATAAATGGCCTTCGACATCCATCTTGCGTGATGAACTGCACCCGGATATTTAAATGAAACTTCATCCTGCGACAACACTCCAAGAAAAATTAGTGACAGTGCTAAAAACTCCTTGTAATCGTCACGAGGCTGTTTTGACTATAAAAGAAATAAAAAAAGTTACATTCACATAAGGTAGTTATACCCAAGGTACTATTTTACTGTACATACCTGCAAGCATTCCATGATATATATTTCATTTTTTTCTCTAAAACAATATTAGCGATAATGGGATCTTCAATTCCAGCTTTATATTTGGTCTTATCAATATCGCCCCACTTCTGGGGTGTAAAAGTAGGTCGCCTCCCAGTTGGTGCACCCTGGGTAACGCTAAATGACCTACATGGCCTACACGGCTAGTTTCTTGTATTGCCGGTTCTACGCGAACGGTACCAGTACTTGTGCTGTACCCATCGTGCCGAAACGACCCGGGTCGTTTCCTTATATCGACCCGGCCAAGAGCAATACACTCGGGGTGACCCTGTCTGACATTTAGGCAGGGCTACACCTCGCTACAACAACAACAACAACTTCTTCTTAAATCGCCCAAATATTGGAACGTTCGGTCCCGATGATGCTGGCCAATATACTTCAAATGCACTCCTTAAAATGATCTCATAAATGTGATGGCGACACGGCAAGTATATCAATTCTCTTCCTAAGGCTTTTTCAATTCCTACACATGTTCCGTTACGAATTCCTGTGAAGTAAAAAAAAGAGTTATACAAAGCCCAAATATCGAAATAAATTGAAGAACAATTGGGATGAGACATATGCTTATGATTATTACCTGTATTCACAGCAGTCGTGTCGAAACACATTGCCTTGATGTATCGAGTAATACCCCATTCATCTAAAGTCCTTAAAATTGCTGATGTTTGGTTTTCTGATGATCCGGACTCCATTTTTGGAACTCCTAGTAACTGCTCAAATCCAAATGCAGTGAGAAGAAGTGGAAGCCTATCTACGGTTTTTGACTCTGAAATATCTTGCAGCAATTTCCCATCCCAGTGTACGACGTATTTATCATGTGTTTTAAAATCGGCTTTCAGCCCTTGAGCAATGTCCTCTCATAGCATAATACGGGTTCATTGAATTGTTTTGTAACTAAGAGTTGTATCTTCTATCCTGATGCCAACACTCGACAAAACTGGAGTTATTATAAACATCGCGTTTCTACTACTGACATTAGCTCTGTCAAGAGCAGAGATGAGTTCTGGGGTTAGAACATTAAATTTTGTTGATTTCTGTATTGGCAGTTCATAAGTAATATCCGAATAATTGAAAAGATGTGGGATCCGACTTTTCACTGTCAGTAATCCTACTGCAGGATGACCATGGTTGACTTAGATCTAGACAAAAAAAAAAAAAGAATATTATTTTTGAAAACGAAACAATGAAAAGTTCAGAAATTTAAAAGATCACAAATTATTGTGCTAGTTATTGATTAAAAATAAATCCTTACCTATTTGTTCTGCTGCCATCAAATTTTCACTTATGTTAGGAGAAATTACGTTGTGATGGATAAATTCTTTACGTTTGCCGCTTTTCTGATTTAAATACAACTCTTTAATGCTGTTATTATACGATTTTAAAGACTTCGGATCAACAACATCGAATAACATTTTTAAATCTTTTTGAAGTGACGATTCTTTCTTCTTCTGGGTTGGTGATTTCTTACGTTTATAATTTTTTATTATACCTTGGGGTGTGGTTGCTGTGTGACCTTGCCCAATCCCGACTCTTGCGTCCTCGTTCGTATACTCTGGGCAACGTGAGCTATCTAGGCTCGCGGCAGAAAGAGAGGGAGCCCCGGTGGGGCCACTCTGACATACTTGGTTTAAGGGCTCACCGAGATTTTTGCGTAGCGTCTGTTCACCATGAGGTGCGGCTGCAAGCGGCCGTCTGTCTTGAAGCAAGCGGCTCGCTATATAAATGTGTAAATATTCTAAAAAAAAAAAAACCCCGAAACGGGTTGTGCGCTGGGTTTGGGACCCGCCACGTAAAAAACCTAATTCCAATGAAAATAAAAAGTACAAAGCCTCGGATGAGAACCCCCTTTAATGTTAGGGCATGTACGTGGAATGTCCGGACCCTTTCTAGGGAGCGTACCGCTGCCCGACTGGTTGATGTCCTCGCGAACGCAAAGGCTGACATCACCGCCCTGCAGGAAATGCGATGGACGGGGCAAGGAAAGACGACCATCGGTCCTTGTGACGTATACTACAGTGGCCAGACACGCGGCAAAGCGCGTGGTGTAGGATTTGTGGTGGGAAAGAGACTTCGCCGCCAAGTACTAGCGTTCACTCCTGTGGACGAGCGTCTCGCTGCGATCCGCATCAAGGCGAGGTTTTTCAACATAACATTTATCTGCGCCTATGCGCCGACTAAGGAGACGGACGACGCAGAGAAGGACTCCTTCTACGATAAACTTGAACAAGCCTATGATCGCTGCCCCCTGCATGATATCAAAATCGTGCTCGGCGACTTTAATGCCAAGGTGGGCAAGGAAGGAGTCTTTGGTCTTACAGTTGGAAAATTCAGTCTCCACGATATAACATCCCCCAACGGCACTAGGTTGATTGACTTCGCCGCTTCCCGCAATATGGTCATCAGTAGTACCAGGTTCCAGCATAAGCGAATACACCAAGCCACCTGGCTGTCCCCTGATCAAAGAACAAGAAACCAGATTGATCATGTCATGATCGACGGCAGACACAGCTCCACCGTTCTAGACGTGCGTACCCTACGCGGTCCCAATATCGACTCGGGCCATTATCTTGTTGGAACCAAGATACGCACACGCCTCTGCGCAGCGAAGAAAGTACGCACAGTAACGGAAGGAAAGTTTGACGTCGAGAAGTTGCGCGTGACACAGACAGCTGATAATTTCTCCACTCGACTCTCACACCTGCTATCGGAGAGCAATCCTCGACCTAACGATGTAACCGAGCAATGGAAGCATGTCTCTCACTCATTACGTACCGCCGCTGGAGCCACTTCAGCGAGCCCGCAAGAACAACTGGTACGATGAGGAATGCACCACAGCCTCGGACAAAAAGGACGCTGCCTACAAGGAGACGTTGCGAACGGGCGCAACCCGAAGTGTATGGCAACAATATCGTGAGGCAAAGAAGGAAGAGAGACGCCTTTTCAGAAAAAAGAAAAGTGAGGCCGAAAGGCGTGAGTGTGAGGAGCTTGAGATGCTGGCTGACAGGAATGATGCCCGAAAATTCTATGAAAAGATCCGGCGGATGACGGAAGGTTTTAAGATCGGGGCAAGCTCCTGTATGGACAATAATGGCGACCTGGTAACCGACGTACAAAGTGTACTTAAATTATGGAGGGAGCACTTCTCCTCACTGCTAAATTGCGAGGGAGACGTCAAACCCGATACCCCAATCCTTGACGATGGAAAAGTCGTCCCACCGCCTGACTATGATGAAGTGAGGATAGCTATATCCCGGCTCAAAACAACAAAGCGCCTGGAAAAGACGGACTACCCGCCGAGCGGTTCAAACACGGAGGCGAAGAGCTGGTAAAAAGCATGCATCAGCTCTTATGCAGAATATGGTCAGACGAATGCATGCCTCCGGATTGGAATTTAAGTGTGCTATGCCCAATCCACAAGAAAGGCGATCCCGCTAACCGCACCAACTACCGCGGAATCAGTCTTCTTAATATCGCATATAAGGTTCTTTCTAGTGTGTTGTGTGAAAGGCTGAAGCCCATCGTAGACAAACTGGTTGGACCTTATCAGTGTGGCTTTAGACCTGGTAAGTCTACCATCGACCAGATTTTCACGATACGCCAAATCCTGGAGAAGACCCATGATAAAAGAATCGACACACACCATCTCTTTGTCGATTTCAAAGCCGCTTTTGACAGCGCAAAAAGGAGTTGGCCTTAACAACCGCGCCGTAAGCGCTGCTTTCTCTGGACTGGATAAGGAAGCGTAAAAAGGGGGTCTTGCCGTGAACGAGGACAAGACGAAGTATTTGCTGTCATCAAAGAAAGAATCGGCGCACCTGCGCCTTGGAAGCCATGTCACTGTTGATAGGTACAAATTTGAAACTGTGAGGGACTTCGTCTATTTGGGAACCAGTATCAACACCGAAAATAATATCAGTCTAGAAATCCAGCGGAGAATCACTCTTGCCAACAAGTGCTACTTTGGACTGAGTAGGCAATTGAGAAGTAAAGTCCTCTCTCGAAGAACAAAGATCACGCTCTATAAGTCTCTCATCAAAACCTGTCCTGATGTATGGCTCAGATTCATGGACAATGTCAAGAGAAGATGAGATGGCCCTTGGAGTATTTGAGAGAAAAGTTCTCCGGAAGATGTATGGTCCTTCCCGCGATGCCAACGGCGAGTATCGAAGGAAATTTAACGATAAGCTGTACGAGCTCTACCCAGATCTGTCCATAGTCCAGCGAATTAAAGCCCAAAGACTCCGCTGGCTGGGCCATGTTATGCGAATGGACAAAGAAGCTCCAGCACAGACGGTTTTCCTATCTTCACCTGAATTCGGCAGCAGAGGAAGGGGGAGGCCTCGACTGAGATGGAAACATCAGGTGGAGGATGACTTGAACTCCCTTGGGGTTTCCAATTGGCGTCAGTTATCGCTAAAAAGGAATGACTGGCGTGCTTTGATATGCAACGGCGAAAATCGCTTAGGCGGTTAAGCGCCAATAAATGATGATGATGATTATACCTCGCCACTTGTAATAACATCGAACAATTCTTCTCTCTATATTTCGTAGGAATACCATATTTTTTCCAAAGCTCTATAACCTGAGCTACTGCACTTTTTGAGACAGATGCTTCAAGATTATTTAACTGTTAAAAAAATACGCACAGAACTTCTTTCATGGTTGGTAACTTTAGCTCGAGAATTTTCGGCATTGGGATGCCTATGAAAGTAATTTCGTTATCCATCTTACACGGTTAACAGATTGATAATGAATAGCTACTAAAGAATTTTTTTTTTAAATAGGATGTGCAACTTTTTTCTTTTGTGCTAAGTAAAGTAAAAAGAAAAGATGTAGCTACCTGCTAGTGGGCTAACGATTTAAATATATACCTAATCCAGCGGTGGGCATTTTGGTTTGAGTAGGTGTATTGGTAAATGCGAGAGTAACTTTGATACAGTGGTGCTAAGAACAAATTTTTCGCGTCAGTTGCTTAACTGACAGCAAAGTAGTAACAACAGAACCGCTTTAACGCAAAATTTTTATGATACTATTTATGCGCGCTAAAAATGACTTCCAAACATTTTTTTATGATTATTTCTTACTTTCTCCAGAAAACAGTAATATCTGCTTCACATTAACTGACATTTCGCTTCTGAGAATTTATAACTATTTTTTAATTTCAAATGAATATTTGAAAGGCACCGAGTTATTTTATTTTTAAATTACACATAGAAAGTTAATGTTTATTATTCAAAAGAATTACAGAGTTAAAGAATATTAAAAAGAAGAGCGATGTTGCTTCGGCGGCGGTTAGAACACGACTTCGTTTTTGTAGTTGTTCATTTGTTTTTGGAGTAGTTCAGATGATGCTGCCAGATGAGTGTTATGATTTCAGGGTTACCTCACATATTGGGTAATGTCACATTTAAACAGACTTTCAAATATGTCAATCGTCTTGATTTTTTGCATCTCTTTAAGTCTGTTTTCAAACTTGAAAAAAAAAAAATTAGTCTCCAGTAACTGCATGTGTCCATTGTTTATTTTAAAATATCAATACTGGTAATTAGGAATAGGTTTGGTAACTTGATTTCAGAAATCAGTGACAGTAAAAGAGTTTAAAAATTAAAAACTTGTTTCCTTTTCTTTTAATTCAAATTAAGCTCATTTGAAAGATTATTTAAATCAGAAGGAAAAGCTTAATTTAAAATAAATTCTCTATCTGGTAAGTCTTCTGTTAATTTTTTTTTTCCTTTTTTATACCTTCTCTTTCTTTTTATTCCTCTTCTTTCTGCCTATTCACTACTTGCAATGTAGTTTTAATTTTATTTCCCTACTTGTAATACAGTTTTAATTTTATTTTCACTAATCCCACTTGCACGACGCCAAGTTAGCTTTTTAACTCAGAGTTAGCGTTTTGGATAAGTTTTCAAATAAACTCAGAGCAAGGGTTTTCTTTCTTTCACTTTCTTTTCCTCTTATCTCGTTTATCTATCATTTATTTATTCAATACTTAATGAAGTTCCCATTTTTTTTTTACTTTTCTTTTTGCGTTACATTTTAGTCAAGCCATCTGAAATCGCTTACATTAATTTTAAATCGCGCATAATTTACTACCGCATGAAACAATCAACAAAGCATTGTTTATCCCTCTATAGTTTGGCAACTTCTTTTCTTCTTCTTACGAATTTGAGTGGAAGGCACTGGCTGAGTGACTCCAAATGAAATGGAATGAAGGAATAGTATGAAGCCCAATAAGCCATTATGTTTGATATCAATCTGAGACGCATTTGAGATGAAACCTTCAACGTCAATTCTCACTTTTTGAAAACTTAATATCAATTAATCAATCAATTAATTTTCGATTTAGTGATAAACTACCAGTAGCAGGTAAACTTTTTTGCTAAATGAGTATTAACTTGAGGTATAATTAAATATAAAAAGTATACTATAAATGTCCGGCAGTTTCTACTTTCACAGTTTTTATACATACGACCCCCTATACCATTCCCTAAAATAAATTTTGTCCAAGTCGTGGTACATTATTGACCCTTATTTTTTACCAAACGTTTGAGAAAATATTTTTCTGTGCTTATGGGGAATATGCTGTGCGTGTGTTTTTTGCGAGTTGCGCTACTATATAAGGTATACAATGCAACAAAGCGGCGACACATGTTACCCCTTTGCTGTCTACGCCAAGACTGGCATGAAAATGATTTTTTAACACCACTGTGGCTAATTTGATTTTTTGCTCTCAACAGCAACTGAAATGAAGAGCGTAAGAATACATGTACACACACGCACACATGCGTGCGGCTCAATTGAGTTAGGAATGCCCATGCTTGACCTAATCCTTTCTTTAAAAAGATCTTCTTGAATCACTGTTAACGAGCGTTAGGTACGTGTATGAGTGTATGCATGGGCGGTGGCACATTTATGTATTGGTAAAGAATCACAGGCAGGCGTAAATACTAGTGTCCGACCGAAACTGGAATTTTAAGCCGAAGCCGAAGCCGTAGCCGAATATTCGGCATAATCCTATATTCGGCCGAAAACCGAAGCCGAAACCGAATACCAAAATAAGAAAAGTGATTTTATTTTATTTCATAACAATTCATTCTTTTTGTTTCTAGAATAACCAAAAAACCTTACAAAAACCTAAATAAAAAATATTACCCCCATATTCATAAAAAATAAAATTGGTTTATTGTGCTTTTTATAATGACATTTCCATACAAATTTTGAATTATAACAGCTCAATAAACCTTTTATATTTTTTACTAGCTGGTGCCCGCGACTTCGTATGCGTATAATTTCTGTTTAATCAAATGGTTTATGACAGCATTCATAAAAACCCTTTTGTTTGATACCCATAATGTACTAACACATTTTTGTGGAAATATTCGTCGATACCTCCGAAACCGGTCGAGGTATCGAAATTTCAAGATATCTCCCAAACCATTTCAGATATTTTAATGAATCACATCGCATATTATAGCACTCATTGACACCTTTCGTTTGACACCCATATTGTACTAAGACATTTTTGGTCACCCCTGGTCCATATATTGGGCGATAACCCCAAAACCCGTTAAGATATCGCAACAAATAATATCTTAAACTTTAAGGTGAGCATCTAGCAATCCAACGATTCAATTCCATTCAGTACTTGTAGAGTGTTACGATCACAAACATACAGACAATCATGGTCCACATATTGGGCGATAACTCCAAAACCGGTTGAGATATCGAAAAAAGTAATGTCTTAAATTTTAAGTTGAGTGTCGAGCAATCCAACGAAAAAGTTGCATTCAATTCCATTCATTACTTTCAGAGTGATACGGCCACAAACATACGGACAGACAGACAGACACACAAAATTTGTTAAAATGGTTGATTTGGATTCTACTCGCTTAATAATGCTTCCCCTAATCAATTTTTTGTTGATATCTGCTATGTACAGACATCGACCTGTTACAATTTTATTTTATGTAGAGATGAATAAGGGGGTTAGTCTTTATCTTAATAGCATTTTAACAATGTATAAAAAAAGTTTAAAAAAATATGTTGCAGTTTCTAGAGATGCACTAAGAAAAAAGCTGACTACAGTCTGAACTCAAGTAATCGAAAGTGATGCCACTTTAAACGAATTTTGTATAATTAAGGTGGCAATATTGAATAATTTCGCGTAAGTTATCGTTCGAAATCTTATGCCTGTTCAATAACTCAAAAATATTACTGGAAGTTGCGATTTTCTGTCGCTTATAAAAAATCAAAAACTCGTAAAATTCAGTCAATTTTTTTGTTATTAAACACATCTATTATTCGGCTCGATTATTCGGCCTTTTCAGCCGAAGCCGTAGCCGAATAAAAAATACTAGCCGAATAGGCCGAATCCCGAAACTTGGCCGAATATTCGGTCGGACACTAGTAAATACATAATTATATTAAATACCTTAAATCTTCTCAAGGACACTTGCAAAACTGATTATTTTCGGTTCTTGTTGTTTTTGCAAACAAGATGTGGGAAGCAATGTAGGCAACTACAAAATGTTAACATCTAAATTCTGCAATTTTAATGCCGATTTTAAATGTTCCGTTGTTAAGAGTGAATATCTCTTTAATGGTTTAGTAAATGAAAAAAATCCATTTAACCTTTTTTGTAGAACGTGAAATTTTCTATTTAAATATCTAAAATTCATTACTTAATATTTGGCTGTTTTTGAGCGACACTACTTTTAACGAAACCTTATGGGTTTCAGAAATTAGTCAATTTTCGACCTCGAAGAACTTTGTAACGGCCACATAAATGAAAAAAATTTATAAAACCTTTTTTGTAGAGCGTTCAATTCCCTGTTGGGCTGTACGATTTTTGGGTGAGAAGATATATTCATTTACATAAAAGCTTTTCACAAAAACAAAAAACGGCGATGAGGCACGCTTTCCCATTAACATAAAAACTCATATTTGGTCATTATACTCCATTTATGGTCAGGAATACGAATTTCTGTGTAGCCCACCCTAATACATATATGTATAAACAAACTGTCATTTACACTTATCCTTTCAATAGCTGTTAAACCAAAAAATATTTACATATGGCAAATTGTATTCCTAGTTTTTTATGTAATTGTAAGAAAATTTGCAAACATTCAGCAATTCCTTTTCATACAATGTAACTTGTCAAAATACGCTCAAGTGCGTTTAATCAAAAGTTCAGAGAAAATTTACTTATAAACTTTCATACATTCTCATTTTATATTTTTTCTATTCGCAGAACAAAAAATATCGAAGAGCATAATCAAACATTGATGAAGGAAATTGAAAGCGCAAATAACGAATTGGCAACATTGCGCGAAGAATGCAACGAACACAAATTCGAGAAGAAAACGTTAAAAGAGGAAATGGGCGCTGTAAATACGGTGCGTATATGTTGTTAAGCATGTATGAGTTGATGCTGGATGCGTGAATGTATAAGGGTGAACAAAAAAATCGTTTTCTGGCCCCTCCATGTCATAAAAAAAAATTAAAAAAAAATAAATAAAAAAAAAAAAATGATTTAAGACAAAACAAGTTCAAATAAGACAAAATTAAATAAAATAAAATAAAATAAATGAAATGAGACAAAACAAGAAAAATAAGACAAAAAAAATAAAATAAAATATAATAAAATAAAATAAAATAAAATAAAATAAAATAAAATAGAATAAAATAAAATAAACAAAAACAAAATAAAATATAATAAAATAAAATAAACAAAAATAAAATAAAATAAAATAAAATAAAATAAAATAAAATAAAATAAAATAAAATAAAATAAAATAAAATAAAATAAAATAAAATAAAATAAAATAAAATAAAATAAAATAAAATAAAATAAAATAAAATAAAATAAAATAAAATAAAATAAAATAAAATAAAATAAAATAAAATAAAATAAAATAAAATAAAATAAAATAAAATAAAATAAAATAAAATAAAATAAAATAAAATAAAATAAAATAAAATAAAATAAAATAAAATAAAATAAATTAAAATAAAATAAGCAAATGTGTTTTTTGAGAAAAATTTACCCACGCGCTGCAGGAACCAGGCAAGCCGACATATGTTTCGATGATACTGGAATTACATCTCTTCATAGTGAGTTCGACTCTCACAACGCCGGGAAGAAAAGTCTATGAAGTTATGTAATTCCAGCATCATCGAAACATATGTCGCCTTGTCTGGTTCCTGCAGCGCGTGGGTAAATCTCTCTCAAAAAACACATTTTCATACAATCCCGAAAATTGCTTCACAATACCGTTGGTATTTACAGCAATAGACTACAAGTCAAAAAGCAAACAAAAAGTTTAAAATAAACAAAAATAACATAAAACAAAAAAAAAAAATAAAACAAAATAAATACAAAAAAAATAAAAAAATAAACAAAAAAGTAAAATAAAATGAAATAAAACTTAAATAATAATAGAATAAAATAAAATAAAATATAACTAAAAAAAAAAAATAAAATAAAAAAAAAATAAAAAAATTAAAATAAATGAAATTATTCAAAGTCTTAAAAAATAAAGTTGCCAATAAATTTTGGTCTTAACTCACCCTTTATATTTGTAATACTTACATGTGTAGCAATTGAGGCTGAATATGTATATGAGCGTGAATGGTAAACGTTTGTAAGCGGATTTCAAGTCAATTGTAAAATTGGAAATTGTTTGCTTTTTGTCTTTAACGCTCAAACATTTCCCAAATGCTTACCAGTCGAGGATATGAATGTGTTTGATGCCATAGTAGTGTAGGTATGTAGTATAGATTGATCGTACGTACATATGTAAATAGGTACCCTTGTTCTAATACTTTGTAAGAAGTTTTGGTGTAAACCAGAATGACAGGAAACATTGCATTTTTTCCAAGCATCCACAGTCGAACTTAGTTGAAGTGTTGAAATTTAAATTGAAAATGATTGACTTGATTGAGTTGATTGAATTTGCTTAAAATCATATTTGATTGGAGAGGGGGTGTATAAGTGTTTGGTTAGTTACTGAATGTACTTAAGTGACAATTAGGAAATTTTGGTGCTGTAGGAAAATATGCGGAGGTAGGTAATCCATTAGAAAATACTTAACTGTCAGCCCATTTCCGCATATTAAGGTAAATAGTTTTTTTCGGACACCCAACTCTTTTAAAATGAATGATCGATATTCTAATAATGAGTTCTATTTTCAATGTTTTTGTACTCAGTAGTGCTTAGCTTAACTAATTTATTGTTTCGCTTATCATGAATGCTGTAGGATTTGTACCGGAGTCAGTTTTAGTTTACAAAGTATTTATTTTCCAGTTTTGGTTTCGGTTTCTGAAATTCGTAAGACCTTCAGTTTCATTCCTGTTTCAATATCGGTGGAATCAAGTATTTCGATTACGGTTTTGGTTTTGTTCTTCAAAAAGAGTATCGGCTTCAGTTTTGAACTTTCTAAAGTATATCGGTTCTAGTTTCAGTTTCGCTTTTCCAACTTAGTATTGGATTTCGCTTCGAATCGGTTTCGATTCCATTTTTAAATATATTTTGCGGTTTCCTGTTTGGGTTTATGCAACAAATTTGGTATCAGCTTCAGCTTTATTCCAGTTCTGGTTTCGATTTTTTTTAATTGAGTAGATGACTCTATTTCATTCCGTTTTCAATTTCATTGGAAATTTGGTTCCGCTTTATGTTTCCTTCTGTTTCGATTCTGTTTTTACAAAGTATTTCCGGTTTTGGTTTCGTTTTTTAAAATAAGTATTGGCTACACATTGATTTCGGTTGCGGATTTTGTAAAGTATTTCAGTACCACTTTTTAGCTTAGCTTTTAAAAATTAGTAGTTGCTTTCGTTTCGTTCTGGTTTCGACACCGTTTTTACAAAATTAGTGTCACCTTAATTTTACTACGGTTTCGGGTTTTGCAAAGTATTGCGGTTCCGGTTCCGGCTTTTCTTTTTGAAACTTAGCTTTGCTAGAATCAGTCTCGAGAAAAATCCTTTATCTGATTTTTTTTTTAAATTTTAAGCAATATGGATATGAAATGAAGGGTATTTTCGACCGTATATCAACGAAGATATTTTTTAAGCAGGGTTGCCACCTAACCACATTTCATTTATTCCGTTGTCCATATATCGACGACTATCTCGTAACGACTTGAAGCGATTTATATAAATTATAGTATTGAATATTATGCCTCATTGTAAGGTTTTCTACTTGGGTGTTGCTACTTGGAGCGAGTACAGGGTTGCCACCTATCTGGGTATGGGTATCAAATGAAAGGCATTTTCGGCCGCATAACAAAGTTAATTGTTTTAAAGGATGGTTGCCATCTAGGGTTGCCACATAATCACATTTTAGTTATTTCTTCGGGTATCGGACTCTACATATCTCGGGAACCTATTACCGATTTATATGAAATTTTTATATGGATAGTATGCTTCATACTTCATACTTGGGTGTTATCACTTGGGGTGGTTTACGGGGCTGCCACCTATCTCAAGTAATTTTTATTAATATTGAGCAAGGTGTGCCAATTTCGGTATGAAACGAAAGGTATTTTCAGTCTTGTACCAACTTAGATATTTTCTATTCCTTCGTATATTGACCACGATCTCGGGAACCTATTGACCGTTTTGGATGAAATTTGCTAAATGGATAATATGCTTCATTTAGAAACTCGTTCACCCTCATCTCGAAATTCTTTGAGCGGCATTAGATTTTCTCCCCCTAGTTAAGTGAATGATACTACATATATTTAGTTCATACCTACTGCCTTGAGTTCCTTCAACTATTCTTAGTTTTTTTGTAGTAATGATGCTTCTTCTTCTTCTTTGTCTTGTTATGCAAATATATATTCACTGTTTCAAACGCAATTAATCACGAAATTTCTATTCACATAAATTTTTGCAGCTCTTTAGCCAAATGGTGATGGGATTTAATGGTGAAAATAACTTGGATATTGATCGACTCACAATGATGTTGGAAGAAAACCGCGGACTCCTTAACGATATGGCAACTAAAGAACTAAATTGCAGTGATGGTGCAACGTTGCCAAAATTATTATTCGAATTAGTTGAGCAGGCGGCGATTAGCAATAGTGGTAAGGCACGCAGTCCAACACCTACTACAACTTATGATATGAGCGCAAGTGAGGAGGAAGAGGAGCAGCAACGAACTACTCACGACAGAGCTGACAATGCCAACGCAGCAATAAAACAATGTTTGGACGGTGAACAAGATGAAACTGCAGCCGCTGGCTCTACTCCACCCAGCGAAGTAGCTACCGACACAGACGACAACAACACCAGCACCAACAGTGAAATTCTACCAGCTCCAGCTGTTGCTATAGCCAATCCTTGCGGTAGTAGAAAACATCATCGTAAAAGTGATAGCAACCGGATAAAATTACCAGTAACCACTGCCGCGGCAGACTCCACCACCGCCTCAACGTCATCTTCCGCATTGAAAATCCACCAAGCAGAAGTTATGAGTAAAGTTGCAACGACACAAGAAATTATTGGTAACTTGCCGAAAGTTTGGAAAGTGCTAATGGAGCTCTTAAGTCACCACAAAATCGAGCGGGTGCAATTTGAAGAGCATGGAGCTAGTGAAGATTGCTACAAATCCATTGAGACGGCGAATGGACCAAAGTCAGAGTTGAGTGTCAGCAAAACATATATCAAGTTAAAGGTGAGTGGTATAGGGTAGAGGTGTAGAAGTGAATTCGGCTGATATAGGTACAAAAAAGCAACAGTAACCTTCAATACAATAGGAACATGACGTTTTGGTAGTTTGGAAACAGTTTTTGCAGTCTGCCCAATTAAATAGAAGGCAGGGAACTTCAATAAAACAATACAAAAATAAAATAAAATAAAATAATTGAAGCATCATCGCGAATAACGTTCTAAGTAACAAAATCAGAATTGGTCAGGAGAGCAAAAAACGCTAAAGTCATATTTTTTAAATTTATTTCACTCATCTGTCTCCTTAACTTTTTCTTTTGAAAATGACACTTAGAAAGTTATTCGCGAAAAATAAAAAAATTAAATAAAACAAGTAAGGAAAGCTGAGCCGAAGGCTATATACCTTTCATGAATAAGCGTCACGATTTTCACTGTTCGATCCCCAGTACAGCCTGTTTCAATTTAACCATATTTACTATACACATTACACATCTTTGTTATAATTTAAAAAAAACTTACAAAATAATAGGATCCGAGTTATCGGAACAATCGATTGTATGGAGACTATATATTATACGTGTTCAATTGTACTGACTTACACTATACACATTACATATGTAGAAAGTACTAAAGGTGCAATATTTTACGTTCCTAACTTTTTAAATGCGGAAGTATTGGCCAAAAAACCTTATATCGGAACAACGGGTTGTATGGGGCTATATGTTATATTTACCCGATGTTCTTGATTTTCCTCTACACACTACATAAATTGAAAGTACTCAAGTTGCAAAATTTTATGTTCCTAACTTTTTAATTGCAGAAGTTTTGGCCAAAAAACCTTATATCTGAACAATCGGTTGTATGGGGGCTATATGTTACATTTGCCCGATCTTGTTGATTTTCACTATATACACTACATAAATAGAAAGTACTCGAGTTGCAAAATTTTACGTTCCTAACTTTTTAATTGCAGAAGTTTTGGCCAAAAAACCTTATATCAGAACAATCGGTTGTATGGGGGCTATATGTTACATTTGCCCGATCTTGTTGATTTTCACTATATACACTACATATATAGAAAGTACTCGAGTTGCAAAATTTTACGTTCCTAACTTTTTAATTGCAGAAGTTTTGTCCAAAAAACCTTATATCTGAACAATCGGTTGTATGGGGGCTATATGTTACATTTGCCCGATCTGGTTGATTTTCACTATATACACTAAATAAATAGAAAGTACTCGAGTTGCAAAATTTTACGTTCCTAACTTTTTAATTGCAGAAGTTTTGGCCAAAAAACCTTATATCTGAACAATCGGTTGTATGGGGGCTATATGTTACATTTGCCCGATCTTGTTGATTTTCACTATATACACTACATAAATAGAAAGTACTCGAGTTGCAAAATTTTACGTTCCTAACTTTTTAATTGCAGAAGTTTTGGCCAAAAAACCTTATATCTGAACAATCGGTTGTATGGGGGCTATATGTTACATTTGCCCGATCTGGTTGATTTTCACTATATACACTACATAAATAGAAAGTACTCGAGTTGCAAAATTTTACGTTTCTAACTTTTTAATTGCGGAAGTTTTGGCCAAAAAACCTTATATCTGAACAATCGGTTGTATGGGGGCTATATGTTACATTTGCCCGATCTTGTTGATTTTCACTATATACACTACATAAATAGAAAGTACTCGAGATGCAAAATTTTACGTTCCTAACTTTTTAATTGCAGAAGTTTTGGCCAAAAAACCTTATATCTGAACAATCGGTTGTATGGGGGCTATATGTTACATTTGCCCGATCTTGTTGATTTTCACTATATACACTACATAAATAGAAAGTACTCGAGTTGCAAAATTTTACGTTCCTAACTTTTTAATTGCAGAAGTTTTGGCCAAAAAACCTTATATCTGAACAATCGGTTGTATGGGGGCTATATGTTACATTTGCCCGATATGGTTGATTTTCACTATATACACTACATAAATAGAAAGTACTCGAGTTGCAAAATTTTACGTTCCTAACTTTTTAATTGCAGAAGTTTTGGTCAAAAAACCTTATATCTGAACAATCGGTTGTATGGGGGCTATATGTTACATTTGCCCGATATTGTTGATTTTCACTATATACACTACATAAATAGAAAGTACTCGAGTTGCAAAATTTTACGTTCCTAACTTTTTAATTGCAGAAGTTTTGGCCAAAAAACCTTATATCTGAACAATCGGTTGTATGGGGGCTATATGTTACATTTGCCCGATCTTGTTGATTTTCACTATATACACTACATAAATAGAAAGTACTCGAGTTGCAAAATTTTACGTTCCTAACTGTTTAATTGCAGAAGTTTTGGTCAAAAAACCTTATATCTGAACAATCGGTTGTATGGGGGCTATATGTTACATTTGCCCGATCTTGTTGATTTTCACTATATACACTACATAAATAGAAGTTACTCGAGTTGCAAAATTTTACGGTCCTAACTTTTTAATTGCAGAAGTTTTGGCCAAAAAACCTTATATCTGAACAATCGGTTGTATGGGGGCTATATGTTACATTTGCCCGATCTTGTTGAGTTTCGCTATATACACTACATAAATAGAAAGTACTCGAGTTGCAAAATTTTACGTTCCTAACTCTTTAATTGCAGAAGTTTTGGCCAAAATTTCTTATATCTGAACAATCGGTTGTATGGGGGCTATATGTTACATTTGCCCGATCTCGTTGATTTTCACTATATTCACTACATAAATAGAAATTACTCGAGTTGCAAAATTTTACGTTCCTAACTTTTTAATTGCGGAAGTTTTGGCCAAAAAACCTTATATCTGAACAATCGGTTGTATGGGGGCTATATGTTATACTGGTCCGATCTTGTCAGTTCCGACAAATGATTCCTATATTACAAAATGGTGGCCACATACAAAATTTCAGCCAGATATCTCAAAAATTGAGAGACTAGTTTGCGTTCAAACAGACAGAACGACAGACGGACATGGCTAAATCAACTCATCTCGTCATCCTGA
Source organism: Campiglossa producta (assembly GCA_964058755.1). Taxonomy (NCBI): domain Eukaryota; kingdom Metazoa; phylum Arthropoda; class Insecta; order Diptera; family Tephritidae; genus Campiglossa; species Campiglossa producta. Next base: position 54,553,565 of record CAXKVI010000003.1, read on the forward strand.
TCATTTCGGTATACTTATTGATGGGTCTACCTCTTCTTCTTCTCATATTTACAAACATCGGACCAAAGTTATAATACCATTTCATGTTCATGAAAGGTATAATAAAATAATAATATAAAAAGAATAAAAAAAAAAACAAATATTAAAAAAAATTAAATAAAATAAAACCAAAAAACAACAAAAAAAGTAAAAAATAAAAATTAAATAAGATAAAAAAACAAAAAAAAAAGAAATAAAATATTAAAAAAAAAATTTTAAAAATTAAATTATATAAAAAATAAAAAAATTAAAAAAAATTAAATGAAATAAAACTAAAAAAGTAAAATAAAATAAATCTAAACAAAAAAAAAAGAAAGAACAATAAAAAATAAATAAAAAGTAAAATAAAATAAAATAATATAAAAAAAAAATTAAAAAAAAAAAACAATAAAAAAATAAGGAAATAAAAAAAGTAAAAAAAAAACATATAAAATGAAACAAAATAAAATAAGGCAAAATAAAATAACATAAAATAATAGAAAAAACAAGTAAGGAAAGCTGTCTTCGGCTGTGCCGAAGGCTATATACCTTTCATGAATAAGCGTCACGATTTTCACTGTTCGATCCCCAGTACAGCCTGTTTCAATTTAACTATATTTACTATACACATTACACATCTTTGTTATAATTTAAAAAAAACTTACAAAATAATAGGATCCGAGTTATCGGAACAATCGATTGTATGGAGACTATATATTATACGTGTTCAATTGTACTGACTTACACTATACACATTACATATGTAGAAAGTACTAAAGGTGCAATATTTTACGTTCCTAACTTTTTAAATGCGGAAGTATTGGCCAAAAAACCTTATATCGGAACAACCGGTTGTATGGGGCTATATGTTATATTTACCCGATCTTCTTGATTTTCCTCTACACACTACATAAATAGAAAGTACTCGAGTTGCCAAATTTTACGTTCCTAACTGTTTAATTGCAGAAGTTTTGGTCAAAAAACCTTATATCTGAACAATCGGTTGTATGGGGGCTATATGTTACATTTGCCCGATCTTGTTGATTTTCACTATATACACTACATAAATAGAAAGTACTCGAGTTGCAAAATTTTACGGTCCTAACTTTTTAATTGCAGAAGTTTTGGCCAAAAAACCTTATATCTGAACAATCGGTTGTATGGGGGCTATATGTTACATTTGCCCGATCTTGTTGATTTTCACTATATACACTACATAAATAGAAAGTACTCGAGTTGCAAAATTTTACGTTCCTAACTCTTTAATTGCAGAAGTTTTGGCCAAAAATTCTTATATCTGAACAATCGGTTGTATGGGGGCTATATGTTACATTTGCCCGATCTCGTTGATTTTCACTATATACACTACATAAATAGAAATTACTCGAGTTGCAAAATTTTACGTTCCTAACTTTTTAATTGCGGAAGTTTTGGCCAAAAAACCTTATATCTGAACAATCGGTTGTATGGGGGCTATATGTTATACTGGTCCGATCTTGTCAGTTCCGACAAATGATTCCTATATTACAAAATGGTGGCCACATACAAAATTTCAGCCAGATATCTCAAAAATTGAGGGACTAGTTTGCGTTCAAACAGACAGACGGACAGACGGACATGGCTAAATCAACTCATCTCGTCATCCTGATCATTTCGGTATACTTATTGATGGGTCTATCTCTTCTTCTTCTCATATTTACAAACATCGGACCAAAGTTATAATACCATTTCATGTTCATGAAAGGTATAATAAATTAGAATAAAATAAAATAAAATAAATGATTAAATGACTAAAATAATTGGGACTAGGATTAGGACGTAAAGAGCAGGGGCGCAACCAAGGGGGTTATTTTAGGGGTTTAAACCACCCCTGAGATATAAAACTGTACATGTGAAAACTAGTTTTCATGACATTTTTGCAAACATTTCGATTGCGTGAAAATCGAAAAACGTCAATTCCATAACAGGGGCCTAAGCTTTTGGGCCGTTTGCATAAGAGGGGTGTCACACGTTACATCCATATTGACGCGATCCATTGCTGTTACATACACCTAAGATACAGGGTCAAGTGTGAAAAGGTACGTCAAACCGGGTTTGACCCCTAACTCAAGATTTTGAGGGTGTCCGGCAAATTTCTTGTACGCAGTTCTTCTTATCTCATTGAGATCTACCAGAAAAATGCTATCTCGTTCCATGTACTTTTTTCGTGTTGCGCAGTGTAATAGATTCAATGACAAATAAAAAAAAGAAGGCTAGCCCTTGTTATATAAGTCAATAGGTTTGTTTACTGACCAAAAAAAAGTTCAGAGCAGAGTAGAGCAGGGCAGCTGTCAAAATAGAAATAGAGCAACTTAGAGCAACTCAGATCAGAAATGCCATGAAACACTTGAATCTCGATAGTTTCTTTTTATTTGGTTTTTTTATTTAAATCTTCAAAATTAATGCAAATTCACGTTTACAAAAACATTGATTTTCTTGCAAGCTAATTTTTTTGAAGTTTTCAAAATTTATTTTTTCCTGACTGACAATTGCTTCTCTGCTCTAACTTACTCCATAAAAAAAGCTAGAGCAGAAATTTGTGATCTGGATTACTCTAGTTTTGTTTTGAGCGTACTCATGAAACAAAAGATAGAGCAACCTAGAGCAAGAAAAGTGTTCGTTAAACACAATTTTGTGAAATATATCAATCTGGCGTAAGCTAGAGCAGCCCAATAAACAAACCTAATATAAAGTAACATTTATTGGCAGGTATCTGTGTATGTATGTATATTAAACTGGGCCAAAAATTCAAAATTTCTTTTTTTTTCAAAACTTATATTGATTTTCTTTTTAAGAAAGGTGAAACAAATTACTGTAATTTTTCAGATTTTTATATTAAAGTCTAGAGGTATATCATCGCTAGTTTAGATTTTACAGACTTAACCTCCAATTTGGTGTAAAAACGACAAATCATTATTGAAAAACACCATTTACCTGCATATAAATTGAATTTGAAATTGAAATTGAATTCCCTACAAAAGCTACCTAGACTGAATTATTCTCAGAATTCCCGACATGGGTTTGAAAGTTTGCGAAACATGAAAAAATCCACATTGAATAAAGCTAAATACATATCCTTAAGGGAAATTGGATGCTGAATCCGAATTCGATATCAGAATTTAGCAACGGGCCCGGGGTTCGGCCCTAACCGTGCAAAAAAGTTCAATATTATTTTGTGACGGTTAGTGAAGAACTGCGACCTGTTAGGATACTTCTGATCACGGATTTGGATTTAGCTCGCCAAAATGCATGAAAATTAATGAATTGAGGTCACAGATCCGTCACAGATCCGTCAACTTTTTTTTTTTTTTTTTTTTTTTGGAGCTGCGCCATTTAAAGACTGTAGAACACACTACACCCCCGCAGAGAAAGCCTATATTAAGCAAAAAAATATCTTTGAACGTATATGAGAAATGTATATTTTTTTGTTATAATATTGATGATATAATGATAATTAATCATGTAGAATATCAATAAACAAAATTTAGTAAAAACATTGGATCAAAAACACCAAAAAAAAAAGACGGAAATATGATTTTTTTTAATTTAATACTAAATAAGTTTTGAAAAAGTAACTTTACAAAAAAAAGTTGTTTAACGTTTTTTGTAGCCCACTCAGTTGCCTTTAAGAATCTGTATCTATCTTTGTTGTACATGGATATTTGCATTTTTGACAATTTTTGAGAGAAAAAATGCGAAATCGAAAAAACATGCTAATTTTTGAAGCTAGAATACTAGAAAACGGTTAGTCTGAGAAAATTTTGGTCAATGCAAATTTTGTAGGGAATTCGATTTCCTTCAAAAATACATGTGTTCCGGTAAATGGTGTGAAACTGTTGTAAAAATGGTTTGTCGTTTTTATACCAAATATGAGGTAAAGTCTGTAAAATCTAAACTAGCGATGATAGACCTCTAGACTTTAATTTAAAAATTTGAAAAAATTACAGTATTTTTTTTTCACCTTTCTTAAAAATTTTTGAAAAAAAACGAAATTTTGAATTTTTGGCCCAGTCTAATGTATACATATGTGTATAATTATCTTTTTTAAATTCTTTTTTGACGCTACTCCTGACTGGCGCTATAAAATAATTTTGTAAATAGTTGTGCTAGGAAAATATTAAAAAGAAAAAAATTAAAAACCACCCCAAACATTTTCTTCTGGCTGCGCCCCTGGTAAAGAGTATACAAAAAATTAAGGTTGAAGCTAAAATTAAGATAAAGATGAAGGTAAGAATAAAGATGAAGTTTAAGATCAACATTAGGAATAAGATTATGATAACGATTACGAACACTCAAAATAAAATCTGTGTAAATATAACGAAAACTTGCGTACATATTTCGAAATTATTCGTTGTTTTGAGCCACGAAAGATTTCGTAAATTCTACAAAACCGTTTTCGTAAATTCTACGAAAATGTGGCATTATAAAAAATTAGTACATTTAACGAATATTTGCGTACTATTTACGAATGTAATACGGTGTTTCCACCAAAAACAAACACCGTGTTTGTAGGTTTTGGGTTTGAAATAATTGTCAACTGTTTCCACTGCGTGTTTGATATAAATTGTGTTCAATCTGTCATTCGTGTAATTTTATTATTCGAAAATTTTGTGGAAAATGCTATTTACCCCAAAAGGCAGATCCAGGGTCGAAAGCCCACTGGTAGCCATTTGGGTATTATAAAAGCTATAACCTTTATAACATAGTCCAAATTTTCGGTGGGACCTATCAAACAAGTGTTTGGCCCTATGATTTTGCGTTGCATTTTGAAAAATATTAAAAAATTTAAAAATCTTAATTATAAATTAATTTAATTTTAATTGTCAACAATTTTGACAAACTGAAAGCAATGGTAACATGATTACGATAAGAATTTAAAAACTAAAAGGAAATAATGACGTAAATGAACATTATTGCCATCTTTTAATGATAAATCGTATGCAAACCCAAAGCAAACACGCTTTTAAAAGGGGTTTGAAATGGTTTTGGGTTATGAAATTTGTATGAGATTTGACAAGGGTTTCGAGTAGTGTTTGATTTTAAACACGCTAGGGATAGAAAACACGGTGTTTGCTTTTGGTGGAAACACCATATAAATTAGTACATTTTACGAATATTAGCATACTATTTACAAATATAAATTAGAACATTTTACGAATATTTGCGTACTATTTACGAATGTAAATAAGTCCATTTTACGAATATTTGCGTACTATTTACGAATGTAAATTAGTACATTTTACGAATATTTGCGTACTATTTACGAATGTAAATTAGTACATTTTACGAATATTTGCGTACTATTTACGAATGTAAATTAGTACATTTTACGAATATTTGCGTACTATTTACGAATGTAAATAAGTCCATTTTACGAATATTTGCGTACTATTTACGAATGTAAATTAGTACATTTTACGAATATTTGCGTACTATTTACAAATGTTAATGAGTACACTTTACGAATATATGTGTACTATTTACTTACGAATTTTCTCTGTTCTACACTGTGAGAAAAAAAATGCAGGTTTGATTCAATCGATAATTCAAATGATTAATAATTTTATACATAAATATATTTAATGCTTAAGCTACAGAACTTGAAATATAAAGACTTTCGTATCGTATGAATAATAAAGTATCTAAGTTTGCTTAAGGTCACTTTGACGTGCTCGTACTACTACTTGGCAACTTCCTAAGAGTTCTTCTCTTTCCCCACTACAAATAAAACACAAGTTATTAGAAGCATGACAGGAAAGCAATGAAGAAAAACATAGCCATCTTCACCACAACACATAAAATCTTCAGTCAGCTTTTGCTTTATAATTACTAAATACAAAAAAATATAGATATATGTATAAAACCGAACAAATATATTAAGGCCCATATTGTGATTCGCAAATTAAAAAAGTTGTGTTGTAAATGTAACAACACAACTTATTTGTTTTTTTATGATTATCCACATGATTTTGCTGTCAAAACGAACTCAAAAAATAAAGTTGCCTGAAAAAGTTGTGTTGTGTTGTGAATCATAATACAAATTTTACAACTACAACACAACTTTTGACTTAGTTGTGAATCACAATATGGGCCTAAATAAAAAGTTGTGTTGTAGTTGTAAAATTTGTATTATGATTCACAACACAACACAACTTTTTCAGCCAACTTTATTTTTTTAGTTCGTTTTGACAGCAAAATCATGTGGTTAATCATAATAGGTGTGTTCGGCCAGCGTAAAATTTAATAAAATTTTGTAAAATTTTACAAAGCGTTTACTGAAAAAGTGTTCGGCTAGCATAAAATTTTATGCAAGTGAAAACAGCTGATCAAATTGAACAGCTGATAATCATCAAGCCTCTAAAAAGTTTATAATTTTTAATTTACAATTTTCAAAGTGCAAGTTATTTGATAATAAAAGAATAAAAGTTTTATGTAAAGTAATTAACAAATTTAATATTGCGCCTTAAAAACTACTCGCCGACGTTCAATGACTTTGCAACCAATGTATACAGACTGTTCAGAGGAACTAAATCCTACAGTTCCAGAAGAACCAAACGCTTGTGTCTAAGACGAGTCGGTAGACACTTTTGTCAGATCTCTACCTGTGAATCCCGTTCTAAACAGTCCTCCACCGCATATTGCTGAAGAAGAAAGCACCTTACCAAGGGAGACAAGAGTCACCATGGCACAGCTTAGGTCTGGATACAGTGTGAGGTTAAACTCCTACTTATCCAGACTGAATGATACAATCTCAAACCCCCATGATACTCTACATCTCTTCAATTGTTCAACTGAACCTACTCTTTAAACCCCTCTGTTCCTCTGGACCAACCCTGTTGAAACTGCACGTTTCCTTGGACTCCCCTTAGAAGAGCTTTATGAAGATCTTCGGAATGATCATACACTCTAGACAGGGCAATGCATTGTTAACAACAACAACAACAAAAACAACTACAACTTGTATCTACAAAATTATAAAAATTTAATGTCAAAGCAACGAACAGCTGATTTGCTCTAAGCGTTCACAAATTTTTTGTTCGGCTAGAAACTTGCACTTTTAGCATTGAGAGAGAGTTTTATAAATGCTCTCCTTAAAGTGTTTACTGGTAAAATTTTCTGGCCGAACACAGCTAATAATACAAATAAGTTGTGTTGTGTTGTTACATTTACAACACAACTTTTGGAAGTTGTGAATCACAATAGGGGGGTAAATTTCTCCACTTTACTTCATCATTTATTGGCGCTTAACCGCCTAAGCGATTTTGGCCGTCCACTTTACTTACAAACTTTTTTTAGAGATCAAATTTGAAGCTCTTAACTTTCTTTTCAACTTGTTGCTTTCGTAGTAGAGAAGTTGTCAGAGCTATCAAGTTACAGAAGTCTAAATACTTTGAGCACCAGTTTAGCACAGCGATAGGGTCGAAGAAAATTTGGCAAAGAATTCGCGAAATTGGTGTAGGTCGTAAACTCCATGATTTCCCGGATGACATAGATGTGAATGAGCTTAATAAACAATTTGTTCAGTCGTCCAGTTGCGATAGTAACTTATGTAGTGAAAGATATAGTGAACGATTGAGTGGTACGATCTCCGGTTTTTCGTTCTCGCTTATTGATGAGTGTGCAGTTGTTGAGGCCGTCTTAAGGGTTAAATCCAATGCCACCGGTCTAGATGGAGTTCATCCTAAATTTTTTAAGTGTCTACTACCCAAAATTCTACCGTTTGTTACTCATGTCCTTAACACTATCTTGACCACATCCAACTTCCCCGATTGTTGGAAAGTGGCTAAGATAATTCCAGTTAAAAAATCAAACGGAGATTATAGGCCCATCGCAATCCTTCCTTTCTTGTCCAAGGTTCTTGAGCATATAATGCATAACCAGATAAATTCATTTCTGAGCCGCAACTCACTCCTGAATCGGAACCAATCTGGATTCAGAAACGGCAGAAGCTGTACAACCGCTTTGATTAAAGTCTCGGATGATATCCGACGCAATATTGACAACAATCTGGTCACGTTCTTAACGCTCTTGGACCATTCCAAGGCTTTTGACACTGTCAACCACAATATACTTGGGCTGAAGCTAAAAAACTGGTTCAACTTTTCACCGCCAGCAGTACTTTTAATTCACTCGTACCTCAACGATCGATCGCAAGCTGTTTGTACCGGTAAGGACACATCTAATTTCCTACCAATAAAGAAAGGTGTACCTCAGGGTTCGATACTTGGTCCCTTGCTCTTTTCTTTGTATATTAATGACCTTCCTAGCGTGCTAAAACATTGTGATTTTCTTATTTACGCTGATGATGTGCAGCTATATGTCAGTTGTCCTTTGATTTCTATAAACAATTGTATAAATTATCTCAACACAGATTTGGAACAGGTAAATAAGTGGGCTAGTGATAATGGCTTGCTTATTAATCCAGCAAAATCGCAGTGCATCGTTATTTACAAAAAGATCGTTTCACTTGAGTGCTTTAATGCTGTAAAGCTGAACAACTCAGTGATACAATATGTAGATACTGCAAGGAATCTTGGAATGGTCTTTAATCGAACTCTGACGTGGCGCAACCACATATATATTGCTATTGGCAAGGTCTACGGCATGCTTCGTTCACTTTGGACTACTCAACATTTCACTCCAGTAAAAATTCGATTGCTTTTAGCTAAAACATATTTGTTACCTAAATTATTGTATGGATGTGAACTGTATGCTAGTTGTGATAGCATTTGTCGCAATAAACTAAACGTCCTTTACAATAATGTCGCCAGGTACGTGTACAACGTGAGAAGGTACGAGCACATATCTGCTCTTGCCACACAATTATCTTCCATAAATTTTAATAATTTACTTAAGTTCAGGTGTCTCACACTTCTTCACAAGATTATTACCTCGCAAGTGCCGGAATATCTTTTTGAACGACTTCAATTCACCAGATCGCCTCGTTCGCTGAACCTTATTACAATGAAATACAGTTATCTGGTAACTGAGTGCCAGTTCTTTGTCTTTGCTGTCCGCCTTTGGAACGGTCTGCCTCAAACGTTAAAAATTAATCAAAATGTACTGCGCTTCAAAAACGAGCTTCTGCGCTTCTATTGTCAATAACTAAAATACACTCACTATCTACCTTTACTTCTTTATACAATTATTTTACTATAAAACTTCTGTCCTGCTATTCTTCAACTCAACCACTTTGATGTTTGTTAAGTATTTTTTCTTTTTTTTCTGTTGTCTAGCCTTTCACTATTGTTATTGTTATTCTTAAGTATGGTATAAGTTCAAACACTGTGAAGTAACTTAAGGTTGTGTGTTTGATTATTGATAAATAAATAAATAAATAAATGAATTTCACAATAACACGCGTAGATAAACGTAAGAAAAATGGCGGCAATTTAGTATATTTTACGAAAATTTTCGTACATTGTACGAATGGTAAAACGGACTTTGTTGAATTAGTACAATGTACGAAAGTATTTTGTACATTATACGAAATGACTCGTACAAAAATTTTACTAAATTACTTCATAAATAGTACGCACGCATTCGTAATATTCTCTACGAAATTAATTTCGTATATTTTACGAAAGGTTTCGTAAAATCTAGTGTAGCAGCAATTTAGTATATTTTACGAAAACTTTCGTACATTACACAAAATGTTTCGTACAAAGATTTTTATCACAGTTTACTAAATTACTTCGTAAATAGTACGCACGAATTCGTAGTATTCCCTACGAAAGTCATTTCTTATATTTTACAAAAGGTTTCGTAAAATCTAGTGTAGCAGCAATTTAGTATATTTTACGAAAATTTTTTGTGCATTATACAAAATGTTTCGAACAAAGATTTTTATCATAGTTTACTAAATTACTTCGTGAATAGGACGCACGAATTCGTAATATTCTCTACGAAAGTCATTTGGCAAAGTCATAATGGCGGCGATATAACAACAGGTCATCATAACCTCTAACGAGATTTTTAGCCGAGCTTCTCTTTCCAACTTGTGGTGTGTTACTTTTGAGTTTTTCCCACAAGTTGGCGGGACCTACAGTTTTTTGCTGACTCCGAACGGCACTTGCAAAGCAAATGCATTTTTTGCTGAGAAGCTTCTCATGGCAGAAATACACCCAGAGAGTTTGCCAAACTACTGCCGAGGGGCGACCCCGTTTAGAAAAATTCTTTTTCTAAATAATTTTGGATGTTACTTTTGCCGGGCATCGAACCGACACGACTTGGTGTAGAAGGCCGAACACTTAACCGCTACACCACGGCGGCCACAAAAGGTTTCGTAAAATCTAGTGTAACAGCAATTTAGTATATTTTACGAAAATTTTCGTACATTATACAAAATCATTCGTACAAAGATTTTTATCATAGTTTACTAAATTGTTTTGTAAATAGTACGCACGAAATAGTATATTATACTTAAAATAATCCTTACGAAAGTCATTTCGTATTATTTACGAAAGGTTTCGTAAAATCTATTGTATTTGTCAAAAGTTCATTCGTATTATGAACGAAATTTCGTACATTATACGAAAATTACGACTACGATATTTTTTCGTAGCTTTTTTACGAAATTTTATTTTCAGTGATTGTGATTAAAATAGAGATAAAGATAAAGATTAAAGTTACGGTTAAGATACGGATTAGAATTAGAATTAAGAAGAATAAGGTAAAGATATTAAGCGAGTTTTCAAACAAATAGATTACTTATTGTCAGATTTCTTTACTTCAGAAGACTTCTTCGATTTGTGAAGGACTTTTAAACTCATAGTTCAAGCTCCTATTTTATTTCTCACCACTGTAAAACAGTATAAATATTCCTAGATATTTACGTTTACGGAGATGACGTGACGCTTTTCTCAAGCTTGTTAGCAGCTACTTCCGCTCACTACCATACCTCTACACAAATATTAAGCTGCTATGGCAGGACGCTGCGGACTTTCGTACAGCAGAGTTTCGTACGTAAAGTGGCCGATGCACTTAACGATGTGTTGTTCCAAGTTTTAACATTTTTCACTTAAACAGTTTTATGAACCCATCACAAAAGTTCCATTACACTTTTTCAGGTTGATTATTTTTGTCAGACTTGAGTAAATTTGTATGTTCTGCTGGCTCATTCATCGCTGCTTGATTGCTATAGCACTTCGACCATTTGTGGTTGCTGCACTGCACCAACAACACCGTAATGAATTAGCGTTAACAATGCGGATGAATAAAAACCAAAGAACACTTTATAAGAGTTGATAAAGTTGTTAAGATGACATTTCGTACTATATTGTGATGCGCTTAAATTGCAGCGTAAATGAGGTAGTAAAAGTAAAGGATATGTTATTTGAGGACTAAAATGTAAATGGCTGTGAAAACTTTAATTTGCACCCAAATACTGCAGCTAAACAAAGACCGCATTTGGGTTCTTTGAAATTGAACGGGGAAATAATTTACATATAAAGTAAAGGCATATTCGAAACCCCTAGGCTGCAGGGGTTCGTGGGAAAATGCTTTATGCACTAACTGGGTTTAAGCCCGCCTTACTAGATGCTCTAGTAGCGAGACTCTCCGAGTGTGGGACTTGCCCCTTCTCTAAAGTATTCCCGTTGAAACCTTACCTCCAACTCCACGGGAGGGACTAGCATTACTTCAGGTAAGGAAGCGCGTTACGTGAGCCCTTGCGACTAGCCTCACGCTAACTGTCTAGACAATCGTCTTCTCGTTTGGCGAGGAGAACATTCCTCGCACATCTCCTAATTATATTCCATCTTTCACTCTCGCAGATCATCTTGTGAATGACATAGGCCTGGGAAAGGTCCCCAATCGTCTCTTCCACTCACCTTCGTTGTTGAGGGAATCGCTCGCAACCGAAGAGGGTGTGTCGCAAGTCGTCTATAGCTCCACAGTATATGGATGTACTCTCTGAAATAACCGTGCCCGGTTAAAAATTGAGTGAGGTATAAGTCGATCTCTCCATGAGCCTGCTTTAACCATGGTTCCAGGGATTAATACCTGGTCCACCTGCCTGCATCACTGTTGCCCCACTGTAGTTGCCATCGCCGGATCGATTCACTCCGTGCTCGCGTTGCGGAAACGTGCAAAGGCGTCGTCTGCAAAGGCGACGGGGAAAGTGCTTTCTGGCATCTGTAGCCGAAGAAGACTATCGTACTTAGCATTCCAATGGTCAGGACCTAGAACCGACCCTTGTGCTGCCTCTCCCGTGAGCTTTACCTTTCTTTGTCCTTGTGTCGTTTCGAACATTGCCCTTGCGTCGTTTCGTACATTAAGTAGGCCCGCAATACATCAAGCAGATATGTCGGTACCTTGGAGAAGCGTTCTGATGCGTCAGGCATGTCCTCCCACCTGGCAGAGTTAACTGCATTTTTATACCCAGCGTACTAGTACTAGTACAAGGGTATTATAATTTTGTCCACATAACGGTACTACGTAACGGCACAAAATAATCGAGATAGATAAAGAGTTCCATATATAAAAGTTCCTAGATTGAAAAGAGGGGTTAACTAAGGTATGTCCGTGCGTCTTCCCGTCCGTGTACACGAGAACTTGGAGGTTACTTTCTGCCCAAGGTAGGTTGCTATTGGTGGTCAAAACTTTTAAACTGATTACGGTAGAATCATGAAATTTGATACAAGGTATACTATGTAAAATTATAAGGAGTATACCTGATGAAATTGGAGGAAATCGCTTCCCGGACACGCCCACTTTCGATATGGAAAATTTCGAAAATCACATAAATTGAGATAATTCGGTAAGGTAAAAAGCTAAAATAGTGTAATTGGGTAGGTAATTCCACCTGGTCCTTATATTGTGATTTTCTGTCAAACTTTAAAAGTGGACGTGGCAACGTGCATTTTTAAAAATTCGACTGGTCACAACTTTAAAACTGTTCGGTTTACCCGAACTTTGACTTCCTTACTTGTTTATATTTAACGTCACCAATGGTACTAACAGTGTCCGACCGAAGCTGGAATTTACGGCCTAAGCCATAACCGAATATTCGGCATAGTCCTATATTCGAATACCCAAGCCAAAGCCCAATACGAAAAAAAACACAAGTTTGAGATTTTTTTATTTTATAACAATTTATGTGCAGAAGTGCGTAGTAATTCATATTGAGCAATAGCCTAAACCAGTGTTTCCCAACCGGGGGGGCGCGCCCCCCTAGGGGGGCATAGAGAGTTGGCAAAAAGACTGAAGTCGAAGTTCAATAATAAAGATCGGGTATTTTGATTTTATGTTTTCTAACAGCCATACCTTAATGAAAGCGACAAATTCAAAATAGATGTCAAAAATCCTCATACTCATACAATTTGTATTAAAGAAACCGTAACGGTACTGCGCCAACACTGGGTAATGGAAATTTTCAATGTCGACTGCGCGTTTCGCGGCAAGGTGAGAAACATGGGAAGGAAAGAGAGCAAAACTAAGAGAAATTTACCTCTTTTATTGCGCTTTTAGTGGTGCGCTGCTAGACGTTGGCGTAAAATGATACGCTAAAGCTGGAATTATTGGTGATGTTTGTCGTAACGCTGTAGTCGTATCCCTAACGCAACCCTATGCGATACATTTTTATCGATTATTGGTGCGGTAACCGTAAACAGCTGATTGACTGCAAAAACTCAGCTATGAACACAATCTTAATTAATATTTTCTTAAAAAATGTGAAATGATAACTCACCAAATAGCAAAAACCAATAAATTCGAAAAATTAATGCAAAACAAATAAATTAAATGAACAAAAAAGGTAATCAGCTGTTTACGTTACCGCGGAAAACCAAAAACCAATTGGTTGGCTACGATCCGGTTACGACCTTAGCGTTACGATACGGCACCAATAATCGATTGCATTAAATCCCATAAGGTTGGTCGAATCAGCTGATTGGATACGACTACAGCGTTACGACAAACATCACCAATAATTCCAGCTTAAGGCGCTCTCATTAAGATTCGGCTGTAATATGTATGTATGAGTATGTATGTAACAGAAACACAAAATTTCAATTGCTAACGGCTAAGAAAACCTTGCTTGCAACTTGCAAAAATCAAAGAATCAAAATATCCGATGTCGCGATTACGTTGTTTTTAGAATGTGTAGCGTCTGTGAAATTCATTACGGGAAATTTTGCTATATTTTCTACATTTCGGTGTACATTTTTGTGTTGAAAAATCAGTTTCAAAGCAAAGAGTTTTTTTCTGTTAAGGCAGAATCACTCAAGAAGATGAGATTGGATAAATCGGGAAGTCATCACATAGGTGTATCGTAAAAGCCACTCAGATAGTTTTAGGAGACATTGCAGAGCAAAAACTCAAGGCTATTTCTCTTTCAAATAATACAGTCAAGCGTAGAATCGACGACATTGCAGCATATATTATGTCACAAATAATAAACAAAGTAAAATTGTCGCCATTTTTTGCCATTAGTTGCGATGAATCTACCGACGTCGCTAATTGTGCCCAGTTAATAGTTTATGTTCGCTAAATCGGCCAAGATAGCATTGAAGAAGAGATTTTGTACTCCCAAGCTTTGGCAGCAGGTACTACATCTGAAGATATATTTAATTCAATATCAAATTTTGTTGAAACAAATTATTTGGATTGGAATAAGCTAATTGGACTTTGTACAGATGCCGCACCTGCAATGATAGGTGTAAGATCGGGCTTGGCTACAAAGCTGAAGGAAAAAAATGCCGCAATGGTTAGTACACATTGTGTTATACATAGGCAAGCTTTGGCTTATAAAACATTACCACAGACATTACGCCGGACTTTGGATTCGGCTATAAAAATTATAAAAATTGTAAACTACATCAAGAGCAGCGCTTTGAACAGTCGTTTATTTACTTTACTTTGCGAGGATCTCGATTCTGATCACCAAGTCTTCTGTTCCATACAGAGGTACGCTGGTTGTCGAAGGGAAACATGTTATCTCGCCTTTATGAATTAAAAGAAGAGGTAATTATTTTTCTTGAGTTCAAAGAAAAATACGATTTTCTTACACTGTTCAAAGATGACACATTTCAATGGAGGTTGGCTTATTAAACTGACATATTTAGTGCCTTGAATGAACTAAACTTGAAACTTCAGGGCAGGAACCGCACTTTAATAAGCAATTATGACTGCATTCAGGGGTTCGTCGCAAAGCTTCAACTGTGGAATCAAAAATTGTCTTCTGAAAATGTTATTCATTTTTCTCGGCTATTCCAAACAATTACAAATAACAAGCTGGATGCAAATTTGAAAGCTGACATAAAAACCCATCTGCAAGCGCTGGAAGACGAATTTCGCCGTTACTATCGAGACATCGATTCAGAAACACCAATATGGCACATGACAAGAAATCCATTTGTTGTCGATGTGTTGCAATTACCAGAAGATGTTCAGGAGGAATTTCTAGAAATGAAGGCAGATTCGTTCTTGAGGGACGACTTCCATCTTTTGACATTGGAGAAATTTTGGATCAAAAGATTGCCTGTTAATTCGAAACTTGCATCTCTTGCTTTACGAGTTCTAGTTCCTTTTTCTTGAACTTATTTGTGTGAACTAGGCTTTTCTGCTTTAGTTTTAATTAAAACTAAACATCGAAATCATCGTGAAGTCGAAAACGATCTGATAACAGTTCTGGCAAAAACAGAACCTAGAATAAACCAACTGGTGCAGAACATGCAGCCTCAAGTGTCACATTAGTACCTATTTAACAAATTTTTTGGATAAAAAATGTTTATTATTTTAATTAAAACTTTTAAAGTGTATTTAATAAAATGAAAATAAAAGGCTTTTAATATATAATGATTTTTTTTGTATTTATTGAAAAGTAAGGGGGGCGTGAGAATTTTAATATTTGTCAGGGGAGCCTCAACGACAAAAAGGTTGGGAAACACTGGCCTAAACAAACATCTCCGGATCCGATGTCGTTCAAATCTGGCAAGCCTAGTCACTTCACGGAGCCAAAAAGTTCACCTATAATCAAAGAGATCGACGTCTAAAAAAGCTTTTTCGCCGGGGAGAGCGAGTGGGGACAAATTTGAAGAAATTTATGCTGGGAAATCTTTTAGATTTTAGCTTGAATTTCTTCTCAAATTTATTGAAAAGGAAATCTGCTAAAAAGAAGGAGTTAGCTTCTTATTTATGAATTTTTTATGTACTTTTGTCAAAAACGTTCAATTGTTAGAAGAAATCTGCTTATTTTTATGAGAAAATTTGTATAAAGTAAATTAATGAGAACACCCTCTTATTTTCACTAGATTCATATTGAATTTATTAAAAAGGAAAACTATTTATTTTTAAAAGATCCCTTATTAATTCAAATTTTGCTATTAACGTCTCAACATATGTACATACAACATATGTACATAAAAGTATACCTTCTTCAAATGTGTAATTCGACGCTACCAAGTACAAGTACACGAGGGCATCATGGTAGAGATCTCCGTTCAGCAGTTAATAATTCTTAGTTCGATTCGCGGTGAAGGCAATAAGGCAAGTGGACATGTGGGGAGGCAAAAAGAACAAAGGTGTAATTAGACGTTGGCAAGTTAAGTATACGATGGCATGGTAGTGTAGATTAGACTAGACTAGACATCTGGGTTGAGCGTTCATTTTTTTTTAATTTGAAATATTAAAAAGAAAATCTTCTTAATATTATGTGATCATCTACTCAGTTTTATTAAAAAGGGACACCCAGTCATAAAAATTGGAATTATTGGAAAAACATCATAGAGAAATCCGCTAAATTTTGTTCTGATTTACAGGGCATTTTATGTGACTTTTTGCTCTGTGTTCCCATATAAAAAATCGTAAATTCCAATTACAGTTTTTGGTTATTGAATAGACCTATTGTTCGGCATTGGTTATTCGGTCTTCTCAGCCGAAGGCCGAAACCGTAGCAAAATATAAAATACTAGCCGAATAGGCCAAATACCGAAGCTAGGCCGAACCTTCGGTCGGATACCAGTACACGGAGGGAAATCTAAGGATGGAACATCCATAATTATTGATACCACATTAAACAAAAATTGATAATCCTGTCCCATCAATGAATATGGATGTTCCATCAATAAATTTTTGATAAATCACTATTGAAGTGGTATCCATATAAAGTATTGATAAATTCTAAATACTTGGTTTAAAAAACAAAATTTCTTACAACTTTCAGTGGGACTCGAACACTGCTCCTCTGTTACGTTAGCCCAGTGTTTTACCATTCGGCTACGGCATATTATAAAGTTTTTAGAAAAATTTCCCATCATAAGAAATTACAAAAAATTTGAATCCAAAAAAACCTTACAACAAGTGTAATATTGTTAGGAAAACCATAGTAAAAATTGTTGAACTATTATGATTATGCGTTCCGGAAAAATTTACATTTCGCCCATATATATTAATACGCTGTCTCTATAGAGTATATGGTATACCATTAATACTATGCAGAAAATATAGATATGGATATAGCAACAATAGAAATTCTTAATAGGGCCTTAGATATTGACATGCTGTTCAAATATATTAGTATTCTATCCATAAATATAAAAAGCAGTACATCATATCGAAATGGTTGACATGTAATTTGACTTTTTATTGGAAGCAAATAATATTTGATAAATTGCTCATTCTGAATGAATGTTGTATCAAACTCGTCGCTATCAATAGTGATATTGTCACAACATTCAAGGCATTTCTCTCAGTGTACTAACGTTACCAATAGTACTAAAAATGAGTTAAATTAAATTAAATTAATATTTATAATTTTTATATTAGATGCATTAAATTCAATTAAATTTAATTAATAAATAAAATTAAACTAAATTATATTATGTTAGATTTAATTAAATCAAAATCAATTTCAAGCTCTGGGCGAACTCTAGAAGTTTGAGACGTTTTCTTCGATATTGTTAAACTTTTTTCTTGTTACCATCATCATAACTATCATTAATTAAAAACTTTTTCTAATTTTTTTTTTGTTTAAACGTATTAACTTTCTCTTTTCACATTTCCTTTTCATATTTTCCATATGCGCCAACGATGCCGACATACATAGGATCTGATATTGGAGAAGAAATCGTTAGTAAAAGAAACGAATCGCTTGAAAACGTTAAACTGCCATCTTGATTATCGACTGAACGAGCAAGAGAAGCGACTAAGTGCCGTTAGTTTGGAATTGACAAAAACTTGGCATTTGGTTGGCAAAATGCAACGTCAACATCGTCAATTGCACACACAAGAGCAAATATTACGCTATCAATTGCAACAGAAGCGACGCTTACTCAGCGAACTCAAAGATGAACTGGAATATTGTCGACGTAAATGGGCGGCAGCACGTGCCAAAAACGACGAGAGTCAAGAGCAATGCAATGATTTACGACGTGAATTTGCATTGCGAAAACTAGAACATGCCAATAATTCTGCGGAGAGTGGTTACAGTGACTCCGGACAGGTCTCTGACGAGGAGGCGGGTATAGCAGTGACTAAGGATGGCGGTATGAATGCAAAAGCTGAGGGTGGGTTAGCAAGCGGTGTCAGTGGTGGTGGAGCTGGTGGTTGTGCTGGTGGCGTCGGTGGTGCTAGTGCTGCTTGGAGACGCAAACCTGCAAGGGATATGTTCGAGCATACACGCAAGATAAAACGTATGCAAAGCACTTCGCCTGGACGTGCAGGCGATGATACGAATGAGATCGTGTTGCGTTGGAGTAGTGCGCCGCCAACTTGTGGTTGGAGGCATAGTAGCAGCGGCGGTGGAGGTCTGGGAGCAGACTTTTATGACGTGGATGATAATAGTGGCGCAGCTAGTGGCTACGCTGGTGTGACTGCTGATGCCGATGGAGTTGATTTGACAGGTGCGACCACAAACGGGGGCGGCGGCGGCGCTATACCAAAAAGTGTCAGCACGCGCACTAGACACCGTAGTCGCAGAGAAGAAACCGGGGCAGAACAGCCGTTAGATGTCGCTGGTGTGAGCGGTGAACGTGCTGAACGCATACAGCGCCTGGAAGAGCAATGTAAGTCGCTCATACAACAAGTGTTGGAAACATCCGATAATCGCGAAAAGCTCGAGGTACAATTGCGTAGCTTCCAAGATGAGATTGCCCCTGTGCAGCATGCGGTACCCTTAAATGATTTCATTAAAAAGAAACGTACCGATCGTATGACGCGTGCGAGCTCCGTGCCTGTAATTGGAACGTTAACACCACGCGAAGAAGAATATACGCGTAAGCGCTCAGAGCGTTTGGAGCGCTTAGAGGAGGAGAGTCGACAGCTTATGTCACGTATAAAACGCACATCTGATCGTGGACATTATCTGCGTTGTTCATTGGATCGTTTGCGTCGTGGACGTAGCCGTGAAGGTAGCTTCGATAGCAACACTGAAGAGGAGTCTGGTAAGTCAGAGGAGAAACCACTCAAGTTTGTAGCAAAGGTAGTGGGGCAATGTGCGCAAGTAGATCTTGAGAAGAACTCAAACACAAACTTAGAGGAAGGTGAAGAACAAGTTGTCACGTTCACAATAACTGTGAGCCCACGTACCTTAACTGAACAGACGTATACAGAACCGCGTCTGGTTCGGGATCTCAACGAAACCACTAAAGAAAACTCAGCGGAGGACACTGTGACCACAGATGATACGAGCCCGGACAATGAAGAAGCCCATGCGACCTTTTGTGCTCCCAGAGATTTTGAGCAACCCTCTAGCACAAACCAAGTGGAAGAAACCCCCGGTACCACCGTAAATACCAGTCCCTTAACAGAAAATGAAGAAGCTTACACAGCCCGCCGTGCGGCACGTCTCCAGAGTCTGGAGAGTGAGAGTAGAGCGCTATTAAATGCACTTACGCGCAATAATGACCGCGGTCAGCGGTTGCGTAATAAATTGGATGCGCTACACGAACGGCATGGTGATGCGCCAGCTGCAGAAGAAGTTGCCGCTACTTCAAATGCTACACCATCGCTTAACACAGTTCCGCCTTCCGCCTTGCCATCGACAGATCCCCCTACCGGCAGCATTGCACAGCGTCTCGATAATATCGAACAAATATCCTCTAATCGCATGGAACGTTTACGCATACTCGAGGAAGAAGGTAATGAATTGCTCAATAGATTGGCTGGTACATCGGCGCGTGGTACACAAATGATTGAACGTATAACGGCGCGTGAGCAAACTCGTCAAGCAACAGCGTCTAAAACCGAGGGTGATAAAAGAGACAAAAATACAAATACAACCACATCGCGTGATATGAACGAGGAGAGAGCCATCGCAGACGAAAGTGCCCCAGCTGTGTGCTCACTTATGTCTACCCTTAATAATGTTGCATGTTCTAGTATTGTATCGGAGGAGTTGACCGATCGTGTTACAGTTACAACAATTCCTAGTCAAATTGCTGCACAACAGCAAGGTGCTATACCAAAACAACCGCAAATAAAACCGTCTGGTTTGGCGTTGAATGCCGCCTTGCGTGCCAAGGCCGCGCACCAAAAAGAGCTGAAGCCGTCGAGTGAAACAAGTGGTGAGGGCTTGGAGGATATGGTTAGGCGTTTGAGAGAAACACCTTTTCCAGAGACAAAAACAACACATGAGGATAAGGAGACTAAGGAGGAGAATGGTAAACAAACTACCGCGGGAGAGCAAACTGGTGGTGCCTTAGAAGAAAATAAAGAAAACGTGGAAGAAGGACAAAAATAGGTAAAAGAAAAGCAAAAGGTCGAAGAAGAGCAGGTTCAGGTTGAAGAAATTCAAGGCGCAGATAACACTAGTGATTAAGTATTGATATTCTTGTCTACTACTTACAATATTATATATTCTGTAGACATTTATACACTACTCATATTATGATATATGTAAAATTTTCCTTTATAAAAACTGGTTGTTGTACTTGATAATTGTAAGGAAAGACCTCCTAGTCGTGTTCACATTGATTTACCCTTTTTATCTTAATAAATGGATTTTAATGACTATCTAAATACCAAATTTTAAACACTTTAATAGTATTAAGGTGGCCACCTCGTTCAATGTTTACATTCTGTCATTGGAGTTTTTCGCATCCTTTTCCCTTAGTCATTAACCATTTGATTTAAACTTTGAATTTCTATGTTGCTTGGTTTTGGGGACTTTGGTTGTTAGATAGTGGTTTTATCCAGTGAATCTTTTACCTTAAATTTATTTTTTATTTATCTCTCTTTGCAACTTGAACTCATTCATGTTTGTGCTCAGTACACACCACACCTGCTCCGTAAAACGGTATACTCACTAAAAATGGTGCGTGGCATTTAGCACATTTGCCACTTTTAAATTTATTACACTTACTATCGCGATAATATTGTACAGAATTTTTACTAACACAAGAGTGCATACTTTTTCTCACTTTCAACTTCAACCTTCATTGGCTTTCGCCATGGACTAGGCGGCAATTAAATAAGTTTGCCATATAAAAGTTTTTATATTTGGGCAATCTGGGTCTACGAGGGTTAACCAATAAAACCCATTGATTTATTCGACAAGTTTTTGCCAAAAATTCTTATATCTGAACAATCGGTTGTATGGGGGCTATATGTTACATTTGCCCGATCTCTTTGATTTTCACTATATACACTACATAAATAGAAAGTACTCTAGTTGCAAAATTTTACGCTCCTAACTTTTTAATTGCAGAAGTTTTGGTCAAAAAACCTTATATCTGAACAATCGGTTGTATGGGGGCTATATGTTACATTTGCCCGATCCTGTTGATTTTCACTATATACACTACATAAATAGAAGGTACTCGAGTTGCAAAATTTTACGTTCCTAACTTTTTAATTGCAGAAGTTTTGGCCAAAAATTCTTATATCTGAAAAATCGGTTGTATGGGGGCTATATGTTACATTTGCCCGATCTCGTTGATTTTCACTATATACACTACATAAATAGAAATTACTCGAGTTGCAAAATTTTACGTTCCTAACTTTTTAATTGCGGAAGTTTTAGCCAAAAAACCTTATATCTGAACAATCGGTTGTATGGGGGCTATATGTTATACTGGTCCGATCTTGTCAGTTCCGACAAATGATTCCTATATTACAAAATGGTGGCCACATACAAAATTTCAGCCAGATATCTCAAAAATTGAGGGACTAGTTTGCGTTCAAACAGACAGACGGACAGACGGACATGGCTAAATCAACTAATCTCGTCATCCTGATCATTTCGGTATACTTATTGATGGGTCTATCTCTTCTTCTTCTCATATTTACAAACATCGGACCAAAGTTATAATACCATTTCATGTTCATGAAAGGTATAAAAAGCAAAGTAAAAATGAGAAAAGAAAAAGTAACTAAGATGTGCTAACTTTACAAAAATAACAATAAAAACGAAGAATAAACATAACACTAACAAATAAAACACACAATTAAAGAAACTGCGCCAACTCATCTTGGTTTGTGATCGTGGATACGCTGTCTTTCCCTTTCTCTTGTTTGGCATGCACATTCCCACGAAACGTATACACAGATGCAAGCTTATCATCTCTTCGCAGCTTGATGGCGTCTTGAAGCAATTTTCTAGTCTCTTTCGAGAGGCTCTCAAATATCTGCCAGTTCCCTTCAATCCCAAGTGACCAGAGTGAGATGGTAGATTTGGTTCTCCTACGATACTCAGTAAACGCACGAAGTGTGCGATTACGATCAATTGGCGAGTGAAGCTTGATTATAATTGCACTGTTGAGACTTGTAGGAGAGGGCCGTGTTCGGAATATATCACGCACTTGACGTGACAAGAAGTCTATCGACAGACATACTTGGTTATAGATAAACTTGAGGTTCTCGCCCTCAGCATACGGCACACCAAAAGCAACAGCATCAGTGCTAAAATCGGGCATATTTTTTGCGGGGTAGGATTGACCAGCTGTTGTCATATTCGCCTCCAGAGTAGCAATGTAAAGCCCTATATACACTTATTTTTGAGCGTGAGCGCGGGTTAGCGTGAACAATTTTCTTTTGTGTAATATGTTGATATTACTCCACTTTTCCAAAAAAAAATAATCCGTAAGTGGATAAACAACTAAAATATCTTTGATATTACTGCATTTAAACTTAAGTGAAAGTGTTAAATATGCTTTGAAATGCTTATTTTACTATCTCACAGTGAATTGTGTGCGAACGCAAAGGACACAAACCCTTCGCAAGTGAGTGTTGAAATTTGGCAATTACCACGCCAAACTGTGATTTTTTTTTTTACATTTTTTGGAGAGTTGAAGTCATTTGACAGATGTGCGTGAACGCACTAAAGAATTAGCTTTGTTTCTTTTCTGCTAATTATGAATAATTATGAATAATTATTCCTAGAAAAGTGTTTTGTGAAAAAATTAGCAGCGAATCCAGCAGCTTTTTGACATTTAATTGAGAGAAAGAGCGCCAATTCGCTGCAAGTTCGCTGCAAGTTGCTGCTGGAGATTTTTCGTCCAGCAAAAACTAGCAAGTAACAAACAGCTGATTGTGACATATGGCAAAATAAAAATTAGCTTTGTTTCTTTCCTGCTAATTATGAATAATTATGAATAATTATTCCTAAAAAAGTGTTCTTTGAAAAAATTAGCAGCGAATTCAGCAGCTTTTTGACATCTAATTGAGAGAGAGAGCGCCAATTCGCTGCAAGTTATTGCTGGAGATTTTTCGTCCAGCAGAAACCAGCAAGCAGGAACAGCTGATCGATGACATAGCAAAACAACAACAAAAAATGTAAATTCAAATTGTTAGCCAATCAGAAACGTAACCGCTGTTTTATCTGCAAGTTTCTGCTGAACCCTGTTCGACGAAAAATTAGCAGAAATGAGATTTTGAGAGCTTTTTACAAGACTCTCTTCTGCTGACAGTTCTTTGCTGGAGATTTCAAGAAACAAAGCTATTGATTTGGAATTCTTTTCCTTTGCTCACGCAATAGAAAGTCTCCACTCATTCACGCTCACGTTCACACGGAACTGTATGAGGGTCTTAAGTAGACATCTCAGCAGCTTTAGCTGTCAACGTGCTCAAATCGTCGTCTATTACTCTACACAGCTTGGTCTCCAACTCTGTCACTCTCACAGACATACTCTCAACTAGCGGCAGGTAATGATCCAAAATACACTATTTACGAATATTTAAACAAAGTAGTGCAGAGCGACCAAAAACACGTCCGCCTTGTTGTACCGGCAATGAAATTACAATTTAAAGAGGAAATCATTATTAATCCACTACACCATTTCAAGTTGGAGTTTAGAAAGCGTTAGTCTATCGACAGACATACTTGGTTATAGATAAACTTGAGGTTCTCGCCCTCAGCATACGGCACACCAAAAGCAACAGCATTAGTGCTAAAATCGGGCATATTTTTTGCGGGGTAGGATTGACCAGCTGTTGTCATATTCGCCTCCAGAGTAGCAATGTAAAGCCCTATATACACTTATTTTTGAGCGTGAGCGCGGGTTAGCGTGAACAATTTTCTTTTGTGTAATATGTTGATATTACTCCACTTTTCCAAAAAAAAATAATCCGTAAGTGGATAAACAACTAAAATATCTTTGATATTACTGCATTTAAACTTAAGTGAAAGTGTTAAATATGCTTTGAAATGCTTATATTACTATCTCACAGTGAATTGTGTGCGAACGCAAAGGACACAAACCCTTCGCAAGTGAGTGTTGAAATTTGGCAATTACCACGCCAAACTGTGATTTATTTTTTTTACATTTTTTGGAGAGTTGAAGTCATTTGACAGATGTGCGTGAACGCACTAAAGAATTAGCTTTGTTTCTTTTCTGCTAATTATGAATAATTATTCCTAGAAAAGTGTTTTGTGAAAAAATTAGCAGCGAATCCAGCAGCTTTTTGACATTTAATTGAGAGAAAGAGCGCCAATTCGCTGCAAGTTGCTGCTGGAGATTTTTCGTCCAGCAAAAACTAGCAAGTAACAAACAGCTGATTGTGACATATGGCAAAATAAAAATTAGCTTTGTTTCTTTCCTGCTAATTATGAATAATTATGAATAATTATTCCTAAAAAAGTGTTCTTTGAAAAAATTAGCAGCGAATTCAGCAGCTTTTTGACATCTAATTGAGAGAGAGAGCGCCAATTCGCTGCAAGTTATTGCTGGAGATGGCAAGCAGGAACAGCTGATCGATGACATAGCAAAACAACAACAAAAAATGTAAATTCAAATTGTTAGCCAATCTGAAACGTAACCGCTGTTTTATCTGCAAGTTTCTGCTGAACCCTGTTCGACGAAAAATTAGCAGAAATGAGATTTTGAGAGCTTTTTACAAGACTCTCTTCTGCTGACAGTTCTTTGCTGGAGATTTCAAGAAACAAAGCTATTGATTTGGAATTCTTTTCCTTTGCTCACGCAATAGAAAGTCTCCACTCATTCACGCTCACGTTCACACGGAACTGTATGAGGGTCTTAAGTAGACATCTCAGCAGCTTTAGCTGTCAACGTGCTCAAATCGTCGTCTATTACTCTACACAGCTTGGTCTCCAACTCTGTCACTCTCACAGACATACTCTCAACTAGCGGCAGGTAATGATCCATCAGTTTCTGTAACTTCTCATCCAACTCATTAATTCTCGCAAAAACAGCAGAAAGAGTAACTTCGCCGTCCAATTTCACAGCCTTAACGGTAGGCGAATCTCTGCTTAGGCGACGCTTGGCTGTTTGAGATGCACTAGCAGACGATGTTGGCATATTGATGTTTTTTTATGTTGTTATTGTTGTTTGTTTTAATTTTGCTTTATGCTATGTTTGTGTTTAGAAAGTCTTTGATTTTATGAGATATTTTATTTTTTAATAATTTATATCTTTTAGAATTAGCACAATAGCTACACTCGGTAATTAATTAAATTAATAGTTTATATATTGTAAGTATGACTTGAAAACAGCAGTACAAATACACTATTTACGAATATTTAAACAAAGTAGTGCAGAGCGACCAAAAACACGTCCGCCTTGTTGTACCGGCAATGAAATTACAATTTAAAGAGGAAATCATTATTAATCCACTACACCATTTCAAGTTGGAGTTTAGAAAGCGTTAGTTGGATTTTAGAATTGTCAATTATATCTTAGAAAGCGTTAAATGGATTTTAGTACAGTAGTCGCTAACAAATTAGAACTCTCAGTAATTAGAATTTCCAGAAATTAGAATCAACTTTTTGAATACATTACACGCTCTGAAATTAGAATCGAAAATTCTAATTTGCGAGCGTATTTTGTTTTTTGTTGCAAAATGAGATATAAAAAGGGGAATCCCCAATTTATTCATGTTACCCTCTGTAGTCGTTGGATTTTCGTCGCTATCTGTACAGTTTTTGTCCGTTTTTGTTTGAATTCGATACGCGTGCACGTGTTTCGGCATTGTTTGCTTAAAAGTCAAAGTCGTTCGCTGAAATGCCAAATAAACGTAAGAAAAATACTTTGTCTTTGGAAACCAAAGTGCAGATCTTGGAAAAGCTTGACCAAGGTATTCAAGGGAAGCGTTTAGCCCTAGAATATGATGTGGCGCCATCTGCAATCACCTATATCAAATCTATGAAATCATCAATTTTAAGCGCTGTTTCTAATACCTATCAAGAGGCTAAAAAAAAATCATTGCATATCGCTGAATATCCAAAAACGGAAGCAACTCTTTATGAGTGGTTTTTAAATCAACGCTTAACTGGGCCAATACTAAAGGAGAAAGCCAAACAAATATTTAAAGTGGAATATCCCGATAAAGATGAAAGTTCATTTGGCGTTTTAGCTACGAAGTTTTTGATTAATTTTTGGCTGTTTTAATGTATTTTTATCGATCTCTTATGTGTTTTTGATAAAAGAAATATATTTACTGTAATTGGAGTTTTTGTTTTTTGGACCTTTTTTTGACTTAGCGCATAAATACGTATATGTATATTGGATTTTTACCTTATGTTTTCTCGTTTTTATGAATAAAATTGAATAAGACAAAATTTCATTGTAGTTTTTCAATGCAAATTGACTTAAATTTTAAGGTTTTATTGAAATAAAAAAACGTCCAGGAATTAGAATTTTTCAGAAATTAGAATCAAGCTCCATCACGTTGGAACCCGCTTTGAAAAAATTCAAATTTTTTTTGCACTTTCGTCAACTACAAACGACGAGATTGATTGTAGTGAAACTCATTTTTTTGTAGTTCTTATAGTTACTCCGAAAATATAATACATTGTGCAGAAACCAAGCAAACTAAGTAAATTTGTTTTTTTTTTTTTGTTAAAATATGTTTTAAATCGTTTGTAGTTTTTTATACGAAAAAAAAATTTTTTTTTGCTCCAAAGGTTTCGGAGATATGGCCTAATGAACATCACGCTGGAACGCGCTTTGAAAAAACTCAAACTTTTTTTGCATTTTTGTGAACTACAAACGATGAGATTGATTGTAGTGAAATTCATTTTTTTTTTGCTCCAAAGGTTTCGGAGATATCGAAAACGCATGTTAAAAAAAGGCAGAATTCAGCAATTTGAAAGCACTAAAAGTACTTTTCCTACAACTACAAACGACAAAATTGATTGTAGTGAAATTTTTTTTTTTGTAGCTTTTATAGTTACTCCGAAAATACAATATATTGTGCAGAAACCAAGCAAATGAAGTAAATTTTGTTTTTTTTTTTGTTGATATATGTTTTAAATCGTTTGTAGTTTTTTATCCGAAAAAAAATTTTTTTTTTGCTCCGAAGGTTTCGGAGTAATCGAGAACGCATGTCAAAAAAAGGCAGAATTCAGCAATTTGAAAGCACTAAAAGTAATTTTCCTACAACTACAAACGACAAAATTGATTGTAGTGAAATTTTTTTTTTTGTAGCTTTTATAGTTACTCCGAAAATACAATATATTGTGCAGAAACCAAGCAAATGAAGTAAATTTTGTTTTTTTTTTGTTGAAATATGTTTTAAATCGTTTGTAGTTTTTTATCCGAAAAAAAATTTTTTTTTTGCTCCGAAGGTTTCGGAGTAATCGAGAACGCATGTCAAAAAAAGGCAGAATTCAGCAATTTGAAAGCACCAAAAGTAATTTTCCTACAACTACAAACGACAAAATTGATTGTAGTGAAATTTTTTTTTTTGTAGCTTTTATAGTTACTCCGAAAATACAATATATTGTGCAGAAACCAAGCAAATGAAGTAAATTTTGGTTTTTTTTTGTTGAAGTATGTTTTAAATCGTTTGTAGTTTTTTATCCGAAAAAAATTTTTTTTTTTGCTCCGAAGGTTTCGGAGTAATCGAGAACGCATGTCAAAAAAAGGCAGAATTCAGCAATTTGAAAGCACTAAAAGTAATTTTCCTACAACTACAAACGACAAAATTGATTGTAGTGAAATTTTTTTTTTTGTAGCTTTTATAGTTACTCCGAAAATACAATATATTGTGCAGAAACCAAGCAAATGAAGTAAATTTTGTTTTTTTTTGTTGAAATATGTTTTAAATCGTTTGTAGTTTTTTATCCGAAAAAAAATTTTTTTTTTGCTCCGAAGGTTTCGGAGTAATCGAGAACGCATGTCAAAAAAAGGCAGAATTCAGCAATTTGAAAGCACTAAAAGTAATTTTCCTACAACTACAAACGACAAAATTGATTGTAGTGAAATTTTTTTTTTTGTAGCTTTTATAGTTACTCCGAAAATACAATATATTGTGCAGAAACCAAGCAAATGAAGTAAATTTTGTTTTTTTTTGTTAAAATATGTTTTAAATCGTTTGTAGTTTTTTATACGAAAAAAAAATTTTTTTTTGCTCCAAAGGTTTCGGAGATATGGCCTAATGCACATCACGCTGGAACCCGCTTTGAAAAAACTCAAACTTTTTTTGCATTTTTGTGAACTACAAACGATGAGATTGATTGTAGTGAAATTCATTTTTTTTTTGCTCCAAAGGTTTCGGAGATATCGAAAACGCATGTCAAAAAAAGGCAGAATTCAGCAATTTGAAAGCACCAAAATTAATTTTCCTACAACTACAAACGACAAAATTGATTGTAGTGAAATTTTTTTTTTGTAGCTTTTATAGTTACTCCGAAAATACAATATATTGTGCAGAAACCAAGCAAATGAAGTAAATTTTGTTTTTTTTTGTTGAAATATGTTTTAAATCGTTTGTAGTTTTTTATCCGAAAAAAAATTTTTTTTTTGCTCCGAAGGTTTCGGAGTAATCGAGAACGCATGTCAAAAAAAGGCAGAATTCAGCAATTTGAAAGCACTAAAAGTAATTTTCCTACAACTACAAACGACAAAATTGATTGTAGTGAAATTTTTTTTTTTGTAGCTTTTATAGTTACTCCGAAAATACAATATATTGTGCAGAAACCAAGCAAATGAAGTAAATTTTGTTTTTTTTTGTTAAAATATGTTTTAAATCGTTTGTAGTTTTTTATACGAAAAAAAAATTTTTTTTTGCTCCAAAGGTTTCGGAGATATGGCCTAATGCACATCACGCTGGAACCCGCTTTGAAAAAACTCAAACTTTTTTTGCATTTTTGTGAACTACAAACGATGAGATTGATTGTAGTGAAATTCATTTTTTTTTTGCTCCAAAGGTTTCGGAGATATCGAAAACGCATGTCAAAAAAAGGCAGAATTCAGCAATTTGAAAGCACCAAAATTAATTTTCCTACAACTACAAACGACAAAATTGATTGTAGTGAAATTTTTTTTTTGTAGCTTTTATAGTTACTCCGAAAATACAATATATTGTGCAGAAACCAAGCAAATGAAGTAAATTTTGTTTTTTTTTGTTAAAATATGTTTTAAATCGTTTGTAGTTTTTTATACGAAAAAAAAATTTTTTTTTGCTCCAAAGGTTTCGGAGATATGGCCTAATGCACATCACGCTGGAACCCGCTTTGAAAAAACTCAAACTTTTTTTGCATTTTTGTGAACTACAAACGATGAGATTGATTGTAGTGAAATTCATTTTTTTTTTGCTCCAAAGGTTTCGGAGATATCGAAAAGGCATGTTAAAAAAAGGCAGAATTCAGCAATTTGAAAGCACTAAAAGTACTTTTCCTACAACTACAAACGACAAAATTGATTGTAGTGAAATTTTTTTTTTTGTAGCTTTTATAGTTACTCCGAAAATACAATATATTGTGCAGAAACCAAGCAAATGAAGTAAATTTTGGTTTTTTTTTGTTGAAATATGTTTTAAATCGTTTGTAGTTTTTTATCCGAAAAAAATTTTTTTTTTTGCTCCGAAGGTTTCGGAGTAATCGAGAACGCATGTCAAAAAAAGGCAGAATTCAGCAATTTGAAAGCACTAAAAGTAATTTTCCTACAACTACAAACGACAAAATTGATTGTAGTGAAATTTTTTTTTTTTTGTAGCTTTTATAGTTACTCCGAAAATACAATATATTGTGCAGAAACCAAGCAAATGAAGTAAATTTTGTTTTTTTTTTGTTAAAATATGTTTTAAATCGTTTGTAGTTTCTTATACGAAAAAAAAATTTTTTTTTTGCTCCAAAGGTTTCGGAGATATGGCCTAATGCACATCACGCTGGAACCCGCTTTGAAAAAACTCAAACTTTTTTTGCATTTTTGTGAACTACAAACGATGAGATTGATTGTAGTGAAATTCATTTTTTTTTTGCTCCAAAGGTTGCGGAGATATCGAAAACGCATGTCAAAAAAAGGCAGAATTCAGCAATTTGAAAGCACTAAAAGTACTTTTCCTACAACTACAAACGACAAAATTGATTGAAGTGAAATTTTTTTTTTTGTAGCTTTTATAGTTACTCCGAAAATACAATATATTGTGCAGAAACCAAGCAAATGAAGTAAATTTTGGTTTTTTTTTGTTGAAATATGTTTTAAATCGTTTGTAGTTTTTTATCCGAAAAAAAATTTTTTTTTTGCTCCGAAGGTTTCGGAGTAATCGAGAACGCATGTCAAAAAAAGGCAGAATTCAGCAATTTGAAAGCACTAAAAGTAATTTTCCTACAACTACAAACGACAAAATTGATTGTAGTGAAATTTTTTTTTTTGTAGCTTTTATAGTTACTCCGAAAATACAATATATTGTGCAGAAACCAAGCAAATGAAGTAAATTTTGGTTTTTTTTTGTTGAAATATGTTTTAAATCGTTTGTAGTTTTTTATCCGAAAAAAATTTTTTTTTTTGCTCCGAAGGTTTCGGAGATATCGAAAACGCATGTTAAAAAAAGGCAGAATTCAGCAATTTGAAAGCACTAAAAGTACTTTTTCTACAACTACAAACGACAAAATTGATTGTAGTGAAATTTTTTTTTTTGTAGCTTTTATAGTTACTCCGAAAATACAATATATTGTGCAGAAACCAAGCAAATGAAGTAAATTTTGGTTTTTTTTTGTTGAAATATGTTTTAAATCGTTTGTAGTTTTTTATCCGAAAAAAAAATTTTTTTTTGCTCCGAAGGTTTCGGAGTAATCGAGAACGCATGTCAAAAAAAGGCAGAATTCAGCAATTTGAAAGCACTAAAAGTAATTTTCCTACAACTACAAACGACAAAATTGATTGTAGTGAAATTTTTTTTTTTGTAGCTTTTATAGTTACTCCGAAAATACAATATATTGTGCAGAAACCAAGCAAATGAAGTAAATTTTGTTTTTTTTTTGTTAAAATATGTTTTAAATCGTTTGTAGTTTTTTATACGAAAAAAAAATTTTTTTTTGCTCCAAAGGTTTCGGAGATATGGCCTAATGCACATCACGCTGGAACCCGCTTTGAAAAAACTCAAACTTTTTTTGCATTTTTGTGAACTACAAACGATGAGATTGATTGTAGTGAAATTCATTTTTTTTTTGCTCCAAAGGTTTCGGAGATATCGAAAACGCATGTTAAAAAAAGGCAGAATTCAGCAATTTGAAAGCACTAAAAGTACTTTTCCTACAACTACAAACGACAAAATTGATTGTAGTGAAATTTTTTTTTTTGTAGCTTTTATAGTTACTCCGAAAATACAATATATTGTGCAGAAACCAAGCAAATGAAGTAAATTTTGGTTTTTTTTTGTTGAAATATGTTTTAAATCGTTTGTAGTTTTTTATCCGAAAAAAATTTTTTTTTTGCTCCGAAGGTTTCGGAGTAATCGAGAACGCATGTCAAAAAAAGGCAGAATTCAGCAATTTGAAAGCACTAAAAGTAATTTTCCTACAACTACAAACGACAAAATTGATTGTAGTGAAATTTTTTTTTTTGTAGCTTTTATAGTTACTCCGAAAATACAATATATTGTGCAGAAACCAAGCAAATGAAGTAAATTTTGTTTTTTTTTTGTTAAAATATGTTTTAAATCGTTTGTAGTTTTTTATACGAAAAAAAATTTTTTTTTTGCTCCAAAGGTTTCGGAGATATGGCCTAATGCACATCACGCTGGAACCCGCTTTGAAAAAACTCAAACTTTTTTTGCATTTTTGTGAACTACAAACGATGAGATTGATTGTAGTGAAATTCATTTTTTTTTTGCTCCAAAGGTTTCGGAGATATCGAAAACGCATGTCAAAAAAAGGCAGAATTCAGCAATTTGAAAGCACTAAAAGTACTTTTCCTACAACTACAAACGACAAAATTGATTGGAGTGAAATTTTTTTTTTGTAGCTTTTATAGTTACTCCGAAAATACAATATATTGTGCAGAAACCAAGCAAATGAAGTAAATTTTGGTTTTTTTTTGTTGAAATATGTTTTAAATCGTTTGTAGTTTTTTATCCGAAAAAAAATTTTTTTTTTGCTCCGAAGGTTTCGGAGTAATCGAGAACGCATGTCAAAAAAAGGCAGAATTCAGCAATTTGAAAGCACTAAAAGTAATTTTCCTACAACTACAAACGACAAAATTGATTGTAGTGAAATTTTTTTTTTTGTAGCTTTTATAGTTACTCCGAAAATACAATATATTGTGCAGAAACCAAGCAAATGAAGTAAATTTTGTTTTTTTTTTTTGTTGAAATATGTTTTAAATCGTTTGTAGTTTTTTATCCGAAAAAAAATTTTTTTTTTGCTCCGAAGGTTTCGGAGTAATCGAGAACGCATGTCAAAAAAAGGCAGAATTCAGCAATTTGAAAGCACTAAAAGTAATTTTCCTACAACTACAAACGACAAAATTGATTGTAGTGAAATTTTTTTTTTTGTAGCTTTTATAGTTACTCCGAAAATACAATATATTGTGCAGAAACCAAGCAAATGAAGTAAATTTTGTTTTTTTTTTGTTGAAATATGTTTTAAATCGTTTGTAGTTTTTTATCCGAAAAAAAATTTTTTTTTTGCTCCGAAGGTTTCGGAGTAATCGAGAACGCATGTCAAAAAAAGGCAGAATTCAGCAATTTGAAAGCACTAAAAGTAATTTTCCTACAACTACAAACGACAAAATTGATTGTAGTGAATTTTTTTTTTTGTAGCTTTTATAGTTACTCCGAAAATACAATATATTGTGCAGAAACCAAGCAAATGAAGTAAATTTTGTTTTTTTTTGTTAAAATATGTTTTAAATCGTTTGTAGTTCTTTATACGAAAAAAAAATTTTTTTTTGCTCCAAAGGTTTCGGAGATATGGCCTAATGCACATCACGCTGGAACCCGCTTTGAAAAAACTCAAACTTTTTTTGCATTTTTGTGAACTACAAACGATGAGATTGACTGTAGTGAAATTCATTTTTTTTTTGCTCCAAAGGTTTCGGAGATATCGAAAACGCATGTTAAAAAAAGGCAGAATTCAGCAATTTGAAAGCACTAAAAGTACTTTTCCTACAACTACAAACGACAAAATTGATTGTAGTGAAATTTTTTTTTGTAGCTTTTATAGTTACTCCGAAAATACAATATATTGTGCAGAAACCAAGCAAATGAAGTAAATTTTGGTTTTTTTTTGTTGAAATATGTTTTAAATCGTTTGCAGTTTTTTATCCGAAAAAAATTTTTTTTTTTTGCTCCGAAGGTTTCGGAGTAATCGAGAACGCATGTCAAAAAAAGGCAGAATTCAGCAATTTGAAAGCACTAAAAGTAATTTTCCTACAACTACAAACGACAAAATTGATTGTAGTGAAATTTTTTTTTTGTAGCTTTTTTAGTTACTCCGAAAATACAATATATTGTGCAGAAACCAAGCAAATGAAGTAAATTTTGTTTTTTTTTTGTTAAAATATGTTTTAAATCGTTTGTAGTTTTTTATACGAAAAAAAATTTTTTTTTTGCTCCAAAGGTTTCGGAGATATGGCCTAATGCACATCACGCTGGAACCCGCTTTGAAAAAAACTCAAACTTTTTTTGCATTTTTGTGAACTACAAACGATGAGATTGATTGTAGTGAAATTCATTTTTTTTTTGCTCCAAAGGTTTCGGAGATATCGAAAACGCATGTCAAAAAAAGGCAGAATTCAGCAATTTGAAAGCACTAAAAGTACTTTTCCTACAACTACAAACGACAAAATTGATTGGAGTGAAATTTTTTTTTTGTAGCTTTTATAGTTACTCCGAAAATACAATATATTGTGCAGAAACCAAGCAAATGAAGTAAATTTTGGTTTTTTTTTGTTGAAATATGTTTTAAATCGTTTGTAGTTTTTTATCCGAAAAAAATTTTTTTTTTGCTCCGAAGGTTTCGGAGTAATCGAGAACGTATGTCAAAAAAAGGCAGAATTCAGCAATTTGAAAGCACTAAAAGTAATTTTCCTACAACTACAAACGACAAAATTGATTGTAGTGAAATTTTTTTTTTTGTAGCTTTTATAGTTACTCCGAAAATACAATATATTGTGCAGAAACCAAGCAAATGAAGTAAATTTTGTTTTTTTTTTGTTGAAATATGTTTTAAATCGTTTGTAGTTTTTTATCCGAAAAAAAATTTTTTTTTGCTCCGAAGGTTTCGGAGTAATCGAGAACGCATGTCAAAAAAAGGCAGAATTCAGCAATTTGAAAGCACTAAAAGTAATTTTCCTACAACTACAAACGACAAAATTGATTGTAGTGAAATTTTTTTTTTTGTAGCTTTTATAGTTACTCCGAAAATACAATATATTGTGCAGAAACCAAGCAAATGAAGTAAATTTTGTTTTTTTTTTGTTGAAATATGTTTTAAATCGTTTATAGTTTTTTATCCGAAAAAAAATTTTTTTTTTGCTCCGAAGGTTTCGGAGTAATCGAGAACGCATGTCAAAAAAAGGCAGAATTCAGCAATTTGAAAGCACTAAAAGTAATTTTCGTACAACTACAAACGACAAAATTGATTGTAGTGAAATTTTTTTTTTGTAGCTTTTATAGTTACTCCGAAAATACAATATATTGTGCAGAAACCAAGCAAATGAAGTAAATTTTGTTTTTTTTTTTGTTAAAATATGTTTTAAATCGTTTGTAGTTTTTTATACGAAAAAAAAATTTTTTTTTGCTCCAAAGGTTTCGGAGATATGGCCTAATGCACATCACGCTGGAACCCGCTTTGAAAAAACTCAAACTTTTTTTGCATTTTTGTGAACTACAAACGATGAGATTGATTGTAGTGAAATTCATTTTTTTTTTTGCTCCAAAGGTTTCGGAGATATCGAAAACGCATGTTAAAAAAAGGCAGAATTCAGCAATTTGAAAGCACTAAAAGTACTTTTCCTACAACTACAAACGACAAAATTGATTGTAGTGAAATTTTTTTTTGTAGCTTTTATAGTTACTCCGAAAATACAATATATTGTGCAGAAACCTAGCAAATGAAGTAAATTTTGGTTTTTTTTTGTTGAAATATGTTTTAAATCGTTTGTAGTTTTTTATCCGAAAA
This sequence comes from Campiglossa producta, assembly GCA_964058755.1. Taxonomy (NCBI): domain Eukaryota; kingdom Metazoa; phylum Arthropoda; class Insecta; order Diptera; family Tephritidae; genus Campiglossa; species Campiglossa producta. Next base: position 54,589,362 of record CAXKVI010000003.1, read on the forward strand.
AAATTTTTTTTTTTGCTCCGAAGGTTTCGGAGTAATCGAGAACGCATGTCAAAAAAAGGCAGAATTCAGCAATTTGAAAGCACTAAAAGTAATTTTCCTACAACTACAAACGACAAAATTGATTGTAGTGAAATTTTTTTTTTTGTAGCTTTTATAGTTACTCCGAAAATACAATATATTGTGCAGAAACCAAGCAAATGAAGTAAATTTTGTTTTTTTTTTTGTTAAAATATGTTTTAAATCGTTTGTAGTTTTTTATACGAAAAAAAAATTTTTTTTTGCTCCAAAGGTTTCGGAGATATGGCCTAATGCACATCACGCTGAAACCCGCTTTGAAAAAACTCAAACTTTTTTTGCATTTTTGTGAACTACAAACGATGAGATTGATTGTAGTGAAATTCATTTTTTTTTTTGCTCCAAAGGTTTCGGAGATATCGAAAACGCATGTCAAAAAAAGGCAGAATTCAGCAATTTGAAAGCACTAAAAGTACTTTTCCTACAACTACAAACGACAAAATTTATTGAAGTGAAATTTTTTTTTTTTAGCTTTTATAGTTACTCCGAAAATACAATATATTGTGCAGAAACCAAGCAAATGAAGTAAATTTTGGTTTTTTTTGTTGAAATATGTTTTAAATCGTTTGTAGTTTTTTATCCGAAAAAAATTTTTTTTTTTGCTCCGAAGGTTTCGGAGTAATCGAGAACGCATGTCAAAAAAAGGCAGAATTCAGCAATTTGAAAGCACTAAAAGTAATTTTCCTACAACTACAAACGACAAAATTGATTGTAGTGAAATTTTTTTTTTTGTAGCTTTTATAGTTACTCCGAAAATAAAATATATTGTGCAGAAACCAAGCAAATGAAGTAAATTTTGTTTTTTTTTTGTTGAAATATGTTTTAAATCGTTTGTAGTTTTCTATCCGAAAAAAAATTTTTTTTTGCTCCGAAGGTTTCGGAGTAATCGAGAACGCATGTCAAAAAAAGGCAGAATTCAGCAATTTGAAAGCACTAAAAGTAATTTTCCTACAACTACAAACGACAAAATTGATTGTAGTGAAATTTTTTTTTTTGTAGCTTTTATAGTTACTCCGAAAATACAATATATTGTGCAGAAACCAAGCAAATGAAGTAAATTTTGTTTTTTTTTGTTGAAATATGTTTTAAATCGTTTGTAGTTTTTTATCCGAAACAAATTTTTTTTTTGCTCCGAAGGTTTCGGAGTAATCGAGAACGCATGTCAAAAAAAGGCAGAATTCAGCAATTTGAAAGCACTAAAAGTAATTTTCCTACAACTACAAACGACAAAATTGATTGTAGTGAAATTTTTTTTTTTGTAGCTTTTTTAGTTACTCCGAAAATACAATATATTGTGCAGAAACCAAGCAAATGAAGTAAATTTTGTTTTTTTTTTTGTTGAAATATGTTTTAAATCGTTTGTAGTTTTTTATCCGAAAAAATTTTTTTTTTGCTCCGAAGGTTTCGGAGTAATCGAGAACGCATGTCAAAAAAGGCAGAATTCAGCAATTTGAAAGCACTAAAAGTAATTTTCCTACAACTACAAACGACAAAATTGATTGTAGTGAAATTTTTTTTTTGTAGCTTTTATAGTTACTCCGAAAATACAATATATTGTGCAGAAACCAAGCAAATGAAGTAAATTTTGTTTTTTTTTTGTTAAAATATGTTTTAAATCGTTTGTAGTTTTTTATACGAAAAAAAAATTTTTTTTTGCTCCAAAGGTTTCGGAGATATGGCCTAATGCACATCACGCTGGAACCCGCTTTGAAAAAACTCAAACTTTTTTTGCATTTTTGTGAACTACAAACGATGAGATTGATTGTAGTGAAATTCATTTTTTTTTTTCTCCAAAGGCAGAATTCAGCAATTTGAAAGCACTAAAAGTACCTTTCCTACAACTACAAACGACAAAATTGATTGTAGTGAAATTTTTTTTTTTGTAGCTTTTATAGTTACTCCGAAAATACAATATATTGTGCAGAAACCAAGCAAATGAAGTAAATTTTGGTTTTTTTTTGTTGAAATATGTTTTAAATCGTTTGTAGTTTCTTATCCGAAAAAAAATTTTTTTTTTGCTCCGAAGGTTTCGGAGTAATCGAGAACGCATGTCAAAAAAAGGCAGAATTCAGCAATTTGAAAGCACTAAAAGTAATTTTCCTACAACTACAAACGACAAAATTGATTGTAGTGAAATTTTTTTTTTTGTAGCTTTTATAGTTACTCCGAAAATACAATATATTGTGCAGAAACCAAGCAAATGAAGTAAATTTTGTTTTTTTTTTGTTAAAATATGTTTTAAATCGTTTGTAGTTTTTTATACGAAAAAAAATTTTTTTTTTGCTCCAAAGGTTTCGGAGATATGGCCTAATGCACATCACGCTGGAACCCGCTTTGAAAAAACTCAAACTTTTTTTGCATTTTTGTGAACTACAAACGATGAGATTGATTGTAGTGAAATTCATTTTTTTTTTGCTCCAAAGGTTTCGGAGATATCGAAAACGCATGTCAAAAAAAGGCAGAATTCAGCAATTTGAAAGCACTAAAAGTACTTTTCCTACAACTACAAACGACAAAATTGATTGAAGTGAAATTTTTTTTTTTGTAGCTTTTATAGTTACTCCGAAAATACAATATATTGTGCAGAAACCAAGCAAATGAAGTAAATTTTGGTTTTTTTTTGTTGAAATATGTTTTAAATCGTTTGTAGTTTTTTATCCGAAAACAATTTTTTTTTTTGCTCCGAAGGTTTCGGAGTAATCGAGAACGCATGTCAAAAAAAGGCAGAATTCAGCAATTTGAAAGCACTAAAAGTAATTTTCCTACAACTACAAACGACAAAATTGATTGTAGTGAAATTTTTTTTTTTGTAGCTTTTATAGTTACTCCGAAAATACAATATATTGTGCAGAAACCAAGCAAATGAAGTAAATTTTGTTTTTTTTTGTTGAAATATGTTTTAAATCGTTTGTAGTTTTTTATCCGAAAAAAAATTTTTTTTTTGCTCCGAAGGTTTCGGAGTAATCGAGAACGCATGTCAAAAAAAGGCAGAATTCAGCAATTTGAAAGCACTAAAAGTAATTTTCCTACAACTACAAACGACAAAATTGATTGTAGTGAAATTTTTTTTTTGTAGCTTTTATAGTTACTCCGAAAATACAATATATTGTGCAGAAACCAAGCAAATTAAGTAAATTTTGGTTTTTTTTTGTTGAAATATGTTTTAAATCGTTTGTAGTTTTTTATCCGAAAAAAATTTTTTTTTTTGCTCCGAAGGTTTCGGAGTAATCGAGAACGCATGTCAAAAAAAGGCAGAATTCAGCAATTTGAAAGCACTAAAAGTAATTTTCCTACAACTACAAACGACAAAATTGATTGTAGTGAAATTTTTTTTTTTGTAGCTTTTATAGTTACTCCGAAAATACAATATATTGTGCAGAAACCAAGCAAATGAAGTAAATTTTGTTTTTTTTTTGTTGAAATATGTTTTAAATCGTTTGTAGTTTTTTATCCGAAAAAAATTTTTTTTTTTTGCTCCGAAGGTTTCGGAGTAATCGAGAACGCATGTCAAAAAAAGGCAGAATTCAGCAATTTGAAAGCACTAAAAGTAATTTTCCTACAACTACAAACGACAAAATTGATTGTAGTGAAATTTTTTTTTTGTAGCTTTTATAGTTACTCCGAAAATACAATATATTGTGCAGAAACCAAGCAAATGAAGTAAATTTTGGTTTTTTTTTGTTGAAATATGTTTTAAATCGTTTGTAGTTTTTTATACGAAAAAAAATTTTTTTTTTGCTCCAAAGGTTTCGGAGATATGGCCTAATGCACATCACGCTGGAACCCGCTTTGAAAAAACTCAAACTTTTTTTGCATTTTTGTGAACTACAAACGATGAGATTGATTGTAGTGAAATTCATTTTTTTTTTGCTCCAAAGGTTTCGGAGATATCGAAAACGCATGTCAAAAAAAGGCAGAATTCAGCAATTTGAAAGCACTAAAAGTACTTTTCCTACAACTACAAACGACAAAATTGATTGAAGTGAAATTTTTTTTTTTGTAGCTTTTATAGTTACTCCGAAAATACAATATATTGTGCAGAAACCAAGCAAATGAAGTAAATTTTGGTTTTTTTTTGTTGAAATATGTTTTAAATCGTTTGTAGTTTTTTATCCGAAAAAAATTTTTTTTTTTGCTCCGAAGGTTTCGGAGTAATCGAGAACGCATGTCAAAAAAAGGCAGAATTCAGCAATTTGAAAGCACTAAAAGTAATTTTCCTACAACTACAAACGACAAAATTGATTGTAGTGAAATTTTTTTTTTTGTAGCTTTTATAGTTACTCCGAAAATACAATATATTGTGCAGAAACCAAGCAAATTAAGTAAATTTTGGTTTTTTTTTGTTGAAATATGTTTTAAATCGTTTGTAGTTTTTTATCCGAAAAAAATTTTTTTTTTGCTCCGAAGGTTTCGGAGTAATCGAGAACGCATGTCAAAAAAAGGCAGAATTCAGCAATTTGAAAGCACTAAAAGTAATTTTCCTACAACTACAAACGACAAAATTGATTGTAGTGAAATTTTTTTTTTTGTAGCTTTTATAGTTACTCCGAAAATACAATATATTGTGCAGAAACCAAGCAAATGAAGTAAATTTTGTTTTTTTTTTGTTGAAATATGTTTTAAATCGTTTGTAGTTTTTTATCCGAAAAAAAATTTTTTTTTTGCTCCGAAGGTTTCGGAGTAATCGAGAACGCATGTCAAAAAAAGGCAGAATTCAGCAATTTGAAAGCACTAAAAGTATTTTTCCTACAACTACAAACGACAAAATTGATTGTAGTGAAATTTTTTTTTTTTGTAGCTTTTATAGTTACTCCGAAAATACAATACATTGTGCAGAAACCAAGCAAATGAAGTAAATTTTGGTTTTTTTTTGTTGAAATATGTTTTAAATCGTTTGTAGTTTTTATACGAAAAAAATTTTTTTTTTGCTCCAAAGGTTTCGGAGATATGGCCTAATGCACATCACGCTGGAACCCGCTTTGAAAAAACTCAAACTTTTTTTGCATTTTTGTGAACTACAAACGATGAGATTGATTGTAGTGAAATTCATTTTTTTTTTGCTCCAAAGGTTTCGGAGATATCGAAAACGCATGTTAAATAAAATTAAAGAAAAAAAACTTTTTTAAAAATAAGCTTTTATTATTGGTTTATAAAATTAACTAAAAAGTAAAAAATAAATTCACTGTAAAGGAATATAACACTTTATAAGTTCATTGTAACGTTTAAAGATAATTTGGCTTCTTCGTCTGCCACAAAATAATTCCATATTGTACATAATTATATATTTCTAACATTAAAACTTTACACCTAAATTATTAAATCTACCAGTATATATCACATTGGTAATTTTATTAATAATAAAAGCGTGTTAAATTTTTATGGTATAATTAAGAACATTTAGGACCTTCTTTTCTATTTGATGGTATAATTAAGAACATTCAGGACCTTCTTTTCTTGCTATCGAAATTTAACACGCTTTTATTATTAATAAAATTAGCAATGTGATATATACTGGTAGATTTAATAATTTAGGTGTAAAGTTTTAATGTTAGAAATATATAATTATGTACAATATGGAATTATTTTGTGGCAGACGAAGAAGCCAAATTATCTTTAAACGTTACAATGAACTTATAAAGTGTTATATTCCTTTACAGTGAATTTATTTTTTACTTTTTAGTTAATTTTATAAACCAATAATAAAAGCTTATTTTTAAAAAAAGTTTTTTTTCTTTAATTTTATTTTTTACTTTTTAGTTCGGTTTATCAACAAGAAATATACCTATAAGCTTGTGCTTAGAACATCTTTTTTCTTGAATTTATTTTAAATATAAAATATTGTTTAAATTAGTTATGCAATCTTTACTTAGTTATTTTAACATTCCTCATCCGATCCATTTCTTTTAATGCATCAACATTACACGGCTTCTTTGAAGTCAACTTTGAACAGTCAAGTTCTTCGATTCGACGGACCACCTAGTCCAACCTTCGCTTTGTTTCTGCTACTCCATGGAGTACCTATCGTCAGAGTACTTTGCAATGTACTCCAATGTTGTTACTTCTTGGAGTATATACTGTCAAAGAGATAGTGTCGTGATTTTCGTCGATAAGGCAGGAGCAATGATCGGCTTTCAAAAAGCTGAAGGTGGTCCGATGAGGTATACAAAGGATTAGTATTGGAGTACTCTAATATCAAACAATTGGAACACATAATCCAACGATTTTTGCAGGGCCCTGCAAAAATCGAGAGTACCCTATTTCCTATCCAAAGAATACTCGAATTGGAGCATCAGAGTACTCCAAATGTAATCCTTTTTCATATAAAAATTGTGCTCCAATTAACATTGCGATGTCCTAGGTTTGGACCACCTACTCCAACCTTCGCTTTGTTTCTGCTACTCCATGGAGTACCTACCGTCAGAGTACTTTGCAATGTACTCCAATGTTGTTACTTCTTGGAGTATATACTATCAAAGAGATAGTGTCGTGATTTTCGTCGATAAGGCAGGAGCAATGTAATACTTTTTCATATAAAAATTGTGCTCCAATTAACATTGCGATGTCCTAGGACTGGACCACCTACTCCAACCTTCGATTTGTTTCTGCTACTCCATGGAGTACCTATTGTCAGAGTACTTTGCAATGTACTCCAATGTTGTCACTCCTTGGAGTATATATTGTCAGAGCGATAGTGTCGTGATTTTCGTCGATAAGGCAGGAGCAATGATCGGCTTTCAAAAAGCTGAAGGTGGTCCGATTATGTAGACAAAGGATTACTATTGGAGTACTCCAATATTAGAAAATTGGAACACATAATCCAACGATTTTTGCAGGGTTATTGCGGCAACAGAGAACGTAGAAAATATTTTGTATAAGTAAATTTTGACGTATGGAAAAAGCACGTGCAAAAGGAAATATTCTGTGAATAAATATTCAGTTGACGTGGTTTTCAGCATTTATATTGCTTTATTTTGGTGTTCTCTTATAGCGGCGTCACAATCAATGTTTGCCGCAGCATTATGTATTGACAGATGAGTTGAACGTGGGTATATAGGTAGAGAACGACACATCGCGCATCACGAGCGACATCTGACATGCAAAAGTTGGCAACTTTCAACTTTGTATGCATGAAAAGCATAAGAAGAAGCATTTTACACTTGGCTCTCATATAGTTGATTGTGCCGCTGTTGCTGTGACGCATAAGTTTGCGTTAAATGCATGTACATGCGAAACTTGGATGTCACGCGGCTATTATATTTAAGTGTTTAGATTTGATTACAGACAGCCGTCAGGTGAAACTAAATAAAAGCTTATAAAAAAGTTTTTTTTTCTTTAATTTTATTTCTCATATTACATTAACACTTAATTCTAGCACTTGAATCACGCGAATGAAAACACAATCAGTAAAATCTAATAAATTAATTAGAACTGCGTTTCAATAATAATTAGCTGTTTCCTTTTTTCTTCAATTTAATAATTCAAAATCAGCAGAGCCAACTTTTTATGCATAATTGCTCAAAAGAGTGAAGGAATTAGCCGAATGTTGTATTCTTCAGCGCCATCTGCATATCAATATACATATAATACTTAGTGCCATCTGCATATCAATAGACAATGCTCATAAGAGTAAAGGAATTCACCGCGTGGTAAGTAAAGGTACTTTTGGAATACACCACGCGCCGAATTCCAATCTTCTTTCTATGGCAATAGGGAAAAACGACTAAACTTGGGTGATGATTGGATTTTTGCAAATAAAGCAATATTTTAGATTTTTTTTTTGTATAATGCATTGTCAGTAAAACCTGATAGATGGTGAAAATTTCAAAACCCCAGCTCAACGAGGAGTTAGTTCAAAATCGAAGGCAAAATCTCTGTAAATTAAATTTTTCAAATATCTCTACCCATGCGCCACCTATCAGAATTATTTTTTTATTATAGTGCATTGGGGTATAAAACTAAACGATGATGAAAATTTCAAGATCCTACCTCAACGGGAAGTTCGTTGAAAAACGAATTAATCGACACTGAAAACAGACCTTCGTAATTCTCAAATAAAGCGACTCACGCGCCACCTAGCGGGTCCAATTTTTTTTTTAACATTTAGAAATTAATTAAGTAACACACACGTAAAATATCAGCCAAATCGGTCCATAATTACGATTTTGAGTTTTTATTACCGCTATCTCAGCCCCACCTAGCAGAATTTTTTTTTTCAAAAATATTTCTTTTCATGGTAGTAATACATGTTACGAATTTCAGCTAAATCGGACCATAAATGCGAATTTTGAAAATATAGCGACCCGCGCGCCACCTATCGAATTTTTTTTTTTATAATATTGCATTGTCATCGGGTGCAGAATTTCAGATCAATCGGACACCGGGAAGTGTATCAAATTTAGCTTGCAAGATTTGTTAACAGACAGCCGTCAGGTGAAACTAAATAAAAGCTTATAATATAATAAAAGATTTGTTAACAGACAGCCGTCAGGTGAAACTAAATAAAAGCTTATAAAAACGACTATGACAACTGTAAGACAACAATCAACAAATTTCAATTGATCTCGAAAAAATTCGTAAAAGTAAAGTGCAATATGAAATTCCTTTTAAAATGTAGAAAATGTAATCTCATTCCTAGTTTTATAAAAAATACCACCAAATGTTATAAGCTTTTTACCTCGGACTGCACTGCTCGCGCCGACCTAACTAGAATTTCAAACAGACATACACAATTTTACCACAACAAAATATTAAGCTTGCTAATTAAACATAAACATGAAATTTTGAAACGACTAAATAAACAAACAGAGGCAACAAAAAGAATCCTAAAAGAAAGAATAGGAGAGGGTGATTTTCAAGAATTTATAGAATGTGAGAATAAAGTTTGGAAGAATCTTACAACAAAGATTAAAAAGCGCCAAGAACAAAAAATTGAGAAATTGCGAGCTAGCCGCAATAATATTTTTACCAACAACACCAATCACGAAGATTGGTTTGTAAATAAAACAAAAGTGGATGTCCCACTAGATGTGAGAGCTTTGTTAGCAAAAGGCCCCAAATTCGCTCTTCCTGCCGATAAAAAGAATTTCCCGCTTTTCAAATACATAGCTGACGGAGAGGATTTAATACAAACAATAAAAAACGAAGATCAACAAGAAGAGGCCCGTACGAAGTTCGCTTTGCTAGTGAAGAACTACACAACAACATATAAACCCAGTTCAATAGACAGTGCACTAACAGACACAGTGGTACAGACGCGGAATTTTCTCAGCAAAAATAAAAATATTAAAATTCTTACATCGGACAAAGGAAATAAAACGGTTGCTATGGAAATTGACGAATATAATGATAAAATGACGCAGATTTTAGATGACTTGACCACTTATAGAATACAGAGACAAGATCCTACATCGCGCTTACAAAACAATAGTCTGGTAGATAATCTATTTAAAATTGGTCTTATTTCAAAAGCGGAAAGAAATAAACTTACCACAACTACGGCAATACCCCCAAGAATATATGGTTTGCCTAAAGTTCACAAGGATGGAACCCCACTCAGACCAATATGTTCAGTAATTGGGTCACCATCGTACGGGCTGTGCAAATATATTATAGACATTCTAAAAAATATAACAGCAAACTCCACATATAATGTCAAAAACACACTAGATTTCAAGGATAGAATAAATAACACTTATATTAACAATGACGAGAAACTGATCTCCTTCGATGTAGTTTCACTCTTCCCAAGCATTCCGATACAGTTAGCACTAGACGTTATACAACAATATACAAAAATACCAAAGAAAATGTTTATGGAAATAATAACTTTTTGCATTAAAGATAGTCGATATTTCAAATACAAAAATACAATATACACGCAATTAAGAGGTTTACCAATGGGATCACCATCCTCCCCAGTGATAGCCGACATCATTATGGAAACACTACTAGAAACCACATTAGGAAAATTAAGTCGGAAACCACGACTACTTACAAAGTATGTCGATGACTTATTCGCGGTAGTGAACAAAAATGATATACAAAACACACTCGAGGCTCTTAACTCTTTTGATAGACACATAAAATTTACAATCGAAGAAGAACAAGATTTAAAATTAGTATATTTGGACTCCGTAGTTAACAGACATGGCAACCATCTAAAATTAAAATGGTATAAGAAACCGACTGCATCAGGACGAATCGTAAATTTTAATTCCAAGCACCCAAAGTCGATGATTATAAATACAGCAATGGGCTGTATACGCAGGATGATGCAGACTTCAGACGAAATGTACCATAAGGATATAGAAAAAGAAATAATGAAATTGCTACGAAACAACGACTTTCCAGTTAAAATTATTAAAACTTTGCTAGGGAGATATAAAAATAAGAATAATGACAGCGAAAATATACCGAAAAATCCCAGGATCTATAGGTCGGTATCATATATACCTCAACTCTCAGAGCGGCTAACTAATTTGGATTGCTATGACAAAGAAATGATAAAAATAGCACACAAACCGACGAATACTTTAAAAATCTTTTTCAACAAAACAAAATCAGCAGTGCCTCTAACGGAAAAAAGCAATGTGGTATATGAAATACCATGCCACGGTAACAGCAACGAAACATGTAAAAGTGTATACGTAGGAACAACAAAGTCGAAGCTCAAAACTAGAATTTCACAACATAAATCCCATTTTAAACAATGCCACCAAGGTAACAAACACAAAACAGCACTCATGGCCCACTGTGCAAACAGCTGGCACGAGCCAGATTTCAATAATACGAAAATTCTCCACCAAGAACAACAATGCAGCAAGCGCTTCACGCTGGAAATGCTATATATTATAAACACACCAACTAACAGACGAATTAACTACAAAGAACATTGTAATAAATCTGCGCACCTATACAAAAATTTACTGAACTACAAACAGACAGTACACAACTCCACGTCACACGGTACGGACATGTAAATAAAATGTATATAATAATGGAATGTTAGATTTTTATGTTGATTTTTTAATTTTAAACAATTTTATTAGTTTTTGTAACAATTTTAATCTTAACTTTTTATGTTTTATGTTTGTCAACAGTCTACCCCGAAGACGGTTACCGTTGTGTAACCGAAATATATTGGTGAAAAAAGAAAAAATTTATGAGTTTTATTCAAAACTGACCTAAAGCCGGCAAAACCAAAAATTCGTCCAAAACAAAAGGTCGCTAAATACACAAATTTTAAAGTAAAATAAGATAAAATAAAACAAAATGAAATAAAATAAAAAAATAAAATAAAATAAAATAAAATAAAAATAAAAAAATAAAATAAAATAAATTAAAATAAAATAAAATAAGACAATGTGTTTTTTGAGAAAAATTTACCTACGCGCTGCCGGAACCAGACAAGCCGAAATATGTTTCGATGATACTGGAATTACATCTCTTCATGGACTTTTCTTCCCGGCATTGTGAGAGTCGAACTCACAACACTGTAGTGACTTGTATGCTAGAAGGTCTAACACCTTAGGCTACTATCCAGCTTGAAGGTAAACCCTTCTCAGTGTTCATTTATGCATATATTTATACTTCCATATAGAACATTTCTTTAATTTCAATGCTAACTTATATGAAAGATTTGCGAATTTTAGGACTTGGTGTGAAACCTATGAAATAATTTTCTATGCTTAATTAAGCAAGCATATTTTTCCATTTATAACATTTAAACTCTTTGTTGCTTTTTGACTTGTAGTCTATTGCTGTAAATACCGGGATTGTATGAAAATGTGTTTTTTGAGAAAAATTTACCTACGCGCTGCAGGAACCAGACAAGCCGATATATGTTTCGATGATACTGGAATTACATCTCTTCATGGACTTTTCTTCCCGGCATTGTGAGAGTCGAACTCACAACACTGTAGTGACTTGTATGCTAGAAGGTCTAACACCTTAGGCTACTATCCAGCTTGAAGGTAAACCCTTCTCAGTGTTCATTTATGCATATAGATATTTATACTTCCATATAGAACATTTCTTTAATTTCAATGCTAACTTATATGAAAGATTTGCGAATTTTAGGACTTGGTGTGGAACCTATGAAATAATTTTCTATGCTTAATTAAGCACGAATATTTTTCCATTTATAACATTTAAACTCCTTGTTGCTTTTTGACTTGTAGTCTATTGCTGTAAATACCGACGGTATTTACAAGCAATTTTCGGGATTGTATGAAAATGAGTTTTTTGAGAAAAATTTACCTACGCGCTGCAGGAACCAGACAAGCCGACATATGTTTCGATGATACTGGAATTACATCTCTTCATGGACTTTTCTTTCCGGCATTGTGAGAGTCGAACATACAAGTCACTACAGTGTTGTGAAGAAGAAAAGTCCATGAAGAGATGTAATTCCAGTATCATCGAAACATATGTCGGCTTTTCTTACAATCCCGAAAATTGCTTGTAAATACCGTCGGTACTTACAGCAAAAGACTACAAGTCAAAAAGCAACAAAGAGTTTAAATGTTATAAATGGAAAAATATTCGTGCTTAATTAAGCATAGAAAATTATTTCATAGGTTTCACACCAAGTCCTAAAATTCGCAAATCTTTCATATAACTTAGCATTGAAATTAAAGAAATGTTCTATATGGAAGTATAAATATATGCATAAATGAACACTGAGAAGGGTTTACCTTCAAGCTGGATAGTAGCCTAAGGTGTTAGACCTTCTAGCATACAAGTCACTACAGTGTTGTGAGTTCGACTCTCACAATGCCGGGAAGAAAAGTCCATGAAGAGATGTAATTCCAGTATCATCGAAACATATGTCGGCTTGTCTGGTTCCTGCAGCGCGTAGGTAAATTTTTCTCAAAAAACACATTTTCATACAATCCCGGTATTTACAGCAATAGACTACAAGTCAAAAAGCAACAAAGAGTTTAAATGTTATAAATGGAAAAATATTCTTGCTTAATTAAGCATAGAAAATTATTTCATAGGTTTCACACCAAGTCCTAAAATTCGCAAATCTTGCATATAAGTTAGCATTGAAATTAAAGAAATGTTCTATATGGAAGTATAAATATATGCATAAATGGACACTGAGAAGGGTTTACCTTCAAGCTGGGTAGTGGCCTAAGGTGTTAGACCTTCTAGCATACAAGTCACTACAGTGTTGTGAGTTCGACTCTCACAATGCCGGGAAGAAAAGTCCATGAAGAGATGTAATTCCAGTATCATCGAAACATATGTCGGCTTGTCTGGTTAAATTTTTCTCAAAAAACACATTTTCATACAATCCCGAAAATTGCTTGTAAATACCGTCGGTATTTATAGCGATAGACTACAAGTCAAAAAGCAACAAAGAGTTTAAAATAAAATAAATTAAAATAAAATAAAATTAAACAAAATAAAATAAAATAAAATGAAATAAAATAGAATCTTTGAAAATTTGGAGACTTTTGATCGTTTCTGTTTAGACCACCGGTCTTTTTAGTTTTAGTTTTATTTTACAGCTAAGCCCATCGCAAATAAGGATAGCATTACTAAACGGGCCATACTCTCAGCCATCGCTAAACTCTTCGATCCATTAGGATGGCTGGGCCCAGTCATCATAGTAGCCAAAATGATTATGCAAAACATTTGGCTAGAGGGGACAGACTGGGACGAGAGAGTATCTGATCAAACTTTAGATAGGTGGCAAAGCTTTATGCACGACTACAATGAAATTAATAACATTCGGATTCCACGATGGGTGTATTTCACGCCATCCAACGACGTGGAAATACACGGATTCTGCGATGCCTCCGAAAAAGCATACGCAGCCACAGTTTTTTTAAGAGTCAAAATGAAAGATCAGGTTTACGTTAACCTGCTAATGGCGAAAACAAGAGTAGCCCCAGTGAAGACCATTTCCTTACCCCGATTGGAGCTGTGTGGAGCGGTTCTGTTGGCCGAGACTTTGGAATCCGTCATCGAAAATCTGAATTTAGGCACATTCAAAATTCACCTTTGGACGGACTCAACCATCGTCCTGGCATGGATCCGAAAACCACCGTGTTCGTGGCGCACAGAGTCACAAAAATTGTGGAAAAGGTAGGAAATCAAGCCTGGCGACACGTGGATTCCGCATCAAACCCAGCAGATCTGGCCAGCAGAGGACTATCAGCGCGGGATCTAGTCGACAACGTTCTGTGGTGGCAGGGACCTTCTTGGTTACAAGAAGACAAGAATAAATGGCCAGCCCAAGAAAAAGAGTATGGTACAAACATCGAGGCAAAGAGAGTACAAATTCACGCAACTACGCAAACAAACAATAAAGAGGACATTCTCGATAGATTTTCCGATTTTTCAAGAGCTTTGAGGGTCATATCATATATTATGAGGTTCTCTCAAAGAACGAGTCCCAAAACAAAATCCACTTTTAAAGCGGAGTCACACCTCATTTCGCCCGACGAAATTAAGGCTACGACTCAACGTCTTATTACCATCTACCAACAGAAACATTATTCTGAGGAATTAGGGAATTTAAAATCAGGGAAACCTATTGGGACAAAAAGCGAAGTCCTTGCTCTCAACCCCTTCATCGATAGTTGTAGCATCCTGCGGGTGGGCGGCCCCGTCTGTCTGCATCCCTGGACCTCCCGTACAATGAACGCCATCCAATTATCCTACCGTACGCCTGTCACTTTACGCGCCTCCTGGTCCAGTTTGTCCATAAGATCTCCCTTCATGGCGAACACCAAGTCATGTTGCGGCTCCTACGCACGCAATACTGGATCCCAAAAGTAAAAAATATGATCAAGTCAGTTATCCATAACTGCAAGATCTGTACCATCTTTCGTAAACGGGTTCAGACCCAAATCATGGGAGACCTACCTCCCGAACGCACTACCTTTTCCCGGGCATTTACAAACACCGGGGTAGATTTCGCCGGCCCCTTTGACATCAAGTCCTATAGCGGCAGAGGATGTCGCATGTCCAAGGGCTACGTTTGCCTGTTCGTATGCTTTACGACCAAGGCCATTCATCTAGAGGCCACCAGTGACCTTAGTACCGCCTCGTTCCTGGCAGCCCTCGACAGGTTTGTTGCCAGACGAGGATGTCCAAAAAACCTCCATTCCGATAATGGAACGAACTTCGTCGGTGCCTCTCGAGCTCTCCGATCCGAGTTCAAGGCTTTTCTAGCGGACGCCCGCAACCAGACCCTTTCCAAATATTGCCACCAAACCCTGACCTGGCACTTTATACCAGCTGGGGCCCCTCATATGGGTGGACTCTGGGAAGCGGGGGTAAAAAGTTTCAAAAACCACTTTAAAAAGATCGCCTCCGATCATAAATTTACCCTCGAGGAATTTAGACCCCTACTATGTCGAATCGAGTCTTGCCTTAACTCGCGACCCTTAACTCCCTCTTCCAACGAACCGTCAAATTTGGAGCCGCTTACCCCAGGACATTTCCTCGTTGGAGGACATCTATTAGCCCCCCCCCGAAATCGACGTCAGCGAGAACCGTGCCTCACTCGTCAACAGATGGGAGAAACTCAAGGCGTTACACCAAACGTTCTGCAAACGATGGAAAACCGAGTACCTCACCGAGCTGCAGAAACGCGTCAAGTGGAAACATCCTCAAGCAAACTTGAAACAAGGGGACCTGGTTGTCCTAAAGGAGGACAACTTACCTCCCAACGAATGGAGGCTAGGACGGATCGCGAACTTACATCGTGGACCTGATAATCGAGTTCGAGTCGTCGAACTAGACACTGCGCGGGGCCGAACTACCAGACCAATCGCGAAATTGGTCCTACTTCCACCCGTCAGCGAGGATGACGGAAGGGAGTAATATTCCACTTCTCCATATCCCTAATTCCACTTCTTATTCGTTCAGGATTAGGGAACTTCGCGGTCTTACCACCGCAGAAAACATTTCCAACCCCAACAATAAACCCAATAGCAAGCAAATGCACTCGTTAAACTTGGTAACGAGGCCAACAAAAACCCTACCGCAGACGGACTAACCGATCTGCCACAGAAGATGACAATGTGCTACACAAAATTAGCAGCACATCGCCCAAACATAAATTCCCTCACAACAAAGTCAATTGCCAGATAAGATGATAAAAGGCTTTTTTCTTCAAATAAATGTAAACAATCGTATTAACCCCTTGCCACCCAAGCACAGTCCTTGTGTCCCATACAATTGTTTTACTGAAAAATTAGATAGCATTTGTTCATGCCAAAAGAAAAAATTATCAATACCACGAAATATGCTAGCCCAGTAACTTTGGCAACTTTGGAATCTAGCTTTTTTCGGACTTTTGCGTTATAAAAATAACGAGTAAACAAGAATTTTTAAAGGTAGAAGTTCAATATCTAGCCACCTAAAGATCTCCGACATGATCATAAAATATGATTAAAAACTCATGTCCAACTTTGTTTGAATCTCAGAAATTAACAATCTAAATGATTCAAAAAGGATTAATTTTGATTATCAAAAAGAAACATATTTGATTATTCCTGTGTTCATTTATATGACAATATAATCACAAAAAAGGAATGAAATCGTACTAAAATTCAAATAAAGAAATATTCGAAATTCAATCTTAAAATGTTATTTGGGTTAAATCTAAAACACAAATGCTTAGCAAGGGCGTTCGTATAAGAACTGTAGTAAACTCGTAAATATACGAGATTTGTAAACTTAAGACATAACACGAATACCCTTATTTTGTTTAAATTCGTTATTGAAAAGTTTAAACGTTTTTAGATCAACGAAAAGCTTTTCCATTCATTGAAATCAAAATCTCAAAAATTTTGTTTAGTTTGATTGATTTCCCCATATATTTTTCCATTATTTGAGTAAGAATATTTTTTCCATACACAAAAGGTAAAAAAAAAAAAAAAAAAAAAAAAAAAAACTAGAGCAGAAATTTTTGAGCTAGATTACTCTACTTTGTTGTGAGCATACTCATGAAACAAAAGATAAAGCAACCTAGAGCAAGAAAAGTGTTCGTTAAACACAGTACCTCAATCTGGCGTAAGCTAGAGCAGCCCAATAAACAACCCTATGGTTGAACACTACACTCACCCGATGCACCTGGTTGGGGTTGCCGCTCCCAGTTGTGGGTGTATTTGATTCCTTTACAGCTCGACGTTGCTCCTCTTCTTGACGTGCACGCTACTCCTCCATAGACACTCGTAAAGCAAGTGCCAATTCTGGATCGTCTACCGGAACCGCGTCGAACACTGGCAAAATGCGAACCAGTACCATCTCTGCCATTCACGAGATCTGAAAGTAGGTAATTATTGTTGACGTAATCACCAAAGCTAGCAATATCAACATTGAAGATTACCTTTAAACGTTTCGATTAACGAAATCAGCATCATCATTATTGATAGGCGATCATTATTGAAACGGCCCTTAACATCGGACACCAAACGGAAGAATTCATAGGTTTTTTCAATGGTGATCACATCCATGAAACCAGCTGGATATGTGGGATCGACACGCACTTTGCCGTCAACTTTGATGAGACGCAGACTCAAAATCTTCGTGCCACAAAGCATATACTGGTGGGGCATATATGAAGCTGCCCCACCTCACCAATAAATTTGCGTGCCACAAGGCACGTTGGTTTTACCAACATAGACGGTTGCACGACTTGTATCTCTTTTACGTTTGGCGCTGGATAGACAACGCCACCAAGGTTTTTAGTTGGTTCCGCTGCTGCCATGTACTGCATACCTTTTTTCATCATATACTCAACTTCTTCCATTGTATCATTGAAATGTAATGACTTTCGCTACTTTCATCGAATACACTACGATTTTCTTTATCATTTTCAAATGATTCTTCGTAGTCAAATGAATTTTTGGTTTGCGAGTTACTTAGCATATCTGTCACTCCATGGGGCATATGTTCGGCTGCCCATATAAAATAAAACCCCGGCGCAATAATTTGCTACCCGCCCAGCGCCATGCCAGTGTTTGGCATACAAAAGAAAAATATTTCCCCTATATGCAGCGGGGTTTAGCTAAACCTAGTGTTATGGGTTCGAGCTGTATCGATATCCCATAACCCCTCTCCAAAAAAAAGTTAACTCCTTAAACAAAAAATATGCCCCTATACGCAGCGGGGCCTACCTAAACCTATTGTTATGGGTTCGAGCTGTATCGACATCCCATAACCCCTATTCCAAAAACAGTCAACTCCTTATCATGGCCCGGGCCATAGCTCGAAATCCTACCACCTTTACCTGATTCTTTTAAAGAATCTAAGAAATTTCTTTTTATGTCCCAAAAATAAGGAAAATGTTGTTTTTTAAGATATATTGTCAAGCGTTGTAGTATTTCCATAATAACGCTAGCAACACTTTGTTTCAAATTATTTGCTCTCTTTGTTGACTTAATATAAACCAACTCGAAGCTTACAGACTCCAAATGCGCCCATCTTATGTAGGGTATCTTGCTTTGAGCAAATAATGCACTCATAATCGTAACGCCATCAAATTGTTCGGTGAAGCTGCCAATTCACGTTCACTTAATGGTGCACATAATGAAAAGTATTCATAATATCGTACATCAGCTGCAGCTAACCAATTCTTTTTCAAATGATGTAATGGATATGGCATAAAATCTCTCGGATCTATGTTACTACAAAATTGAATCAAAACTCTTAAGCGTATTTTCAATGTTATTCCGTCCAACTCACCCTGTTGTGCAGCTGTTGTTGTGTTCCAACAAAGCATTATTCTCCAAATGACCGCGTATAGCCTGCATGCCACTTGCATTTGGTTTGAGCCAACATTGTCAGCGCCAACAATGAAACATTACTCTAGTTTGCCCATAAAACCTGAAACGAAAAAGAAAAAAAATTAAAATACGTATGCCAAAATAGTTCATTCAAGTATGTATCCATCGCTGGGTGCCGGCTACCACAGCGAGTGATACATACACGTACAAACATATACATTTTTACGACACACTTACCTTTTTCCTTGCATACTCACCTGCACCTTTTGGCCACGTCCAGGCTCCTCTTGTTTCCAGTCCACCGACCATCCTGCAACCTGAAAAATAAAAGAAAATTTAAGTAAATTAAAAACATACCATTAAAAATAAAATTAACAAAAAGTAAAACTTACCTCGTGTACAATTTTCTCAATGACATGTATCCATTGAGAGCGCCGTCTTGCGCTGCCACACTACCAACTTTTTTTTGTACTAAATCGCGCTACCGGATGCACGGGTACTAAACCCTCCACTTAAGGCCCTATTACACGAAACGCGTCACTGCATCGCGCGATATGAAATGTAACCAATTAAAGTCAATACTAGCCTCAGTATAAATATTTCGGTGTACCAACATAAATAAACACCGAGAACATAATTGAGGAAACAAATAGGTTGTACAAAAAAAAAAAAAAAAAAAAAATACGTGCCGTCAGCCACGGCTCCGGCAACCATCCGGAATCGGGGTGGCGTAGTCCAGAGCCATTTTAATAAGCGCGGCCGACGGCGGCCAACATCCGTTTTTTGAGCTATATCCCAGAATTGTCGATAACTTATTAGCAGTTGACCCATAAAGTATACAATAACAATAAAATATTATATCGTGGCAAATACCCATTTCTGGCAGTTACGACCTTCACAGTCGTAATCGTACAACAACGTACACCATTCCCCTAAATTAGGCTCCCCAAATCGTGACACGGTATGGGAAATGTCACTACAATGATGGGGTGAACAGTGTAAATGTGCTATTAGCAGCTGCCGTGGAGCATCTGCCTGGGCCTTAACATCGCAAGAGTACTAGTCACCATCGATGCGATGTGGCAGCACAAAGCGTGTCAGCTGTTCGCGATACGATTGGTGAGACTTAAGGGTGGGTAATGTAAGCTGGTGATCAACGACAGCGCGATCAGCTGGTCATATAATCACCACGTCGACCAAAGCTCGCGATACGAAAAATTAAGTTTTTTAGCAAAATATCTAGATTTCATCATTACTAATTACTAAAGTAAGTGGAATCAGAGCGAAAATTATTACCTCCAAAAAAAAAAAAAAACCTAATTTTAGAACTTCTTCAGAGGGTGCGTACTCTGAAGTGTCAGCACATATAAAGTGTTCACGCACCTATTTCCTGTTTCCTTGAGTGGCAGGAAATTGGCAACTGCCAAACAATACCAGATCGGAAAATTCTGCGATAATACGAATGGTCCTGCCAGATGGGGGTAAATATCCAAACTTACCCAAAAATTCACTGAAGTGTAATAATACATTTACACCGCAACAAATTTGGTAAATGAATAGCACATTTACATCGTAAAAAAGTTGGTAAATTAAGCACAAAAATACCCAAAAAGAAGCGCAAAAAGGCCCAAAATACCAAGGTCGGAATAAATAAGAAAAATATCCACGTAAATTCAAAGCCCATAAGTCAAACCCCATATTAGGGACACAAGTCACCCAACCATAAAAAATTCACATAAAATAACGGGCTATTAAATTTTAGAATGACTCGCTTCACCGCAACACGCGATAAAACCGAGGAAAGGTCTCGTCCCTTTGCCATCCCGTGCCGCTTATGCGGAAACAACCACGGCATCCGCTTTTGCCAGCAATACCGTCGGATGGCGGCTGAAGAGCGGTTGCGGGTAGTACTTATCCACAAGTACTGCCCCAATTGCCTGTCGCCATTCCACCGCCCGGAAGCATGTCCGTGCAAGGACCGCTGCTACCGGTGTGACGAGCCACACCATACCACACTCCACATCGATGGAGTGAGAGGCGAGTCATCGAAATACACGCCGCAAGACGAAGAAGACGGAGAAATTTTTGATGGCGTTCTATCAATAGCCATAACAGAAACCACGAAATCCTGGGCAGAGCAAGTCGCAGAGGAAGAGGAAGAAGAAGAGGCAATACGGTCAGCACCGACAGGCACTCCACAGCTCGGCGGCTCGGAAACCCGTTCTTTCCGACCGCTACTACGGCACGAGCAGTGGAGACGCCGCGACCCAGTCCCGACAGAGGACAAGAAAAAGGGTGGCTCGGAAACACGTCCTTTCCGACCACTGCACAGGCCCGGTAAGGTGAACCCTGATGGCTCGGAAACGCGTCCTTTCTGACCATCTCGCCGTCCCACTGCGGTAAGACGGGGTGACGCGGAAACGCGTCCTTTCCGCTCATCACGCCTTACAGCGGGTCGGACGGCACCTTATCCGGCCACCGACAAAACCGACAAAACACTCGTCCGCCAGAAAAATCCTCCCGCCGCATTTCGGTCGGGTCGAGCAGCCAACACGCCCACCTCCAACATCATCCTGCGATCGTTTGTCGCCATCGCCCCAACTGCGACCGTCTGTATTGAGTCCGGCGGCAGACTACATTTTGTCCGCGCCCTGATCGACCCGTGTTCACCCACCTCGGTCATCGACAGCGAGCTCGCTACCGAGCTGGACTTGGAACGATTTGGGGGGACTCGGCCGATCAGGTGCACTCTAGTGCTGAGAGGAGAGTTTGGGGTGGGCAGAAGGGTCACGACCCAAGCCACGATCGTCGCACGTCACCTCCGGATGAACCCGACGACAACCATTGATGCAACAGTTGCGGTGCCGTTTCAGTTTATGAAGCTGGCTGACCCCGAGTTCTTTCGCGCCTCACCAGTGCGCCTCACGTTAGGCACCGATGTGTACGCCAGCCTCATGCTGAACGGCACACCGCCATCCACTACCAACGGCCTACTAGCCCAGGCCACAATATTCGGCCTAATCATATCTGGGGCGTGCCAAAAATAGGCGGTATCCACCCCATATATTATATTGGACGACAGTAATCTTAAGGTGCAATGAACATAACAAAACCACGTCCATTTACTAATCCTTTTCTCATCCACAACAGGGCAATTTGTAGCAGCTACCATGGAGAGCCTATGGGGCGTCATCCCACCATCCATAGAGTCGTCGTATTAGCTTAAGTCTTCGATTGGAGCGGTGACTGGTGACTCCTCCTTTTCTTTTAGCGTTGCTTGTCGCAAGGGGGGCCGGCATGTTTAGACCACCGGTCTAAATATATCGGCCGCCCCTCGTAACAAACCGTAGATCTTCCGCGCGATTACTTTTAATTTTTATCTTTATACCGATAACAGCTCTTACCCCTACGAGAGTCATCAGCTGCCAAACCAAGGTAAAGTAAACAATTACATTTTCCATACCATAATTTTTATTGTGCACTTTGTAATTACATCCACTCCATTACATTTCATTTTCACATACAAATTACTTTTAATAAAAACTATTGTACATATTTACATTTGAATACCATTGTTTATATCCTTATTCACTCGCCGCTCTTTTCATTTTCTTTGCATATTATTACGTGCGAGCATCCCGCCATTGCCATTGGCCGCACGTAACAGTTTGTGAATAATTTTTCTTAAAATAAAAAAAAATAAAATAAAATAAATTAAAATAAAACAAAATAAAATAAAATAAAATAAAATAAAATAAAATAAAATAAAATAAAATAAAATAAAATGAAATAAAATAAAATAAATTAAGAAAAAATGAAATAAAATAAAATAAAATTAATTAAAAAAAAAAAACAAAATAAAATAAAATAAAACAAAATAAAATAAAATAAATTAAAATAAAATAAAATAAAATAAAATAAAATAAAATAAAATGAAATAAAATAAAATAAAATAAATTAAAACAAAATAAAATAAAAAAATAAAATAAAATATAATCTTTGAAAATTAGGTGAACTTTTGACCGTTTGTGAATAATTTTTCTTAAATTGTTCTGTGTTTTATTATTAGTGAACAAGATGGAAAAGCAACAACAGTTACAAGCTACCATGATTACATAATTTCGGTCTTGCTCAAGGGCCTTGTCAAATGGCTATATGTATAGAAATTTTTCATCACCTATTGTTGGTCATCGAACCAAGAACCAAGGGGATTAGGAATTCCTAAGCCCGCAGTGTGTACCTCTTGCACCAAGCTGCGTTGAAATTATTGCCAGCTTATATCAATCATGTTCACTTAGTATGTATTAATTTTTTATTAGTTTTTGTTTTTATTCTACCTTATCGACAACTAGAGCGACATCAATCGGTCACCATTTATACTAGCAGTGTCAAGGATTTGACGGGCACCCTGTGATCATTTTACTGACAGCTGCCAGCTTATTTTCACAGGGTGGCTTTTCCGCTGTGTCCTGCGATTAATATGTAAGTATGTTATGAGTTTGTGGTCATTATCAACACTGTCTTGGCTTATTTGTTTGTATCCCAAAAATTGTTTCTAGGCACAAAAAAAACTTGTCGCGCACCTCTGCCTGAAAGTGGGATATTAAAGTTTTGCGTTTTCTAACATTTATTGCGCTGGTTTGTTACCTTTCTAGATCGGACCAACAGATATGGTGCACAATTATGTTTATCGACTGTGATTGTGGTGTATATTGCTAATTGCTTTTTTGTTTACCTAAATTTCAAGGCTTCAGATGAGGGATAACAACTATGTAGAGCGTTTGTGACAGCAGCGCGCACTCGTTATGCAACTCACGATAGATAACTTTTCAGATTTGGTTTTTAGGAGACCCACAGGACATGCAAATTAAAATAATAGCAGATGAAATGCTGGTGGGAAAAGTGGTGATGTGTATTTTTGTATGTTGTATTAGTTGTTGTACCTGTAGCTCATTAGCTGACGGTTATGATTGCTGTCATTTTGGGAAATTAGTTGCTTTTTGTATACATTTTGTTGCATTTATATGTTGGAAAAGATACACATTCCTGTATGTTAAGGATGTTCTTTTTTTAAAACGGTGTTTGATAACACGGTGTGACAAAAAAAAAATATTAATGGTACTTTTTTCGAGACATACCTCATTTTGTAGGTCTGGTCAGACATATAAAAACTGCATCCTCAGAATTTCCAATACACCCCCAAAATCTGAAGTTAGGGGCCAAAAACCCCTTTTTCATAGGTTAAGACACATATTGCTCAATAACTTTTTTATTATTTATCCGATTAACACGAATTTAGTGTTACTTTAAAGGAGACACTTTTCCGTTTCCAACAATGTATAAATTGTTCATATACCGTGATAAATGTCAGAAAAACGGGCGAAACAATATCGAAAAATCAATTTTTTTTTTTAAATTTTTTCATCTTTAAAAGCAGATTTTTCGAATAATTTGTTAACCAGTGCATATGTAATTTTAATTAAAATTAATCTCTTATTAATTCTGTCTTCAACGATATATACATTTGTTTTTATTCGAGCAGGCGTTCCTCAGCTATTCCACTTTGATCAATTTTTACAGCGAAATATGCGCGCTACATTTTTTTGATTATGTTAGCTACGACCCAAACTTCTTCAAAGTGTATGTAAGTGGTTACAAGTTACAACATCTTGTTTGGCAAATCATTTGTAAAAAGCCGATGGTATGAGCCAGAGTATGCTTGTTTTTCTTGTGTGATAAAGCTGCTAAAGTGTCCACGAAAAAGAGTCGATCAAACTTGGGATTTCCCTTATTCAGCGCCTATGATATGGCATCCTCAGTTATACCACAATATAAGTGATTGCTACTTCTGTAAAACAAATTTACAAATTTTATTTAAGCAATACCTTATCAAGGTCAAGTGAAGTGCACAAATACTGTCGAGAAAAAATTCAACAAAGCTGAAGACTTTTCGACAGAGGACGGCGACAAAGAGTTTATACCACACGGGTCGCGTTCATCCGAGCGCCATTTGGTTTCTAACGAGGATTTTGAAGATCTGGTAAGATACTAGGTATAACAATTCGGCAAAGGGAAGTACTTGCTTCTAGATTAAAGCAGTGGAATATAGTGGAAGAAGATTTTAAAATTACGCTGTTGCGAAGTAATGAGCGCTTGATGTTTAACCAAGTTTTTAAAATTGATAAAGACGAAAAAATTGGCTTATTGTGTGGATGTGTCTGAACTCTTCGTCCGATTTGGATACAACTACGAACCAAAAGATTGGCGCCTTTTCATCGATGGATCTTGTAGAAGTATAAAAAGTAACTAACAAAAAAAATTGTTTAATAATATTATGTGAATTCTCTTTAGGCCTTAAAGCAGTACATAACCAAAACGAGATGCCTTCGGTCCCATTAGCGTACGCCACTGGTATGAAAGAAACATACGATTGAAAAAATTCTTCACTTAATAAACTATGCAATGCACAAATGGCAAATTGTTAGTGACCTTAAAGTTTTAACAATACTGATGGGCATGCAGGGAGGTTACACAAAGTATCCTGCTATTTTTGCGAGTGGGATAGCCGTTCTTCGCTTAAGTACGAAAGAGATAAGTGGCCAGAGCGAAGTACCTTTCAAATTGGAGAGAAAAATATGTTGAGAGCTCCACTTGTGGATCCTGAAAATATAATTTTGCCACCACTGCACTTAAAACTGGGCTACATGAAGCAATTTGTTAAAAGGCTTAATGTAGACAGTGAAGCATTTCTCCATATATAATCTTCATTTCCAAAATTAAGTGAGGCTAAAATAAAAGAAGGTAGTTAGTTGAGGGATGCATCAGGAGATGGAAGCTATAGAGAGAAGGTTTTCTGGAAAAAATATTGGTAATATGCTCTCGGAGTATTGCTGGTCTCTTAAACGGGATACAGATGATCCCAGTGGGAAAAGGTAATGTACTGCAATGCATAAAGTAATGTATAGCTCCTATAGACTATACATCAAAACATGCATGAATTTTTCTACAGCGATGTCATAGGAAAAGTAATGTGTCGCTCGCGTACAAACTGAAGCGACATGTTTACATTACTTTCTATATTACTTTTTATAAATGAAAAGATGCATTACCTTTCAAGAATGAAAATATGCACTACAAGGGATACATTATATCTTGCATTGCCTTTCTTGAATGAAAAGATACTTTACAAGGGACATATTTCATTTTGCATAACATTTTATAAATTTCCTTGTGGAGTAACAAGGACATTAAGACCCAGTGAGGCTCTACAGCGGGGGAAAAGTTAAGGTCCTATTTTAAATGTTTGAATGACGAGCTCGTCATGGGCTACGACCAAGATGAGTGCACCAAAAAAAAATATAATAAAAAAACCAAAACCACAAAGGCGCCGGCATCAGGAGCACACAGTCCAGTCGACTCTCGACTTCTGAAAAGCCTCACAGCAGCAGGAAAAGCGATGAAGATGTAAGTAACGAGCAGCAGTTTCAAAATGAATTTAAATTGTATTTTTTTATGTTTGAAAGTTGTGTATTTTTTGAAGTTTTCAAACTACAAATAAAAATAGAGCTACACATTAACTCTCTTCCTTGCTTTTGGTATGATCTTTTCTAACATCAAAATTCGTTCATCTATTCATGTATGAAAAACAATTTTTTTGAACTACAAATCAAAGATTGAGCGACACATTACTCCCTTCCTTGCTTTTGGTGTGATCTTTTCTTATAACAAAATTCATACATCTTTTCATGCATGGAAAAAGGTAATGCATTACCTACTTTCCCACTGGGATAGTTTGTATAGAAGAAAAAGAGTTTGTAAACATTTTTAATTGACAAAAATGTATTTGTATGCCATTAAAATTTTTTTTTTTTTAGTTTTTCAATAAAGAAACGAATTGCATTAGAAATCCTCAACGGATCTTAAAACACTATACCTCGTTGGAAACAAAATTGACAGGAGACTCTACACGTAAATCAAGCAATATACACTGGTGAACAAAATAGTGGAAAAAAACTGTGACTCAAGATGGGATTTTTTTTCCAAAAATTGAAATTTTTTGTGTTTTTTATTTTTTCTCTGAATTTTCTGTCAAAAAAATAAGCCATTTATAAATCGATAGAAGCGTCAAAATGTCTTCTTTCCAATGATACCAAAATCTTTTACATAGGGCGACCAAAAATAAAGTTATAGGCCAATATATGCCTTCACCTATGGAAAAGGGGTTTTTGGCCCCTAACATCAGATTTTGGGGGTGTATTGGAAATTCTGAGTATGCAGTTTTAGTCAGTCTGACTAGAGCTACAAAATGAGGTATGTCTCGCAAAAAGTACTTTTTGACTGTAACACCGTGTAAATTGTATCGATTTTTGTCTCTATCTCTATCTCTATCTCTATCTCTATCTCTATCTCTATCTCTATCTCTATCTCTATCTCTATTTCTATCTCTATCTCTATCTCTATCTCTATCTCTATCTCTATCTCTATATCTATCTCTATTTCTATCTCTATCTCTATCTCTCTTCCTCTATTTAATCTCCGCCTATCTTAAACGTTCTGTATTATCCCATCGCCTAAAATTAGTTAGTGCAAGCCATATTAAAAATTTCTCTTAGAAATAAGGCTACTCCTAATGTACATATATGTATGTACATATCATAAAAAATAAAATTCGTTTATAAAGCAGTCAGTTCTTCAAAAAGTTAACTCATTATAGTTTGGTTACCTTCTGGCGTAGCCCATAGGGTGGGATGGATATTTTCATAAAGGCGTACGTTAGATGAGTTCATTAAAAACTCACAAATCTACAATGAGGGTAATTTGAGAATGTGTAGATAAGCTGGCCATTAAAAACATGAAAAACTGTAATAATTAGGGATGTGCCATTAATCGGTTAAGAAAAGTTTTAATTAATCATTACCTTTATAATTCAGATAATGGGTATATAACCGCACAAGGTGGAGGTATCTGACGTAGAGACCATAATCTTGAGTATGTTTATACAGCGCTGAGAGCGGATCATGCGCTTGCCGAGTCGAGTCACGAGATAGCTCGGCTCTGGTTGTCTCAGAAACGAAGGACCCCCTTATCTACTACCGTATCTCTTAAAACTGACCGAGTAAGACTCAAAATATGTATTTATGTGGAAGCGGTTGTAGTGAAGTAGAGTGTTAAGAAGTCCGTGGCCCGCCTACAACGTAGCACGAGCTCAAGAATAAAACCCTTCGCAACCTGTTGCACCCAGGTTCTCCTCCGATATCACCACAGCAGCTTTACCACGACTTTCGGTGCAAGTTAGGGAATCCAATTTCCGGGATTTCTATCCTCTCGGGATTTTCGGGATTTGAAAGTTCAATCCCGGAATCCCGGGATTGTCCCGAATTTTTTTTTTGCTAAAAATGGCACCCCATATAAAAATAAAATAAAATAAATCAAAATAAAATAAAATAAAATGAAATAAAATAAAATAAAATAAAATAAAATAAAATAAAATAAAATAAAATAAAATAAAATAAAATAAAATAAAATAAACTAAATTAAAATAAAATAAAGTAAAATAAAATAAGATAAAATAAAATAAAATAAAATAAAATAAAATAAACTCTTTGTTGCTTTTTTGACTTGTAGTCTATTGCTGTAAATACCGACGGTATTTACAAGCAATTTTCGGGATTGTATGAAAATGTGTTTTTTGAGAAAAATTTTTTACCTACGCGCTGCAGGAACCAGACAAGCCGACATATGTTTCGATGATACTGGAGTTACATCTCTTCAAGGACTTTTCTTCCCGGCATTGTGAGAGTCGAACTCACAACACTGTAGTGACTTGTATGCTAGAAGGTCTAGCACCTTAGGCCACTACCCAACTTGAAGGTAAAATAAAATAAAATAAAATAAAATAAAATAAAATAAAATAAAATAAAATAAAATAAAATAAAATAAAATAAAATAAAATAAAATAAAATAAAATAAGATAAAATAAAATAAAATAAAATGAAATAAAATAATATAAAACAAAATAAATATTCTTTAGCGATAGTGGCGAAAACTACCTATATAGTTATGGTTTTTTTAATTAATTTAATTAACCATTTCATCATCATCATCATTTATTGGCGCTTAACCGCCTAAGCGATTTTGGCCGTTTCGTATCAAAGCACGCCAGTCATTCCTTTTTAGCGATAACGGACGCCAATTGGAAACCCCAAGGGAGTTCAAGTCATCCTCCACCTGTTGTTTCCATCTCAGTCGAGGCCTCCCCCTTCCTCTGCTGCCGAATTCAGGCGACGATAGGAAAACCTTCTGTGCTGGAGCTTCTTTGTCCATTCGCATAACATGGCCCAGCCAGCGGAGTCTTTGGGCTTTAATTCGCTGGACTATGGTCAGATCTGCCTAGAGCTCGTACAGCTCATCGTTAAATTTCCTTCTATACTCGCCGTTGGCATCACGGGAAGGACCATAAATCTTCCGGAGAACTTTTCTCTCAAATACTCCAAGGGCCATCTCATCTTCTCTTGACATTGTCCATGAATCTGAGCCATACATCAGGACAGGTATGATGAGAGACTTATAGAGCGTGATCTTTGTTCTTCGAGAGAGGACTTTACTTCTCAATTGCCTACTCAGTCCAAAGTAGCACTTGTTGGCAAGAGTGATTCTCCGCTGGATTTCTAGACTGATATTATTTTCGGTGTTGATACTGGTTCCCAAATAGACGAAGTCCCTCACAGTTTCAAATTTGTAACTATCAACATGACATGGCTGCCAAGGCGCAGGTGCGCCGATTCTTTCATTGATGACAGCAAATATCAATTTCTACTAGTCAAATCTTGATGCAACTTTTCTTTAAGACTAACGGGCTTGTCAACTTCAACCACTTCGTCGGTGATATTAGTATGGTTTTCGCTATGAAGCATGTTTTCTGTATTACGAAGGATGCTCTCGAGCTCCCCCTCAATGACTGAAAAGCTAATTTCTTTAGAAAATGCATAGTTTAAATCATATATATTACTCGGAATATTTAAAAAGGCGTAAACATCGGAGAGAATTGTTCTCCGTTGCTTATTCTTTTAACGAGTTTTTTAATGCAAGGTCTTGCTTGGAATCCCTAGTGCAAGTAGTACAGACATATAAAATTTATGTGAAACTTTCATAAGACACATTCAAAAAGTGTGCTTAGTTTTTTTTCCAAGTAAAAGTCAAATCGAAACCTTTTAGCTCTTTATCCATCCACAGTATTTCGTTCCTGATAGTTTTACATAAATTCCTATTAAATTTGCGCTGCTTTTGTGTCAAAAACGAAAACGCTAAAAGGTGTGGTGAAACTTTTCTCACAATTTGGTTGATTTTACTTATTTTGTGTGAAAATTTTCTGCGAAATTACAGCAATATGCTCACCCTTCCCGCTGCACTCATTCATCTCTGCTGCCTTGCTGCGTTTAATATTTTTGTTTGAGTTTTTTAGTTTTGGCAATGAGGTGCGGTAAAGGTCGTGAGAAAAAAGGAGAAAATAGGGATGCTCACGTTCGCTCCTAATTTAATATGCACACCGAAAGAAAAGTCGCTTGTAAAACTAACTTTTCTGCTTTATCAATTTTACATTTCAGCAAAAAATGTCGTATTAATATTGAGAATTATCAAACAAACAGGGTTCACGTTAAGTTGATACAAAAGTTGCTGAATCAACATTAGCATGTATGACATTGTCATATCAATTTCTCATGTAAACAACCGGTTTCACGTCAAATTGATAAAAAAACTTGTTGAGCCAACATTAGTACGTCATATCACTGTCATATCAATTTCTCATGTTAATATACATTTCGACATCATATTGATATAAAAACTGTTAATCTCACATTTGTATAACATTGTCATGTTAAAAAGGCATAAGCCGTGCTGCAGTTAGCATTTATCATGTTCATAACACATTTCAAAAACCTGCTTCACGTAAAAATGATATGAAAATATACTTGCATGTACACATATGTAATTGTTTCATTCTAAAATGAAATGAACCGCCTTACAGTGGACACTCAAGTTCAGAAATTTACATATATAAAGTGAAGTTAAAACAGCAGCGCAAAATTATCTGTATTACATTTACGAAGGTGCAACTGTAATAAGATATAAGAACTTTTAGTTCCTGTGTGTGAAATGCATAATAAAAGTTTGTCTAGAAAGTAATTTTATGTGCTTCTAAAAACGTTAAGTTTGTCACCTTATCAAATGTATAAAAGTGTTTATTTAAAAAATGTTAATAAATTGATTTAAAATAATATCATTTTGATGTGATTTCTCATTTAAAAAAAAGTTTTAGAATGTAGATTCAATATACATTAGGGTGATTCAAAAAAAATTTCGCTTTAGTCTTACCACCTAAAAAGTTAACCCTTAGGGGTGGCTATTTTTTCGTCCTTTCCCATACATTTTGTATGGGGAAAATGGCTTTTTTTCAAAATGAATTTTCTTTTAATTTTTGAAACTTTTTCCAAAATATTTTTACATACTCTTAAAGTTGAAGCTTCCAAAATGGTAAGCCATATGCGATTAACTTAACCCTTTCGAAACTTCTTTTTGTTTTTGGCCTAAAAAATCTGTTTTTGCGTTTTCCTACCCTTTAAGCCATCGTAAGAACAATTAAAAAGAATTTTTCAAAAAAAAATTTTCTAAAGTGGTTTTTTAGCACCATGCTATATGGCATGGAATTTACTTAACGGAAAGAAATTCTACATACGTGCGCAAATAGTTTCAGAGGTTTTATGGGTGAAATATACAAATCAGCCACATTTAGGTACATAAAATGTGAATTAAAAAAAAGAAATTTTATTTTTGTTATCATAGTCATTGTTGAGATCCGATAGCCCTTGCGGGTTAGGGGTTTAGCATATACCCGAGGAAGGTATACCTCTCGTAATAGGCGATTACAATAAACAAAAGGTAATGACATACTACTTTCTCATCTATTTTTACCAACCTTCTTCTTCCTTAGACAAGAAGGGATAAAATAACCTAGTAGGCTCCGCTGGTCATACCAAATCGTTCCCGCGACAGTCGCGCAAGAACCGCAAGCTGCTAGTACCCGGGATTTCAGGATTTTATAATGGCAATCCCATAGTCCTGGGACTTTCCGGGATTATCTTAGATACCGTCAAAAAGGTCGGGAGAGGTATCCAAAGACGCGTTTTGACCTACAATGCATAATACGAAAGCGAAACCCTATATTTTCTGTCAAGAGATATATCAACCCAGAAACATAAATAAAAAGGATCACGCTCCAATTTCGGAATCGGACCTGGTAAAACTATTGGATTTTTGCCGATAACTTTCCTCTGAAACAAAAACTTTTATTTTCGATTTCTGATTATTGAAATTGAAGCCAAGTCAAGAAGAAGTTGATACCTCTCCCGTCCTTTTTAGATGTGTCCCAGCAGTTTCGTGGGATTATATTAATTCAAATCCTGGTGTTTTGGGATTGTCCGGGTTCCCGAAAGCCGGCGGATTTGAACAAATATGGTACGGGAGGCCTGGACTTCGAGATCGGGATTCCCCGGGCTCGATGCCTTATTACATTCGTTCTAAATCAAGTCAGAAGCAACGTAAGAAACGTCTGCCGACTTCAGCGTTTATCGAACTAATGCGATATTGGGGTCTATCAGCTATTACGGCGGAGCTACCGACAATGGAAAAGATACCCCTGCGAGTAAGGGGTTTAGAATATGCCCGAGGTAGGTATGCCGGTCGTAAGAGGCGCCTAAAATCCACTTGGACCCCGGCTACGGGGTCAACGAAATCGTTCCAAGACAGTCGTGCTAGTACCACAAGGTGCTATTCACCGGAACGTACAGGATCCATATCCGGCAAAGCACTGTCAACATCAGTACAACCCTGTGTGGTCTGTCAAGTAACTTTTTATAAGATGATCTTCCGACTAGGCAGGTCGAAGTACTGCCACAACTACAACGACGGAGGAAAAGATAATAGATTCATCAGAATTTGGGGTGGATTTCGATGAAGTCGATGCAACCTCTATCAACTCTCCCGAATTATTTTCGACTGGAGCTCCGCCGGAATATTTGGTAGGCAGACTTTATTTCATCAAATATTTTTTTTTATTTCCGTTGGGTAAAATCTATGCCGTATGGCATGGTATGAAATGAAAATCGTAGAGCCTTACTCAACTGTCCTATGGTCCTTATATCATTGGGTACACTTCACTGCACACCTTTGTACAATTTTTAATAAATAAAAAGGATTTTTCTTTGATTTTAAATTTAAATTTGTGTTTAATGAGCGGGAGCGCAAATTTCGAATATGTGGCGGGTACAAAGGTTAAAACGATTGTGTTTTTCTGGTAATGGTTAAAAAAAAACTAACTAATGGCGGCGAAATACCAACAGGTGATCATAACCTCTAACGAAATTTTTAGCCGAGCTTCTCTTTCCAACTTGTGGTGTGTTGCTTTTGAGTTTTCCTACAAGTTGGCGGGACCTACAGTTTTTTGCCGACTCCGAACGGCACTTGCAAAGCAAATGAATTTTCTGCTGAGAAGCTTCTCAGGGCAGAAATACACCCGCAGAGTTTGCCAAACTACTGCCGAGGGGCGACCCCGTTTAGAAAAATTATTTTTCTAAATAATTTTTGATGTTACTTTTGTCGGGCATCGAACCGCCACGACTTGGAGTGGAAGGCCGAACACTTAACCCCTACACCACGGCGGCCGCCGCCGAAAGTATTTTTATAGTTAAATTATCAAAATTATGAAGTAACTTTTTCTTACAAAAAAACGAACTCGATAGAGACACTTGAGTTTTTAATTATAGCAATTTACTGGATCCAGCCCTCAAAATTTTTATTATTTGTTTTTAGAGATAAAGCCCCAAAGAAAAATACATAATTAAAAAAGAAAGTCTACCCCTTCATTTAATGCCACAAAACAGCCATTGAATTGCGACTATGCCATATGGCATAGAATATCCGAAAGGGTTAACTATTAAAATAATTACAGCCATTTAAAAATGACTGAGTTTTGTGATAGTGCACACACATACACAGTAACACGTATGAAATCTAATAAATTTTGAATGGCTGTAATTATTTTAATAGTTAGGATAATCGCACATGGCTTACCATTTTGGAAGCTTAAAAGCTTCAACTTTAAGAGTATGTAAAAATATTTTGAAAAAAGTTTCAAAATTTAAAAGAAAATTCACCTTGAAAAAAATTCCATTTTTCCCCATACAAAATGTATGGGAAAGGGCGAAAAAATAGCCACCCCTAAGGGTTAAGTTAGAGCGCTCATTTTTTGCAAGGCTTATTTTCTCATCAATACCTAAAGTTTCAGGGGGTAAGACCGAAAAAAACACTATTTTTTTTTAATTTGAATCGCCCTAATGTACATATATATACTTGATGGTCATGTTCATTTTACGTTTTTCCTGTAGGTGCACACATTTAATGTCAATTATACATGAGAATTCCTTCAATAATACATGATGGTCATGTTCATTTTATGTTTCATGTCAATTATACGTGATAATGCCTTCAATAACACATTATGGTCATCTTCATTTTACGTTTCATGTCAATTATACATGAGAATGCCTTCAATAATACACGATGGTCATGTTTATTCGACGTTTTCCTGTACGTTTCTACGTTTTTTTCCGCACATCCATTTCACGTAGAAATGATATTTTCGAAATTGTGAAATTGACATTTTTTCTTTTCAGTTGCATTTGGTAAACAAAAAATGTTAATTTTACGTTCGTTTTTGATATTTTTTTCTTTCGGTGCAATCATACAATCGACAGTGTTGCCAGAAGATTTTTTTAAAGATACTTATTTAAAAAAATGTGTACAGAAATAAGATAGATATGGGCTAGGTTGAGTGATAGATTTTTTAGTTCTTGGTTGGTTCTTGGGGAATGAAGAGAAAAAGGGAGGAGATAGTGTGAAGGCGAAGAAAGATAGGAAGGAGAGTTGTAAAAGGGGGACAGTGAGCTCACATTTAGACAGGACGTCTGCCTCGACTACATACATATATAATATATAAGATTTAAATATTGTATTTGTGTATGTATGCATAACTTAAGTTGCGTTCTAAAAGGATTGACCGATCATAACCAACTTTAGAACAGAAACTGAAACTGCGGGCACTTCACATATGTACAAATGGGATTTTTCATTTTGGAAGTATTCATGCTAGGCCACTAAAATTCAACAGAGTTAAATGAGGATTTTATGAAACCACTCGTATAAGGATTTGAAGAACGGGCATAATTGGTACTAGTTCTATCGACTTTATCGAACTTACCTACATGCTAAGCGCTTGGCCCTGTAGGTTTTTATTGCGAGGTCGAAACTCGCTGGCGGTCATCAACTCATATTTTTCTCTCTTTTTCTGCAATTCCCGCCATCGTTTGACCATTAAGCACAAAAGAGAAAGAAGACAAAATTTTACAAAATCAAAGTTTTTGGGGTCGTTCGTTTTGGAAGGCAAAACGATTTTGGGATGCAATTGTATCGAAGTAATTCAATGCACCATTGGAAATGTTTGAGAAATTGCCAAAAATCGTCGAATTTTTAACATTTCATATCGAACTTAAACGATAATTTAAATTAAAATATTTCAAATTTAACAAAATGTCGTCCCATGCCTAATTTTTATGTTTGCCTAGTAGCCCATAATATTGCCTCTTCAAAATTCGAAGCGTGGGAAAATAAGCATTTTAAGCATGGCTATAACAAATGAGAATGAGATTTTTGCTTGCTTGTTTTTATGAGCACGTAGGCATACAAATTACTCCTTCAACTACTAAAATAATCCGCTACAATTTTCTATTACCTGAGTGCTCGGTATTCCTCGAAGTTGTCAGCAAATATTACCTAATGAATTTTATCCAAATCGGTCAATCAGTTCCCGAGATATACGAAAAATTAAATAAATTGCGGTTACGTGACAACCCTAAGTGGCAATGCTGCGTGAAATTGTCATATTTGGAATACGCCGGCAAATACCTTTCATTTGATACCCTTATTGGCACATGTAGCTCTATATTTAAAAAAAAATTGGGAGTTGGAGGAGGGTTGGCACCTGTAAACCGCTCTAAGTTGCAACATCCATGTATATAATCTTAGAATGAATCAAACTGTCTATATGCCAAATTGTATCCAAATCAGTCAAGCAGTTCCCGAGATATACGAAAATATAAATAAATTGCGGTTAGGTGGCAACCGTAGGTGGCAACCCTGCTTGAAATTATCTTATCTGGAATACGGTCGAAAATACCTTTCATTTGATACCCATATTGGCATATCTAACATATTGGGATAGGTGGCAACCCTATAAACCGCCCTAAGTGGCAACACCCATGAATTCTGCTCGGCCTAACTATTAAAATTTGTGCAATGTTAGCTAGATCCTAGAATTGCACCTCCTATTTGATTTGCACAGCTAAAAATCGCCTACGCCTGAAAGTCTGCAACATACCCTTCAAGTCGGCTACAATTTCTTTTTCCGTTGCATCATCAGCCATTTTCTCAAATTTTACTCTCAATCAAAACTTCAGATCGCCGCCTAAGAATTTAACTTCAAAAATTTAGTGAGATATAAATATGTATATGGGTATCAAACGATAGATATTTTTACCCCCGAATTCTGTAAGCTGTCTCTAGTCACTAATAGAGACAATTCGTGTTCCAATTCCATGTTGTCCAATTACAAACCTCAAACGACAGATCTCAATTTGGTGACTTGAGATGAGACAAAATTACAGAATTCCAGGGTAACCAACCAAAATTTATGTCTCGGTAGGGTCACCTCCAAGAGTTGCCACCTATTCCTGCTATATTTATTATTTTTGTATCCGCTGCTATCTCGAAAACGAATTAAGCCTTGTGGATGGAAGGTTTACTTTCGGTAATAACCTATACATATTTCAAGTTCTCCTACTTAAGCGTGCCACGTAAAAAGTTGCTACAGGGTTGCCACTTGTATATAATTTTTCTTTTAAAGAAAATGAGATATGCAAATATGGGAATCAAACCAAATGTGAGTATTTACGTAGAGTTAAAAAAAAGTTTCGAGTAGGAGAATAACTTAGGGTCGCCACGTGATTTTTAAATGTTTTTCTTTTGTATATCAGCTTTTATCTAGAAAAAGTTTAGACCAATTTGAATAAAATTTCGAATTTAGGTGATATGCTACGTTTTAAGCACTCATACTAAACAACTTAGGTTTTTTCAGAGCTGCCATTTGAGTAATTTTTTTTTTTTTCAAAAAAAGATATGCCATAAGTGCCCTGGTTACTTTGAGTATTGCGTTGTCCACATGTTTCCTGATAACATGTTGAGTCAAATTTCCAAAAAAAAAATAAGCTAAACATAGTTCCAAAAATAACCAATATGGCAACACTGCATGCCAGCCACCATCGCAGCAGAAGCTACGGAACATTTTGTGGTACCATTATATTTACATAATTTTCGTTCGTACGTTGATTTTGAGTTGAAAATTTTGTAAAAGTTTTTGATTTTGCTTGTCTGCCTGCATGCATATTTGTTGCTGGTGTTGCTTTTGACGCTGTAGTTGCTGGTGCTGCTATTGCCAGTGTTGTTGTGAATATTGCTACTGTTATCGGTTGTTATCTTATGCTGTATTGCATCATTGTTGTTGCAGCTGCTTGATCTTTTTGTAATAACAAACATAAAAATTTATTTTGAAAAATTGCATTTGCATATAATTTATATATTTCATATGCGCCAGTAAATAAAGCGCACTATCAAATTAATATAATGATCTTATTCGTCTTACAAATGCAAAATATTAACACATGTAAATTATGTATAGTATATGTGAGCAACGCAAGATCTTTACATAATTTCATTTTCTCCAGAGGCTAAACGCACACAGTCATATTTAAATTTTATCTGAGGTTTTCAGAAGTTTTGTTTTGCTAAAACTTACAAGCAACGCAATAAAAAATTTTAAATTACATTCTATAACGCTTTTCATATTCAGGTGCACATTTAAATGGGCTTTTTAGGTACTATCTGAGCGGTTACTACTAAATAGAAAAATGCAATCTTTGTTGAAAACAAACTGCAGCCTGCAGCACTAAGATAACAAATGACCACAACGTTAATTGAAAGTTTTAAAAATGTTTGCAAACTTATTGGCATGGTCATTAATACAAATATCCTCTTCAAAGTTGGTCGCCTTGCCGCGGCGAAGGGGCTTAAGCGGCGGCCCGTGGCATCCTTCCCACGACGGAACCACGGACCGCGGTGAACTAAAAGGAAGGCCTATCATTCGCTTCATCCATGGGGTGTGGTTGACAAGCCCAACGGTTTCGTCACAACCCTCCCCTCGTGGATGTGGAGGATGGTAGGATAGCCGCACCAACACCTTTTTGCGGTAACCCGAGGTATTCCCCAACAGGGGAACCACGGGCTGCGGCAAAAAACTAATAGGAAAGCCTTCTACTGGTTTCATCCTTTGGACTGGAGCAGACAGGCCCAACGGTCTGTCGACCCCCACCCCGGGGATGAGGCGAGAGTTAGGATTGCCGCAAAAAACCACCCTAATCCAAGGTGTCAAGGTACCCGTGCCGTAAAACGACGACTATGACAAACGCGACGACTTCGACAAGCCTCTACAGGGAACCGTTGCCGGAAGCGACGGAGTCTGAAGAGGAGACGATTATGAGTGCTTGCGGTGGTACCAACCATAGTACACCGAAAGCACAAGCAGCTACAACAGCACCAAAAATCCAGTTGGGTACCAACCAAAGTATCCTAGGACCAACTTCCGACCCCAAGGCGGCTGGCGGCGCCAACCAAAGTGCACCTGCGGCCAACGGTAGGGAGAAAAAGAAAACAGAAGGTCAGACAAGGCGTAATAGGTACCAGCGTGCGCTGTTTATGCTCGAAAAAATAAAAAACGGCGAGGCAGCCTCCGGTACCAAAGACGCCGAATACTACAAAACGGTGGTGGAGGAGTACGAGAACTTCCAGAAGAAGACTCCGGCCCCTCCACGCAAGCAGGACGCTTCTCAAAAGAGAAACCGTTCCAACCAAGACAGCCAAGAAGCGGAACCGAAGAAGCCCAAACGGGCGGAAACGGTCCACACTACAGCCAGACACTATAATGAGGTTGCCAGGGATAACTTGCATGTGGCTATTGTGGATGTAAACAGTAGGTCGCCGGCAAGACTTCAGCAGAACAGGGTGGAGATCGAGTTCAGGCTGTCAAAGCTGGCCATGAGGCACGTGCGCGACAACCCGACCGGTCCCCTCCCAGTGTTTGACTCCTCCGAGAGCCTCCGTGGATATAGGGTCATCAAATGCGCTGATCAGGCCTCGCTGGAAAGAAATTCTACATACGTGCGCAAATAGTTTCAGAGGTTTTATGGGTGAAATATACAAATCAGCCACATTTAGGTACATAAAATGTGAATTAAAAAAAAGAAATTTTATTTTTGTTATCATAGTCATTGTTGAGATCCGATAGCCCTTGCGGGTTAGGGGTTTAGCATATACCCGAGGAAGGTATACCTCTCGTAATAGGCGATTACAATAAACAAAAGGTAATGACATACTACTTTCTCATCTATTTTTACCAACCTTCTTCTTCCTTAGACAAGAAGGGATAAAATAACCTAGTAGGCTCCGCTGGTCATACCAAATCGTTCCCGCGACAGTCGCGCAAGAACCGCAAGCTGCTAGTACCCGGGATTTCAGGATTTTATAATGGCAATCCCATAGTCCTGGGACTTTCCGGGATTATCTTAGATACCGTCAAAAAGGTCGGGAGAGGTATCCAAAGACGCGTTTTGACCTACAATGCATAATACGAAAGCGAAACCCTATATTTTCTGTCAAGAGATATATCAACCCAGAAACATAAATAAAAAGGATCACGCTCCAATTTCGGAATCGGACCTGGTAAAACTATTGGATTTTTGCCGATAACTTTCCTCTGAAACAAAAACTTTTATTTTCGATTTCTGATTATTGAAATTGAAGCCAAGTCAAGAAGAAGTTGCTACCTCTCCCGTCCTTTTTAGATGTGTTCCAGCAGTTTCGTGGGATTATATTAATTCAAATCCTGGTGTTTTGGGATTGTCCGGGTTCCCGAAAGCCGGCGGATTTGAACAAATATGGTACGGGAGGCCTGGACTTCGAGATCGGGATTCCCCGGGCTCGATGCCTTATTACATTCGTTCTAAATCAAGTCAGAAGCAACGTAAGAAACGTCTGCCGACTTCAGCGTTTATCGAACTAATGCGATATTGGGGTCTATCAGCTATTACGGCGGAGCTACCGACAATGGAAAAGATACCCCTGCGAGTAAGGGGTTTAGAATATGCCCGAGGTAGGTATGCCGGTCGTAAGAGGCGCCTAAAATCCACTTGGACCCCGGCTACGGGGTCAACGAAATCGTTCCAAGACAGTCGTGCTAGTACCACAAGGTGCTATTCACCGGAACGTACAGGATCCATATCCGGCAAAGCACTGTCAACATCAGTACAACCCTGTGTGGTCTGTCAAGTAACTTTTTATAAGATGATCTTCCGACTAGGCAGGGCGAAGTACTGCCACAACTACAACGACGGAGGAAAAGATAATAGATTCATCAGAATTTGGGGTGGATTTCGATGAAGTCGATGCAACCTCTATCAACTCTCCCGAATTATTTTCGACTGGAGCTCCGCCGGAATATTTGGTAGACCTTATTGTTAGAGAAATTATAAAAAATTAAGGCAGACTTTATTTCATCAAATATTTTTTTTTATTTCCGTTGGGTAAAATCTATGCCGTATGGCATGGTATGAAATGAAAATCGTAGAGCCTTACTCAACTGTCCTATGGTCCTTATATCATTGGGTACACTTCACTGCACACCTTTGTACAATTTTTAATAAATAAAAAGGATTTTTCTTTGATTTTAAATTTAAATTTGTGTTTAATGAGCGGGAGCGCAAATTTCGAATATGTGGCGGGTACAAAGGTTAAAACGATTGTGTTTTTCTGGTAATGGTTAAAAAAAAACTAACTAATGGCGGCGAAATACCAACAGGTGATCATAACCTCTAACGAAATTTTTAGCCGAGCTTCTCTTTCCAACTTGTGGTGTGTTGCTTTTGAGTTTTCCTACAAGTTGGCGGGACCTACAGTTTTTTGCCGACTCCGAACGGCACTTGCAAAGCAAATGAATTTTCTGCTGAGAAGCTTCTCAGGGCAGAAATACACCCGCAGAGTTTGCCAAACTACTGCCGAGGGGCGACCCCGTTTAGAAAAATTATTTTTCTAAATAATTTTTGATGTTACTTTTGTCGGGCATCGAACCGCCACGACTTGGAGTGGAAGGCCGAACACTTAACCCCTACACCACGGCGGCCGCCGCCGAAAGTATTTTTATAGTTAAATTATCAAAATTATGAAGTAACTTTTTCTTACAAAAAAACGAACTCGATAGAGACACTTGAGTTTTTAATTATAGCAATTTACTGGATCCAGCCCTCAAAATTTTTATTATTTGTTTTTAGAGATAAAGCCCCAAAGAAAAATACATAATTAAAAAAGAAAGTCTACCCCTTCATTTAATGCCACAAAACAGCCATTGAATTGCGACTATGCCATATGGCATAGAATATCCGAAAGGGTTAACTATTAAAATAATTACAGCCATTTAAAAATGACTGAGTTTTGTGATAGTGCACACACATACACAGTAACACGTATGAAATCTAATAAATTTTGAATGGCTGTAATTATTTTAATAGTTAGGATAATCGCACATGGCTTACCATTTTGGAAGCTTAAAAGCTTCAACTTTAAGAGTATGTAAAAATATTTTGAAAAAAGTTTCAAAATTTAAAAGAAAATTCACCTTGAAAAAAATTCCATTTTTCCCCATACAAAATGTATGGGAAAGGGCGAAAAAATAGCCACCCCTAAGGGTTAAGTTAGAGCGCTCATTTTTTGCAAGGCTTATTTTCTCATCAATACCTAAAGTTTCAGGGGGTAAGACCGAAAAAAACACTATTTTTTTTTAATTTGAATCGCCCTAATGTACATATATATACTTGATGGTCATGTTCATTTTACGTTTTTCCTGTAGGTGCACACATTTAATGTCAATTATACATGAGAATTCCTTCAATAATACATGATGGTCATGTTCATTTTATGTTTCATGTCAATTATACGTGATAATGCCTTCAATAACACATTATGGTCATCTTCATTTTACGTTTCATGTCAATTATACATGAGAATGCTTTCAATAATACACGATGGTCATGTTTATTCGACGTTTTCCTGTACGTTTCTACGTTTTTTTCCGCACATCCATTTCACGTAGAAATGATATTTTCGAAATTGTGAAATTGACATTTTTTCTTTTCAGTTGCATTTGGTAAACAAAAAATGTTAATTTTACGTTCGTTTTTGATATTTTTTTCTTTCGGTGCAATCATACAATCGACAGTGTTGCCAGAAGATTTTTTTAAAGATACTTATTTAAAAAAATGTGTACAGAAATAAGATAGATATGGGCTAGGTTGAGTGATAGATTTTTTAGTTCTTGGTTGGTTCTTGGGGAATGAAGAGAAAAAGGGAGGAGATAGTGTGAAGGCGAAGAAAGATAGGAAGGAGAGTTGTAAAAGGGGGACAGTGAGCTCACATTTAGACAGGACGTCTGCCTCGACTACATACATATATAATATATAAGATTTAAATATTGTATTTGTGTATGTATGCATAACTTAAGTTGCGTTCTAAAAGGATTGACCGATCATAACCAACTTTAGAACAGAAACTGAAACTGCGGGCACTTCACATATGTACAAATGGGATTTTTCATTTTGGAAGTATTCATGCTAGGCCACTAAAATTCAACAGAGTTAAATGAGGATTTTATGAAACCACTCGTATAAGGATTTGAAGAACGGGCATAATTGGTACTAGTTCTATCGACTTTATCGAACTTACCTACATGCTAAGCGCTTGGCCCTGTAGGTTTTTATTGCGAGGTCGAAACTCGCTGGCGGTCATCAACTCATATTTTTCTCTCTTTTTCTGCAATTCCCGCCATCGTTTGACCATTAAGCACAAAAGAGAAAGAAGACAAAATTTTACAAAATCAAAGTTTTTGGGGTCGTTCGTTTTGGAAGGCAAAACGATTTTGGGATGCAATTGTATCGAAGTAATTCAATGCACCATTGGAAATGTTTGAGAAATTGCCAAAAATCGTCGAATTTTTAACATTTCATATCGAACTTAAACGATAATTTAAATTAAAATATTTCAAATTTAACAAAATGTCGTCCCATGCCTAATTTTTATGTTTGCCTAGTAGCCCATAATATTGCCTCTTCAAAATTCGAAGCGTGGGAAAATAAGCATTTTAAGCATGGCTATAACAAATGAGAATGAGATTTTTGCTTGCTTGTTTTTATGAGCACGTAGGCATACAAATTACTCCTTCAACTACTAAAATAATCCGCTACAATTTTCTATTACCTGAGTGCTCGGTATTCCTCGAAGTTGTCAGCAAATATTACCTAATGAATTTTATCCAAATCGGTCAATCAGTTCCCGAGATATACGAAAAATTAAATAAATTGCGGTTACGTGACAACCCTAAGTGGCAATGCTGCGTGAAATTGTCATATTTGGAATACGCCGGCAAATACCTTTCATTTGATACCCTTATTGGCACATGTAGCTCTATATTTAAAAAAAAATTGGGAGTTGGAGGAGGGTTGCCACCTGTAAACCGCTCTAAGTTGCAACATCCATGTATATAATCTTAGAATGAATCAAACTGTCTATATGCCAAATTGTATCCAAATCAGTCAAGCAGTTCCCGAGATATACGAAAATAGAAATAAATTGCGGTTAGGTGGCAACCGTAGGTGGCAACCCTGCTTGAAATTATCTTATCTGGAATACGGTCGAAAATACCTTTCATTTGATACCCATATTGGCATATCTAACATATTGGGATAGGTGGCAACCCTATAAACCGCCCTAAGTGGCAACACCCATGAATTCTGCTCGGCCTAACTATTAAAATTTGTGCAATGTTAGCTAGATCCTAGAATTGCACCTCCTATTTGATTTGCACAGCTAAAAATCGCCTACGCCTGAAAGTCTGCAACATACAAGTGAGTGTTGACATTTGGCAATTACCACGCCAAACTGCGATTTTTTTTTACATTTTTTGGAGAGTTGAAGTCATTTGACAGATGTGCGTGAACGCATAAAAGAATTGATTTGGAATTCTTTTCCTTTGCGTACGCAATAGAAAGTCTCCACTCATTCACGCTCACGTTCACACGGAACTGTATGAGGGTCTTTAGATGTATAAGTACATACCATATACAAAGTACATTTACAAATATATACAAAAATAAAAAATAAAAATAAAAAAATAAAAAAATACCGTTTTATTTTTCTTCGTGCGTGTTTAGTGCGTGTCGCGTTTTAGCAATTTTTCCCCGTGCGTGTTATTGCGTTTTTTCTAAAATCTGTTTCGTGAACGTGTCATGTCGTGTTGCAAAAATCATGCACGCGCCCACCTCTACCTGTTACCGATTCTATACTCCTAAGAATTTATCTGCAAAATTTCGAAAGGATCGGGGCATTGGTGCAGAAGTTAGAGAACCGCAAGCATCCGCAGTCACTCACAAACTTACGTTTTTATATATTAGTAAGATTAAAATAATCCGAATATTTAGATTATGGGATATTTTACTTACAATTGACAATACTGGTAACTATCTTGATTGAGCCTTTTTTATTTCGGACTCAGTGCTCGTATAGCGTTCAGCAGAATCAATCCGTCAGTACGTCGAAATAACTGACAGCAAAGTAGACTGTGAGAGTTTGTATGCGTAACGCCAGATACGACGGATACGTCAAAATAGAATTTGCTCTAAAATTGACGTACGTCACGCAACTGACGTATTGGCCGACTGATTCTGTTTCCCGCTTA
The DNA here is from genome assembly GCA_964058755.1 of Campiglossa producta. Classification (NCBI taxonomy): domain Eukaryota; kingdom Metazoa; phylum Arthropoda; class Insecta; order Diptera; family Tephritidae; genus Campiglossa; species Campiglossa producta. The sequence goes on from CAXKVI010000003.1 coordinate 54,634,188, forward strand.
TGTCTTTTCAACGTTCGCAAAGAAAGAGTACTTTTACCCTTCCAGTGCTCGCTTTCATGCAGATCGTGGCGACAAAATGTCACCTTCAGGCATGCGATTGTTTAAGTCCACAGTTTTATATTCAGTTTCACTGGAAAAAAAGTTTCATCATCTGTTTTACCCTCAATTTCTACATGCATTGTGACTTCGATTAGCTATAAAATTTATTATGAATATAAATAAAACACCTAGCAATGGAAATTTGCTGTATTCATTTCATATTTGAATAATCCATAAAGAGGCGCAATTCAATGTGCTTTTTATTCGTTGAGCAACACTAACTTGAATATTTTCTTTCTACAATTTGTCAAAGGAAAGTGCAGTCGCTTAGACGGGCATCGATTTAGCTGAATGTTTTAAATTGAATTTTCAATTGAACGCGTCGCATTGTTATTCGATTCGAAGGCCAAAGAGCATTTGTGTGTACGGCACACTCAAGAGTAATAGAGCGAGATCCCAGAGCCTGAAAGCGTCACTTATTTTATAATGGATGAAACCAACACCGATCGATAGTCCTCCCCGAATCTAGAAAGAATGTGAAAATTTTAAAGCTGTACCTATGACAAGGGCCTAGGAATCGGGGGTCAAAGTCGCCAAAAAATGACCCTAACTTCACTTATTTTATAATGGATGATTTTCACATATTTGACGTAGATTATCACCCCGCGTCAGTATCAAGTGTTGTTAGACCTGTACCAGTGACAAGGCTCCAGCCAGACACCCCCAGTTCGCGGATTTTCCTATAGAAATTTTTTCTGTTTTACCAATTTCCACTTTGGCTGCTTTTAACTACGCAATATTTTCCCATTTTTTGTAGAACACTACCCTAAAGTAGTATCAGGAATTTTTAGACTTCGTCCCATGGCAAAAACTTCAGCCAGACACCTCAAAACTCGGGAAATTTCACTAATTTTTACTGCGCTTTCACATGTTTAGGCGGATTTGACCAACTTTGGCCTCTTTTAAATAACAGATCTTTACACATGTGTCGTAAAATGCTACCCTTAAGTAGAATGAAGCATTTCCAGACATGATCCCATGGAAAAAACTTCAGCCAGACACCTGAAAGTTGGAGAATTTTTATTTTCCTATTAATTTGCTTTCTCTTGTTTGTCCCACTTTTACTAATTTTAAATTATAGATCTTTTCACATGTGTCGTAGGAGACTACCCTTAAGTAGCTTCAGTAATTTTTAGACCTCGTCCCATGGCAAAAACTTCAGCCAGACATTTCAAAACTCGGGAAATTTCACTAATTTTTACTGCGCTTTCACATGTTTAAGTGGATTTGACAAACTTTGACTACTTTTAAATAGCAGATCTTCACACATGTGTCGTAAAATGCTACCCTTAAGTAGAATCAAGCATTTCCAGACATCATCCCATGGCAAAAACTTCAGCCAGACACCTCAAAGTTCGGGAACTTTTATTTTCCTATTAATTTGCTTTCTCTTGTTTGTCCCACTTTTACAACTTCTAAACGACGGATCTTTTCAGATGTTTCGTAGGACACTACCCTTAAGTAGTTTCAGTCATTTCTAGACCTCGCCCCATGGCAAAAACTTCAGCCAGACACCTCAAAGCTCGGGATTTTCACTAATTTTTACAGAGATTTCACTTGTTTCAGCAGGTTTCTCCAACTTTGTCCACGTTTAAACGGCGACATGTGTCGTATAACACTACCCTTAAACAGTATCAGGCATTTCCGGACTTCATTCCATGAAAAAAACTTAAGCCAAACAACCCAAAGCACGGGAACTTTTCATCATTTTTACTGTGCTTTCACATGGTCAAATGGGTTTACCCAACTTTGGCTGCTTTTAAATGGCGGATCGCTACAAATGTATCATATAACACTACTATTAACTAATATTAGGCATTTTTAGACTTCACCCCATGACAAAAACTTCAGCCAGACACCTCAAAGCTGAGGAAATTTCATAATTCTTGCTGCGAATTCACATGTTTAACTGCGTTGGTCTAACTTTGGCTGCTTTTAAAGGACAAATACTTTAACCAGACACCTTAAATCTGGGTAGTTTTCATAATTCTTACTGTGCTTTCGATTGTTTAAGCAGGTTTGTCCAACTTTGACTATTTTTAAAAGGCAAATATTTACACATGTGTCGTAGAACGCAACTCTTAAGTGGTATCAGGCAATTTTGGAGATCTTCCCATGACAAAAACTATTCAAACACCTCAAAGCTCGAGTTTTTTTTCGCAATTGATCTCCCCATAGGATATGATCAAGCAAATTAGAACAGTTCAGCCCATACAAAGTGTTCAGATGTGGAATTTGTTGCATTTCAGACAATGTCACTCTTATGTCGCTACCCTGCAGCGAAAGCAACTAGATGAAAACTACTTTACAACTAGTTGGTGCACCGGGCTTATATGGAACAAAGACAGAACACTGACTAGTTGGGCCCGGTGTTCTGTCTTTTTTCCATATAAGCAACTGGTATTTTTTACGTGTTGATGTCCTACAAGATATCAATTGTCAGATTTCGACCAGAATATACCAGTTATTTACTAGTCAGGAAATACCAGTTTCATGCTAGTTGTAAGATACCAGTTCCATACTAGTTCATCCTGGACTAGTATAATTTCCAAAAAATGAACTAGTCCAAAAAGGACCAGTATGGAATATACTAGTCAAAAAGGCTTTTAACCTGGACTAGTATGATTTCAACCAGAATTTTCCTGGCTTACCCTTTATTAATTAAAATGTTTTTATTAGGTCGCTTTCGTCGTTCTTGTGCCCGGATTTTTGCATTCGATTTTGAACCAACTTCCTGTTGTGCTAGGGTCTTGAAATTTTCACTACAGTTCAGGTCGCGATGACAATGCAATATTATGAAAAAAAAAAATCCGATAGGTGCCGCGTGGGCCGCTATATTTTCAAAAATCGCATTTATGGTCCGATTTGGCTGAAATTCGGAACAAGTATTACTACTATGAAAAGAAATATTTTCCTAGAAAAAAAATTCCGCTAGGTGGAGCTGAGATCGGGGTAATAAAATCTGAAAATCCTAATTATGGACCGATTTAGCTGATATTTAGCGTGTGTATTACTTAATCAATTTCCAAATGTTCAAAAGAAAATTGGACCCGCTAGGTGGCGCGTGAGTCGTTCTATTTAAGAAATGCGAAGTTCTGTTTTCGGTGTCGATTAATTTGTTTTTCAACGAACTTCCCGTTGAGGTAGAATCTTGAAATTTTCATCGTCGTTTAGTTTTCTGGCCCCACGCAGTATAAGAAAAAAATAATTCCGATAGGTGGCGCACGGATAGTGATATTTGAAAAGTCTCATTTCCAGAGATTTTGCTTCGGATTTTGAACTAACTTCCCATTGAGCTGGGGTTTTGAAATTTTCACCATCGTTCAGGTTTCGCTGACAATGCATTATACAAAAAAAAAATCCAAAATATTGCTTTAATTGCAAAAGTCCCATTTATCGGCCTATCTTCCTTATTGCTATCTGAATATTTCATACACATGCTATAATGCGCATGCTATAATGTGTTTTCAGCGCCATAAACAGCATCGAAATTTCGAATATTTCATCTGCATACATTTAGGCGCAGCCACTGTTGCACAAAGGAAAGATAATGTGCTTTATAAGGCTTAAAAAAGAATAATTTTATTTATGTAACCATAGGCACACCGCGTAATGCGTGTAAACGTAGAAAATTGCCGAAGGCGTAAATGAACTGTCAAAATTTTTATGGAACGAAGTTTACACAGATTCGGTAAACTTCCACGAGGAGTTTAGTGTGTAAACACCTCCAAAAATTACCCAATTCGATTACGCTGTTCGACATGCAGTTTTTCAAAGCAGTCAATGCACACTAGACAAAAATAGAAGAATAGCTAAAAAATGGGTCAAAAATTAAATTAATAAGAATTTCATAATAAAAAGTATTCACATAAATTTATCTATAGCTGCTATAGCGTTCATCTAACTGAGCTGTTAAATGTATATATTTACGCTTTCGTTAAGTTATATGGTTACATGAGTACCACTAATATGACACAGAATATCCAATTACAATCTTAGAAATTTTCACAGACTCACAACTAAAAAGTATAAAATAAAAAATAGAATAAATAAAAAATAGAATAAAAAAATATTTTTATTTTAAAATGTGTTTAAAATGAACTAAAAACTGGAAAATAATTTCCCCTCTGCCTACATAGATTCTTCACCACGTAAAGCTTATCTGGAACATTTGTGAGTGGGAATTCTTATAGGTATTAAATAGTACTTGGAGTTTGAAAGGTATAAAAACATTGGCGCACGCTAAAGATGGTTCGCATTAATTTCTAACAATCTTACTACCGATATGAGCTTTTCTAAAAAAACATCTTTTCACAATATAGCAAGCGCCAAATGTTTTTATACATTTCAAACTCCAAGTACTATTTAATACCTATAAGAATTCCCACTCACAAATGTTCCAGATAAGCTTTAAGTGGTGAAGAATCTATGTAGGCAGAGGGGAAATTATTTTCCAGTTTTTAGTTCATTTTAAAAACATTTTAAATTAAAAATATTTTTTTATTCTATTTTTTATTTTATACTTTTTAGTGTGAGTCTGTGAAAATTTCTAAGATTGTAATTGGATATTTTGTGTCATATTAGTGGCACTCATGTAACCATATAACTTAACGAAAGCGTAAATATATACATTTAACAGCTCAGTTAGATGAATGATATAGATAAATTTATGTGAATACTTTTTATTATGAAATTCTTATTAATTTAATTTTTGACCCATTTTTTAGCTATTCTTCTATTTTTGTCTAGTGTGCATCGACTGCTTTGAAAAACTGCATGTCGAACAGCGTAATCGAATTGGGTAATTTTTGGAGGTGTTTACACACTAAACTCCTCGTGGAAGTTTACCGAATCTGTGTAAACTTCGTTCCATACAAATTTTGACAGTTCATTTACGCCTTCGGCAATTTTCTACGTTTACACGCATTACGCGGTGTGCCTATGGTTACATGAATAAAATTATTCTTTTTTAAGTCTTACAAAGCACATTATCTTTCCTTTGTGCAACAGTGGCTGCGACTAAATGTATGCAGATGAAATATTCGAAATTTCGATGCTGTTTATGGCGCTGAAAACGCATTATAGCATGCGCATTATAGCATATGTACGAAATATTCAGATAGCAATAAGGAAGATAGGCCGATAAATGGGGCTTTTGCAATTAAAGCAATATTTTGGATTTTTTTTTTGTATAATGCACTGTCAGCGAAACCTGAACGATGGTGAAAATTTCAAAACCCCAGCTCAATGGGAAGTTAGTTCAAAATCCGAAGCAAAATCTCTGGAAATGAGACATTTCAAATATCACTATCCGTGCGCCACCTATCGGAATTATTTTTTTCTTATACTGCGTGGGGCCAGAAAACTAAACGACGATGAAAATTTCAAGATTCTACCTCAACGGGAAGTTCGTTGAAAAACGAATTAATCGACACCGAAAACAGACCTTCGCATTTCTTAAATAGAACGACTCACGCGCCACCTAGCGGGTCCAATTTTTTTTTGAACATTTGGAAATTGATTAAGTAATACACACGCTAAATATCAGCTAAATCGGCCCATAATTAGGATTTTCAGCTGTTATTACCCCGACCTCAGCTCCACCTAGCGGAATTTTTTTTAAGGAAAATATTTATTTTCATAGTAGTAATACATGTTCCGAATTTCAGCCAAATCGGACCATAAATGCGATTTTTGAAAATATAGCGACCCACGCGCCACCTATCGGAATTTTTTCTTCATAATATTGCATTGTCATCGCAACCTGAACTGTAGTGAAAATTTCAAGACCCTAGCACAACAGGAAGTTGGTTCAAAATCGAATGCAAAAATCCGGGCACAAGAACGACGAAAGCGACCTAATAAAAACATTTTAATAATAAAAAATATTTTTAATTTAAAATGTTTTTAAAATGAACTAAAAACTGGAAAATAATTTCCCCTCTGCCTACATAGATTCTTCACCACGTAAAGCTTATCTGGAACATTTGTGAGTGGCAATTCTTATAGGTATTAAATAGTACTTGGAGTTTGAAATGTATAAAAACATTTGGCGCTTGCTATATTGTGAAAAGATGTTTTTTTAGAAAAGCTCATATCGGTAATAAGATTGTTAGAAATTAATGCGAACCATCTTTAGCGGGCGCCAATGTTTTTATACCTTTCAAACTATAAGTACTATTTAATACCTATGAGAATTCCTACTCACAAATGTTCCAGATAAGCTTTACATGGTGAAGAATCTATGTAGGCAGAGGGGAAATTATTTTCCAGTTTTTAGTTCATTTTAAAAACATTTTAAATTAAAAATATTTTTTTATTCTATTTTTTTTTTATTTTATTTTATTATATTTTATTTAATTTTTAGTATTTTATTTCATTTTATTCTATGTTATAGTATTTTATTTTATTCTGTTTTATTTTATTTTTTTACTCTTTTATTTTTACTTTATTATACCTCTCATGAACATGAAATGGTATTATAACTTTGGTCCGATGTTTGTAAGTATGAGAAGAAGAAGAGATGGACCCATCAATAAGTATACCGAAATGATCAGGATGACAAGCTGAGTTGATTTAGCCATGTCCGTCTGTCTGTTTCAACGCAAACTAGTCCCTCAATTTTTGAGATATCTGGCTGAAATTTTGTATGTGGCAACCATTTTGTAATATAGGAATCATTTGTCGGAACTGACAAGATCGGACCAGTATAACATATAGCCCCCATACAACCGATTGTTCAGATATAAGGTTTTTTGGCCAAAACTTCCGCAATTAAAAAGTTAGGAACGTAAAATTTTGCAACTCGAGTACTTTCTATTTATGTAGTTTATATAGTGAAAATCAACGAGATCGGGCAAATGAAACATATAGCCCCCATACAACCGATTGTTCAGATATAACAATTTTTGGCCAAAACTTCTGCAATTAAAAAGTTAGGAACGTAAAATTTTGCAACTCGAGTACTTTCTATATATGTAGTGTATATAGTGAAAATCAACAAGATCGGGCAAATGTAACATATAGCCCCCATACAACCGATTGTTCAGATATAAGGTTTTTTGGCCAAAACTTCTGCAATTAAAAAGTTAGGAACGTAAAATTTTGCAACCCGAGTACTTTCTATTTATGTAGTGTATATAGTAAACTCTGGGCAACGGGAGCTACCTAGGCTCGCGGCAGAAAGAGAGGGCCACTCTGACATACTTGGTTTAAGGGCTCACCGAGGTTTTTGCGCAGCGTCTGTTCACCATGAGGTGCGGCTGCAAGCGGGCGTCTGTCTTGAAGCAAGCGGCTCGCTATATAAATGTGTAAATATTTTCCAAAAACCCCGAAACGGGTTGTGCGCTGGGTTTGGGACCCGCCACGTAAAACATTTAGTCCAATGAAAAATGTATTAAAGCCTCGGATGAGAACCCCCTTTAATGTTGACGACCCGGCAAAACGAATAAGGCATAATGATTTGGATATTAGGGCATGTACCGGGAATGTCCGGACCCTTTCAAGGGACGGTACCGCTGCCCGACTGGTTGATGTCCTCGTTAACGCAAAGGCGGACATCACCGCCCTGCAGGAAATGCGATGGCCGGGACAAGGAAAGACGACCATCGGACCTTGTGACGTATACTACAGTGGCCAGACACGCGGCAAAGCGCGTGGTATAGGATTCGTGGTGGGAAAGAGACTTCGCCGCCAAGTACTAGCGTTCACCCCCGTGGACGAGCGTCTCGCTGCGATCCGCATCAAAGCGAAATTTTTCAACATAACATTTATCTGCGCCTATGCGCCGACTGAGGAGACGGACGACGCAGAGAAGGACTCCTTCTACGATAAACTTGAACAGACTTATGATCGCTGCCCCCAACATGATATCAAAATCGTGCTCGGCGACTTTAATGCGAAGGTGGGCAAGGAAGGAGTCTTTGGTCCAACAGTTGGAAAATTTAGTCTCCATGATATAACATCCCCCAACGGCACTAGGTTGATTGATTTCGCCGCTGCTCGCAATATGGTCATCAGTAGTACCAGGTTCCAGCATAAACGAATACACCAAGCCACATGGCTGTCTCCTGATCAAAGAACAAGAAACCAGATTGATCATGTCATGATCGACGGCAGACATAGCTCCACCCTTCTGGACGTGCGTACCCTTCGTGGTCCCAATATCGACTCGGACCATTATCTTGTTGCAGCCAAGATACGCACACGCCTCTGTGTAGCAAAGAAAGTGCGCACAGTAACGGAAGGAAAGTTTGACGTCGAGAAGCTGCGCACGACACAGACAGCTGACAATTTCTCCACTCGACTCTCACACCTGCTATCGGAGAGCAATCCTCGACCTAACGATGCAACCGAGCAATGGAAGCATATCTCTCACTCATTACGTACCGCCGCTGAGGCCACTATAGGGTTCCAGCGAGCCCGCAAAAACAACTGGTACGATGAGGAATGCAGCACTGCCTCGGACAAAAAGGACGCTGCCTACAGGGAGACGTTGCGAACGGGCGCAACCCGCAGTGTATGGCAACGCTATCGTGAGGCAAAGAAGGAAGAGAGACGCCTTTTCAGAAAAAAAACCGTGAGGCCGAAAGGCGTGAGTGTGAGGAGCTTGAGATGCTGGCTGACAGGAATGATGCCCGAAAATTCTATGAAAAGATTCGGCGGATGACGGAAGGTTTTAAGACCGGGGCAAGTTCCTGTAAGGACAATAATGGCGACCTGGTAACTAGGTATAGAGTGTACTTAAATTATGGAGGGAGCACTTCTCCTCACTGCTAAATTGCGAGGGAGACGTCGAACCCGATACCCCAATCCCTGACGATGGAAAAGTCGTCCCACCACCTGACTATGATGAAGTGAGGATAGCTATATCCCGGCTCAAAAACAACAAAGCGCCTGGAAAAGACGGACTACCCGCCGAGCTGTTCAAACACGGAGGCGAAGAGCTGGTAAAAAGCATGCATCAGCTCTTATGCAGAATATGGTCAGATGAGTGCATGCCTCCAGATTGGAATTTAAGTGTGCTCTGCCCAATCCACAAGAAAGGCGATCCCGCTAACCGCACCAACTACCGCGGAATCAGCCTTCTTAATATCGCATATAAGGTTCTTTCTAGCGTATTGTGTGAAAGACTGAAGCCCATCGTAGACAAGCTGATTGGACCTTATCAGTGTGGCTTTAGACCTGGTAAGTCTACCATCGACCAGATTTTCACGATACGCCAAATCCTGGAGAAGACCCATGATAAAAGAATCGACACACACCATCTCTTTGTCGATTTCAAAGCCGCTTTTGACAGCGCAAAAAGGAGTTGCCTGTATGCCGCCATGTCTGAATTTGACTTCCCTGCAAAGCTTATACGGCTTTGCCAAATGACGTTGAGCAATACTAACAGGTCCGTCAGAGTCGGGAAGGACCTCTCTGAGCCATTTAAAACCAAACGAGGCTTCAGACAGGGCGACTCCCTTTCGTGCGATTTCTTCAACCTGATGCTGGAGAAGATAATTCGAGCAGCAGAGCTAAACCGCAATGGTACAATCTATTACAAGAGCGTGCAATTGCTGGCGTATGCCGATGATATTGATATCATTGGCCTTAACAACCGCGCCGTAAGCGCTGCCTTCTCTGGACTGGATAAAGAAGCGAAAAAAGTGGGTCTTGCGGTCAACGAGGACAAGACGAAGTATTTGCTGTCATCAAAGAAAGAATCGGCGCACCTGCGCCTTGGCAGCCACGCCACTGTTGATAGTTACAAATTTGAAACTGTGAGGGACTTCGTCTATTTGGGAACCAGCATTAACACCGAAAATAATATCAGTCTAGAAATCCAACGGAGAATCACTCTTGCGAACAAGTGCTACTTTGGACTGAGTAGGCAATTGAGAAGTAAAGTCCTCTCTCGAAGAACAAAGATCGCGCTCTATAAGTCTCTCATCATACCTGTCCTGATGTATGGCTCAGATTCATGGAAAATGTCAAGAGAAGATGAGATGGCCCTTGGAGTATTTGAGAGAAAAGTTCTCCGGAAGATTTATGGTCCTTCCCGTGATGCCGACGGCGAGTATCGAAGGAGATTTAACGATGAGCTGTACGAGCTTTACACAGATCTGACCATAGTCCAGCGAATTAAAGCCCAAAGGCTCCGCTGGCTGGGTCACGTCATGCGAATGGACAAAGAAGCTCCAGCCCAGAAGGTTTTCCAATCGTCACCCGAGTTCGGCAGCAGAGGAAGGGGGAGGCCTCGACTGAGATGGAAACAACAGGTGGAGGTGACTTGAACTCCCTTGGGGTTTCCAATTGGCGTCAGTTATCGCTAAAAAGGAATGACTGGCGTGCTTTGATAGGCGACGGCCAAAATCGCTTAGGCGGTTAAGCGCCAATAAATGATGATGATATAGTGAAAATCAACAAGATCGGGCAAATGTAACATATAGCCCCCATACAACCGATTGTTCAGATATAAGGTTTTTTGACCAAAACTTTTGCAATTAAAAAGTTTGGAACGTAAAATTTTGCAACTCGAGTACTTTCTATTTATGTAGTGTATATAGTGAATATCAAAAAGATCGGGCAAATGTAACATATAGCCCCCATACAACCGATTGTTCAGATATAAGGTTTTTTGACCAAAACTTCTGCAATTAAAAAGTTAGGAACGTAAAATTTTGCAACTCGAGTACTTTCTATTTATGGAGTGTATATAGTGAAAATCAACAAGATCGGGCAAATGTAACATATAGCCCCCATACAACCGATTGTTCAGATATAAGGTTTTTTGGCCAAAACTTCTGCAATTAAAAAGTTAGGAACATAAAATTTTGCAACTTGAGTACTTTCAATTTATGTTGTGTGTAGAGGAAAATCAAGAAGATCGGGTAAATATAACATATAGCCCCATACAACCGGTTGTTCCGATATAAGGTTTTTGGCCAATACTTCCGCATTTAAAAAGTTAGGAACGTAAAAGATTGCACCTTTAGTACTTTCTACATATGTAATGTGTAAGTATAGTGTAAGTCAGTACAATTGAACACGTATAATATATAGCCTCCATACAATCGATTGTTCCGATAACTCGGATCCTATTATTTTGTAAGTTTTTTTAAATTATAACAAAGATGTGTAATGTGTATAGTAAATATAGTTAAATTGAAACAGGCTGTACTGGGGATCGAACAGTGAAAATCGTGACGCTTATTCATGAAAGGTATATAGCCTTCGGCACAGCCGAAGACAGTTTTCCTTACTAGTTTTTTATTTTTTTTTTGACCCTGTGTTCGTCTATATGGTTATTCATATGTATTTTAGCTCCCATCAATGTATGCATATAAGTAGATTCATACTTAGGAGCTACCTTCAATATATTTCTGTAAATATTTTCCTACTTTATATGCAATAAAATTTGCGTAGGAGTAGACGTTTTCATTTTATGTTGTAATGGATTTTCTAAGTATGTGTCGTCGCCAAATGGTAATATTAATAATATGCATTGAGCAATTTTCGGGTTGTCAATTGCATGCAAGGACTTCTTAATGTCAATAACGAATGAAAGGAAAAATAACGCATGCCAATGAAAGGCGAGCAAGAAGCTACATAAATGCAATACTTATGCTAATACTACTTATATATCAATAAGTGCAAGGTACATATGTGCAGTCCTTATCATAATTATAGGACACCTCGCTCTGACATGATCTAAGCAATTATACTCAGCGTACTAGGACTAGTGCAAGGGTATACATATTTATTTTGTTCACATAAAGGTTGTATGTAACGGCACAAAATAATCGAGATAGATATAGAGTTCCATATATGAAAGTTCTTAGGATTAAAAGAGGAGTTGATTAAGGCATGCCCGTCCGTCTGTCCGTCTGTGTACACGATAACTTGAGTAAAAATTGAAATATTTGCATGAAATTTTGTACACAGGTTACTTTCTGGCCAAGGTAGGTTGCTATTGAAAATGGGCGAAATCGGATGATAACCACGCCCCATTTTTCGATATCAAAAATTTCTAAAATCACACAAATTGATTTATCTCGGCAGCTGAAATGGCTAAAATGATATAATTTTATAGGTGAATCCCCCTGGTCATTCTCTTATGATTTTTCCATAAATTTTGTATAGTGGGCGTGGCACCGCCCACTTTTAAGGGAGGCATTTTTGAAAATTTGACTGGTCGTAACTCTTAAACTGATTACGATAGAACGATGGAATTCGGCACAAAGCATACTAGTATCGTTGGGAGTATACCTGATGAAACTGGATAAAATCGCCCTCAACCACGCCACTTTCGATATCGAAAATCACACAAATTGATACATCTTGGCAGCTGAAATGGCTAAAATGATATAATTTTATTGGTGAATCCCCTGGTGATTCTCTTATGATTTTTTCATAAATTTTTTATAATGGGCGTGGCACCGTCCACTTTTAAGGGAGACATTTTTGAAAATTTGAATGGTCGTAACTTTTAAACTGATTAGCATAAAACGATGAAATTTGGCACAAATCATACTAGTATTGTTGGGAGTATACCTGATGAAACCACGCCCACTTTCTATATCGAAAATCACATAAATTGAAATCGTCGCTCCCAACGAAGACTAATACATTTCACACTTCGTTATCTGCGTGGAAGACTAACACACTTCAACTTTCTGCGTCGAAGACTAATGGGTAAAGGGTCAGTTACATAAAACTTTATTTTGGCTTTACCTCAAACTTTAACTTTGACAGAAAAGTTCAGTATACGTATTTAAACCAAGCATGGCAAATTGGAGACCTCAAAGTTGAAGCGAGGTTGAAATTTGGCAAACTCTCAAATTTTGCTTGCTTTGCTTGCTTTGACAATCAGAGGTTGATGACTTTGCTTTAATTAAAGAATAAAATATTGGAGAAAATAATAATTAATTAATTTTTTCTCTATTAAATTAATAAATTAACCAAAACACTCTGAATGCAAGGAAAAAAATAACGAAAACAGATACATAAAAGAGAAGCGTCAAGGCGTTCATTGTAGCATACCTCTGAAGTTGGACGCAAAGTTTTGAGGTAGCAAATGTCAGGCGAGGTTAACAAAGCTTTATGTATTCGACCCTTAAGTTACATAAAGCTGTACTTTGACTTTACCTCAAACTTTGACTTTGACAGAAAAGTTCAGTATACGTATTTAAACGAAGCATGGCAAATTGGAGACCTCAAAGTTGAAGCAAGGTTAAAATTTGGCAAACTCTCAAATTTTGCTTGCTTTGACAATCAGATGTTGATGAATTTGCTTTAATTAAAGAATAAAAAGTTGGAGGAAATAATAATTAATTAATTTTTTCTCAGACTAACACACTTCAGTTTTCTGCGTCGAAAACTAACACACTTCGTTCTCTGCGTGGAAGACTAATACACTTCAGTTTTCTGCGTGGAAGACTAACACACTTCAGTTTTCTGCGTCGAAAACTAACACACTTCGTTCTCTGCGTGGAAGACTAACACACTTCAGTTTTCTGCGTCGAAGACTAACAAACTTCAGTGTTCTGCGTGGAAAACTAACACAATTCAGTTTTCTGCGTGGAAGACTAACACACTTCAGTTTTCTGCGTCGAAAACTAACACACTACGTTCTCTGCGTGGAAGACTAATACACTTCAGTTTTCTGCGTGGAAGACTAACACACTTCAGGTTTCTGCGTCGAAAACTAACACACTTCCTTCTCTGCGTGGAAGACTAATACACTTCAGTTTTCTGCGTGGAAGACTAACACACTTCCGTTTTCTGCGTCGAAAACTAACACACTTCGTTCTCTGCGTGGAAGACTAACACACTTCAGCTTTCTGCGTCGAAGACTAACACACTTCGTTCTCTGCGTGGAAGACTAATACACTTCAGTTTTCTGCTTGGAAGACTAACACACTTCAGTTTTCTGCGTCGAAAACTAACCACTTCGTTCTCTGCGTGAAAGACTAATACACTTCAGTTTTCTGCGTGGAAGACTAACACACTTCAGTTTTCTGCGTCGAAAACTAACACACTTCGTTCTCTGCGTGGAAGACTAATACACCTCAGTTTTCTGCGTGGAAGACTAACACACTTCAGTTTTCTGCGTTGTAATCACAAATCATAAGTCATTCTCAATCGTAATTTTTACATGTGCAGTTTGTAGCCCGAAAATGTCTGAGAATATTTCTCTGGTTACCTCTAACAAGGGGAAAAGTTGAATAGGCTTTGTATTGGAAAATGGTTGAAAAGTTCTTGATAAGAGGTAAGGAAGTGATAAATAATTGTATACTGTCATAAAACACGTTGTTAAACCCAAATTTCTGAAGTTTTACATTAAACATCCCAATTTCGACCTTTTTCGGTCATTTGCATTTTTACGACATTTTTTTTTTTCGGTCAAAAATCTCTTCGGTATAGTAAAATTTTTTGAAATTCGGTCTTGGAAATTCGAATTTTTTTTTTCGACATATCGTACGGGACCCGTTTAACTTTAAAAAATCAGAGTAAACGCTTGGAGCGGAGACTCTTACTGTTTTCAATTTAGAAATCTATAAGCAAAAAATGAAAATTAAAATAAAATGACATAAGGGCTTAGAACATGTCAGAACGAGGTGTCTTATAATTATGATAAGGGGTATATAACGTATCGATGCTGCAATAAGACTACTCCACTAACTAGCATCTAACTAGTTAGAAATAGTTTCGTCGTAGTCCAGCAAAGCTACAACGATTTGGAAAATACTTTTCATATTAACATTATTTTAGTTTTAATTTTAATTTTAATTTTAATTTTAATTTTAATTTTAATTTTAATTTTAATTTTAATTTTAATTTTAATTTTAATTTTAATTTTAATTTTAATTTTAATTTTAATTGTAATTTTAATTGTAATTTTAATTTTAATTTTAATTTTAATTTTAATTTTAATTTTAATTTTAATTTTAATTTTAATTTTAATTTTAATTTTAATTTTAATTTTAATTTTAATTTTAATTTTAATTTTAATTTTAATTTTAATTTTAATTTTAATTTTAATTTTAATTTTAATTTTAATTTTAATTTTAATTTTAATTTTAATTTTAATTTTAATTTTAATTTTAATTTTAATTTTAATTTTAATTTTAATTTTAATTTTAATTTTAATTTTAATTTTAATTTTAATTTTAATTTTAATTTTAATTTTAATTTTAATTTTAATTTTAATTTTAATTTTAATTTTAATTTTAATTTTAATTTTAATTTTAATTTTAATTTTAATTTTAATTTTAATTTTTATTTTAATTTTAATTTTAATTTTAATTTTAATTTTAATTTTAATTTTAATTTTAATTTTAATTTTAATTTTAATTTTAATTTTAATTTTAATTTTAATTTTAATTTTAATTTTAATTTTAATTTTAATTTTAATTTTAATTTTAATTTTAATTTTAATTTTAATTTTAATTTTAATTTTAATTTTAATTTTAATTTTACTTTTACTTTTAATTTTAATTTTAATTTTAATTTTAATTTTAATTTTAATTTTAATTTTAATTTTAATTTTAATTTTAATTTTAATTTTAATTTTAATTTTAATTTTAATTTTAATTTTAATTTTAATTTTAATTTTAATTTTAATTTTAATTTTAATTTTAATTTTATTTATTTATTTATTTATTCCATAGCACATTAAGACTTCGAGTCTTTTTTTGTACGTTCAACGTATAAATTTCAATTTTAATTTTAATTTTAATTTTAATTTTAATTTTAATTTTAATTTTAATTTTAATTTTAATTTTAATTTTAATTTTAATTTTAATTTTAATTTTAATTTTAATTTTAATTTTAATTTTAATTTTAATTTTAATTTTAATTTTAATTTTAATTTTAATTTTAATTTTAATTTTAATTTTAATTTTAATTTTAATTTTAATTTTAATTTTAATTTTAATTTTAATTTTAATTTTAATTTTAATTTTAATTTTAATTTTAATTTTAATTTTAATTTAAAATTTAAATCCGAGAGTAGGTCATCTGTCACTCATTTAATTGAGAGCTTCGATTTAAGAATTCAACCAACCTTGAAATGGGTTGATAGCGGTCATCTTTCGGTTTTGTTGACATTTTTGGCGTGGGTGGTGAAAGCTTTATGGCTTCATGAATGCTCCAACAAACGTAAAAAATATATATGCATCCTGATATCCCTTTATACATTTACTAACACCGTTATAAATAAAATTTCACCAGGCGGTATTTATTTTTCCTGCCTTAAGCCGCTTAAGAACATGCAAAAATATTTGACAATCCACTCTCAGGTTAACAGCATATCCTTATACAAGGTATGTTTGTGGTTCGGTACATCAATGTCTACAGTTAAAGATTATTGGGAATAAAAATAAAAACACATGTTTTTGCAAACTAATAAATTTCAGATATAGCCTGCAGATAACTAAAAGTAAAAGTAAAGTTTTCTCTTTAAATGGCTCAACTCATCATAGATGGAAGCCTTGATTATCCCTACTCAACATAGTTTGTATTAACATATAGGTATATATGAAAGGTAGCCGCCAAAAGTGTTGCAAATAATTTAAATTTATTATTTTATTTTTGTTTTGAAATTGTTTGTCATTTTTGAGAGCCGATAACTAGTTAATTTATTTAATTATGTTAATAAATCATAATAATAATATGTTTTTTTATTATACATATTTTATTTTATTTCATTTTAGTTCTTTTACTTATGTTTTAGTTTATTTTATTTTATCTAATTTTATTGTAAATAATTCCACTTATCCTATTGTATTTAATTTAGTTTAATTTATTTTATTCTAAAACACAGAATAATTTAAGAAAAATTATTCACAAACGGTCAAAAGTCCACCAAATTTTCAAAGATTTTCAAATTAATGACCACAAACTTATGACATACATACTTAATTTATTTAATTTTTAATTTTTTTACATATAAGTTAGAATTTTGTGAGCTATAGGCCGGGATAATAATTCCTATTGAAACTTCATGTTGAATTATTATGTTTTTTTTTATGAAGAGAAACTCAAAGAAATGCCACAAACAACATTACACGCTATAGTTATAGTACTATTTCACGCTGGCGAAAGCGATCTACGGGCTAATTCGTAATGATTTTACTAGAAGAGTCTTTGCTTCCGAGCGGGCTTTGATCTTGGGAGATCGCTTTCGTTGTTTGTGGCATTTCTTTGAGTTTCTCTTCATAAACAAAAACATAATAATTCAACATGGATTTTCAATAGGAATTATTATCCCGGTCTATAGCTCACAAAATTCTTACTTATATGTAAAAATGCAGTACCATTAAAACAAAAACCAGTTTAGTTCATCCGAGAGCACGCGGCATGTAATACAACAACAAATGTATTAAAAAAAGTCCCTGCCTAATAGCATTGTTGGAAACAGAATGTTTCTTCGCTAGTAGGAAATGGGCAAAGAACACCAACAAAACAAAAGCCGGCATGCAAAGTATAAGTAATATGAACCACTTGGTTTTTTTTAAATTCTTTATTTCCCTTGGATTACCAAGGGCAGCCGGTCTCGGTGGATGAGTTGAAATAACTAAATACATGAAAGCGACGCTAGTGTCTAAATACCTACACTCTTGCCCTAATTCTAGTTACTGCACGTTATTTGTTGTTGTCACGCGCAAGACTATATCTGCCCCGTCGGCAGAATGGCCGGATGAGCTATTAAAGCAGTATTTAACTATTTCTTGCTATTACGCACAGAGCTATAGGCGTGCCGTCAGCAAATTCGGTGGAAGCGGTGTTTTGGCCGGATGGGTTTTTAAAGCGGTATTGAACTTTTGCTTGCTGTTAAATGTAAGGCTATAGACGCGCCGTCAGTAAATTCGGTGGAAGTGGTGTTTTGGCCGGTTGAATGTTCACCTGTGTTAACTTATACACGGTATAGCCTAGTGGTTAGAATGCCGTGACTAGAAGTTGAAGCAACCGAGATCAAAGCCCGCTCGGAAGCATAAACACTTCTAGTAAAATCATTATGGATTAGTCCGTAGATCGCTTTCGCCAGCGTGAAGTAGTACAATAACTATAGCTTGTAATGTTGTTTGTGGCATTTCTTTGAGTTCTTCTTCATAAACAAAAACATAATAATTCAACATGAAGTTTCAATAGGAATTATTATCCCGGTCTATAGCTCACAAAATTCTTACTTATATGTAAAACTGCAAGACCATTAAAACAAAAACCAGTTTAATTTTTTCATTTTATTTAATTTTATTTTATTTTCTTTTATTTAATTTATTTAATTTATTTTTATTTTTTTATTTATTTTTATTTTATTTTATTTAATTAAATTTATTTTATTTTTTATTTTTTTATTTATTTTTATTTTTTTTTAATTAAATTAATTTTTAATTTATTTCATGTCTTTTGATTTTACTTCATTATTTTTTGTTATAATATATTTTATTTTATATTATGTTATTTCATTTTATTTATTTATTTTTTAAATTTAATTTTATTAGTTATTTCATTTGAGAGAATAAAAATGTCAATTACAACGTTATTCGCGTCTACCCGATTTAGGTGCATGCAGCGAAACTCCACACCCTCACTGCTGTCTACCTTTTTTTTCCTGCGCTTGTCTATTTATCTACCCTTGTTATTGTGGCAATAAAATTCTTTGCTTACAAAATAAAATCCTCTGTAAAATCTTTTGCTGACAGACAAAGTTATTTATTGCGTATATTTACGCACAACCAAATAATATCACTATGCATGTGGGTTTGTTTGTAAACTTCTGCATCAAATTTAACTAAATGAGCAGCAATTGGAAGCAGTTGGCAATGCTCCTGCTGAGTTTTTGAGCAATATCAAAGTCAAACAAAAATCCTACTGCTAACATATGAAGACATGCATGGATGAAGGGGGTATGTCGCTTTCTCACTCAATTTCTGTTTTTGGCCCTGGTGAATAGTGTTTATGCAGATCTATATTCCTGTCTTATCAGAATCTGCCTATCGTGAAAATTGTAGAAGATAATTCATGGATGAAGGGGGTATGTCCACAACTTTTCAATATGAATTGTGGAAGAAGGGGGTATGTTTCGTTTTTTTCATATAAAGTACTACTACTTATGCTTTATATTGCATATTATGCAACGTCTTTTATGGCTTTGCATAATTTTTTTGTCAGTTTTCCATAAAGATTCGAAAAACCCTCAAATGTTTAAGCAAAACTTTAAAGCCGATTTTCTCGTTTCACTCAAAATGCGACATACCCCCTTCATCCATGCATGTGTTCATATATGTATGTAATTTTTTTTTTGCATCATTTGTTCACTGATTTAAGCTGATTTAATGTTTCACTGAAAGCGATATATTTCTTATTTAGCAATTTATATTTAGTTCTGAACCAGTTATTCGTATCACTAGTTTCTGAGTTCCACACAGGGAACGATTGAGCATACGCGTATATTTTGCTGGAATGTGTAGACGTGGCACAAGTCTAGTGTTTACCTGTTAATCGACAAATCGTCTTAGCTCGAAGCTTCTCTCTTTTTGATATTCCGCAACGCTTGACGCTGATTTCATTACCTTCTGCGGAAGCCAATAAAAGATAGTCATCGAAGAGTTGGTTTTGAAAATGAGAAAGAGTTTCTCAAAATCGGTAAGCTGGATGAATGCTCGAAGTAAAATTTGACTAAAATTAAGTGGCTTGTATTAGCATACCGTGATTGAGTTATACGGCTGATACATTAGCGCAAATTCCGAATTAACTCCGCTTTTGGGAGTTAACTTGAGCATAATCTTCATTATAAACTCCCAAAAATTAAGAAGATTTGAGCAGATATCATAACTATTTGACCGCTACTGTCATCGATAAATAAACAAACATCGCAACGACCACTACCAAAATTAGGAGTTCGCCGCTACTGGACACTAGATGTCACCAAAAAATAGCGACATCTATTTTAAACCGCAAGTACTACAACCAAAGCCATCTAGTGCGCTGATTATTAATCTTCAATTTTGTGTGTATCAGCGTAAAATTTGGATCTGATTAAAGAAGATTTATTGGTGGTAATCTCCGTGTGTGTATCCATAGCATTAAATGCTGAAAAGAAGTTGTATAAAAAATATGTATAAGTAATTCAATTACATATATGTATGTATACCAAAGCGATGAAGCTGCCGTCATAATCTTGCGGGCTATTTATAACGAACAAAAGGTTTTAGGAAATTGAAATACGAATTGGTACTAAAATGGAGCAGCCGAACTGGTTAAAATTATGTATCCTTCAAGTTGCTATTATATTGATTTTTGGGGTTCAGATAATATTTTGCTTGATTTTAAAACTATATTTTGCATCATTATAAACCCGAATTAAACATGTTACCATACCATAACAGCTATATAATACTCGGTCATAGCCGTACCTACAGTCCCTTATGCTATGGATACACACACGGAGATTATCTCCAATAAATCTTCTTTAATCAGATCCAAATTTTACCCTGATACACACAAAAATGAAGATTAACAGCATTGAGAATTACTACTTTGGTTGTTATTGCACTATATTCTTACCTACCTCAGCGACATCTAGTTGTCGAAAGTCGGATCTTAGAAACCAGCGCGACGCCTATCTGTCAGATACCCTTAATTTCCCAGTGTTTCTTGGTGTTGTTGTCTATTTATGTACAGAGTGTTGCCAGTGCAAATTTTTTAAAACTGCTCAAATCTTCTTAATTTTTGGGAGTTTATAATGAAGATTATGCTCAAGTTAACTCCCAAAAGCGCAGTTAATTCGGAATTTGCGCTAATGTATCAGCCGTATTACTCGTATTCATTGGAATTGAAATCATTAATATTGTCGCATGTGCTAGGTATGTTTATATCGTTCTAATTGCATGTTATTACAATCACACAATAGGTCATATAATGCTCGTCCGCTCACTCGTACTTAGACCTTTTATGTTTTTCGTTTATTTGAGTATAGTCACTCAAATGACTTTACATTAATCATACGCCCTGTTGAACGGCCAATTAAAAAACAAGTCTAAGCAGGGGCATTAAAACATTACCTACGTACATAGGTATGTATGTATGTTTGTTTATCACTAGGCAGTACTTTATTCAAACGCTTAAAAGTTTTTAAAAAACTTTTCAAATACAAATGCATTGACCGTGAAGTAAAACAGACTTCTTCTACAGGTAAGCAAGCCAAGTAAATAAAACAAATAATTGTGATTATTTGCCGGCATTTATAGAAGTCACATAAACGTGTATGCTATTCAAATTTTTAATTTATTTATTTAGTTTGGCTTTTTTAAGCTGCAGCAGACTTGTTTTGAATGTTGAATGCTTGAACAGTTGGTGTTTAGCTGCTTTTAGTCATATGAAAATTGCACTCAGTCATAAAAAATTTGGTTCTTTGAATTCTTCCAACCCAATGACTGTACTAGACTTTGTTTTTTGAAATTTTCTGCTGGCATTCTTAGAAATAACTAAATTGAAAGTAGCGTTGTCTGTGCTTGTCAGATATCTACAAAAAATTGCAAAGTTTTTGGAATTTCTGTCTGTATGTTCGTAGACGCATCATAAAAAAAAAATAAAATTAAAATAACTTAAAAGTTAAAAAATAAAAAAATGAAAATATAGTAATATAAGTAAGTAAAAAAGTAAGTAAGTAAAATTTTATTGACAAAAATTAGTGCAATAAGACCTATGATCTTTTATAGCACAACAAAAAAAAGTTAAAAAAAAATAAAAAAATGGAACAAAAGCAAAAAAAAAAAACAAGTAAGGAAAGCTGTCTTCGGCTGTGCCGAAGGCTATATACCTTTCATGAAAAAGCGTCACGATTTTCACTGTTCGATTCCCAGTACAGCCTGTTTCAATTTAACTATATTTACTATACACATTACACATCTTTGTTATAATTTAAAAAAACTTACAAAATAATAGGATCCGAGTTATCGGAACAATCGATTGTATGGAGGCTATATATTATACGTGTTCAATTGTACTGACTTACACTATACACATTACATATGTAGAAAGTACTAAAGGTGCAATATTTTACGTTCCTAACTTTTTAAATGCGGAAGTATTGGCCAAAAAACCTTATATCGGAACAACCGGTTGTATGGGGCTACATATATGTTATATTCACCCGATCTTCTTGATTTTCCTCTACACACTACATAAATTGAAAGTACTCAAGTTGCAAAATTTTATGTTCCTAACTTTTTAATTGCAGAAGTTTTGGCCAAAAAACCTTATATCTGAACAATCGGTTGTATGGGGGCTATATGTTACATTTGCCCGATCTTTTTGATTTTCACTATATACACTACATAAATAGAAAGTACTCGAGATGCAAAAGTTTACGTTCCTAACTTTTTAATTGCAGAAGTTTTGGCCAAAAAACCTTATATCTGAACAATCGGTTGTATGGGGGCTATATGTTACATTTGATCGATCTTGTTGATTTTCACTAAATACACTACATAAATAGAAAGTACTCGAGTTGCAAAATTTTACGTTCCTAACTTTTTAATTGCAGAAGTTTTGGTCAAAAAACCTTATATCTGAACAATCGGTTGTATGGGGGCTATATGTTACATTTGCCCGATCTTGTTGATTTTCACTATATACACTACATAAATATAAAGTACTCGAGATGCAAAATTTTACGTTCCTAACTTTTTAATTGCAGAAGTTTTGGCCAAAAAACCTTATATCTGAACAATCGGTTGTATGGGGGCTATATGTTACATTTGCCCGATCTTGTAGATTTTCACTATATACACTACATAAATAGAAAGTACTCGAGTTGCAAAATTTTACGTTCCTAACTTTTTAATTGCAGAAGTTTTGTTCAAAAATCTTATATCTGAACAATCGGTTTTATGGGGGCTATATGTTACATTTGCCCGATCTTGTTGATTTTCACTATATACACTACATAAATATAAAGTACTCGAGTTGCAAAATTTTACGTTCCTAACTTTTTAATTGCAGAAGTTTTGGCCAAAAAACCTTATATCTGAACAATCGGTTGTATGGGGGATATATGTTACATTTGCCCGATCTTGTTGATTTTCACTAAATACACTACATAAATAGAAAGTACTCGAGTTGCAAAATTTTACGTTCCTAACTTTTTAATTGCAGAAGTTTTGGTCAAAAAACCTTATATCTCAACAATCGGTTGTATGGGGGCTATATGTACTCGAGATGCAAAATTTTACGTTCCTAACTTTTTAATTGCAGAAGCTTTGGCCAAAAAACCTTATATCTGAACAATCGGTTGTATGGGGGCTATATGTTACATTTGCCCGATCTTGTTGATTTTCACTATATACACTACATAAATATAAAGTACTCGAGTTGCAAAATTTTACGTTCCTAACTTTTTAATTGCAGAAGTTTTGGCCAAAAAACCTTATATCTGAACAATCGGTTGTATGGGGGCTATATGTTACATTTGCCCGATCTTGTTGATTTTCACTATATACACTACATAAATATAAAGTACTCGAGTTGCAAAATTTTACGTTCCTAACTTTTTAATTGCAGAAGTTTTGGCCAAAAAACCTTATATCTGAACAATCGGTTGTATGGGGGCTATATGTTACATTTGCCCGATCTTGTTGATTTTCACTATATACACTACATAAATATAAAGTACTCGAGTTGCAAAATTTTACGTTCCTAACTTTTTAATTGCAGAAGTTTTGGTCAAAAAACCTTATATCTCAACAATCGGTTGTATGGGGGCTATATGTTATTCTGGTCCGATCTTGCCAGTTCCGACAAATGATTCCTATATTACAAAATGGTGGCCACATACAAAATTTCACCCCGATATCTCAAAAATTGAGGGACTAGTTTGCGTTCAAACAGACAGACGGACATGGCTAAATCAACTCAGCTTGTCATCCTGATCATTTCGGTATACTTATTGATGGGTCCATCTCTTCTTCTTCTCATACTTACAAACATCGGACCAAAGTTATAATACCATTTCATGTTCATGAAAGGTATAAAAATAAACACAATAAAATAAATGTAAAAAAAAATGAATTAAAATGAAAAAATAAAAAATAGAATAAAAAAATATTTTTAATTTAAAATGTTTTTAAAATGAACTAAAAACTGGAAAATAATTTCCCCTCTGCCTACATAGATTCTTCACCACGTAAAGCTTATCTGGAACATTTGTGAGTGGGAATTCTTATAGGTATTAAATAGTACTTGGAGTTTGAAAGGTATAAAAACATTGGCGCACGCTAAAGATGGTTCGCATTCATTTCTAACAATCTTACTACCGATATGAGCTTTTCTAAAAAAACATCTTTTCACAATATAGCAAGCGCCAAATGTTTTTATACATTTCAAACTCCAAGTACTATTTAATACCTATAAGAATTCCCACTCACAAATGTTCCAGATAAGCTTTACGTGGTGAAGAATCTATGTAGGCAGAGGGGAAATTATTTTCCAGTTTTTAGTTCATTTTAAAAACATTTTAAATTAAAAATATTTTTTTATTCTATTTTTTATTTTATACTTTTTAGTGTGAGTCTGTGAAAATTTCTAAGATTGTAATTGGATATTTTGTGTCATATTAGTGGCACTCATGTAACCATATAACTTAACGAAAGCGTAAATATATACATTTAACAGCTCAGTTAGATGAATGATATAGATAAATTTATGTGAATACTTTTTATTATGAAATTCTTATTAATTTAATTTTTGACCCATTTTTTAGCTATTCTTCTATTTTTGTCTAGTGTGCATCGACTGCTTTGAAAAACTGCATGTCGAACAGCGTAATCGAATTGGGTAATTTTTGGAGGTGTTTACACACTAAACTCCTCGTGGAAGTTTACCGAATCTGTGTAAACTTCGTTCCATACAAATTTTGACAGTTCATTTACGCCTTCGGCAATTTTCTACGTTTACACGCATTACGTGGTGTGCCTATGGTTACATGAATAAAATTATTCTTTTTTAAGTCTTACAAAGCACATTATCTTTCCTTTGTGCAACATTGGCTGCGCCTAAATGTATGCAGATGAAATATTCGAAATTTCGATGCTATTTATGGCGCTGAAAACGCATTATAGCATGCGCATTATAGCATGTGTATGAAATATTCAGATAGCAATAAGGAAGATAGGCCGATAAATGGGACTTTTGCAATTAAAGCAATATTTTGGATTTTTTTTTTGTATAATGCATTGTCAGCGAAACCTGAACGATGGTGAAAATTTCAAAACCCCAGCTCAATGGGAAGTTAGTTCAAAATCCAAAGCAAAATCTCTGGAAATGAAACTTTTCAAATATCTCTACCCGTGCGCCACCTATCGGAATTATTTTTTTGTTATATTGCGTGGGGGCAGAAAACTAAACGATGATGAAAATTTCAAGATTCTACCTCAACGGGAAGTTCGTTGAAAAACGAATTAATCGACACCGAAAACAGACCTTCGCATTTCTTAAATAGAACGACTCACGCGCCACCTAACGGGTCCAATTTTTTTTTGAACATTTGGAAATTGATTAAGTAATACAAACGCTAAATATCAGCTAAATCGGCCCATAATTAGGATTTTCAGCTGTTATTACCCCGACCTCAGCTCCACCTAGCGGGATTTTTTTAAGGAAAATATTTCTTTTCATAGTAGTAATACATGTTCCGAATTTCAGCCAAATCGGACCATAAATGCGATTTTTGAAAATATAGCGACCCACGCGCCACCTATCGGAATTTTTTCTTCATAATATTGCATTGTCATCGCGACCTGAACTGTAGTGAAAATTTCAAGACCCTAGCACAACAGGAAGTTGGTTCAAAATCGAATGCAAAAATCCGGGCACAAGAACGACGAAAGCGACCTAATAAAAACATTTTAATAATAATAAAAACATTTTAATAATAATAAATCAAAACAACATAAAACAAAAAAAGATGAAATGAAATAAATAAAACAAAAAACTGGTTTTTGTTTTAGTGGTCTTGCATTTTTACATATACATAAGTAAGAATTTTTGTGAGCTATCATCATCATTTAATGGCGCTAGACAGCCTAAGCGATTTTGGCCGTTGCATATCAAAGCACGCCAGTCATTCCTTTTTAGCGATAACTGACGCCAATTGGAAACCCCAAGGGAGTTCAAGTCATCCTCCACCTGTTGTTTCCATCTCAGTCGAGGCCTCCCCCTTCCTCTGCTGCCGAATTCAGGTAGGAAAACCTTCTGTGCTGGAGCTTCTTTGTCCATTCGCATAACATGGCCCAGCCAGCGGAGTCTTTGGGCTTTAATTCGCTGGACTATGGTCAGATCTGCGTAGAGCTCGTACAGCTCATCGTTAAATTTCCTTCGATACTCGCCGTTGGCATCACGGGAAGGACCATAAATCTTCCGGAGAACTTTTCTCTCAAATACTCCAAGGGCCATCTCATCTTCTCTTGACATTGTCCATGAATCTGAGCCATACATCAGGACAGGTATGATGAGAGACTTATAGAGCGTGATCTTTGTTCTTCGAGAGAGGACTTTACTTCTCAATTGCCTACTCAGTCCAAAGTAGCACTTGTTGGCAAGAGTGACCGGGATAATAGTAATTCCTATTGAAACTTCATGTTGAATTATTATATTTTTGTTTTGAAGAAAAGCTACAAACAACATTACATGTTATAGTTATAGTGCTATTTCACGCTGGCGAAAGCGATCTACGGACTAATTCGTAATGATTTTACTAGAAGTATTTTGCTTCCGAGCGGGCTTTGATATCGGTTTCTTCAACTTTGAATGACGGCAGTCTAACCACTAGGCTATACCGTGTATACTTAGCATGCCGGCTTAACTAGAGTTTTTCCTTCAATTTTTGTATTGTTGGTGTTCTTTGCCCATTGCCTACTAGCGAAGAAACATTCTGCTTCCAACAATGCTATTTAAAAATAATAGTAAAATAAAATAAAACAAAATAAAATAAAATAAAATAAAATAAAATAGAATAAAATAAAATAAAATAAAATAAAATAAAATAAAATAAAATAAAATAAAATAAAATAAAATAAAATAAAATAAAATAAAATAAAATAAAATAAAATAAAATAAAGTACAAAAGAAAAATTTATGATAATAATGAAAATAAATTTTAATGGAAAAATGGGTCATCAGAAACCTTCTGAATATGTACATATATTGTTTGGAAGGAATTTTACCGAAATCGAAAGATTTGAGCAGCAGCTGATTTCGGGGACGATGTACTGTGCATTAGACTAAACTAACTTGATCTACCTCTGTGGACACATATGTACATTGGGTATAACGAAAATCGGCTGAATAGGATTAATACAACTTTTTTTTATTTATTATTTATTTTATTTGGAATCTTTCTCTTTTTAGTAGTTATACGCTTGGATTCGGTTTTTGAATATAGCACGCAGTCTTTTTCCATATGCACACACTTTGAGCGTAAAGTATTTGTCAACGTTTTACTTATATTCCTGGTCCTATTGTGCATACGTGCCTTTGAAATGCATTTCAATGCCAAAACTGCAAAACTCGTATAAAATGAATGGGATGAATGCGAATGCTGGTCGCAAATCTGCAATAAAAAATGTAAAAAAAAAAAACAGATTGCTTTTCAATGAGAAAATATGTTTTCATGTGTGTCTTCAGCGCTGTGAATTTATATTTAAATTCTGACCGTATGGTATTTTGCATTTGATTTTATACAGATTTCAGCTTAGATCTTTTACATTTTTTATATATGCTTTGAGTTGCTAATCTTTACAAGCATTTAGTCGGATATTTTAGAAATGTGTAATTAACATCAATTATTAACATAATTCGAACGAAAAAACAAAGTTAAAAAGCTCTTAGTTGAGGTAAAGCCCAAAAAGAGCTGTAAATAAAAATAATAAAATGAAATAAAATAAATTGAATAAATAAAACTAAAAAAAGAAAATGAAATAAGACTAAAGATAAAGAAAAAAAAAATAAAACAAAATAAAGTGAAGTAAAAAAATAAAAATAACACAAAAAAAATAAAAAAAAAAATAAATAAGAAATCATTAAGTAAAACCATATAAAAATATAATATATATAAAAATGAAGTAAAGTAAAATAAAACCAAGTGAGATAAAATACATCCATAATAGAACACTACAAAATATGTAGAAAGTCTACGCCTGCTTGATTTGGCTGCATGATTATTACAGCTGTTTCTGTGTGTGTTTGGGTGGGTGCTTGCTCTGATGTATGAGTGCAACGAAGCAACTTGGTAAATGCATTAGATATACTAAAGCGATTTACGGCTTGTGGTTCTTAATGCTAAACATTCAAGGGTATATTATAACTAAATGTAGTGCATAATTGAGTTGATTTTTGGCCGGTAATAAATATATAAACAGGCCGTTAGCTCAAAAATAAAGTAACAGATAAATGTAGTGCATAAATATTTATAGCATGTAAACATGAAGGAAGAACTTAAACATCAGCAAATGAATAGTTAAAATGACTGCCAATACCTAATATATAAAAATCTCGTGTCACGGTGCACCGCGGTGTTCCTAAGCTTAAATCTTTTAAACGGCTTGGTCAATTTTTATGAAATTTTGTATGTATATTTGGGGAATATGAGAATAGGTTTTAAATCAGGCCTAGGCACTTAGTGGGACAATTGTCCGAAAATCTGAAAACCAATTTCACATAGATTATTACGCTATTTGCTTGGCCTCTCGAACAATGACATTGTTGCTATGATCGCATTGAGCAATCAATGGATGCCGTTGGTTATGCACGGTTTCGGTACTTGCTAGTGAGCGACGGAGCAACCAGATGCGATGACCGCTATTTCCCTAACACCCCTTCACTTCCAATTTTGCCGGGTCCTGTTTTAAACTATTTTTCATATCTCTAGGTGATAAGGGTCTTGAGCAGGGACCTCCAATAAAGATTAATTTTGTATTTTTAATGTCAAAACTAAAAGGCTTCCTCCTATCGTAGAACAGTTTCAAGTACATGAATGATCATGTCTATTCATGCTCAACCGAAATCTACAATGATTGAAAAAAGTTTGAGTGAATCATACATAAATTACAACTTAATCATTACTTTTGAGTTTTATTTTTTTTTGATTAAGCGTAATGATCACTTTTTGAGTTTTATTATTTTGATAGGAAATAAAGCTTACCCTTGAGTTTCATATTTTTTCAGAGCAGTAAATGTTATTCTTTGAGTGATATTTTATCGTTCAAGGATCAAAATTAAGTTCCGAGTTTTAAGTTTTTTTGCGGATCGAAAATTCAAAAGGCCGCTGCGCCTTTATGGCAAGTATTTGGTCATAAATGAAGACATGCATGGATGAAGGGGGTATGTCGCATTCTCACTCAATTTCTGTTTTTGGCATTGGTGAATAGTGTTTATGCAGATCTATATTTCTGTCTTATCAGAATCTGCCTATCGTGAAAATTGTAGAAGATAATTCATGGATGAAGGGGGTAAGTACACAACTTTTCAATATGAATTGTGGAAGAAGGGGGTATGTTCCGATTTTTTCATATAAAACACTAAATAAAAACTTATGCTTTTTATTGCATATTATGCAACGTCTTTTATGGCTTTGCATAATTTTTTTGTCAGTTTTCCATAAAGATTCGAAAAAACCTCAAATGTTTTAGCAAAACTTTAAAGCCGATTTTCTCGTTTCACTCAAAATGCGACATACCCCCTTCATCCATGCATGTCTTCAAATATTGGTTGGTATAATCTTGTCAACATATGAACTGAATTATTTAAACATAGTTTTAGCCACATACACATGTATATGTACATAAATAGTCATTTACGTAGTAAAGGGACATGAAATAAATATCGTCCACCATGAAAAATGTAAATTTCAGTAAGAATTAATTATAATAAATAATTATTTAACAAATTTCGCTATTCTTTTGTTCAAGTATGTGAAAAATAAAATACAAGTACTGCTTATTGAGGTTTACAACTTTTTGGAAAATTCAAGAAAATTCGGTAAATTTTCATCAAAACTTAAAACTTTATACTAAATTACTTTTTTCACGAATTTCGCAATACAATACAAGTACTGCTTATTAAGGTTTACGACTTTGTGGATAATTCAGGGAAATTCGGACAATTTTCATCAAAAAATAAAATTTTATACTAAATTTGTTAGATTTTTTTCGAGTATGTTAGTATGGAGCAGGCTTGCCATATTGGGCGCTTTAGCGCCAGTTAGTCGACAAGTTGCAGTCAACTATTCATGATGATGACTTCAGAATGAAGTCGAAATATCGACAAGTTACATAAAATAAATGTATATCTAAAATCCACGTACCGTGTTTTATTAAGAATTTACAAATATTGGCCTAGAGCTCGTTCAAAATTTTTAATTTTATTTTACTTTATTTTATTTTATATTATTTAATTTTGTTTTATTTTAATTTATTTTACTTTATTTTATGTTATGTTAGTTAACTTTAATTTAGTTAATTTTTTTTTTTAATTTGGTTTAATTTTATTTGGTTTTATGTTATTTTACTTTATTAGAAACAATAACTGGAGGCAACTCCCTCTCTATCTGGTTTCCTAACTTATTTTCATCAATGTAACAGGCGCGTCCAACGCTCAGTTAATTACGAACCTCGTTTCCTTTGGCATTCCTAATTCGCATCAGCTGCTTCAAAGAGTAAACAACTGAGGTACTACGAAATGAGATAACTCCCAAATGAAATATCGCACAGAGCCAACAATGCCTATATTATAATAAAATAGAACAAAAGTCATATGATATCTCTATAGATTTTCTTCAAGAAGAAGTTCTTTTTATTTATATTTGAAGAAAAAATCTTATTAATGTTTAATCTTATTAATGGAAATCTTGCAAAAAACGAACCGATTTCTTAGGGTTCCTAACAAGAATATATGACTTATTAACTGATTTCTGCTTAATTGTATGTTAAAATAAGATGATCTTAGGGTTCCTAACAAGAACATTTGACTTATTAATGTTTTCAAAGAGAAATCTTGCAGAAATCTTGTGCGGGATTTCGTTGGGAATTATTTAATTTTCCAGCATTGGGAGTTATTTCATATTTGTTGGGACTTATTTCATTTCTCTTAAAACTGCAATTTAACAAGCTTTCACGTTTTTGTAACTGTTTCTATAACTGTTGTAAGGTAAGATTTTAGCAAAACAACAAACAGTCTTATTACTTCGAAAATGATATTGTTGTGTCAACATGTTCCAAAAAGAACATATTTTCAATAACTTTGGACAACAACAATAAAAAGATTTTGATCGATGACACATTTTCAATTTTACCGCTGGTGTGTTTTAAACAGTTGATTTTGATCGCCAAAAGATAGAAAAGGACTTGCCCAAATATTGGCCGATAACTTAGAACATACAGACCGACAGACAGACAGAAATTTACAATTTTATTATATGATCCCCATAAAGCACAAGTGGCATAAGTCCACTTTTCTCGAACTGTTGTCAACAAATAGGGGGTACCCTTGATTTCACAAGTTAGTTCTGCTATTTATTCGGTTTCTATGGAGCTAAGAGTTACCCCGTTAGCGTGTTATATAGAACACATTTTCCCCTACATAGCGTCCTGCCTAACCTAAAAAAACCAAAACTGGACTTATACCACTTGTGCTTTAAACGGCTCACAAGTAGATTATGAAAAGGAAGGCAGGAAAAAAAAGTTGACGAGGTTTTGAATTAATTTCATGTTTTTTTTTTTACTTTTTCTTACAAGACATTCACGTTGACAATAAACTTGAGTTTATTCACAAAAACAATATGAATAAACTAAAAAAATGTCCCTTTAACTCGAGTTTATGGCCCAACGTGAACACCATGTTACACATATTCAGGTGTATAATTAATAACGCATTACTTATATATAAATATACATATCGCTCATTTGCTGCAACGTCGTCATAACTCAAAAAATTTGATATCAGAGAAAACGCATTTTTAGTTTTTGAATTAATGTATATTTATATGGGATATGTAATTAAAGCAAAGGCTTCTATCGCGATGCTGCGTGAAATGTTAAAACCTCGGATATAAAACTTTGTCAGTTGATCAAAAATATTGTTTCCGATATATTAGTGATGTTAACTCAAAATTTGGGTTTTTTGAGTTATGACGACGTTGCAGCAAATGAGCGATATGTATATCTACTGAATAAATAAGCACTTGAATTGGGAGTTATTTCATTTTTCTTAGGGGCCTCATTATGAAATAACTATCAAATATTGGGACTTATTTCATTTCCTTCGTTGGGAGTTGTTTCATTTCTAAAAGTTGGGACTTATTTAGTTTTTTGGTGGGACTTATTTCATGTGACTTAATTCATTTGGGATTTATTTCGTGGTACCAACAACTGATACGTTTTGATAGAATAGGCAATAAATTATCTATGTGGTTAAGCGAAAAAAAAAAAATTGGAGGGAACCACGTTGACGGACGACTGCATGTAAAATTCCCTCCCTGTATATATGTATATATAACAACTACATACCTACCTATATTTACTAAATCAACAGATTATAATCTAACCATTAGAGATTAAAAAAAACCTGTAAAACTATTTGTTTCTTGCTCACATTGGTGATACCAACTACGCTCTGAGCTAAAGACGTGGATGGTTAGTTAATTAATTTCGTAATTGAATAGTTGAGTGCTAATTAGAAAGTATGGCTACATCTATGGATACTTGACAAAATTTTCCAATTCACTAATATGCTGTAGGTACAACGTAGAGATTTCTAATTAGCTTGTGTCAACATAGAATTGTTTATATTTTAGGTAGCCATGTATATATCTAGATAAATCAAACCCTCTTTATAACTTTTATGCCCAACACGAAATTGCTAATTGAATGCAGTCCAATACTCCAAAATTCTATGTAGGAAATATAATCAAAAATATACCCCCAGAAATTTGTTGGCCATGTTTCCCAAAAAGTCGTAGAAGAATAAAAAAAAAATATAACGAAATGGTCCAAAAATATCTTGAAAAAATCCCGAAATAATCCCGAAAAAGTATTGAGCACTCAAGAACGAATCCGAATGGGGACCCCAAACCCTTCTAAAATATTTTTAGTCCGCTACTAGAAAATTCTATCCAGAAGATGATTAACATAAAGACCGAAATACATATAGACATTTTTGGAAATTATACCGCAAAAGTACCGAAAGCAAGCCAAAGATGATTCCGAAATGGTTCAAGAAAGGTCTAAAACGAAATTCCTAAATCATTCCGAAATGATCCTGAGAACAGCCCGGAATTGATTCCGAAAAAGTCTCGAGTAATACCGAACGGATTCCGTCATCCGCCGGATCTTTTCATAGAATTTTCGGGCATCATTCCTGTCAGTCAGCATCTCACGGCCTCACGTTTCTTTCTTTGCCTCACGATAGCGTTGCCATACACTGCGGGTTGCGCCCGTTCGCAACGTCTCCCTGTATGTCCTTTTTGTCCGAGGCAGTGCTGCATTCCTCATCGTACCACTTGTTCTTGCAGGCTCGCTGAAACTCTGTAGTGGCTTCAGCGGCGGAACGTAATGAGTGAGAGATATGCTTCCATTGCTCGGGTACATCGTTAGGTCAGGAGTCGAGTGGAGAAATTATCAGCTGTCTGTGTCGTGCGCACGTCCAGAACGGTGGAGCTGTGTCTGCCGTCGATCATGACATGATCAACCTGGTTTCTTGTTCTTTGATCAGGGGACAGCCAGGTGGCTTGGTGTATTCGTTTATGCTGGAACCAGGTACTACTGATGAGCATATTGCGAGCAGCGGCGAAGTCAATCAACCTAGTGCCGTTGGAGGATGTTATATCGTGGAGACTAAATTTTCCAACTGTAGGACCAAAGACTCCTTCCTTGCCCACCTTGGCATTAAAGTCCCCTAGCACGATTTTGATATCATGTTGGAGGCAGCGATCATAGATCTGTTCAAGTTTATCGTAGAAGGGGTCCCTCTCTGCGTCGTCCTTCTCCTCAGTCGACGCATAGGCGCAGATAAATGTTATGTTGAAAAACCTCGCCTTCATGCGGATCGCAGCGAGACCGTCGCTGCAGGGCGGTGATGTCAGCCTTTGGTTAGCGAGGACATCAACCAATCGGGCAGCGGTAACTTCCCTGGAAAAGGTCCGGATATTCCATGTACATGCCCTAATATCCTTCTCATTGTCCTAAGTTTTGCCGGATCGTCAACATGGGGGTTCTCATCCGAGGATTTGTTTTCTTTTTCGCGTATAAACTCATAAAAGAACGTACGTGAATATTCATAAATGAATAATTCCGAATCAGGAATTTTGTCATTACTAACTTATCTAGATTCAAAACCCTAACTTCAAGGAGGTACCAAATATGGTGTCCTTTATAATAACTGAGTCTTCCGACAAGAGGAGTTTCCTTTCTTTTAAAAAATTGCATAAAATTTGAGTTAAATCACATTTATGAAAGGTATAAATTTTGGTCGCAGTTGAAAAAAGTTCATCCCTTACTTGTCCTTATTTACTTTTGATTAACCTGTGTAGGTAAATATAAATTTCTCTGAAAAAGATACCAACGATTTACTACATTAGTCAGCGAATATTAGGTATCATCACATAAGCCGTATTGTTGTAGGGATTGGTCTGGGAATACATAATCTCTCTATCTATTAAATAGAAGTAATCGGTAGGTAATTGAGAAGTTAAGTTTCCTCTCAACGAAGAAAAACGGACGAGTACCTTTCCTCGGCATTTTTTGAGGTTGCCATATAATAACATTTTTTCCTGTTAAAGCTTCCATGCGGCAACACTTAATTATTTATTAATCCACGTTCAAAAGTTTATCCAAGTAGTCTTTAAGTCAAGTCGTTTTCGAGTTAAAATTGGAAATGCAAAGGAATAAAGAAAATGGGAGTAGGTGGCAACCCTAAGTAGTACCGCAACAATTTTTTTGTAAAATACTTTTGGTTGATGCCCTTGTTAACACATCTCACTCCACGTTTAAACATTTATAAAAATAATTATACATTTGAATGTAATGAGATTAGGTGGCAACACTAGGTGGTAACGGTACTTATATTTTTTTTTTGCAATACGATGTGAAATACCTTTCGGTCGATACCCGTAACGGGGTATTTTACAAACTTTGTTACATTCAAATAGGTGGCAGCCCTGTAAACACACCCTGAGACAACACCTTAATGCGAGAGCTTCTAAAGTAGCAGACTGTCTATACATCTAGTCGTTTTCGAGGTAAAAGCGAAAATAAGATAGGCATCCCCATTAAAGCATCCAAAGCGATTGTACACATTGTCGGGGTATACAAATATACAAGAATATATCATTTTAATTTATAAGATGTTTGGATAGAACGATAGGGTGCTTGGGCTATTCGAGACCCAAGCTCGGATCAGAAGGACTACTTTGGACTAAGTAAGAAATTGAGAAGTTAAGACGCCCTTTAAGTTTCTCAGCATACCTGAGCTGATGCACAGCTCGGTATCATTTCAGTTGTCAGAAGAAAGTGAGATTCGGAGTATTCGAGGGAAAAACTCTACTGAAGATATATGCTCCTTCCACTAGAAAAGTCCTTTTGAAAACTTGAGTAGATTTTTGCTCATCGTAACTAACTGAAATGAATTAACAACTTTTTAGAAAAAATTGGCAGTAGGAAAAGAGTTTGGTTTCTCTTATCAAACGAACACTTTCATATCGAATATCCTTTGAGCTACTCATCCTAAATTTCTCATAGTAAATTCTGCTGGCTTTATTGACAATATCAAAGTTTTGACGAAAAATGGGAGGAGAACAGCAGTTATTTGTACAACCTTCAAATGCAATGACAGCCAAAATCCAATACTAGATGGATGAAAAAATATATCCAAAAGGCGCTGATGTCAATAAAAAATACTTTAGAGAGGTAGTATGAGTATGCATGCCATTTGTGGCTTCTTTTTTATGTGCACCACAAAGCTCGAATGTCAATGGAGGATGAAAAGTGTGTGAAAAGAGGCTTCAAGTGCTTGCCATTTTCAGCGGGCGAAAGCGATATTTGTATCAAGTGATATATGCGTAGATAGGCACACATACATATGTACCAGAGATAAACCTATATAGGAGCTTCATATGCACCTGTAAAAAGTCATTGATAGTCGAGCTGGTGGAAATGAAATTCATTTCGCGTTTCCTTTTGTTTATAGTTAGTGTCTGTGCCTCCTTTGTCTGGTAGCAGCAACCTTTGATGACACATTGCGAATAATTTTTAAATAAAGTACATATCGCAGGCTTCGTGAGCAAATGTACCAAGTCCAATTTTTTGTAATTACTCAGGAGACAAAAAAAAAACAGCCTAAATTTTTTAAGTTAACTTCTTAAGCTACGTTTACACTGCACCAAATGCGTCACTTTTGGCCAAGTTTTTTCGAGACCGTTCATCCGCAGATTGAATTTTATCACCAAATTAGGTCAAATTAAATTAAATTCATCTAATTTGGCAAACAAATTCATTCTGCGGAAAAACATTCTCGAAATAACTTCGCCAAATGCGACGCATTTAGTGCAGTGTAAATGTATCATTAGGCGGCGATATGAAGTTTTGGGTGGGGTGCGATGAAGCCATACGCAATAACGCCATACGGCGTTATTTCCAATCAGTTTGAGAAATAAAGCCATATGGCTATTTCTAATGGAAATAAAGCCAGTATAAAAAATACAAAAAATTATATTGGTATTATACAATATCTGTAAATAATAAACCAGAACTTCATTAATAATGGACCCCTAAAAGTTGGCGACGGCGAGTACCGAAGAAGATATAATGATGAGCTGTATGAGCTTTACGCAGACGTGGACATAGTTCAGCGAATTAAAACCCAGCGGCTCCGCTGGCTAGGACACGTGGTGCGAATGAACGAGGTCGCTCCGACCCAGAAGGTATTTTTATCGGCACCCGCCGGTGGAAGTAGAGGAAGAGGGAGACCACCACTTCGATGGCAGGACCAAGTAGAGGCAGACCTGCGAGCACGCGGTGTCTCTAATTGGCGCCAGTTGGCTCAACAAAGAACCGACTGGCGTAACATGTTGGACGGCCAAAATCGCCTAGGCGGTTAAAGGCTATTTTAAGTAAGTAAGTAACTTCATTAATTTATTAGTAATAAATTTGCCTCTATTTTATAAAGTATCGGCAAGTCATTAAAAATGTTTACATACACATATAAAGTAAACTTAACAAATTGGAAAAGAAAAACTTATTCACAGTTCAACAAAGTATATCGTGGGTTACCATATACGCTATATATATTTATTACAATTTTATTATATGTAGAGATTTTAAATTTATACATATCATATTAAAAAATAAAAATTTGGAATACAAATTTGCGCCTTTTCCAAAACACAGTTTTTTGAGATAGTATAAAATATGGTGACAGGTAATAGTGTCACTGGTAATAGGGTCAATTGACACTATTGCGCTTTCGAAAT
Organism: Campiglossa producta; assembly: GCA_964058755.1. Taxonomy (NCBI): domain Eukaryota; kingdom Metazoa; phylum Arthropoda; class Insecta; order Diptera; family Tephritidae; genus Campiglossa; species Campiglossa producta. Next base: position 54,671,794 of record CAXKVI010000003.1, read on the forward strand.
GGACTTAAGCCTCAACTACATAAAGCTTTGTTAACCTCACCTGACATTTGCAGCCTCAAAATTTTGCGCTCAACTTCAGAGGTATGCTACAATGAACGCTTTGACGCCTCTCTTTTATACATTTGTTTTCGTTATTTATTTCTTTGCATTCAGAATGTTTTGGTAAATTTATTAATTTAATAGAGAAAAAATTAATTAATTATTATTTTCACCAAGTTTTAATTCTTAAATTAACCACCTATTTGGTATTTTTAAAATCTATTTTAGAAAGCTTTAACTGTCGGTAAGATTTAGTGACAAATTCGAGGAATACCGAGCAAACTCGGGCACCCAGGTACTAAATAATTAAGTTGCCCGCGACTTTGTCTGCAAAACTTTCAATAACGAAATCCCGACTCCACCGCCACCTATCGGTTTATTCTTTTGCAACGTGTTGTTGTTTATATATCAAACATACATGCCAAATATGGAAAAAATCGGATGAATAAAAAAGGAATTTGTATATATAGCGACTCCAGCGCCATCTAGCGGAAAAATGGTGTTCAGTCTTCACGCTAAAACTCGAAAACGGCTGAACCAAATTATATACTTCCTTTAGGGGTTTGTTTGTTAATACCACGCGCAGGTCACGTATTAAAATCAAAACAAGATATTAGGGGGGCGTGGTACCTCCCATACAATCTTATTAATTCCACCATGTTTTATATCTCATCTTATTAATTCCACCATAATTTATATCTCATTTTTGTTTATTTTTCACCTAGCGCGATATTTTCATTCTGTGTTGAATTGGTTTTTGTCGAAGCTGCGTTTAATGAGTTTTCAGTGCAGATGTCGCTGCATGGTTCAACGCAGTGTTCAAATTGGGTCGTTTTTTTGGGTTTCTTACAAAACGCATTAAAATGTTAAGAAGTTGCGTCGTTTTTTAATTTTTTTTACGTATTATTATTTATCTTGAATGCATATATCTTTTTTAATAATCAAAAAAAGTATTGTAGCCTTAAAATTGATTTAATGAATTTTGGTATTAAATGAAAAAATAGTTGCCTTTTTGATCAACATTGTTGTGTCGGGCCGTGTAGCGTGGTGCTGCTGTCGCTAGGTGTATTCTGCTCCATAAGAACACATGCAAAGAATATTTGGTCGCGTCGCTAGGTGTACCCTTAGCTTTATAGTGACCCGGACTTTTCCCGTGAGAAATGAGCATAAGCCGGAGCGATATCTTCCAGAAGAATGCGGCTTTTATTTCAAAGATTTTCAGGGTAAAAAATGCGAATTTTTACAATTTTCCGTTGTCAATTTTTGGAGACGAACACACATTAAGTTTAAAGTTTTGCTTTGGTGTTACTCTTCGTGTTGCAATCGAACATGCAAAATTTAATGCATCCTGGTTTATTGTGATATAAATATATCTTACTAATATATAAAAACGTAAGATTGGTACTGACAGTTAATGTTTGCTCTTTAACGTCTGAACCAATGCCCCGATATTTACCGAATTTTGCAGACAAATTCTTAGGAGTATAGAGTCTGCAACAGGCACCAAAAAAATTCGATATATTTATCGATAACATAGTTATCGGTCAAAATGTAGTTTACGTAAACTTTGGAATATTCGCACAAAATTGGTATTTAAAGAAAGGGGAAGACCACAGCGTGCATTTGGACGATAATAGAGTTATTGGTCAAAATGTGGTTTCGGGTAAACTTTGGAATATTTTCACAAAATTGGTATCAAACGAATGGGAATGACCACAGCCTTCATTTGGACTTTGGTTCATTTATATATTTTATCGATAACAGAGTTATCGGTCAAAATGTGGTTTCGGGTAAACTTTGGATTATTTGCAGAAAATTTATATCAAACGATTGGAAAGACCACAACGTTCATTTGGACTTTGGTTCATTTCGATATATTTATCGATAACAGAGATATCGGTCAAAATGTGCTTTCGGGTAAACTTTGGAATATTTGCACAAAATTGATATCAAACGAATGGGAAAGACCACAGCGTTCATTTGTACTTTGATTAATTTTGATATATTTATCGATAACAGAGTTTTCGGTTAAAATGTGGTTTCGGGTAAACTTTGGAATTTTCGGAGATCACAGATTTCATAGGGACTTTGGTTCATTTCGATATATTTGTCGATAACAGAATACGCGTTCAAAATGTGGTTTCGGGTAAGTTTGGAATACTCGCACAAAATTGGTAACTAACGACAGGGGAAGACCACAGCTTTCATTTGGACTTCGTTTCATTTCGATATATTTATCGATAACAGAATTATCGGTCGAAATGGGGTTGCGCGTAAACTTTCGAATATTCGTACAAAATTGGTATCAAAGGAAAGGGTAAGGCCACAGACTTCTTTTGGACTTTGCTTCATTTATGCTAGCATTTATTTTGATAACGGCTGGACATAATAAAATTAAATTTGGAAGGGAGATTTCGTATCAGCTCGAGATGGTTATATGATAAGAAAAATAAAGGCATTTGAAAAGGTTGTGGAGATATCGCTCAAGATGTGGACCAGGGTAACCTTATTAAGTGTTCGTTCAATATGGGCATCGAATGAACGGTATTGATAAGTGTTTTAAAATTGTGTACTTTTCAGTCCAATATGAGACCCCGTTTTCGAGATAATTATTAAAATGTCAACCAGGAGGGTGCCTCAGTGCGATATGAGTATTAAATGAAAGGTGGTGACAAGTGATTTAAGATGTTTTAGTATTTTTCCCATATAAGACCAAAGTTTTTAGATAATGATCAATACGTGGACCTGGACCAGAAGTGGAGCTAGAAGGTTTTTGTAAAAAATGGGTCTTAATTAAAGATGAGAGTTTTAAAGGGGAGCCTTATTAACTCATTTTGGGAGTGGGATTGGGAAAGGGAGAAAAGCATATGAAAAGGATGAAAGTGGAGTGGACGGGAAGAAGGTTGTGGAGCCGAAATGAGAAGGGCGAGTCACATTTAATAAATGAAAACAAGTTAATGTTTGGGAAGGACAACGTCTGCCGGGTCTGCTAGTCTATATTTATTTGCGTAAGAACGTCACTTTTGAGATGAACATGAAAACTATCAAACCTTCGGCACTGCCGAAGACAGCCTTTCCTTGCTTGTTTTTTTTTTTTACTTTTCCACTACATAATATCTAAAGTCGTCTTTTTGGTAATTTTTTGATGTTAAACGATGTATGCATTTATAACTGTAAATACTATCGTTTTGCATTGAAATGTAATTTTTCGAAAAAAGGGACTTATGACATTTGCTCAAGAAACCAGCGATACATGTTTGTTGTACCACTGATGAGCAAGGCTGCGCCATGTATCTAAGTCAATGAAAACTCTTTTCGAGATAATAGCGGAGCAAAATAAATATAATGGAATAATGTGGCAAATCTGGTTGGTAGTCGTACCTAAAAATATTTTTGTTGAAATGAGATGCTAAAAATCGTTCGTTTTAGTGGATTTACCCAACTACCAACCAGAAATTTTTGTGTTGAGATACAACGTAAAACAAAAAACATTATATCAACCTAATCAATGCACCCTGAGTGGCAACCCCACAAATCAAATGTTATGAAAATTGGTAGAGCCGTATTTAGATAATATACTAACTTAAATATACGATAATAGCTTCTTTAAAGTTATAAAATAAAATGTTACTGTCTTCTACGGGAGCTATTCTCTCTTTCAACCAACCACGAACCGAACCATTTTTTTTGGGGTTGTATGAACCGAACCGAAAACCGCAAAACAAATGGTTCGGTTCGGTTCAAAATTGGAATAAATTTTAAAGAGTTTCAACTTATATGCTTAAAACATAAATTTTCCTAAAAATGGCACTCACTGGTATTTCGATTATTATTATTATTATTATAAGGCCTTATTACACCACGACCATTAGTACGATCTATTGTGTGACCTATCAGCTTATTGCTGTATCCGGAGGCTCTTTATAAATTTGAACACCTCCTCAGGTTTTTTATGCCAAATCAGGAACGGATTGAGAGTGACACCACCTAAGTAGCAAACTCTCTTTCTTGCTAACGCAATGCATTCGCAGAGTATGTGAACCGGCGTTTCATCGTCCAGTTCTCAAAACCGACAACTTGTTGTATCTGACAGATTCAATTTACTCACGGCGGCCGCCGTGGTGTAGCGGTTAAGTGTTCGGCCTTCTACACCAAGTCGTGGCGGTTCGATGCCCGACAAAAGTAACATCAAAAATTATAATTTTTCTAAACGGGGTCGCCCCTCGGCAGTAGTTTGGCAAACTCTCCGGGTGTATTTCTGCCATGAGAAGCTTCTCAGCAAAAAATTCATTTGCTTTGCAAGTGCCGTTCGGAGTCGGCAAAAAACTGTAGGTCCCGCCAACTTGTAGGAAAACTCAAAAGCAACACACCACAAGTTGGAAAGAGAAGCTCGGCTAAAAATCTCGTTAGAGGTTATGATAACCTATTGGTATTTCGCAGCCATTCGTTTTTTTTATTTTTTAACGTATACTACCATGTCCCGTATAATACCCAGTGAGGGTTCTTAGATCCACCCTTCTTAGATTTATGAGCCTGGTCGATGCTCTTTGCGATGGTTCTATAAAGAGTTTGGCCTGCCTCTGTCCTAGGCTGCCTAAACTGTTTGTCTTCCCAGTTGCTTATGGTCTCCTTTACGAGGGCCTTGGTGAGCCCACGGAAAGGTTCCGGACCATAAAATGCTGTTAGAGCACCTTGTTTTGCAAGCTGGTCCGCTTTTTCGTTGCCGTCGTGTCCTTCATGCCCTAGGACCCAACCTAACAACACTTTGTTTTTGGCCCCCAGATCGTTAAGGACTGTGACGCACTCATAAACAAGTTTCGAAGTTATTGTGTACGACTACAAGGCCCGTAGGGCGGCCTGACTGTCCGACATAATGTAAATTCGCTTAGAGGATAGTCCTCTTCGGAGGCATTCTCTGCCACAGATTTCTATTGCATGGATTTCCGCTTGGAAAATAGTGGGGTAGCTATCCATTGGTACCGATTTTTTATAGTTTGGTCCATAGATACCAGCTCCCTCCCGTTTTACCATCTTCCAGCTTCGATCCATCCGTATACCAAATTTCCGAATCAGATTCAGCATATGGGTTCCCTGTTTCCCAGAGCACTCGATCAACGATTGAAACCTCAAATTTTCGCGTGATCCTGAGCGTAGGACTTGTTGCATCATTTACTTGCAATATAGGATCGTTTATGAAGTTCTTGACTATCTTCATATGTCCTGTCATATATCCGATTTTTAGATCAGAAACATTTTGAAGTCTCAACGCAGCGAGTGTGGCTTCCTTCTCTATCAGAATAAGGAAGGGAGGTATTCCTACAAGGGCTCTTAGAGTATCAGCAGGGCACATTCTCATTGCACCTGTTATGCCGACACAGACCAGCCGATGCAGCTTACTTAATTTAGTTCCTGCTGTTCTCTGAGCAGTCTTAGGCCACCAGACTAGGGAAGCGTAGGTGACTATTGGCTTCACAACTGTATTAAATGACCAATACGTCATTTTGGGAGACGCCCCCATGTTTTGCCATAAAGTCTAGTGCAGGCGAAAAAGGCCCTCGTTGCTTTATTTATCGTAGATTCCAGATGAGCATTCCATGTGAGGGTCTTGTCCAATGTTACTCCTAGGTATTTTGCCTCCGTTGAAAAACTTATCGGCTGCCTCCTAGGGATGGCTCTAACAAGGACAGCTTTCTTCGCCGCGTGAAAGGCACCAACATTGTTTTGTTTGGGTTAATAGATAGCCCTTGCTAGCACACCATCTCTCAATAATGCGAAGGGCTTGTTGCATGCGATGGTATATTGTTTCGTCATGCATTCCCGTTACGCAGACGACCAAGTCATCTGCATCGCCCTGAACGTCAAAACCCTTGCCCTTAAAAAGGTGAAGAAGTTCGTCTATGACAAGGGTCCAAAGTAGAGGAGAAAGTACATCTCCTTGAGGGCATCCTCTTGTGGCCACGATTGAGCCAGCATTCCCTCCTATCTTAAAGCTGATTTTTCTATGCTTTAGCATGGCCAGCACCCAGCGAGTAATCATTGGGCTTACGTCCTTGCTAATCATGGCTTCCTCAATGGCCTGATACGTCGTATTATCGAAAGCGCCTGATACATCGATAAATACACACAGGGCTATTCAATTTTTTCCGTAGCGCAATGGATAGCAGTTTCTGTAGATTTTCCGGGTTGGTACGCGAATTGGGTTTTACACAGTGGAAGTTTCTTTAAGTTCTCTTCTCTAATGTGCTGATCCAAAATTTTCTCCATACCTTTTAGGAGAAAGGAACTGAGAGTTATTGGTCGATATGACGATGGCAGATTTTTCGGTTTCCCAGGTTTCGGTATAAAAACAACCTTAACCTCTGTCCACCTGTTAGGAATATATCCTGGCAGTAGGGATGCTTTATATAAATTTGATAGGGCCGGACAATTTTTCAATAAGATGGGAGAAAATCCGTCCAAATCTGTTTGAGAAGAAGCTTTAAGATTATTAATAGCTCTACTAATATCATCAGAAGAAAGATGTAATGCTCCGAAATTTAAGGCAGAGTACAGACTATTCGAAAAATCAAGCGGCTGATTACAATCGTCCACAGGAAAATTTGATTTAAAAAAATCAGCAAATAAGTTAGCATCCTCAATTGGAGTTTTCGCCGAGTTATTATCAAAGAAAACACCGATAGGCACACTAGCGGAACACTTTTTGTCCTTAAGATATTTCCATAAACTTTTTGGATTCGATTTAATGTTTCCCCTGATATTGCGTATATACTCAGAATATACATATATATACATATATACATATATACATACATATACATATATATACAGAATATACTCAGAATAGAGAGAACACGTTACTCTTACTTTTTTGAATTTTTTTTAAGAATTTGTTTTTAAGATTCTTGAGCTTTTTTAATTCCTTAGTGTACCAAGGTAATTTGTAAGCTCTTTTTACCCGTTAGGGGATTCTATCCAAACATTGGGTGGATACAATAGACTTAAAAGTGGAAAAGCTAACAGAAGTATAAAGCTTCTCCCAATTTATTTCATGTAACAAAATCATTGAGACTTGCAAAGTCACACAAAGAATAATTAAAGATTAATCTGTTGATAGAAACTAAACTCAACGACAAGTGGAAGACGATATCTGTCCTTAGAAGTAACTGGATTCAAGCACTCGCTAACTTCAAAACAAAAATTGTCACTTATAAATATAAGGTCCAATAATCTATTTAGAGTATTAAAATAATTATCAATTTGAGTTAAGTTAAGACTAATTACTTCGTCGATAAAATACAATTCTTGACTTGAGATGACATTGTTGGGCGTGAGACCGTAATTATTAGAAATGCTGGTTGACCAATTAATGTTAGAGAGATTAAAATCGCCTAGCACGCAGAGATGATGATCTTTAACGTTGTATAGGACTAATGATGCGAGAATATATGTGTAAAGAGCTTTGTTGTGTGGAACCACTAATACATACACAAAGCTGATCCAGTAAAGAGTCCCCGTTCATAAGTGGGACTAAAGACGCTTGCAATTGACGCTTAATGGCGATAAGAACGCCACCTCCTCGAAGGCAGCCAGTTTTTACAGCATCACGATCTTTACGAAATAAATTGAACAAGTTTGAGTTGAAGAATTCACCATCAAAAAAGTTTTTGTTTAACCATGTTTCAACGAAAACAAAGATGTCGTAATTCATTCTTTCACTAAAGTTTAGCACCAATTCAGACTTGGTTCTCATACCAGATACATTTTGAAAATAAATTTTTAGCTCGCTCTTATTGTTTATGTGTAGTCGGGTACTACTTGCTACGTCCGTAATAGCTTTCGTCGACCCTTCCGAAAAACATTTGTTGGCCAGATATCCGAACATAATAATTTTTCATAGGAGGACTCAGGAACTCCTAATTTAAAATTAATCCTATTCAGGGATTGAATTGAGACATCCTTCTTTATCAGCCTAGTGCATCAAAGTAGAGTTATATCTAAATCAATTTGTTTTTCCACATAATTTTTTATATCATCCCCAGATACGGATGGTGAAAAAGAAGCCAAATGAAGCCATTTGTAGCGGTCAGCGACATTCAGATCAGTATTATCATTAGTTCCTCTTATTCGACTATTATTATCACTTCGACGTTTATGCGATCCCTTTACCCATTGGGCATTGTCAGCAACATTATTTGGCACAGCAGTAGGCATAGGAGTGTAATGGAGTGTGGTTGCTAAGTGACCTTGCTCAATCCCGACTCTTGCGTCCTCGTTCGTGCACTCTGGGCAACGGGAGCTACCTAGGCTCGCGGCAGAAAGAGAGGGAGCCCCGGTGGGGCCACTCTGACATACTTGGTTTAAGGGCTCACCGAGGTTTTTGCGTAGGTCTGTTCACCATGAGGTGCGGCTGCAAGCGGGCGTCGGTCTTGAAGCAAGCGGCTCGCTATATAAATGTGTAAATATTTTCCAAAAACCCCGAAACGGGTTGTGCGCTGGGTTTGGGACCCGCCACGTAAAAAACTTAATTCCAATGAAAACAAAATCAAAGCCTCGGATGAGAACCCCCTTTAATGTTGACGATCCGGCAAAACGAATAAGGCATAATGATTTGGATATTAGGGCATGTACCGGGAATGTCCGGACCCTTTCAAGGGACGGTGCCGCTGCCCGACTGGTTGATGTCCTCGTAGGCGCAAAGGCCGACATCACCGCCCTGCAGGAAATGCGATGTACGGGGCAAGGAAAGACGACCATCGGTCCTTGTGACGTATACTACAGTGGCCAGACACGCGGCAAAGCGCGTGGTGTAGGATTCGTGGTGGGAAAGAGACTTCGCCGCCAAGTATTAGCGTTCACTCCTGTGGACGAGCGTCTCGCTGCGATCCGCATCAAGGCGAGGTTTTTCAACATAACATTTATCTGCGCCTATGCGCCGACTGAGGAGACGGACGACGCAGAGAAGGACTCCTTCTACGATAAACTTGAACAGACTTATGATCGCTGCCCCCAGCATGATATCAAAATCGTGCTCGGCGACTTTAATGCCAAGGTGGGCAAGGAAGGAGTCTTTGGTCCTACAGTTGGAAAATTCAGTCTCCACGATATAACATCCCCCAACGGCACTAGGTTGATTGACTTCGCCGCTGCTCGCAATATGGTCATCAGTAGTACCAGGTTCCAGCATAAGCGAATACACCAAGCCACATGGCTGTCCCCTGATCAAAGAACTAGAAACCAGATTGATCATGTCTTGATTGACGGCAGACATAGCTCCACCGTTCTGGACGTGCGTACACTGCGTGGTCCCAATATTGACTCTGACCATTATCTTGTCGCAGCCAAGATACGCACACGCCTCTGTGCAACGAAGAAAGTGCGCACAGTAACGGAAGGAAAGTTTGACGTCGAGAAGCTGCGCATGACACAGACAGCTGATAATTTCACAACTCGACTCTCACACCTGCTAGCAGAGGGCAATCCCCGACCTAACGATGTAACCGAGCAATGGAAGCATATCTCTCACTCATTGCGTACCGCCGCTGAGGCCACTATATGGTTCTAGCGAGCCCGCAAGAACAACTGGTACGATGAGGAATGCAAAACTGCCTCGAAAAAAAGGACGCTGCCTACAAGGAGACGTTGCGAACGGGCGCAACCCGCAGTGTATGGCAACAATATCGTGAGGCAAAGAATGAAGAGAGACGCCTTTTCAGAAAAAAGAAAAGTGAGGCCGAAAGGCGTGAGTGTGAGGAGCTTGAGATGCTGGCTGACAGGAATGATGCCCGAAAATTCTATGAAAAGATCCGGCGGATGACAGAAGGTTTTAAGACCGGGGCAAGCTCCTGTAAGGACAATAATGGCGACCTGGTAACCGACGTACAAAGTGTACTTAAATAATGGAGGGACCACTTCTCCTCACTGCTAAATTGCGAGGGAGACGTCGACCCCGATACCCCAATCCCTGACGATGGAAAAGTCGTCCCACCACCTGACTATGATGAAGTGAGGATAGCTATATCCCGGCTCAAAAACAACAAAGCGCCTGGAAAAGACGGACTACCCGCCGAGCTGTTCAAACACGTAGGCGAAGAGCTGGTAAAAAGCTTGCATCAGCTCTTATGCAGAATATGGTCAGACGAATGCATGCCTCCGGATTGGAATTTAAGTGTGCTTTGCCCAATCCACAAGAAAGGCGATCCCGCTAACCGCACCAACTACCGCGGAATTAGTCTTCTTAATATTGTATATGTATAAGGTTCTTTCTAGCGTGTTGTGTGAAAGGCTGAAGCCCATCGTAGACAAACTGATTGGACCTTATCAGTGTGGCTTTAGACCTGGTAAGTCTACCATCGACCAGATTTTCCCGATACGCCAAATCCTGGAGAAGACCCATGATAAAAGAATCGACACACACCATCTCTTTGTCGATTTCAAAGCCGCTTTTGACAGCGCAAAAAGGAGTTGCCTGTATGCCGCAATGTCTGAATTTGACTTCCCTGCAAAGCTTATACGGCTTTGCCAAATGACGTTGAGCAATACCAACAGCTCCGTCAGAATCGGGAAGGACCTCTCTGAGCCATTTGAAACCAAACGAGGCTTCAGACAGGGCGACTCCCTTTCGTGCGATTTCTTCAATCTGATGCTGGAGAAGATAATTCGAGCAGCAGAGCTTAACCGCAATGGTACAATCTTTTACAAGAGCGTGCAATTGCTGGCGTATGCCGATGATATTGATATCATTGGCCTTAACAACCGCGCCGTAAGCGCTGCCTTCTCTGGACTGGATAAGGAAGCGAAAACAGTGGGTCTCGCCGTGAACGAGGACAAGACGAAGTATTTGCTGTCATCAAAGAAAGAATCGGCGCACCTGCGCCTTGGCAGCCATGTCACTGTTGATAGTTACAAATTTGAAACTGTGAGGGACTTCGTCTATTTGGGAACCAGTATCAACACCGAAAATAATATCAGTCTAGAAATCAAGCGGAGAATCACTCTTGCCAACAAGTGCTACTTTGGACTGAGTAGGCAATTGAGAAGTAAAGTCCTCTCTCGAAGAACAAAGATCACGCTCTATAAGTCTCTCATCATACCTGTCCTGATGTATGGCTCAGATTCATGGACAATGTCAAGAGAAGATGAGATGGCCCTTGGAGTGTTTGAGAGAAAAGTTCTCCGGAAGATTTATGGTCCTTCCCGTGTTGCCAACGGCGAGTATCGAAGGAAATTTAACGATGAGCTGTACGAGCTCTACGCAGATCTGACCATAGTCCAGCGAATTAAAGCCCAAAGACTCCGCTGGCTGGGCCATGTTATGCGAATGGACAAAGAAGCTCCAGCACAGAAGGTTTTCCTACCTGAATTCGGCAGCAGAGGAAGGGGGAGGCCTCGACTGAGATGGAAACAACAGGTGGAGGATGACTTGAACTCCCTTGGGGTTTCCAATTGGCGTCAGTTATCGCTAAAAAGGAATGACTGGCGTGCTTTGATATGCAACGGCCAAAATCGCTTAGGCGGTTAAGCGCCAATAAATGATGATGATGAGTAGGCATACGAGTGGAGGCAGCAGCTTCAGATGCAGTCACTGAAGCCGTAATAGCAGTAGAAGCACAAACATTTTTATACCCAGCGCACTAGTACTAGTACTAGGACAAGGGTATATTAACTTTGTTCACCTAACGGTTGTATGTAACGGCACAAAATAATCGAGATAGATATAGAGTTCCATATATAAAAGTTCTTAGGATTAAAAGAGGAGTTGATTAAGGCATGTCCGTCCGTCTGTCCGTCTGTCCGTCTGTCCGTCCGTGTACACGATAACTTGAGTAAAAATTGAGATATTTGCACGAAATTTTGTACACAGGTTACTTTCTGGTCAAGGTAGGTTGCTATTGAAAATGGGCGAAATCGGATGATAACCACGCCCCCTTTTTCGATATCGAAAATTTCGAAAATCACAAAAATTGATTTATCTCGGCAGCTGAAATGGCTAAAATGATATAATTTTATAGGTGAACCCCCCTGGTCATTCTCTTATGATTTTTCCATAAATTTTTTATAGTGGGCGTGGCACCGCCCACTTTTAAGGGAGGCATTTTTGAAAATTTGAATGGTCGTAACTCCTAAACTGATTACGATAGAATGATTGAATTCGGTACAAAGCATACTAGTGTCGTTGGGAGTATACCTGATGAAACTGGATAAAATCGACTTTCAATCACGCCCACTTTCGATATCGAAAATTTCGAAAATCACACAAATTGACATATCTCGGCAGCTGAAATGGCTAAAATGATATAATTTTATAGGTGAATCCCCCTGGTCATTCTCTTATGATTTTTTCATAAATTTTTTATAGTGGGCGTGGCACCGCCCACTTTTAAGGGAGACATTTTTGAAAATTTGACTGGTCGTAACTTTTAAACTGATTACGATAGAACGATGGAGTTTGGCACAAAGCATACTATCATCGATGGGAGTATACCAGATGAAATTGGATAAAATCGCCCTCCAACCACGCCCACTTTCGATATCGAAAATTTCTAAAATCACCTAAATTGACATAATTCGATAACGGAAATCGGTAAAATGATATAATTTTATAGGTGAACCCTTCTGACCATTACATAATGATTTTTTGATAAATTTTCTAAAGTGGGCGTGGTCCCGCCCACCTTTAAGGGAGGCATTTTTGAAAATTCAACTAGTCGTAACTTTTAAACTGATTAGGGTAGAAGGATGAAATTTGGCACAAAGCATACTAGTGTCGTTAGGGGTATACCTGATGAAATTGGAAAAATCGCTCTCCAACCACGCCCACTTTCGATTTCGAAAATCACATAAATTGACATAATTCGGTGACGGAAATGGCTAAAATGATATATTTTGGTACGATGAACCCCCTAGTCTCTCCATTACCAGCGCACCAGTGCTAGTACGAGCGTATATTAATTTTGTTCACATAACGGTAGTACGTAACGGCACAAAATAATCGAGATAGATATAGAGTTCCATATATGAAAGTTCTTAGTTTGAAAAGAGGATTTCATTCAGGCATGTCCGTCCGTCTGTCCGTCTGTGTATACGATAACTTGAGTAAAAATTTAGAGAAAATGGGCGAAATCGGATGATAACCACGCCTCTTTTGTCGATATCGTCAATTTCGAAAATCACACGAAGAGACATATCTCGGTAGCTGAAATGAATAAAATGATATAATTTCATAGGTGAATCTCTCTTATCATTCTACTAGTAATACCCGGCGTGCGTTGCTACGCCAAAGAAAATCACCTGAATAAGATTTTACCATTTTTACCATTTCTCGGAAGATACATTATCTCATATTTTATCAAGGTGAAACGCCAGCTACACGCTAAATATCAAGCTCATCGAGTCATAAATATGATTGTTTAGAATATATCGGGCCCTGATAAACTTCCTGGAAGAAAACTTTTCCCACACTTTAACCTAAGCTTAACGCTACCTACATATCAAATTTAAAGTTAATCCAATCATCTATACGATACTTTAGAATAAGTCAGTCCTGGGTCCACTTCCCGGAAGAAAATTTATCCTATATATTAATCTAAGCATATAGCTACCTACATACCAAGTTTCAAGCAATTCGAGTCATAAATACGATTGTTTACAGATCGGTCCCTGGTCCACTTCCCGGAAGAAAAATCATCCTATACTTTAATCTAAGCATAACGCTATCTACATACCAAATATCAAGTAAATCCAGCCATTTATACGATATTTTCGAATAGGGCGGTCCCGGGTCCACTTCCCATAAAAAAAAATTTAGAGAAACACTCTCCAGGCTCCTACTAATCTATCCCCAAAATTTCAACAAAATCGGCCGAGTAGTTTTGGAGTCCATAAGCCACATACATACATACATCCATTTTTATATGTATAGATTATGATTTTCGACTGGACTTTTAAACAAATTGTGGTAGAACGATGAAATTTGGCACAAATCATGCTAGTATTGTTGGGAGTATACGTGATGAAATTGGCTAACATCCCCCTCCAACCACGGCAATTCTCGATACCGAAAAATTCGAAAATCATCTAAAACACTGGTCATAATTTTTAAACTGATTACGGTAGAATCATGAAATTTGGCACAAGGTATACTAGAGTTATAGGAAGTATACCTGGTGAAATTAAACGAAATCGCTTCCCAACCACGAGCACTTTCGATATGGAAAATTTCGAAAATCACATAAATTGACATATTTCGGTTAGGTAAATAACTAAAATAGTATAATTATATTATAATTTGGTAGTTAAATTGCTTGGTCGTTGATGGATTATAATTTTCTGTATTGTTCTTCCTTTGTAAGGAATTGTCTACTATTAACGAGTATTAAAAGATGTTGTACTAGTTTGTAGCTACCTGTATTGTATTTAGTGTGGGCAGTGGTTAGTGGCTTAGTTTGGATTATCTGCCTTTAAAAAATATTATAAAAGGTAGTTTCTGAAAAGTCTCTTCAATAAATTTACATTTATGTTGAATTCGTAGACTGAATATTTCATCATCGGATGAAGATTGTTATACCCAGCTGTACTTGTACACAGGGTATTATAACTTTGCTGGGATAACGGTTGGTTGTACAGGTATAAAGGAATCGAGATAGATATAGACTTCCATATATCAATATGATCAGGATCGAAAAAAAATTTGATTGAGCCATGTCCGTCCGTCTGTCCGTCCGTCCGTCTGTCCGTTAACACGATAACTTGAGCAAATAATGAGATACCTTCACCAAATTTGGCATGCGTACTTATTTGGGTTCAGAATAGATTGCTATTCTAAATGGGTAAAATCGGACCATAACCACGCCCCTTTTTCGATATCGAAAATTTCGAAAAACGTATAAAATGGGTTAATTCAATATTAGAAGCAGCTACAATGATAAAATTTGCAATATGTATTGATTTAGATGTTCTAAGGCCGATTTTATAAAAATTTTTGAAAAGGGGGCGTGGTACCGCCCACGTATCTTTGAAGAAATTTTAAAATTTTGACTCTTAATAACTTCAGAACAGTTTATGCTAGTATAACGAAATTTCGTAGAGGACATACTATTGTTGTGGTAAATTCAGCTATAGAAAATAAACGAAATCGCTTCGCGACCACGCCTACTTTTTCATAAAAGTTATATTGAAAGGAGGTGAAAATATTGAAAAGTCCATATCTAATTAACTGATTTCGCTATAATAATATAATTTGGTCCATACATCAACTTTCATATTCTTTACATAATTTTTTAAAAATTTTGGAAAGTGGGCGTGGCACCGCCCACTTATGAGTCAAGCAATTTTTAAATTCGACTGCTAACAACTTCAGAACGGTGTGAGATAGATTTACGAAACTAGGTATACAAAACAAAGAATAACAGCATTTTATGTGCACAGCTGGGTATGTAATGTTCGGTTTCACCCGAACTTAGACTTCCTTACTTGTTATTATTGTTTCTGGCTCGTTTATTCATCACCTGCACCCACTGAGCAGTATCAGTGACATTGCTAATGTTATTACTAGCATTGTTTATCCTTACTATAGTTTGGCAACTTATTTTCTTCTTCTTACGAATTTGAGTAGAAGGCACTGGCTGAGTGACTCCAAATGAAATGGAATGAAGGAAAAGTGTGAAGCCCAATAAGCCATTTTGTTTGATATCAACCTAAGACGCATTTGAGATGAAACCTTCAACGTCAATTCTCACTTTTTGAAAACTTAATAACAATTAATCAATCAATAATTTTTCGCTTCAAAGATAAACTACCAGTAGCAGATCATCTTTTTTGTCAAATGAGTATTAACTTGAGGTATAATTAAATATAAAAATTATAATATAAATGTCCGATAGTTTCTGCCTCCACAGTTTTTATAGATACGACACCCCTCTACCATTCCCTAAAATAAATTTTGTCCAAATCGTGGTACATTATTCTAAAATACGACCCTCATTATTTGCCAAACGTTTGAGAATATATTTTTCTGTGCTTATGGGGTATATGCTGTGCGTGTGTATTAGTGTGTTTTTTGTGAGTTGCGCTACTATATAAGGTATACTGTGACGAATTCGATGATTCCTTGATTATTTTCCCTGAGTTCGATCACTGTACGTTAAATAAAACACTCCGATTCTGTTTAATAATTATTCAGTACTAAAAACCGTAGTACAATATTGCGGGTTAATTTACTGTTCAGTACTTCACTGTACAACACTTCAAAATAAACTGATCGATTTGCGTTGTCTTTGCGCGGTTTATATACCCTAGCAGACAGCAGCTTCACAACCTAGAAATGTCTACACCTTTCTGGTTTATTCGTGCAACAGTGTTCTCGAAGCGTTTATCTATCGTCATCTCCTCTTTGTGCCACATTCGCAAACACGCGAGCTGCCTCTCCCTCTGTCGCTCTCACGCCATGTATCTAAACAGCTGTAGTTGTGGTAGTGACGCTAGTGATGGAAATACGCTAGAGTTGGGAGATGAGCGATTCTTGAGAACATTCGCCACACTGCCCTCCACCTAAGTCTGATCGTCCCGATCAGACACATTTCCCGATCCAAACGTTGCTAGCCTCTCCAGATGAACCACCTTCATTTTGTTTCGTGGTCTTCCAACAGTTTGTATGCGGTAGACAACATCATTTATCCGCTTTATTACTTTATATGGGCCTTCCCAGTTACATTGCAGTTTTGGGGACAAACCTTTCTTTCGTTGTGGGTTGTATAACAGCACTAAATCCCCTTCTTTAAAACCTTCCGAGTTGATGGCTTTGTCGTATCTGGCTTTCATCTTATCACTCATGATCTTCGTCCGTTGTCTTACAAGATCGTGTATTTCTCTCATTTCTTCTTCCAAGATGCTAGTGGATTTCCTGGCATTTATTCCTTCATCAGCATTTATCCCAAACTTCAAGTCAGCTGGCAACCGCAGATCATTCCCAAAAACTACTTTTGCCGGAGTCTGACCCGTTGTTTCATGTATTGCCGAGCGATATGCCATCAGGAACAAGGAGATGTGCGTATCCCAATCTTTCTGGAACTTATCCACTACTTTCCTCATGTGCTCTTCCAAGGTTCGATTGAAACGTTCCACCATGCCATCTGACTGAGGATGCAATGCAGTTGTTCGAGTTTTCCGAATACCCAATATCTTGCACATTTCTTGGAATACGACTGATTCGAAATTCCTGCCTTGGTCAGAATGTAACTCCATCGGTACACCAAACCTCGCTATCCAATTGTTAGTGAACACCTCTGCAATGGTTTCTGCCTCTTGATTTGGAATTGGGTAAACTTCTGGCCATTTGCTGAAATAGTCCATAACAACTAATACGTACTTGTTCCCAAGTTTGCTAGTAGGAAATGGGCCAGCTACATCCATGGCAATCCTCTCAAACGGTGCACCTGTGTTGTACTGCTTCATCTGTCCATGACTTCTCGACTTCGGACCCTTTGCTTTGATGCACACCTCACAGTTGGCAATCCACTCCGCGATCGACTGCCGGCAACCAACCCAATAGAATCTCTGCTTGACTTTCTCCAACGTTTTCGTGACTCCGAGATGACCTCCACTTGGGCCATTATGTAGCTCATTCAAAACATCAGAGATTTTCTTCCTTGGGACAACTACCAGCTTCCGAGCGCATTGACCATCTTCGCTTTCCCATACTCTATGTAAGCAACCGGATACCAATTTCAGACTGTTCCACTGTGCCCAATATGACTTGGCAACAGGACTCTCTGCTGACATCTCCTCTCTTGTTGGTCGTTCGTTTTGCTCGATTCCTTGCATCACACGTACCAGATCTGGGTCCTCTAGCTGATGCTTCCTTAGTTGATCCATGTTCCATTCGTCCGTAGATGTTATAGTCATTAGCCGCACATCTATAACATCTTCCTTGGCCTCAGCTTTCGAACAATGCTTGCATTCTAGGTTACATGGTCGCCGGGACATTGCATCAGCATTGCCGTGGTTGCTGCCTTTGCGATGCTCTACGGAAAAGTCATAACTTTGTAGTCGCTCTATCCACCGTGCCAATTGACCTTCTGGATTACGGAACTGCAAGAGCCATTTCAAGGCTGCATGGTCTGTCCTGACGTGAAATCGCTGTCCATAGAGATACTTGTGGAAATGCTTGATGCACTCCACCAATGCCAGTAGTTCTCTCCGTGTTACACAATAGTTCCTTTCGGGCTTCCCAATTGTGCGGCTATAGTACGCCACTACCTTCTCCTGCCCATCGACAATCTGTGACAAAACACCTCCAATCGCGTAACCGCTCGCGTCTGTATCCAAAATAAATGTTGAGCCTGGGATTGGATACGCTAACATTGGGGCCGTGCACAGCCGTTCTTTCAAGGTTTGGAAAGCCACTTCATGTTCCTTCTTCCAATCAAATGACATATTCTTCCTGGTCAACTCATGAAGGCTACTGGCTACGCTGGCGAAATTCGGTACAAATCGACGATAATACGTTCACAGTCCGAGGAAACTTCGTAGCTCATGTAAATTTTTCGGTCTTGGCCAATCCTTTACTGCTTCGATCTTCTCTTTAGCAGTGCAAATTCCCTCCGTAGTAACCTTGTGACCTAACTAACTTACTTCCTTCTTGAACAATGCACACTTTTTGGGACTTAATTTCAGACCGGCGCCAGCTATCCTTTGGAAAACTTCCTCCAAGTTCTTAAGATGTTCCTCAAAGCTTTTTCCCAGCACGATGATGTCATCCAGGTACACCAAACATGTTTTCCAATGCAGTCCTTTCAATACTTGATCCATGAGTCTCTCAAAAGTAGCTGGAGCGTTACATAGTCCAAAGGGCATTACCGTAAATTGCCACAGCCCCTCTCCAATGCTGAAGGCTGTCTTTTCCTTATCCTCATCTTTCACCTCTACTTGCCAATAGCCGCTTTTCAAGTCCAGTGTTGAGAACCATTTCGTACCAGATAGTGAGTCCAGAGTATCGTCAATTCTAGGTAATGGATAGCTGTCCTTTTTCGTTACGTCGTTCAACTTCCGGTAGTCCACACAGAACCGCATTTTTCCATCCTTTTTCTTCACTAGCACTACCGGTGAGCTCCATGGACTAGCTGATGGTTCGATCACGCCGCTGTCACTCATTTCTTGTATAATTTCACTTACCACTTGGCGTTTGGCCAATGGAACACTTCGAGGAGCTTGGCGGATTGGTCTCGCGTCACCGGTATCAATGTGATGCTTCACTACATTGGTCCGACCTGGTTTGGAGCCATCCTTGTCAAATATGGTAGAGTACTTTAATAGAAGTTGGTTTGCCTTATTCTGGTGGTCTTCTTCGAGCTCGTGCGTCCACGCCGTGATATTATCTGATAGATTAATGTTGCTGGTAGAGACATTTCCCTGGAGCTGTTCACAGTTTATAATCACCTCCACCTCCTGACATTGTCCCAATATAGCTCCTTTGGAAAGCTTGATCGGCGATCGAAACTCATTTAGTACTCTTACCGGTATACGTCCATCTTGTTTTGTCATAGCCAGTGTTTTTGTTATCCTTTTCAATGTCCTTGTTATCCTTTTCAATGTCCTTGTTATCCTTTTCAATGTCCTTGAATTTATTTAACAATACCGCTTCTGACACCAATTGTGACGAATTAGATGATTCCTTGATTATTTTCCCTGAGTTCGATCACTGTACGTTAAATAAAACACTCCGATTCTGTTTAATAAGTAGTACGCTTTATTCAGTACTAAAAACCGTAGTACAATATTGCGGGTTAATTTACTGTTCAGTACTTCACTGTACAACACTTCAAAATAAACTGATCGATTTGCGTTGTCTTTGCGCGGTTTATATACCCTAGCAGACAGCAGCTTCACAACCTAGAAATGTCTACACCTTTCTGGTTTATTCGTGCAACAGTGTTCTCGAAGCGTTTATCTATCGTCATCTCCTCTTTGTGCCACATTCGCAAACACGCGAGCTGCCTCTCCCTCTGTCGCTCTCACGCCATGTATCTAAACAGCTGTAGTTGTGGTAGTGACGCTAGTGATGGAAATACGCTAGAGTTGGGAGATGAGCGATTCTTGAGAACATTCGCCACACTGCCCTCCACCTAAGTCTGATCGTCCCGATCAGACACATTTCCCGATCCAAACGTTGCTAGCCTCTCCAGATGAACCACCTTCATTTTGTTTCGTGGTCTTCCAACAGTTTGTATGCGGTAGACAACATCATTTATCCGCTTTATTACTTTATATGGGCCTTCCCAGTTACATTGCAGTTTTGGGGACAAACCTTTCTTTCGTTGTGGGTTGTATAACAGCACTAAATCCCCTTCTTTAAAACCTTCCGAGTTGATGGCTTTGTCGTATCTGGCTTTCATCTTATCACTCATGATCTTCGTCCGTTGTCTTACAAGATCGTGTATTTCTCTCATTTCTTCTTCCAAGATGCTAGTGGATTTCCTGGCATTTATTCCTTCATCAGCATTTATCCCAAACTTCAAGTCAGCTGGCAACCGCAGATCATTCCCAAAAACTACTTTTGCCGGAGTCTGACCCGTTGTTTCATGTATTGCCGAGCGATATGCCATCAGGAACAAGGAGATGTGCGTATCCCAATCTTTCTGGAACTTATCCACTACTTTCCTCATGTGCTCTTCCAAGGTTCGATTGAAACGTTCCACCATGCCATCTGACTGAGGATGCAATGCAGTTGTTCGAGTTTTCCGAATACCCAATATCTTGCACAGGCACCCTCTGTCGCTCTCACGCCATGTATCTAAACAGCTGTAGTTGTGGTAGTGACGCTAGTGATGGAAATACGCTAGAGTTGGGAGATGAGCGATTCTTGAGAACATTCGCCACAATACTATGATTACTAGTGTTAACTAGTGTTGGGCAGTATCGATTCCAAAAGTACTCAGTACTCGATGCTGAAAAGTATCGACAGTACCCGATTCTTAAAAGTATCGATACTGACTATTACTACTGTGTCTAAGTAATTACTACTTAGTAATACGAAGTACTCAATACCGAAAATGTACTCGATACAGAAAATGTCCTCGATACAGAAAATGTACTACATACAAAAAATGTACTAGATACAAATTCCACGAGTTTTATGTGGTGACGAATAATTCTTAATTTTGAATAAAGGGGTTAAAGGAATACAAATACGAAATAATTATAAAAACATATTTTTATTAAAAACGTTTGACGTAACGAGGTGGTATTAAGTTATATAGGTAAATACAATAAAGGTAACAAAAAAAAATATATTGTACCTACATGTATATTTTAGTAATTCATACACACATTTTGAACATGTTTATTAAAAAATAAATTATTTTAAATCAATTCAGTTTCGATGTGAGATTTATAACTATAAAATTAAATTGGGTAAATGAACATAAATTCAAGAATACTAAAGTTCTGCCAAACCGGCTTGTAGTTGAATACAAACTAATTTTCGGGTACATTAGGGTGATTCGAATAAAAAAAATTGTTTTTTTTTTCGGTCTTACCCCTTGAAAAGTAAGGTATTAATGAGAAAATAAGCCTCGTAACAAAATTTGCTTTGTAACTTAACCTTTAGGGGTAGCTGTTTTTTCACTTTCCCATACATTTTGTATAGGGAAATGGCATCTTTTTCAAAGAAATTTTTCCTTTTTTTTAATTTATTTCAAAAACCTTTACATATTCTTAAAGTGGAGGCTTTGAAGTTTCCAAAATGGTAAGCCGGGTGCTTGTTGTAAAATATCGACCTACCAGCAGAACTTGACAAAAAGTACCCGATACTTTGAAAGTACCCGATGCTTAAAAGTATCGATACCAAAGTAGTGGCTACTCAAAAGTACTCGATACTGCCCAACACTAGTGTTAACAATAGGCGGAGGAGAAGCAGAAGCATCGGATGCTGGCGCCGCAGTCACTGCAACCGTAGATGCCGACGTCACAGTGCACGAAGTTGTTGGCAATGGGGAAGCCGTTGTTTTTGTAGAAATATTGTTAGAATTGATAGATAGTATGATTCATTCTAGGATTATATGTATGGGTGTTGCCACTTGGGGTGGTACACAGGGTTGCCACCTATCTCATTTTTTTTTAATATTGAACAATATATGCCAATATGGGTTTCAAATGAAAGGTATTTTCGGTCGCATTTCAAATATGACAATTTCTAGCAGGGTTGCCAGCTAAGGTTGCCCCCAAACCGTATTTTATTTATTTTCCTTATATCTCTGGAACCGCTTTGCCGTTTTGTATTAAATTTGGCATTATTAGTAGTATGATTCTAAGACTATATACATGGCGGTTGCCACTTGGGGCGGTTCAAGGAGTTGCCACCTATCTATTTTTTTTTTTTTAATGTTGAGCAAGATATGCCTATATGGGTATCAAGTGAAAGGTATTTGCGACCGTGTTCCAAATATTTAAATTTCAAGCAGGCTTGTCACCTAGTCTTCCTATCTTTCTTCGTACAACTTTGTTTCCTATCTCCCTCCCTTTTGCTCTTCATTGCCCCCTTTTCGTCTACCACGCCCTTCTTCCTCTAAATCCCATTCGTATTGGCCCCTGTTAATTTAGGCCTAATTCTACCCATGTACCAAATTTTAAGGAAAACGCACCATATATAAGATATTTTCGAATGGATCGTTTGGCTGGTCGACTTCCTGGAAGTAAGGTATTGTGAATCTAAACCATTCTCGAAAAAAATCTTATTCATATTTTGTTATATTTGAACTAAAGAAGTTAACTTCTTTCACGTGTATAAGCCCTGAATCGGTTCACGATCCGGTTCAAGTTTTTTCAAGGTGGTTCGAGCCACTGAACCGAACCACAGCGATTTTTGGGGTTCTTCCAGCCCTGCTTGTAACACTCACGCTTATGGGTGCGAAACAAACAAAAATAGATCACTGGATGCAGGGGCACAGCCAGAAGAAAATGTTTGGGGTGGTTTTTAATTTTGTTCTTTTTAATATTTTCCTAGCACAAAATTATTTTATAGCGCCAGTCAGGAGTAGCGTAAAGAAAGCATTTAAAAAAGATATTATACACATATACAATAGACTGCGCCAAAAATTCAAAATTTCGTTTTTTCAAAAATAATATTGATTTTCTCTTTAAGAAAGGTGAAGAAAAAAATTACTGTAATATATACTGTAATAAAAACGACAAACCATTGTTGTAAAACACCATTTACCTGAACATATTTTTGTAGGAAATCGAAATCCCTACAAAATTTGCATTGACCAAAATTTTCTCAGACTAGCCGTTTTCTAGTATTCTTCGAAAATTAGCATGTTTTTCGATTTCCCATTTTTTCTTTCAAAAATGCAAATATCCATGTATAACAAAGATAGATACAGATTCTTATAGAAAATTGAGTGGGCTACAAAAAAGTTATTTTTTCAAAACTTATTATTAAATTAAAAAAAATCATATTTCCGTCTTTTTTTTGGTGTTTTTGATCCAATTTTTTTACTAAATTTTGTTTATTTATATTCTACATGATTAATTATCATTATATGATCAATATTATAACAAAAAAATATACATTTCTCATATACGTTCAAACATATTTTTGCTTACTATAGGCTTTCTCTGCGGGGGTGTAGTTCTACAGTCTTCAAATGGCACAGCCACAAAAAAAAAAAAAAAACGTTGATGGATCTGTGACCTCAATATATTAATTTTCAAGTATTTTGGCGAGCTAAATCCAAATCCGTGATCTTCAGAAAATAATATTGGACTCTTTTGCACGGTTAGGGCCGAATCTCGGGCCTGTTGTTAAATTCTGATATCGAATTCGGATTCAGCATACATTTTTTCATGTTTCGCAGAATTCAATTTCCTACAAAGATATGTTCAGGTAAATGGTGTTTTTCAACAATGATTTGTCGTTTTAATACCAAATTGGAGGTTAAGTCTGTAAAATCTGAACTAGCGATGATAGACCTCTAAACTTTAATATAAAAATCTGAAAAAATTACAGTAATTTTTTTCACCTTTCTTAAAAAGAAAATCAATAGAAGTTTTGAAAAATTAAACGAAATTTCGAATTTTTGGCCCAGTCTAATACACATACATATATAGATACCTGCCAATAAATGTTACTTTATATTGACTTATATAACAAGGGCCAGCCTTCTTTTTTTATTTGTCATTGAATCTATTACACTGCGCAACACGAAAAAAATACCTGGGACGAGATAGCATTTTTCTCGTAGATCTCAATGAGATAAGAAGAACTGCGTACAAGAAATTTGCCTGACACCCTCAAAATCTTGAGTTAGGGGTGAAACCCGGTTTTATGACCCTGTGTCTTAGGTGTATGGATGTAACAGCCGTGGATCGCGTCCATATGGATGTAACGTGTGACACCCCTTTTATGCAAACGGCCCAAAAGCTTAGGCCCCTGTTATGGAATTGACGTTTTTCGATTTTCATGCAATCGAAATTTTTGCAAACATGTCATGAAAACTAGTTTTCACATATACAGTTTTATATCTCAGGGGTGGTTTAAACCCCTAAAACCACCCCTTGGCTGCGCCACTGACTGGATGTGATACCTTTCGTAAGGTCACGCACAAACCACAGTGGCATGTACTTAGCGAAGCAATGATAAAGTACAGGGTTTTGTTTAAATGAGAGGAAGCAACTACTCGTACAGAAGAGAAATAAAAATCCCTGCAGTCAAATTCCGAACTACTCAGCAAACATACTAGTTCATTGACTAACCATTTTGTGGCATATGCATACCAGTTCATTGTTGATTAGTTTTAAAACCAGTCAATGCCAAACTACTCAGCGAAAATTCTAGTTCATTGACTATACATTTTGTGGTGTATTTATACTAGTTCATTGCTGATTAGCCTCAAACCAGTCAAGGCCAAACTACTTAGCAAACAATATAGTGGAATGACTATACATTTTGTGGTGTATTCTAACTAGTTCACTTCTGATCACCTTTAAACCAGTCAAGGCCAAACTACTCAGCAAACAATATAGTTCAATGACTAAACATTTTGTGGTGTATTCATACTAGTTCACTTCTGATCACCTTTAAACCAGTCAATGTCGATCTACTCAGCAAACAATATAGTTCACTGACTATACATTTTGTGGTGTATTCATACTAGTTCATTTCTGATCACCTTTAAACCAGTCAATGTCCAACTACTCAGCAAACAATATAGTTCATTGACTATACATTTTGTGGTGTATTTATACTAGTTCATTGCTGATTAGCTTCAAACCAGTCAAGGGAAAACTACTCAGCAAACAATATAGTTCATTGACTATACATTTTGTGGTGTATTCATACTAGTTCATTTCTGGACACCTTTAAACCAGTCAATGTCGAACTACTCAGCAAATAATATAGTCCATTGCCCATACATTTTGTGGTGTATTCATACTAGTTCATTTCTGATCACTTTTAAACCAGTCAATGTCCAACTACTCAGCAAACAATATAGTTCATTGACCATACATTTTGTGGTGTATTTATACTAGTTCATTGCTGATTAGCTTCAAACCAGTCAAGGCCACACTACTCAGCAAACAATATAGTTCATTGACCATACATTTTGTGGTGTATTCATACTAGTTCATTTCTGATTAGCTTCAAACCAGTCAATGCCAAACTACTCAGCAACATTATAGTTCTACGCCTAAACATTTTGTGGTGTATTCATACCAGTTAATTTCTGAATACCTTCCAACTAATCAATTCCAAACTACTCAGCAAACAATATAGTTCATTGACCATACATTTTGTGGTGTATTTATACTAGTTCATTGCTGATTAGCTTCAAACCAGTCAAGGCCACACTACTCAGCAAACAATATAGTTCATTGACCATACATTTTGTGGTGTATTCATACTAGTTCATTTCTGATCACCTTTAAACCAGTCAATGTCGAACTACTCAGCAAATAATATAGTTCATTGACCATACATTTTGTGGTGTATTCATACTAGTTCATTTCTGATCACCTTTAAACCAGTCAATGTCCAACTACTCAGCAAACAATATAGTTCATTGACCATACATTTTGTGGTGTATTCATACTAGTTCATTTCTGATCACCTTTAAAGCAGTCAATGTCCAACTACTCAGCAAACAATATAGTTCATTGACCATACATTTTGTGGTGTATTCATACTAGTTCATTTCTGATTAGCTTTAAGCCAGTCAATGCCAAACTACTCAGCAACATTATAGTTCTACGCCTAAACATTTTGTGGTGTATTCATACCAGTTAATTTCTGAATACCTTCCAACTAATCAATTCCAAACTACTCAGCAGACACCTAGCTCGTTTACTATACATTTTATGAATGTTTTTATACTAGTTCTTTGCTGATTACCCTTAAACCAATAAATGCCAATCTAATCAGAAAACATACTAGTATACAACTATAATTTGCTGGGCGAAATCATACTAGTCACAAAAATCCTGGTTCGTACTAGTATGCAAGTATGTATGAATCTCGGGTTGAAATTATACTACATCTTTTTCAGTTTATATTCAGAAAGTTTTCTGAATATCAATTGTAATTTTCTGAATGTTAATTGTATTTTTCTGAATATCAAATGGAAATCCTGAATTTGAATTGTAATTTTCTAAATATAAATTGTTACTTTCTGAATATAAACTGAAAAAGGTGTAGTCAGAAAAAGCCTAATCTATTTTAGAAAAATTCCATTTCATACTACATACATTATTATTATAAGGCCTTATTACACCGCAACCATTAGTACGATCTATTGTACTACATGGTACTATGCAAACATTATTTGAAATTTTTGGTTTGCTTCTTTTTTTCTCTTGTAATTCACAGATGCTTTTTCGTGTTTGGCTAAATACAAATATGATGCACTGAGAGAAATGCATTGAATGTTGTGACAATATCACTATTGATAGCGAAGAGTTTGATGCAATATTCATTCATAATGGGCGAGTTATCAAATATTATTTGCTCCCAATAAAAAGTAAAATGACATGTCAACCATTTCGAAATGATGTACTATTTTCTATATTTATGGATAGAATGCTAATATATTTGAACGCACGGCAATATCTATGGTCGTGATATGAATTTCTATTGTCGGTATATCCATATCCATATTTACTGCATAGTAATAATGGTAAAGACATCGCATTAATATATATTGGCGAAATATAAATTTTTCTGGGACGCATAATCATAATAGTTCAACATCTTTTACTATGGATTTCCTAACAATATTACAACTTGTTGGAGCGTCTTTTTAAATCAAAATTTTTTGAATTTCTTATGATTGAACATTTTTCTAAAAATTTTATAATAAGCCGTAGCCGAATGGAAGAATACTGGGCTAACGTGCCAGAGGAGCAGGGTTCGAATCTTACTGAAACCAGATGTCAAATTATATAAAATTTTGTTTTTTTAAACTATTTAGAATTTATCAATAGTTTATATGGATACCATTTCAATAGTGATTTATCAAAAAAGCATTGATGAAACATCCATATTCATTGATGGGACAGGATTATCAATTTTTATTTAATGTGATATCAATAATTATGGATGTTCCATCCATAGATTTCCCTCCGTGTGCTGATGTATATATGATCTGGTATGTCAACTGCTATATTTCTTGTGTATATACACAGAAATAAATATAGTTTAAAAAAACTAAAACTCACGCTTTTAGAGACTATTGAACTAAAAATTTGAAAATAATTTTAAAAACCCTACACAGTAGTATTGTGGAAAAAGCGTGGTCCGCTTTGTTCCACAATCTTCGTTTTTTATTTAAATTATTTTTACCTTTTTAGTGCAATATTCTTTAAAAGCGCGTGTTTTCGCTTTTTAAACTATATTTATTTTTTACTTTTTAGTTAAATGTGTTATGAAGTAATCGATATGTAGCGGATTGCATCATGCCCATCTATGCATATCACACATAGTGCCATCTATGTATCAACGCAACATAGATCAGCTGACGGCTGGCACTACTTTAATTTGACATTCTCTTTTATTCTTGAAAAACACAAAAATGAATTATCTTCGTCGCTTTTGGATTAGCTGCATGTGCAGCAATTGAATTAACTTGTTGAGTAATATTACATTAGTTTAGTATATTTAATCAATAAATGGCCATCAGCCATTAGAAAACTTGGTTGGTTCTTTCACGGTTTACGGAACTACCAAAGTGGTGACCCCGACGGCGGGAATATCATAAATTTTCTACGGCAGAACTAACACCGCAAAAATCCGCCATTTGCACACAATTTGGAGGCGAACCATTTTTTTCCATAACGGTAGTTCTACTTAATGAAAACTTCCCGTTACGATTTGCGCTCCTTGGCTAAAAAAAACAGCAATCAAATGTCTGAAACAGAACAACAACTTGCCGAAAAAGTGCGCACCCTTGAATTAGAGGTCAAACGCGAAAAAGATCTCGAACAAAAAGTGCGCACCCTCGAAATGGAGTGCCAACGGCTTCAAACTATGTGCAATCAGCAACCAATCGGGCAAAGGGACTTGCAGCGTCCACAGGGCAATCTAATTGTGCCGAAATTTAACAAAAGCAACCCGAGCTTGTGGTTCGCTCAACTTGAGCGATCTTTTCGATTGTACAAAGTTCAAACCGACGATGACAAGTTCGATTTTGTGACTATACATCTCGAGGCGGAGATAACATTATTTGTCGAGGACCTCATAACAAAGCCCCCACAAACGGACAAGTATGAGGCGTTGAAAACGCGGCTACTCGACAAATTCGCTGAAAGTGCCGAGTCAAAGTTACGTCGATTGTTGCAGGGAGGTGGCACTGCAGGCATGAAACCAACGGAAATCTTATCTTACATGCGTCGATTAGCACCCGATCCTGGCAACGAGAAAATCATCCAGACGCTATTCCTAGGAGAGATGCCACAGTCCATACGACCAGTTCTAAGCGTTTGGGATGAGAAGGACATCGAAAAACTTGCCAAAATAGCAGACAAGATGCTCGAAACGGTAGCAACAAATTCGAACAGCATTTTGGCAACGCAAACATCCTCAACCAATTCAATACAGGCGGTATCTGACACCACATCCTTGTCAGAACTGAGTTCGGCACTGAAATCACTTTCCGCAAAGGTGAGTAAAATAAGTAATGATCTTAAATCTTTCAAAAACGGCAGAAGCCGAAGTAACTCTCGCAGTCGAGCACAAAAAATATCAACAAAAAAAGGCCATACTGACGTGCAAACTCTATCACCCCTATTGCGAGTGTCGATCAGCAGTAGAATAGAAATTTTTCGACCGTGTCGATTGTCTTTTATTTTCGTACCATGTAACTTGATCGAATAAAATGTGTACCATTGTGAATAACTCGCTACAATATGGCGAGAAATAAGAAAACTCGCTGAATTGTAATCAGCTGTTCACTGTTTGTTTACATTTTTGCAGTGTTTAATAAAATTTAAATAATAAAATTTAAATAATAAAATTTAATAATAAAGAAAGTAAAACGCAAATAATAAAATATCTTTACAATACATAAATTAGTGATTTTGTAGTAAATATCCTAAATGGATTGTCTTGAGCTGTGGTTAAGTGATAGTGACGAAGATGAAGATGCGCGAACAAGGTTAATAGAGGCGGCAAGGGACAGACGCAAATTGAGGGATTCATCCAATCCTCTGGAAATGGAAGAACAAATGTTTGTAATCCTATTTCATTTGGTAAAAATGCACTAAACTGTCATTTATTTAGGTTTTTAAAAAATTTTCGTTTACCGAAAGCTGCATTTGTGGATTTGCTGGCCATGCTAGATGCCAAATTACAACCTGGTGTAAGGAACACAGCGGTCCCAACAATTTTAAAGCTGGCAGCAACTTTACGATTTTGTGCTCAGGGATCATACCAGCTAAGTGTGGGCAATGACTGTAATATAGGACTCGGCCAATCTACAGTATCCTTAGTTTTATCTAAAGTATTCCAAGCTTTGGAAGAACACACGTTTGTTGCTCACAATTTTCGATCTGCAATTAAAATACACATTTTTTTACTATTTATGTTTACAGTGTGCAAAATCCGTATTCCGTATTTATTTATTTTTTTACTTTTGTTCCATTTTTTCACTTTTCGTCTATCACTTGAACGCTTCACCGACTAGAAAATGGCTGTAGATAAACGATCGATCAAAAGAGTATTCACAGTCGAAAAATGAGCGATCAATAGACACTCGCAATAGCACGATAATCGATAATCGCTTAGTAGTCGATTATCTATTCTCAATAGACACTCGCAATAGGGGTGTATGTTTTTTCCACGCAAAGTTTGGAGACAACGCCAAAAAATGTCGACCAAACTGCTCGCGTTACAAGTCGTCAAACTAAAACGGCTGTCGCCAATTACGCTGGTTGGCAGCAGCCCCAAAACTAGCAGCGTTAAAAAGTCAAACATTTGCGCCACCAACAACAAGCCCAAACACACAAACGAGAAGCGTTTATACGTCTGCGATAAAAGTTCAAAACTAAACTTTCTCATTGATTCTGGATCGGTAGTGTCTGTCTTACCACGGTCGGCAGCGAATAGTAAAATTAAACAATGTGAGTTGCAATTGTATGCAGCGAATCAGACGGTTATACAAACCTTCGGTAATCAAACGATAGAAGTCGATCTGGGTTTGCGACGATCATTTAGCTGCTTATTCACTATAGCTGACGTTCATACAGCAATAATAGGGGCAGATTTTTTAGCTCATTTTCAGTTGCTCATAGATTTAAATAACAAACGTCTCATTGATACGACAACGGGTCTCACAACGAGTGGTGGACTCATAAATACACATATTTTTGCCGTTTCAACGCTTAACGAAACCAATAAATTTTACAATATTCTTAAAGAATTTGTCGATGTTACGAAAGCAAACTCAAAACTCGATACGAGTAAAGTTTTTCATTCAGTTCGACATCACATCGAAACGTCTGGTAACGCGGTAGCCAGTAGGCCACGTCGTCTCACAGGTGAAAGGCTTGAAACTGCTCAGGCAGAAGTTAACCTTTTGCTACAGCAAGGTATCTGCAGGGTTTCTAAAAGTTCTTGGTCTAGCCCATTGCATATGGTGGCGAAGAAAACTGGCGGTTGGCGTGCGTGTGGCGACTATCGCAATTTAAACTCGATAACAATCCCCGATCGTTATCCCATCGCCCACGTTCATGACTTCGCCAACAAGCTCCACGGTAGCACAGTTTTTTCAACCCTCGACCTCGTGCGGGCATACTACCAAATTCCGATGGCCGAGGGAGACATACAGAAGACCGATGTCTGCACGCCATTTGGTTTAATTGAATTTTTGTTCATGCCTTTCGGCCTCAAAAATGTTACACAAACATTTCAGAGGTTCATGGACGAAATATTTAGAGGCATCGATTTTGTTTTTTGTTACATCGATGACATTCTCATCATGACCAGTTCGCACGAGGAGCATGAAAAGCACCTTCGTATCGTTCTATCAATTCTACGAAAAAATGGTCTTAGTATAAACGTTAACAAGTGCCAATTCGGCCAATCCGAAGTATATTTTCTAAGCTACGTTATTAACAAAGACGGCATAAGACCATCCGACATTCATGTAAAGGCAATAGCTGAGTTTAAAAAGCCACAAACATTGTGCGAACTTGGTCGCTTTTTGGGTGTCATAAACTACTATCGTCGTTGTATACCACACGCGTCCGACATGCAAGCACCATTGAGTGATTTCATTCGTAACATTAAAAAAAACGATAAGCGAAAAGTTCCTTGGACAAAAGATGCAGTCGATGCTTTTGAAGCATGCAAACAAAGCGTAGTAAACGCAGCGGTCCTGGCTCATCCAGCACCTAATGCCAATTTAGCCCTTGTTTGTGATGCATCAAACGTGGCAATTGGTGCAGCCCTCGAACAATATGTGAACAATTCGTGGCAGCCTCTAGGTTTTTTTTCGAGGAAACTTAGTAGCACAGAGAAAAATTACAGCACCTATGACCGAGAATTACTCGCGGTTTACGATGCAATTCGCCATTTCAAACATTTTCTCAAAGCACCAAAGATATATATATCGAAGTATACCGCAGTGCAAACGAAACCTCGGGCCTCCACTTTCGTTTGATGCCCATATTGTAGGCAATTTTCAATATTATTGGACAACCTCATTTTGACGGATAACTCAGTTATCGATAAATATATCGAAATATTCCAAAGTCCAATAGAAACCTGTGGACCTTCCCTTTCGTTTGATACAGGCAGTAGGCATTATGACCGATAACTTAGTTATCGATAAATATATCGAAGTCCAAATGCAACCTCCTATCGTTTGTCACCCATATTGAAGGCACATTTTAAGGTTTTTGTGACAGTCATATGCCACTATCGGGTAGATTGAAGTTACATACAAATAAGCAAACATACACATGAATGTATGTACAAGTTAAGCTAATGAAAGCGCAGTAAAGAAACTAGCATTATGTGGGAAAAGCGCCGAGCGTCGATATACGAAAATTATGGCACAAAGCGGACCACGCTTTTTCCACAATACTACTGTGTAGAGTTTTTAAAATTATTTTCAAATTTTTAGTTCAATACTCTCTAAAAGCGTGAGTTTTAGTTTTTTTAAACTATATTTATTTTTTACTTTTTAGTCAAATGTCCTATGAAATTATCGATAAATATATCGAAAAATACAGCAGTCCAAACGAAACCTCTGGACTTCCACTTTCGTTTGATACCCATATTGTTAGAAAATTTTAAGGCATTTGGCCTCAGATTTTGACAATAACTCAGTTATCGATAAATTTATCGAAATATATCGAAGTCCAAATGAAACCTGGGGCCTTTCCCTTTTGTTTGATACCCATATTGTAGGGAATTTTTTAGGTTTTTGGGCAATCATATTTTGACCGATAACTCAGTTATCGATAAATTTATCGAAATATATCGAAGTCCAAATGAGACCTGGGGCTTTCACCTTTCGTTTGATACCCATATTGTAGGGCATTTTTTAGGTTTTTGGGCAATTATATTTTGACCGATAACTCAGTTATCGATAAATTTATCGAAATATGTCGATGTCCAAGTGAAACCTGGGGCCCTCACCTTTCGTTTGATACCCATATTGTGGGGAATTTTCAAGGTTTTTGGGCAATCATATTATGACCGATAACTCAGTTATCGATAAATTTATCGAAATATATCGAAGTCCAAATGAAACCAGGGGCCTTCCCCTTTCGTTTGATACCAATATTGCGCTTTTTGGGAGTTCCCTTCCTGGATAGCCTAAACCAGACCGCTGAACTGGACATAAAGGACTTGATGGCCTTCATAAAGTCATCTAAGTGGTTCGAGGAGGAGTAACGGTGTCGGTTTAGGAGTGTCAGTCCCGGGATACTACTATGTGTAAAATCCCAACAAAAATCAAAGAAGCACACTATAAGTTGGAAGAGAAGTTCGGCAAAAGTCTCGTTAGAGGTTATGACAACCTGTTGGTATATAACCGCCATTTTTTTACGTTGCGGCATAAACTTGAGTATATTGACAACAACAATATAAATTGACTCTAACAATGCTCCTTTAACTCGAGTGTATGGCCCAGCATGAAAGCAGTCTTACTTTGACTATTTTTGATGTAAAAATAAGACTTACTTTTATCTATATATACATATGTGGGACCGGAACTCCGCAGTGGACGACAAACTTAACCTTGAGTAACCTTAATTTACCTTACCTAAAAATACAACTCCAAAGCCCCAATTACATAAAACTTTGACAAATGCGCGCCTCGTTTTTGAGCATTTGCAAAAATTTCGCTTCGCTTTACGTTTAAAAAACTTTGAATGAAAGTGGATCCTACAAAGTTGAATACAATATATAATCAAACTTGACGAACGCGGAATTTGAAAGGAGCCATTGCAAGTTGAATTCAATAATTAAATTAAAAATACAATGAACAACATAATTTAAAAAATATAGAAAAAAAAAACTTGTGTCAACTTTACCGAGAATCGAACTCAGAGCCTTTAGCTCTTTTTTGGCTGTGTATGAACTAGTATATAAACTGGTATAATGCTGATGCAGAGCTGACTAGTATACCAATTGGTATGGTGCTGATGCAGAAGAGGACAATTGCTTTTCTTTTTCTCTTGTAACTGCTTCTTTTTTACCTTGTAATTCACAGATGCTTTTTCGTGTTTGGGTAAATACAAATAGTCGTAAATACAATAGACCGATGCATATATGAACTAGTATGACAACTGGTATGATTCCGATGCTTTTTTTAACTAGTCTGTCAATTGGTATGATTCCGATGCATATATGAACTAGTCTGTCAACTGGTATGATTCTGATGCATATATGAAATAGTCTTTCAACTGGTATGATTCTGATGTATATATGAACTAGTCTGCCAACTGGTATGATTCTGATGTATATGTGAACTATTCTTTCGACTGGTACGATCCTGACGCATATACGAACTAGTATCTTAAATGGTATGATACTGATGTATATAATAACAAGTATATCAACTGGTATATTCCTGATGCAGAGGCTGGCTAGCAGTGGCGTGCCTTCCATATAAGCCGAAAAGCCCGGCTTGCCTAGCTAATCCTCTATGAGCTACAATATGTTTCAAAAATGTATCGTAACAATTTCTTTTTTAACGTTTACATTTGGTTTCACTAACTGCCAATAGCATAAACATATACCTACCGCTCTTCCTGCCACCTGTCGGCTGATAGCATAACAATTAACATGCAAATATTTGAGCGCGTATGATGCCATCTCTTACTTTCTTACTTAAAATAGCCTTGAACCGCCTAGGCGATGATGGCCATCTCGCTTTTACTTATTGGCTTTTACCTGGCTTTCAAATCCCTTACTAAAATCTCTTTGTGAAGCATCTGTTTTTTTGAATTTGGAAGAAATTTTGTATGCAACTACGAAGCCAGCTTCGTGCTGTTGTTACTATAAGCTGTAAAGCCAAACTGGATATGTATACACATATCTACAATGTTAACGTGCAAAGCGCTCTACTCAAAAATTACACTAGTTTACAAATAATTAATTTGAAAAAATACCAAGAGATTCATACATATGGGTGAATTGGCACTGGTATGCTGAGCTGTGAACATATTTTTAAAAAAATTTTGTATGGGCAGGTTTTCGAGATATCGGTAATTTTGTGTTTTTTAGGTATCACTTCATTCAAAAAATTGTTTCGCCAAACGTACAAAAGCGAAGAACGGAAGCAATAGCTTGTTCGAAAGAAAATTAAAATACGATTCTAACGACGTATAAAATGTAGTGATAGGTCAAACCATCGCTGAGCAATAGCTGGCCAAAGTCGAAATTTTGTCGAATTTTTACGATTTTTGAAAAAATTTTGATTTTAATAATGGTTTTTTTGTACGAAGTTGTGAAAATCAGGATAATTTTTTTCTCCCAAAATTTAATACCAAACACTTTAAGCATAATATTATGCAGATCCGAAAGTCGATAAATATCAGATGCAAAAGTCGATAAATATCTATCCTGAACTCTTCTTCTTCGTCTGAAATGTTATTTGGCAGCAGTATGTGCTTTTGTTGGGGTTATAAAGACTGGGGCTTGCCTTGATTGAAACACGTAGGCACGCCACTGCTGGCTAGTCAGCCAATTGGTATGGTGCTGATGCAGAGAAGGACAATTGCCATCTCGCAGGACATCGCCGTGTTAAAAATACCAGTTGCTAATATGGAAAAATTACAGAACTCGAACTAGTTGAGGCCGCCCGGCTGACTGGTATTTGATTAGTATAAAACTAGTTAAGTTGACTGCAGGGATGTTATTGGATCGATTGTAACGCGAACGATTTTCATGCCGAGGTTCTAAAATGTGTGACGAGATATTATAGCCCAACACAGCCTGATGAAAGTTTGCTATGGGTTATCCACATGATCTAATTAATAAGATCCCGCATTTAAAAAAAGCTGTGACGTCACGGTTTTAAAAAACTTGTCTGCTTGGCTTTAAATGTCTGAGAAGGGAAACAAAAACAAACGAAAAAAATATTCGAATTGTTTGTAAACAAATTTTTGTGAAAATCTTTTTATAAAGCGTTAATGTTACGTTGCGTTTTAAAAACCGGGTTTAAGTGGATAGTATATCAATATTAAGGCGCTATATGTGTATCTCCTGAAGATTCGGGCTTTTATGCTGAGTCCGAACGGAACCTGCAGGTGAGATGAATTTTAGCTCCGTGACGTCATTTGACAAAAAAACTTTTTTCTCAAATTAAATTACAAATACACAAATACAGTTGTACTGACTGTAGTAGTTGGTTCATGGGTTATCCCTCTAACCAGCAAACTTTAAATGATGATTGGAAACGGTTAGGAATTTTTTCTAGTTTAATTAGGACATAATAAACTCAATTCCGTCAGAAAGTCAATATGTCGTTTCGTTTGCCTGCCAGGTGAGAAATAAGAAACACTGGCGCAGCAGCATAAATGTAAATTACATACTTCGCTAACATATTGAGTTTGGGACTTTTTACAAAGTTTGCACATTTTTTTGCCACATCTATAATAAATATAAAGCAAGATCACGTTGATCAAAGAAGGGGGAGATATACTTACTTCCAACAAAACCACCATTGCTCAGTGGCTCAGCCCCATACACAAAAATCAAAAATGCTGATTCTTCAAAAAGAACTTTCTGTCATGCATTTCCATAGCAAATATATTGAGTTTTATGGAAAATCACCTTTTATTCAAAGTCAACTATAGTAAAAAAAAAATCTAGAAAAAGTTTGTTTAAATAAGTGCGATTTTAATTTTGCAATAATTCAACTTTCAGTGTAAAAGATATTCAAGATAAGAACAGAAAAGCAAGAAGAAGGTATGTTTCATGATTTATCAAAAGAAATTAGTGAAAACAATTAAGTTTTGAGTAAAATACAAGGTGATAAAGTTGCGGTTTTTACATAAACGTAATTTTCAAGAATTCGTATTTACTTTTAAACTTTTAACAACTAAAGATCACTCTTGGTCAGGTTATAAGAGCTGATTGGGATTCCTTCAAATGTTCTCTTAAAAGGCTTAGCTATACATTTTTCCCTTTTTCTCAAAATATCCTACCCAAGATGCGTATATAACATCCACCCGTTAAATCTTACTTTAAAACGGTACAATTTCCACCCCTTCCCGTTTTTTGCAATGTTAACAAATCTTGATCTTAAATATGGCTAATGGAAACCCCTTAAATTATGTGTCAAAAATTTATGCAAATATTGCGAAAATACGTCGAATTTTCTTCATATGATTGAACTTTTTTCTCAAATTTTTAAAAAAAGGCCCTAATTGACACATTTTTCGAAAATGACTTTTTTACATATTTAAGTATAATATAGTTAAATACACACTCACATCAAATTTCAAGGAGTTACTAACAGTAATAACGGAGATATTCCAAATTTACAAAGCTATATTTACATGCGTTCAATGTAAAAAAAATTTTGTTTTTTGCTTCTCCTGTAAAATTTTTTTTTATGTCAGTTAGGGCCTTTGTGAATTAAGGTGACGATTTGCTTTTTAAATTGTAAAAATCATGGTTTATTTTTTTCTGTGTTTATTTTCACAGTCGAATTCGTTTCTATGAATCCAATTAGATAATTCCATTTGAATACAGGTTGAGAACTATCGCTTTCTCAACTTGAGAAACATCCTTTTTCATATACATAGTTAAAAAAATGTCGTTTTTTGTTGAGAACGCTATCATTCCCAAGTGGTTTTTGTGTTGAGAAACAATGCTTGAGGTTTGAGAAGACACTTGGATCTCAACTGAAGAACTAACGTAACTCAAACCTAAATGTTTGTTGGGACGGCTCAGATGTGATAAAACACTCTATGCTTGGAAAAGGGCAACTCTCGGAAGAGGCAGCTGAAGCCAATAACAAAAATGTCTAAGACTTTCAGCGATGCCACACCAGGAAAATGACTCGAAAACTGACAAACGAAGATTTGATAAACCGAATTCATTTGCAATCGGACCCATACATTTCAAGCATGCGGCAGTTACCATTGGCTAATACTTCTGCATTAAATAAAGAAATTATAAACTTATTACAACGCTCATAAAAGGCAAAAAATTCTCTAATAAATAAACCCAATTTAACAAGAAATATCCATAAATTAGTATTGTTTTATTCTGGCTATAGACTCTATAAAAGTAGAAGTCTTTGAAATTTCACTCTAAATCTTCATCACTCTAGCAAGTAGGAGCTGTACGAATGCACATTTGAATTTTTTCACCTGAATATTTAATTAGCTCGCATTTTTATTCACATACATCAATTTCAAAAATTAAAAAAGTCTATCCTTCAGCGGTGGGCGTGGCTTATAACCTATGTGCTCTTAATTTTTCTGAAAGACAAGTCTTATAGTAGGAAACCGATGTGCAAAATTTGGTATTGGTAGGTTCAAACGTTTCTGAGAAATTGAATTTTATCCCACTCTCCATACAAATCAGGCCACGGTGCATTGGTTGGCACAACGGCTGGACCGGTGCCTTCGGGTCTTGGTAACGGCCAACGAGCTCTCTTCTTTTGAATTGGAGTTGACGTCAATGCCGTGTAGGTCGCTGTAACGGTATCTCTGACTGTAGATGTTGTAAGTGAATAATCAGCTGCCCCGTTGAAGAAATTTGCACTCGTATCCATACCTCGAAGGCAAATGTTCGTTGTTGAATCTTCTTCACCACTTGTAACTACCGATTCCATGACTTCATGGATTTCTTCGTCCGTTAACTTTGAAAATTTCACTCGCGACATCGTACAGATGTTTAATAATAGTATATTTGTATTCACTTTATGAAGACAAGTTATGAAAAAAAGTAAAACCGAACTTCTTAAAAAAATCAATGTGTATAAAAGTTCTCGCGGAACGACAACAGTGCTCTGAGGCACTCTTTGGTTTTTGCACTGCTGGGCAGAAAATTCCACTTTCTTTAAAACTTTTTTTATAAAATCAGCAAGTTAATGAGCTCAGCTTTACGAAAAAAATTATCGAGCTCAGCGTACATCTCAAAAATAAAAAGTTTTGATATTGAAAACAATAAATTTCTTTAAAAAGAAACGAACTTTTTTCTCGACCTGTTCGCTCAAAACTGAGTATAGAAGACAAACGGTCCACCGGATTGTAAGTTGAGAAAGAAATTTCCCTAGAAATATGTTGTTTTTAAGAAACAATTATTTTTTCATACGAAAATCTTGATTTTTGTGATGCCTGCCCTGTGGCACACTTACTGGTTAGAGGTATAATATTTATTTGAAGAAATAAGGGACTAGTAAAGAGCGACTACGACTGCAAGCTTCATACTACTACTTTTTGATGATTTGTTGTTTTCCAACACGGAATCTTTGACACTTAAGTTCTGCACACTTTCTACTAAGTTCTAGTTTATGTCCTTATGCGTGAAGTGAATGCATGTAATTTGTATGCAAGCATACCACTCAAAAAATTGTGTAAGCGGTTGGTAGGAAGAAGTAATATAACGCCGCTTAGGGTAGTGACGTACAACTATGAACAACATTAAACATTTTATCTCCCACTGCACAAAAGTGTCATAAAGTGAGTCGACTCGAAGGTAAGAGAAGTTATATAAACCTTGGTTGAATCGTGACATGTCCCAAGTGGAATAATCCCAAGTACACAAAGTAAGGTACACTGCTCTTAATTTAATTTTGCAATAATTCAACTTTCAGTGTAAAAGATATTCAAGATAAGAACAGAAAAGCAAGAAGAAGGAATGTTTCATGATTTATCAAAAGAAATTAGTGAAAACAATTAAGTTTTGAGTAAAATACAAGGTGATAAAGTTGCGGTTTTTACATAAACGTAATTTTCAAGAATTCGTATTTACTTTTAAACTTTTAACAACTAAAGATCACTCTTGGTCAGGTTATAAGGGCTGATTGGGATTCCTTCAAATGTTCTCTTAAAAGGCTTAGCTATACATTTTTCCCTTTTTCTCAAAATATCCTACCCAAGATGCGTATATAACATCCACCCGTTAAATCTTACTTTAAAACGGTACAATTTCCACCCCTTCCCGTTTTTTGCAATGTTAACAAATCTTGATCTTAAATATGGCTAATGGAAACCCCTTAAATTATGTGTCAAAAATTTATGCAAATATTGCGAAAATACGTCGAATTTTCTTCATATGATTGAACTTTTTTCTC
The DNA here is from genome assembly GCA_964058755.1 of Campiglossa producta. Lineage (NCBI taxonomy): Eukaryota > Metazoa > Arthropoda > Insecta > Diptera > Tephritidae > Campiglossa > Campiglossa producta. The sequence goes on from CAXKVI010000003.1 coordinate 54,712,083, forward strand.
AAATTTTTAAAAAAAGGCCCTAATTGACACATTTTTCGAAAATGACTTTTTTACATATTTAAGTATAATATAGTTAAATACACACTCACATCAAATTTCAAGGAGTTACTAACAGTAATAACGGAGATATTCCAAATTTACAAAGCTATATTTACATGCGTTCAATGTAAAAAAAATTTTGTTTTTTGCTTCTCCTGTAAAATTTTTTTTTATGTCAGTTAGGGCCTTTGTGAATTAAGGTGACGATTTGCTTTTTAAATTGTAAAAATCATGGTTTATTTTTTTCTGTGTTTATTTTCACAGTCGAATTCGTTTCTATGAATCCAATTAGATAATTCCATTTGAATACAGGTTGAGAACTATCGCTTTCTCAACTTGAGAAACATCCTTTTTCATATACATAGTTAAAAAAATGTCGTTTTTTGTTGAGAACGCTATCATTCCCAAGTGGTTTTTGTGTTGAGAAACAATGCTTGAGGTTTGAGAAGACACTTGGATCTCAACTGAAGAACTAACGTAACTCAAACCTAAATGTTTGTTGGGACGGCTCAGATGTGATAAAACACTCTATGCTTGGAAAAGGGCAACTCTCGGAAGAGGCAGCTGAAGCCAATAACAAAAATGTCTAAGACTTTCAGCGATGCCACACCAGGAAAATGACTCGAAAACTGACAAACGAAGATTTGATAAACCGAATTCATTTGCAATCGGACCCATACATTTCAAGCATGCGGCAGTTACCATTGGCTAATACTTCTGCATTAAATAAAGAAATTATAAACTTATTACAACGCTCATAAAAGGCAAAAAATTCTCTAATAAATAAACCCAATTTAACAAGAAATATCCATAAATTAGTATTGTTTTATTCTGGCTATAGACTCTATAAAAGTAGAAGTCTTTGAAATTTCACTCTAAATCTTCATCACTCTAGCAAGTAGGAGCTGTACGAATGCACATTTGAATTTTTTCACCTGAATATTTAATTAGCTCGCATTTTTATTCACATACATCAATTTCAAAAATTAAAAAAGTCTATCCTTCAGCAGTGGGCGTGGCTTATAACCTATGTGCTCTTAATTTTTCTGAAAGACAAGTCTTATAGTAGGAAACCGATGTGCAAAATTTGGTATTGGTAGGTTCAAACGTTTCTGAGAAATTGAATTTTATCCCACTCTCCATACAAATCAGGCCACGGTGCATTGGTTGGCACAACGGCTGGACCGGTGCCTTCGGGTCTTGGTAACGGCCAACGAGCTCTCTTCTTTTGAATTGGAGTTGACGTCAATGCCGTGTCGGTCGCTGTAACGGTATCTCTGACTGTAGATGTTGTAAGTGAATAATCAGCTGCCCCGTTGAAGAAATTTGCACTCGTATCCATACCTCGAAGGCAAATGTTCGTTGTTGAATCTTCTTCACCACTTGTAACTACCGATTCCATGACTTCATGGATTTCTTCGTCCGTTAACTTTGAAAATTTCACTCGCGACATCGTACAGATGTTTAATAATAGTATATTTGTATTCACTTTATGAAGACAAGTTATGAAAAAAAGTAAAACCGAACTTCTTAAAAAAATCAATGTGTATAAAAGTTCTCGCGGAACGACAACAGTGCTCTGAGGCACTCTTTGGTTTTTGCACTGCTGGGCAGAAAATTCCACTTTCTTTAAAACTTTTTTTATAAAATCAGCAAGTTAATGAGCTCAGCTTTACGAAAAAAATTATCGAGCTCAGCGTACATCTCAAAAATAAAAAGTTTTGATATTGAAAACAATAAATTTCTTTAAAAAGAAACGAACTTTTTTCTCGACCTGTTCGCTCAAAACTGAGTATAGAAGACAAACGGTCCACCGGATTGTAAGTTGAGAAAGAAATTTCCCTAGAAATATGTTGTTTTTAAGAAACAATTATTTTTTCATACGAAAATCTTGATTTTTGTGATGCCTGCCCTGTGGCACACTTACTGGTTAGAGGTATAATATTTATTTGAAGAAATAAGGGACTAGTAAAGAGCGACTACGACTGCAAGCTTCATACTACTACTTTTTGATGATTTGTTGTTTTCCAACACGGAATCTTTGACACTTAAGTTCTGCACACTTTCTACTAAGTTCTAGTTTATGTCCTTATGCGTGAAGTGAATGCATGTAATTTGTATGCAAGCATACCACTCAAAAAATTGTGTAAGCGGTTGGTAGGAAGAAGTAATATAACGCCGCTTAGGGTAGTGACGTACAACTATGAACAACATTAAACATTTTATCTCCCACTGCACAAAAGTGTCATAAAGTGAGTCGACTCGAAGGTAAGAGAAGTTATATAAACCTTGGTTGAATCGTGACATGTCCCAAGTGGAATAATCCCAAGTACACAAAGTAAGGTACACTGCTCTTAATTTAGTTCAATTCATTTAAATTTAATTAACCATGATTAGAGGAAGGGGGAGACTACCACTTCGATGGCAGGACCAAGTATAGGCAGATCGAGAACACGCGGTGTATCCAACTGGCGGCAGTTGTCTCAAAAAAGAACCGACTGGCGTAACCTGCTGCACGGCTAAAATCGCTTAGGCGGTTAAAGGCTATTTTAAGTAAGTAAGTAATTTAATTTAATTTAGTTTAACTAAATTGAATTAAATATATTTTTATTTGATTGAATTTAATATAGTTTAATTTAATTTGTTTTAATCAGGGCTCCCAAATAACAGTTACTTTTATTTTAAAAGTTGGTCATAACAGTTATTTTTTAATTTTTATATATCGAATCGAAAAATAAGAGTTATTTTTCAATTTGTTAATTTCGATCGCAAAATAAGAGTTATTTTTCAATGTTTTTATTTCGATCGAAAAATAAGAGTGAAGTGTGCACAAAATTTTGGTTTTTTTTCAAAACCCCGCCGATTTTGAAACTTGTCATTTCATTGGATAGTGGGCCAGACTCAAACCTCGTGCTAAAAATATTTCGTCAAAATCAGGGACCGTAACTGTTATAAGTTTAATTATAGAACTCGACATTTGATCATTATTTTCTGATTTTTTTCAATAAAAATCAACAATAATCGTTACACTCAAGTTTTATTTTTTTGATTAAGCGTAATGATCACTTTTTGAGTTTTATTTTTTTGATCAAACGTAAAACTTATTTTTGAGTTTTATTTTTTTTGAGAGAAAATAAAACTTACTCTTGAGTTTTATATTTTTGCTCGACAGTAAACGTTATAAAATTAAGTTCTGAGTTTTAAGTTTTTTCGCGGTTCAAAAAACTCAAAAGGCCGCTGCGCCTTTTTGGCAAGTATTTGGTCATAATTATTGGTTGGTATAATGTCGTCAACATATGTACTCAATTATTTAAACATAGTTTAAGCCACATACGTTTATATATGTACATTAGAGCGTATCCTCCCCTCCCCTCATATGAAGTGTTTTTGAAAATCATTTAAAAAAATTATATTTTTTTTCTAGCAACCCTAGAAGTCGCCCAATTGCATTTTTCTTCATATCTTCGGCATTTTTTTGTCGGATTTTAAAGTGTGGTACCACAACGAAACGCATGAGCTCAATGAACTTTCTGGAGAGAAAACCTCCTCTTTGAGACGAAAAAATTGATGCGTCAATCTTTAAAATCCGACAACAAATGCCAAAGATTTGAAGAAAAATGTAAAATGTAATTGGTTGCCACAAAAAAAAAAAAAAATTTTAAATGTACGGCCGACTTTTTTTTTTTGCCTGTAAGCCCGAGACGCTCTAATATACATAAATTGGCATGTACGTTGTAAAGGGACATGAAATTAGTACACTATATGTACCAGTCTTGCCGTTGGGGACACTAAAGGGTCAATTTGACCCTTTTTCAGAGCCAGGACCCCGGACCCTACTTCTTCAAAAAAGTACCATTTTTGACTCTTTTTTTTTAATTCGTGACCCTTCTCACTTTCAAACTTCATTTTTCTCGTTTTATTGTTGAAACCCAAAAAAATCTCCTTGTTCTGTTTTTACTCTTATGTATATCGGGAACTCTTGCCGATTTCCAAATGTCTTACCTAACTGAAGTCTTACTTTTGGCAACGCTGTATAATGTGACAACTCCGTCATATGTATGTATGTATACATTGGGGTGGTTCAAATAAAAATGTTTTAGTTTTTTGGGTCTTACCCCCTACAAAGTTAGTAAATGATGAGAAAATAAGCCTCGCAAAAAGTTAGCTCTGTAACTTACCCCTTACCTACTTAAAATAGCCTTTAACCGCTTAGGCAATTTTGGCCGTCCCTTAGCGGTCGCTTTTTCGCCCTTTCCCATAATTTTTTTGCGGGAAAAAATGGAATTCTTTTTAAAGTGAGTTTTCTTATTATTTGAAACCTTTTGCAAAAACATATCCTTAAAGTGGAGGTTTTTAAGTTTAAAATCTTTCACATTATGCGATTATCATTATTATTAAACTAATTACAAACATTTAAAAATGTTTATATTTGGTATGTATTATTGCAATAGTACAAAACTCAGTCATTCAACATCAAACAAAAAATGGAAAAGGGACCCTTTTTTTGGACCCTTTTTGAAATTTTTCAACGGCAACACTGATATGTACGATGGTTCACAGTCCAAATCGTCCACTAGTTAGCCTTTTCATTGAGCGAGATCTGACGATATCACCGACTAAATCTACGGTGACACTCTTTACGACATGGACGCACCAAGTGAGAAACTAATTAGACATTTAAGTTGATGGCAATAAGCTACCAACTGTCAGCCACCCAAAGTTACTGGGGGTGACATTGGATAATACTTTATCATTTGCTGGTCATGTGTCTGCAATGGTCTCAAAGGTACGAGGTCGCAACAAGATCCTCAAGTCACTTGCCGGCAGTACTTGGGGAAAAGACAAGGAAACGTTGCAGACTACATATAAGGCCATTAGCCGACCAGTATTTGACTATGCTGAACCCATATGGTCGCCTAACGTGCGTACCATCAACTGGACGAAGTTACAAGTCTGCCAAAATACACCTATCAGAACTGCTACGGGATGTCTACTCAATGTAAGAGAGCACGCGGAAATGCTAGGCAGGCAATTCCTTCTGAACTGCCACAAGCCGGGACATCCAAACCGACATCTTTTGGACGCAGATCCGCCCCCGAGAGACATAAGGAGTCATCTCCGTAAGCATTATGACGAGCTCCGGCATCATATTACTTTGCCGTTTGATCTGCGGAATCATAAGCGGGCTCTAACCGACATCCACACCAAGTCCGTTGACACTTTTGTCAGATCTCGACCCGTGAACCCCGTTCTAAACAGTCTCCCACTCGATATTGCTGTAGAAGAACGCACCTTACCAAGGGAGACAAGAGTGACCATGGCACAGCTTCGTTCTGGATACAGTGTCAGGTTAAACTCTTACTTGTCCAGACTAAATGATAGGTACAATTTCAAACCCATGCCCTGCATGTGGTAGGACCCCGGATACCCTACATCTCTTCAATTGTCCAATTGAACCTACTCTTCTAACCACTCTGTCCCTCTGGTCCAACCCTGTTGAAACTGCGCGTTTCCTTGGACTCCCGTTAGAAGAGCTTGTTGCAGATCTTCGGAATAATCATACCCTCCAGGCAGGGAAATGCATTGTTAATAACAACAACAACAACAGCTACAAAACTACATACTCGAAAAAAATCTAAAAAATTGAGTATAAAATTTTAATTTTTGATGAAAATTGTCCGAATTTTCCTGAATTATCCACAAAGTCGTAAGCCTTAATAAGCAGTACTTGTATTGTATTTTTCACATACTTGAACAAAATGATAGCGAAATTTGTGAAATAAGTAATTTAGTATAAAGTTTTAAGTTTTGATGAAAAAATCCGAATTTTCCTGAATTTTCCACAAAGTTGTAAACCTTAACAAGCAGTACTTGTATTGTATTTTTACACATACTTGAATAACAAAATAGCTAAATTTGTGAAACAGGTAATTCTTATTGAAATTTGCATTTTTCATGGTGGACAATATTTATTTCATGTCCCTTTACTACGTACATGACTATTTATGTACATATACATCTGAATATGCCTAAAAGTACCCTGTAGGGAGAATCTTTAGTTCATAGCTAGTTCGCTTCTAGTGCGTTCCGTACCAGTAATAGTTCGCGAACTATCTTCTTTACATGAAATCAACTGGCGAATTTAACATGGCGATGTCCTAGGCTGGAACTAGTACAAAATTCGACAGATTTGATCTAGTTCGTTTATTGGTACTATTTCTAAAGTTCTGAACCATTTCTAAGCATAGGAACGAATATAAATTATATACAAAAACTTAAATTCAAATACGAATCCAAATGCCTTTTAATGACTCCTCAAACACTGGTTTCGGACTAGTGAAAATGTAATCACTAACGTAGTGGTTCTTATTGGCCACTTTATATCTAGTTCTGAAACAGAAATTTGTGTCATTAGTGCCTGAGTTCCCTGCAGGGTATGTTTAAATAATAATTATTGAGTACATATGTTGACGAGATTATACCAAACAATAATAATGACCAAATACTTGCCAAAAAGGCGCAGCAGCCTTTTGAGTTTTTTGACTTAAAACTCGGAACTTAATTTTTATCCTTGAACGATAAAATATCGCTCAAAGAATAACGTTTACTGTCGAGCAAAAATATAAAACTCAAGAGTAAGTTTTATTTTCTCTCAAAAAAAATAAAACTCAAAAATAAGTTTTACGTTTGATCAAAAAAATAAAACTCAAAAAGTGATCATTACGCTTAATCAAAAAAATAAAACTCAAAAGTAATGATTAAGTTGTAATTTATATAGGATTCACTCAAACTTTTTTCAATCATTGTAGATTTCGGTTGAGCATGAAGAGACATGCCGATTCATGTACTTGAAACTGTTACACGATAGGAGGAAGACTTTGATTTTTTACCTTAAAAATACAAAAATAATCATTATTGGGGGTCCCTGGTCAAAATTCGTGTCTTTGTTATTGTTATTGGAGGTTGAATTTTTGATAATTCTCAGATCATGATAATATTGAAAAATTATTTTCTCATAAACTACTGCAGATAAATCAATGAATTTTTTTTTACTTACAGATAATTGTTTTTGCTATATTATATGTATTTTTATGCGATCTTATTGTTTAAAAAATTATACTTTATATCAGTTTTTTTTAAACAAATAATTTTTTTTTTCGTTCTATACGATCAAAAAAATTTCAAAATATGAAAAATAACGCGTGAAACAGTCACCTTTAATAATAAAAAAAAAAAAAATTTGTCCATTCATACCATTCCAAAGATATTGCATTTTTTTGTCACCCCTTGCGATCAAATTGTGAAAATAATATTTAAAAAAATTTTTTTTAAAGAAATAACATTTTTTTTCGTTCTGCAAGCTCAAAAAAAATTGAAAATATGTCAAATAGTGCGAAAAACGGTCATCTTTGGTAATAAAAAAATGTTTGTCCTTTCATACCAATCCACAGATTTCTTATTTTTTGTCACCCTTTGCGCTCTCCCAATGCGTTGCACATAGACCGTTGGGTGGTGTGCTGAACAATAGTGTTCTGCATTGGTCGTTGTTATCAAGCTATTTTCAATTATAACATACATACATATCTACATTTAGCAGAATGTATGAGCATAGGAAATAATAAAAAGGGATAACGTTTTTAAGTCTATATTTTATATCTTTATTAGTTGTAATATATTAGGAAAAAAGGTAATTGTTTCACAATACGTAAACCTACATATTCAATACATAGGTAGATACATACATATTTAACAATATGTTTGTTACAAATTAACCTGACATATTCCACCATAACTTGTACAAAATGGATTCAAAATTGTTCAGAGTAATTTTTTGTTTTACGTTGCCTACATGCAAATAATATTTTCCACACTTGATTCATCACTTGAGAAAATTTGACTTCGAATCTTTTTGTTAAACATTGGTTGAGAATGATGGAATTGCCGTGTGTTTTTTATTGCTATGGCTTTACTTGTGCGATTTTGAAATTTCTTTTCATGAGCGTCGTGATCCACTTGGGAGCAAAAATCGAAATCTATTGCCTGAAACGCATTTTCTGCCCATTCAAAAAGGCTTCGAGCGTCGCGTATGTGATTTTCCGCAATACGCTGCATACTTGCTTTTCGTGCCAGCCTTTTGACAGTGCCCCCCACCCCATCGCAAGCTCCCTTACCGTGGTATCTCGCGAACAAGTTCCACTCAGCTGCAATTCCAAAGTCTTCTTCGTGATTATATAAATTTAAAAAGTTAAATTTATTTTTGTATTGCGCTGCGGCTCCGTCAGAGTAATAGAACAATTTTTTTACATTCCTGGACCCAAATTTTTTTTCATATAATTCGCAAGTCTTGTATTGAACAAGTGAACTGAACTTAAATCATGAGTCAGTTTTTCCGATATAATCACAAAACATAAGTGATGTAGAACACCATCAGCACGATAGTAAATTACGTAAGGGTGTATGGTTACTTGAGTGTTTGACCAATGGTGTGCCTGGATTTCATCTTGAATCTGAATTGCATAATTTTTCGCATTGGGAGAGCGCAAAGGGTGACAAAAAAATAAGAAATCTGTGGATTGTTATGAAAGGACAAACATTTTTTTATTACCAAAGATGACCGTTTTTCGCACTATTTGACATATTTTCAATTTTTTTGAGCATGCAGATTTTTTAAATATCATTATTTTAACAATTTGATCGCAAGGGGTGACTAAAAATGCAATATCTTTGGAATGGTATGAATGGACAAAAATTTTTTTTTTGATTATTAAAGGTGACTGTTTTAGGCGTTATTTTTCATATTTTGAAATTTTTTTGATCGTATAGAACGAAAAAAAAAAAATTATTTGTTTAAAAAAAAATGATTTAAAGTATAATTGTTTAAACAATAAGATCGCATAAAAATACTTATAATATAGCAAAAACCATTATCTGTAAGTAAAAAAAAATGTCATTGATTTATCTGCAGTAGTTTATGAGAAAATAATTTTTCAATATTGTCATGATCTGAAAATTATCAAAAATTCAACCTCCAATAACAATAACAAGGACACGAATTTTGACGAAATATTTTTAGCACGAGGTTTGAGTCTGGCCCACTATTCAATGAAACGATAGTTTTCAAAATCGTCGATAAAGTGATTTTACCTGTACACACTTCACATAGCTTTACCCTTATTTTTAAACTTTTTTATTTCGATCGCAAAATAAGAGTTATTTTTAAACCTTTTTATTTCGATCGGAAAATAAGAGGTATTTTTCAATTTTTTTATTTCGATCGCAAAATAAGAGTTATTTTTCAATTTTTTTATTTCGATCGGGAAATAAGAATTATTTTTCAATTTTTAAATTTGGATCGCAAAATAAGAGTTATTTTTCAATTTTTTTATTTCGATCAGGAAATAAGAATTATTTTTCAATTTTTTTATTTCGATCGCAAAATAAAAGTTTTTGTTCCGTAAATATACAAGTGAAGCCAATAAAAGCGTGGTAAAAATAAACTTTTGCGTTAACCCTATATGTATGGCTTAAAAAAATGTTTTCCATGAAATCGGATGGGTTGTGAATTGATGCATAAAATATTGGGATTCTTAATATAATCCTTATGATCTAATTATACCCAACAAAGGAAGAAGCACATTCATGAAACAAAAACTTTTATTTTCCGATCGAAATAAAAAAATAGAAAAATAACTATTATTTTGCGATCGATATAAAAAAGTTTAAAAATAACTCTTATTTTCCGATCGAAAAAAAGTTTAAAAATAACTCTTATTTTGCGATCGAAATAAAAAAGTTTAAAAATAACTCTTATTTTCCGATCGAAATAAAAAAGTTTGAAAATAACTCTTATTTTTCGATCGAAATTTAAAAATTGAAAAATAACTTTTATTTTTAACTTTTACGAAAAAAATGCAAAAAAAAAGAAAAAAATCATTTCACTAATCGATGACGTTAGTTAAAAAAAATGTTTGTATGTACTCCTTATGGCAGTAGCACTACCCCTTCATAATGATTTTTTTGGTTAAAATTTAGCTTGATAACAGTTATTTGGGAGCCCTGGTTTTAATTTTATTTAATTTCTATTAATTTGACTTTACCTTACCTCTATTTTATTTAGTTTAATTTAATTAATTTGGTTTATTTTAATATTTTATGTTAAATTTTTACTTTAAAAGGGCGAACCACGATTAAAGCTTTATATTAAGCCTTTGAACTAAAATATATAAGTCTTATAACAGCTGAAAATATGTATATTGTTGGGTTTAAACGTCCAAGATCAAAAGTTTTGCGAGTTTGTCGATGCAAATGACAACACGGGTATATGACTTTTCGCTACATAAATATGTGTTCACAAGCCTCATACAGCTGCATATGTATAAAAGAGATATACCTACAGAAGGCATGCCCAAATATTGGCTCCTTTGGCTCCCTTTAGCTCGCAACAACATTACTTAACTCTTCATGGCTCTCAGCAAGTAGTTAATTGTTGTTTTTTTTCTGTCGGCCTTTCATTGATCTAACCATTTCATTAATGCCTTGTTGAAATTTTTGTAGTGTGTCCGATTGACTTTCGCTGGCTTAGGCCGGATTTTCAGTGCAAGTTTAAACCAAAGACAAAGTTGACTAGAGTTTGTCTATACGAATTGGCCGTTTAAATCATTAAGCTGTATATCTTTCATCTCTACAATTCTATTCAAGTCTGTTTGGCTCAGATGTTTGAACTTCTTGCGCACCTCTGGCTTATAGAGACATATCCAAATGCATTTAAGTCAAATAAAATAAACTTTTTACGCCCTACAAACGAATACAAATACATACTGGATACTACAAAGAAACTTATGCAGAACTCTGAACTGAAGTTGAGCCATTTTTTCAGCATTTATACAGTGTACCTACATATGTACTTATATACGAGTATGTATAGAGTCTATACTATAGACACGTTGATATGTATGCAATGGCCGCTTGCGTGATTTCTTAGGAGTTTGAGTTTATAAGTGTGTTTGTTCATTCGATATGGACTAACAAGATTTTGGCGTGAGTTTGGTTCTTTTTCTACATCACTAATTATTTTTTTCTCCCAAAGGACTTGCAGGGTAGCCTTTGCTGGAGCCGTTTGATTTTACTGTTACATATAAAGTGTTTTTTTTTTTTTTTATTGAAGTATTTTTTTATTTACTGTGCCGTTCGCTTGAATGTGTCGCAATAATGTGATCGTATATGCTTACAGGGTGGGTAGTGACAAGTAATAGTAATACTTCAGATACTTGAAAACTCAAAAAAAAAAAAAAAAAAAATATAATAAAATAATATAAAATAAAAATTAACAAAAAAAAATAAAAAAGGATAGAATGCAAAAATAAATAAAATAAAATAAAATGGAGTAAAATAAAATAAAAAAAAAAAAAAAAAAAAAAAAAAAAACTAATGGCGGCGATATACCAACAGGTTATCATAACCTCTAACGAGATTTTTAGCCGAGCTTCTCTTTCCAACTTGTGGTGTGTTGCTTTTGAGTTTTTCCTACAAGTTGGCGGGACCTACAGTTTTTTGCCGACTCCGAACGGCACTTGCAAAGCAAATGAATTTTTTGCTGAGAAGCTTCTCATGGCAGAAATACACCCGGAGAGTTTGCCAAACTACTGCCGAGGGGCGACCCCGTTTAGAAAAATTCTTTTTCTAAATAATTTTTGATGTTACTTTTTGTCGGGCATCGAACCGCCACGGCTTGGTGTAGAAGGCCGAACACTTAACCGCTACACCACGGCGGCCGCCATAAAATAAAACAATATAAAATAAAATAATATTTGTTTTTGCAACCTTTTATTTAATAATTTTTCTTCTTGCCGGCGTGGGGTCAGGGTTTTTTTCATACCAAAGTGAAAGTAAAGGTTTCTTCTTTTGTCATTACCAATATATTTCGGTCACCTACGGTAACCGTCCTCAGGGTACAATTACTACACGGCTTTCTGCATAAAATAAAATAAAATAAATTAAAATAAAATAAAACAAAATAAAAAAAATAAAATAAAATAAAATAAAATAAAATAAAGTAAAATAAAATAAAATAAAATAAAATAAAATAAAATAAAATAAAATAAAATAAAATAAAATAAAATAAAATAAAATAAAGTAAAATAAAATAAAATGAAATAAATAAAATAAAATTAAAAAATATAATAAAAATAAAATGAATAAAAAAAATGAGTCAAAAAAATTAAATTAAAATAAAATAGAATAAAAAATAAGAATAAAAAAAAATAAAATAAAATACAGTACAATAAAGTTAGCTAGAAAAAATAAAATAAAACAAATAAAAAAAAATTAAAATAACTTAAAAACAAAATAGAGAAAAAAATAAAATAAAGCAAACTTAAGTAATATAAAATGAGAAAAAAAAAAAATAAAATTAAATAAAAAAAATAAAATTAAATAAAATAGAGTAACCTAAAAAAAAAAAATGTTAAAAGTTAAAAAAATAAAATAAATGAAAAAAAAAATGGAAAAAGAAAAATCTAAAAGAAGGAAAAAAAATAAAAGAATAAATAAAACAAAATAAAATAAAAGAAAATAAATGTAAGCAAAATAAAAGAAATAAAAATAAACTAAGAAAATATTTGTAAATAAAAGCAAAGCAAATTAAAATAAAACTATTAAATTTTTTTTAAAAAATCTGAAAAAAAAAAAAAAATTTTTTTTTTCTTTTTCTACTAAGCACCATAATTTACCATTCACCCATTTTATATGTGTGTTTGCAAGCTTGTTTGTTTGTGCATTTTTGTGGTACTTGGCAGTTACGTATGCTGCTTCTAACACGCTTTTGCGTAGTTTAATATGAAAGTTGTAAGTTGATGCTGGTAGTCTTTGACATATTAGAAACTCAAACATATGGCTTCTACAGATTTCTGTATTTAAAGATCTCCAGCACTTTTTGTAGCAAAAAAAGTTAACAAAAAAATTAGAAAAAAAGAATATATGTATTAGACTAAGCTAAATTCAAAATTTCGTTTTTTTCAAAAATTATATTGATTTACTTTTTAATAAAGGTGAAACAAAATTACTGTAATTTTTTCAGATTTCTATCATTCCAGGTATATATTTTACAGACTTAACCTGTAATTTGGTATAAAAACGACAAATCATTGTTGAAAAACACCATTTCCCTGAACATATTTTTATAGGAAATTGAATTCCCTACAAAAGCTGCCTATACTGAAATTTTCTCAGACTAACCGTTTTCTACTATTCTAGCCTCAAACATTGGCATGTTTTTTGGATTTCCCGATTTTGGTTTGAAAATTTGCGAATCATGAAAAAATCAACATCGAATAAAGCTAAATACATATTCTTAAGGGAAATTCGCTGCTGAGTCCGAAGTCGATTTCAGAATTCAACAACGGGCCCGAAGTTCGTTCCTAACCTTCAAAAAATTCCAATATTATTTTGTGATGATTATGTTAGGTTGGAGAAGAACTACGACCTAATTCTACGGCTAATTATGATCACGGATTTGGATTTAGCTCACCAAAATACATGAAAATTAATGTATTGGGTTCACAGATCCGTCAGATTTTTGCTTTTTTGTTTTTGTGCCATTTGAAGACTGTAAAACTACAACTTCGCGGAGGAAGCATATATTAAGCAAAAATATGTTTGAACGTACATACATATATGAGAAATGTATATTTTGCTTATAATATTCATCATATAATGATAATTAACATGTAGAATCAGGGTACGAAAATAAACTGTACAAAATACATTTCATTTGCTCATCGAGTGCCATTTAAGTTTTGTACAGTTTATTACTTTTAGGAAACGTTTGCTCTTTGTTTGTGACAATTCCAAGAATCATTAGGCCCTAGGAGGATTTACCTAATTTCCGTTACCGAATTATTTCAATTTATGTGATTTTCGATATCGAAAGTGAACATGGTTGGAGGGCGATTTTATCCAATTTCATCAGATATACTCCCAACGATACTAGTATGCGTTGTGCCAAATTTCATCGTTCTATCTTAATCGACCAGTAAAAAATTTATGGAGAAATCATAAGAGGATGACCAGGGCGATTCACCTGTGAAATTATATCATTTTAGCCATTCCCGTTACCGAATTATGTCAATTTAGGTGATTTTCGAGGTTTTCGATATCGAAAGTGGGCATGGTTGGAGGGCGATTTTATCCAATTTCATCAGATATACTCCCAACGATACTAGTATGCATTGTGTCAAATTTCATCGTTCTATCTTAATCAGTTTAAAAGTTACGACCAGTCAAATTTTCAAAAATTCCACCCTTAAAAGTGGGCGGTGCCACGCCCACTATAAACAATTTTTGGAAAAATCGAAAGAGGATGGCCGGTTGGATTCACCTATGAAATTACATCATTTTAGCCATTTCAGTTACCGAGATATGTCAATTTGTGTGGTTTTCGAAGTTTTCGATATCGAAAAAGGGGGCGTGGTTATCATCCGATTTCGCCAATTTTCAATAGCAACCTACCGAAGGCTAAATACCTTTCATGAATAAGCGTCACGATTTTCACTGTTTGATCCCCAGTACAGCCTGTGTGAATTTAACTTTAGCTCATACCGAAATTATCGGAGCTATCGATTATAATGGGACGATGTGTTATATTGGTCCAATCTCATTGCTTTTTAACATCGACATTCCACATTCTAAAATAGCAACATTTACGAAATTTCACGTTCCTACCGATATAATTACAGGAGTTATCTACCAAAATCCGTTTATCGGAACAATCGATTGTATGGGGGCTATGTGAAATATTTATCCCATTTCAATGATTTTCAACATCGATATTTTACATATAAAAATAGCGATGCTTCCAAAATTTCGCGTTCCTATGTGTTTATAGGACTTATAGCCCAAAATCCGCTTATCGGAATAATCGATTGTATGGGAGCTATGTGAAATATTTATGCCATCTCAATGATTTTCAACATCGATATTTCGCATATAAAAATAGCGATACTTCCAAAATTTCACGTTCCTACCTATATAATTACAGGAGCACCAGGGTCAGATTAAATTACTCGCATGCGAGGATGCAAAAACCGTATCACTGTACAAGGCAGCAGCTGCTAAGCTGGGTGAAGTCTACAAGGGCGCAAAGATAGAGGTCGTCGACTGGAAGGACATTCCAGCTCGTCCAAGGGCAAGGGCGTGGATTCCGGCCATCCCTGACGAACCCGAGAGAATTCTCGGGATGCTACGGCTAATGAATCCGTCCCTGCCAACGCATGACTGGAGTGTCAATCTGGTCGGGGATGCGGTAGGGCCCGACAGACAGGTGGTGTTCACCATGAATAAAGAGTCAATCGAGCCCCTCAAAAGGTGCAATGGCCTAGTACACTACAGCGTAGGCCAGATCGTTATCCACGTATATCGTGGTGATGCTCAGCGCGCTGCCTTCTCGGCTGCTCCGGGGGAACCGGAAAACGAATTACCAGAAGAGGAAGCGGAGGATTCCGATGCGGAAAGCATGTTATCCGCCACGTCCCTTGGCGATAGTGCTGTGAACAACTCGGAGATGGAGGACAGCCTACAGGACGAGGAAGCCCTCGACGTCACGGTGGTAGCAGCCAACGCTGAGCGATTAACATCTAACGCTGCAGACAGCAAGACTCCTGCAACGCCATATCGGGCAGTTAATCGGAACAACTCGTCGTTGATAGGCAACCTCCGGGATGGGGCAAAGCTCGACGATATGGGGACGGTAGGGAAGTCTGTGCGCTCTCATGTTGGTGGTGCTTCAGATTAATCTGCACAAATCTAAAGTAGCTTCGGCTGCTTTAAGTAGTCGTCTTTCTAAAGGCGACGTGGATGTGGTCCTCATCCCAGAACCCTGGGTCAATAGCTCGAGAATCTGCGGATTGGGGACTAAGGGCTTTAAGCTCATTCGAGCCAGCGAGGAGAGCAAAGTCAGAACATGTATTTTGGTCAAGTCTGAGTTGAACTCCTTTCTCCTACCTAACTACACCAATGGTGATATTACCGCTATCAGTCTAACGGTCGACAGCACCCGCCTGACGGTGGCGTCGGTCTATATGCCCTACGACGCCGAAGAACCCCCACCACAAATGGAGGTGAAAGACCTGGTGTCAAATTTCTGCACGGGTAATCTTATTATTGGAGCGGACGCTAATGCTCACCATGTCCAATGGGGGAGCTCCGACATCAATGCCAGGGGCGAGTCTCTGTTTGATTACCTCTTAACAACCAACCTGGTGATTTGCAACGTGGGTAATGAGCCTACTTTTATCACTAAGACCCGCAGGGAGGTCATAGACCTCACTCTCTGTAGTGAAGGCGCTTATGAGTGGGTCAGAAAATGGCGGGTTCTGGAAGAACATTCTTTCTCCGACCACCGTTACATAGAAATGGTTTTAGACTTTATTGTAGAACAACCAATCATGAAACGCAATCCACGTAACACTGATTGGCAGTTACACAATGAAATATTAGACAGAGACCTCCCAGCACTGCCCTCACAAGCCCCCTCATCAGTAGAGGAGCTGGAGGATCTTGTTACTACATTTACATCGGCGCTCTCAAATGCTCTAGGACAGGCTTGTCCAGTGCCAAAACCACGCGGTAAACACAGGCCACATTGGTGGTCCTACGATTTGGACTCGCTCCGAATATCATGCCGGAAACAATTTAACAAGGCCAAGAGCTTCGGCTCTGAGCCTCATTGGCACGAATATAAAGCTAAACTAAGGGCCTACAAAAAAGCTCTGAGACAGGCGAAGAGAACCTCGTGGAGAAATTTCTGCACTGGCGTCGAAAAGGTCGACGACACAGCGAGACTTAGACGAGTCCTCTCGAAAAGTCAAACAACCATCAGCTATTTGCGAAAGCCTGACGGATCCTGGACCAGCACGGAAGAGGAAACCCTTGAGCTGCTCTTGAATACACATTTTCCGGGGAATCTGCATGATGCACCACTAGCACCTGCAACAAACCTGGCAGTAAATATACCCATCACTGAGGAAAGAGTAAGATGGGCAGTTAAGAGCTTTGAACCGTATAAGGCTACCGGGCCGGACGGGATTATCCCCGCGCAGCTTATAAACACGTTGGAGACATCAGCTAAATGGCTGGTATTTCTCTTCACAGCCTGCCTGGCTCTCAACCACATTCCGGGCTCCTGGAGAAGCGCCACGGTAGTGTTTATCCCTAAGGCTGGGAAGGCATCCCACTACGAGCCAAAAGACTACAGACCGATCAGTCTCTCGTCCTTTGTACTAAAAACCTTTGAGAGGATATTAAGCGACTACCTCTTAACGACTATTGATAGCAACCTTATCTCTAGCCATCAGCATGCATACACCAAGGGTAAATCAACAGAAACCGCTCTGCACAGCCTAGTGTCTGTCATTGAGAAATCGCTGTGTGAAAAGGACTACTGTCTCGTGGCCCTCCTAGACATTGAGGGGGCTTTCAACAATATAAGCCCGGAGGCTATCAACTCCGCTCTAACTAATCTGGGAGTAGATAGACCTCTAACTGGTTTAATTGACCAACTTTTAATGGGAAGGAAAATAGCTTCTTCACTTGGTACGGTTGAGTTATCACGCTATGTCACAAGGGGAACACCCCAGGGTGGTGTTCTTTCCCCGCTTTTATGGAACCTCACAGTTAACTCGTTGCTACGTGACACAAGCTGGGGGGGCGGGAAGATAGTGGCATACGCAGACGATTTAGCTATTGCATTCAGAGGCAAGTTCCCACAAACTCTGTGTGACCTGATGCAAGTAGCACTGCGAGAAGTTTCGACGTGGTCCTCTCGCTGTGGACTTAGTATCAACCCAGGGAAGGTGGAACTTGTCCTCTTCACCAACCGGTACAAAATACCGCCACTAAGCCTACCAGAACTAGATGGCACGCGCCTGGGCTTGTCGGATAAGGCCAAGTTTCTAGGCATAGTTCTGGACAGGAAATTGAATTGGAAGGAGAATGTTCTTCAGCGCCAGAAGAAAGCTTGCATCGCTCTTTACACCTGCAAAAGAGCCATTGGCAAAAAATGGGGGCTCAGCCCTAGAGTATGCAGTTGGATCTACACGGCCATCATTCGCCCAATCATGCTTTATGGAGTCGTCGTATGGTGGCCTGCGCTGAGCAAGGCAACATACCTGAATCTGTTGCGGAAAGTCCATAGATCCAATATGATCTGTATAAGCGGTGCGCTAAGGACAACGCCCAACGAAGCCCTCCAGGTCATTCTGGGCATTTTG
Source organism: Campiglossa producta (assembly GCA_964058755.1). Classification (NCBI taxonomy): domain Eukaryota; kingdom Metazoa; phylum Arthropoda; class Insecta; order Diptera; family Tephritidae; genus Campiglossa; species Campiglossa producta. The sequence goes on from CAXKVI010000003.1 coordinate 54,730,385, forward strand.
CCACTTGATCTGGAAGGGTTTCGGTCAGCGGCGGCATCAGCTCTGCGCCTAAGAGAAACCTCCAGTTGGGCTGCGGGTACTATTGGACACTCCAGTATTCTGGAATCTTACAGCTTTCTCCCTCTAAGCACAGATCGTTGTGCAACTACTACAGTCGGGGATAGCTGTTTCAAAATAAATATTCCCAGCAGAGAATACTGGGAGAGGACGGATTGGTGTCCCGAAACAAATGGTGGCACTTCCATATACACCGACGGCTCGAAGATGGACGGCAGAGTTGGAGGAGGCGTTTATTCAAGGGATTTGGACCTTGAGCTCTCCTTCAGACTACCTGATCATTGTAGCGTCTTCCAGGCGGAAGTCTCGGCAATCCTGGACGCCGCGGCCTGGTTAAGCAAACGTGTTATCGGAGAAGATATCGCTATTTTCAGCGATAGCCAAGCGGCCATCAAATCCCTTGGCTCATACACGTTCAAATCTGAACTGACGCTCAGCTGTCGTCGATCTCTTCAGGAGATGGCCCAACAGAACCGCGTAAACCTCATATGGGTCCCGGGACATAGGGACATTGAGGGTAACTGTAAGGCAGACGAGCTTGCCAGGCAGGGCACGACCAAGCAGGTTCTTCAGGATAAAGAGCGCTTAGGTATGCCGTTTGCCACATGCAAACTAATGCTGAAGGAGCACACACTCCGTCAAGCCAACGAAAGATGGCTGCAATCCCCAGGGTGTCGCATATCGAAACAAACCTGGCCAAAATGGGATCTTAAAAGGTCTAGACGCATTTATGCCCTAACTAGGAGGGAAATCTGCATATTGATAGGGGTATTAACCGGTCACTGCCTCATTGGTAGGCATGCAGAAAGGCTAGGTGTGCCCTACCGACGATGCTGCAGGAGTTGCAAAGATGATGAGGAGGAGGAAACAGTGGATCACCTCATCTGCAACTGTCCGGCTTTAAGCGGCGCGAGAACGCGCTTTTTGGGAGTTCCGTTCCTGGATAGCCTAAGCCAGATCGCGGAACTGGACATAAAGGACTTGATGGGCTTCATAAAGTCATCTAAGTGGTTCGAGGAGGAGTAACGGTGTCGGTTTAGGAGTGTCAGTCCCGGGATTCTGCTATGTGGAAAATCCCAACAACTCAGGGATTTTCCATATGGCTGGGTCCCGGGACTGACTTTCCTTGTGTTGGTGGTATCACAACGGGCCTTTCAAAACTGGCCTAAGTGTGCCTCTGCGGCAGCCACTTGAACCTACCTAATTACAGGAGTTATCTACCAAAATCCGTTTATCGGAACAATCGATTGTATGGGGGCTATGTGAAATATTTATCCAATCTCGATGATTTTCAACATCGATATTTCACATATAAAAATAGCAATACGTCCAAAATTTCACGTTCCTACGTGTTTAATTACAGGAGTTATAGCCCAAAATCCGTTTATCGGAATAATCGATTGTATGGGAGCTATGTGAAATATTTATCCCATCTCTATGAGTTTCAACATCGATATTTCACATATAAAAATAGCAACACTTACAAAATTTCACGTTCCTACGTGTTTAATTACAGGAGTTAAAGCCCAAAATCCGTTTATCGGAATAATCGATTGTATGGGAGCTATGTGAAATATTTATCCCATCTCTATGAGTTTCAACATCGATATTTCACATATAAAAATAGCAACACTTATAAAATTTCACGTTCCTTCGTGTTTAATTACAGGAGTTATAGCCCAAAATCCGTTTATCGAAATAATCGGTTGTATGGGAGCTATATGTTATATTGGTCCGATCTTGCTGGTTCCGACAAATGATTCCTATATTGGAAAATGGTGGCCGCATACCAAATTTCAGCCAAATATCTCAAAAACTGAGGGACTAGTTTGCGTTCAAACAGACAGACAGACAGACGGACAGACGGACAGACTCATCTCGTCATCCTGATCATTTCGGTATACTTATTGATGGGTCTATCTCTTCTTCTTCTCATATTTACAAACATCGGACCAAAGTTATAATACCATTTCATGTTCATGAAAGGTATAAAAATGGGAAATCGAAAAAAACATGCTAATTTTTGAGGCTAGAATACTAGAAAACGAAATTCGAAACGGAATTCGATTTTCTTCAAAAATATGTTCAGGTAAATGGTCTTTTTATACCAAATATGAGGTAAAGTCTGTAAAATCTAAACTAGCGATGATAGGCCTCTAGACCTTAATTTAAAAATGTAAAAAAATTACAGTAATTTCTTTCCCCTTTCTTAAAAAACGAAATTTTTTATTTTTGGCCCAGTCTAATATGTATTTGCCAAAGGACTGCGGTTATTTCACATGAAACCTGATTATGAGTAAAAGAGTGCGTGCAAAAATTAAAGGAACTCTGCACGATTAGTAGCAAAGTATATTAAACAAAGTAATAGTGAACATGACAGTTCTCTCTTTTCTGTAGGAGTTTTCCCGTCAAATGAAAAAAATATTAACCCGTTTTGTTTATGATTTTTAAATTTTTTCAATAGTGTGAAGAAGTAGCAAATTGTTTCATATAAATACAATACCGCTTGGCTCAATTCCTTCCACGTTTAAATAGAGTTTAGAGTTCAGATTAGCTACAGATTAGAACAGCTAAGATGAATGGTCTAATCTTTTTTCAACTAGATCCTAGACCGAAAACGAAAATGTAAGCGATTAAAATCGATTCATGACCCCTGCGGGTTAGGGGTTTAGAATATGCCCGTGATGGAATGCCTGTCGCAAGAGGCGACTAAAATCCGTTTAGACCACGGTGACGGGGTTGATGAAATCGGCAATGGGTATAGTACCATAAGGTGGTTCTGCAGCTGTGAGAGCATAGACTCAATACCGTACAACTCTGTTTGGTCCATCACGTCCCTCTTACAACAGCAACAGAAAACTAAATCGTAACCGTTATTTTAATTAAAAAAAAACGAAACTCTTCAGAATCCAGAACCGGTTCCAAACAAGTTTGGATTTTTTTTTTTTGAGTGGCTCGGTGCCATCCTTGCCTAACCCTCAATTTAGTAATTTCCTAATAATTAGTGACAAAGTTAATTGATAATTAAAAATTAAACAGCCTAAGGCCAGAAATGGCTAACCCTCACAATCTTTATTATGCGAAAAAAAACAATATTTAAGTTTGAAGTATTTCTAATTAGTATATCATAATAACTCCATATAAAAAATTTCGAGGGTTAGGCAAGGATGGCACTGAGCCACTCATTTCGTGGACACATATTTTCCTTGATAAGACGGTACCCTGGTTTTGACTTCAGTATAAAAAACTCGAATGGAAACCAATCCACCAGTTTCTGCGACACTCTGACGACAACCTTGTAGTGACATCGGCGGAAATCGACAAATATTCAATACTCGCCATTTTTATAACGCAACGGTCCGAAAAGAAATACTATATTCCAAAGTGGCCAAAGTTACTCTGTTACTGTTTGGGCTGGCATATTTCGCGGCAATGATAATTTTTTGGCCTGAGCAAATGCTATTTAATTTTTCAGTAAAACAAGGGTATGGGACACAAAAACTGTGCTTGGGTGGCAAAGGGTTAATACGCTTGTTTACATTTTTTTGAAGGAAAAACTCCTACAAAAACAAAATATTTCAGTTGTCAATTCTACCTTGTTGAATTTGCCTTGATTAGTAGTAACCAAAGTATATTAAACAAAGTAATAGTGAACTTGACAGTTCTCTCTTTTCTGTAGGAGTTTTCCTGTCAAATGAAAAAAAAATTTAACCCGTTCTGTTTAAGATTTTTCATTTTTTTCAATAGTGTAAAGAAATAGCAAATTTTTTCATATGAATACAATACCGCTTGCCTCAGTTCCTTGTACTTATAAGAGTTTAGAGTTCAGATTAGCTAGACTCCAGCACATTTTAGTTATTCTTTTTATACCCAGCTGTACTTGTACACAGGGTATTATAACTTTGTTAGGATAACGGTTGGTTGTACAGGTATAAAGGAATCGAGATAGATATAGACTTCCATATATCAATATGATCAGGATCGAAAAAAAATTTGATTGAGCCATGTCCGTCCGTCTGTCCGTCCGTCCGTCCGTCCGTCCGTCTGTCCGTTAACACGATAACTTGAGCAAATAATGAGATATCTTCACCAAATTTGGCATGCGTACTTATTTGGGTTCAGAATAGATTGCTATTGAAAATGGGTAAAATCGGACCATAACCACGCCCCTTTTTCGATATCGAAAATTTCGAAAAACGTATAAAATGGGTTAATTCAATATTAGAAGCAGCTACAATGATAAAATTTGCAATATGTATTGATTTAGATGTTCTAAGGCCGATTTTATAAAAATTTTTGAAAAGGGGGCGTGGTACCGCTCACGTATATTAATTTATTTTTTTAACACCATTAACTATACAAAACAAAGAATAACAGCATTTTATGTGCACAGCTGGGTATGTAATGTTCGGTTTCACCCGAACTTAGACTTCCTTACTTGTTTCAACTGGATTTTAGACAGAAAACGAAACTGTAAGCGATTAAAATCGAATCATGACCCCTGGGGTTAGTGTTTTAGAATATGCCCGTGGTGGAATGCCTGTTGCAAGAGGCGACTAAAATCCATTTCGACCACGGTCACGGGGTTGATGAAATCGGCAATGGGAATAGTATCACAAGGTGGTTCGACAGCTGTGAGAGCATAGACTCAATACCGTACAACTCTGTTTGGTCCGTCACGTCCCTTTTACAACACACACTATGGCGACAACCTTCTTGTGGTGCCATCGGCGGAAATCGACAAATTCAGTACTCGCCATTTTTATAACGCAAAGGTCCGAGAAGAGGTAGATTCCAAAGTGGCTAGCATATTTCGCAGTATTGATAATTTTTTGGCCTGAGCAAATGCTATCTAATTCACAAAAACTGTGCTTGGGTGACAACGGGTTAATACGCTTGTTTACATTTTTTTTGAAGGAAAAACTCCTACAAAAGCAAAATATTTCAGTTGTCAATTCTTACCTTGTTGAATTTGCCTTGATTTTGGTCAGCAGAAAAGTAAAATTGAGAAAGTATTTATTATACTTCTGCCGATTTTTTTTTATTCAAAAACGCTGTTTGGCATATCTGGGTTTTGATACAGCTTTGGTAACTTATTTGTGAAGCTTACAATAAAACTGAGGCAGGTGTCATTCAAACGTTAGAGCCTTTCGGTAGTTGATTCCTCACATACATATGTCTGAGGAGTATTAATTTGGTTTATATGTAAATTTCAAGCGCCTAAAATTACGCAACGAAAAATTTGATAATAAGTTTCGAATGAAGCAGTGGCAAGTTTGAGGGTGGAGGCTATTCGGGTATAAACCCCCCGTGAATGCGATTGGATTTCTTGCTTAAGCGGGCTACTCACCTGCCAAGAAATGCCTCAAGAAAAAAACGAGCATATATTTCTTGTGCCTGGTCAAGAAATTTTGACGTTTACCAAATTTTCCATTTTTTTGCAAATTACTCTTATAAAAATGTACAAAATATGTTTAGCGAGACATGTACTCACCTTTTCCGTGAATCTGCACGTTTACCTCAAGAAATATATACGAGCTACTATAGGTAAAACCGTTCTCTCCTTTGATTTTGTTTTGACGTTTTTAAGCAATATAAAATGTGTCAGTATGTAAGTCAAATAGAAAAAAAATATTCAAAAAATTTAAAATAAGAAAAATTTGAAAAAAATCAAAAAATATTTTCCAATTTACACTGCACGTTTAGGTGGACGCTTGGACACTTTAAAATGGCAGGAAATGAGATGGTAGATTAGCCTGCTAGAGGGACACATAAAAAAAAAAAAAAAAAAACTAATGGCGGCGATATACCTACAGGTTATCATCATAACCTCTAACGAGATTTTTAGCCGAGCTTCTCTTTCCAACTTGTGGTGTGTTGCTTTTTGAGTTTTTCCTACAAGTTGGCGGGACCTACAGTTTTTTGCCGACTCCGAACGGCACTTGCAAAGCAAATGATTTTTTTGCTGAGAAGCTTCTCATGGCAGAAATACACCCGGAGAGTTTGCCAAACTACTGCCGAGGGGCGACCCCGTTTTAGAAAAATTCTTTTTCTAAATAATTTTTGATGTTACTTTTGCCGGGCATCGAACCGCCACGACTTGGTGTAGAAGGCCGAACACTTAACCGCTACACCACGGCGGCCGCCTTGTGAACCGCTTTTACAGTCCTTATTTTTAACAATTCTAGCAATAGTTTTAATCGCAAATTGAAGAAAAATTAAAAGAAATCATATTTATTTGTAATTTATTTGATTGAAAAAACCAAACAGACACGTCGTGGCAAAAAATAAATGAGTATGAGAATTGCTTAAAAATGTCATTAGTGTCATTAACGGTTTTACCTGTAGTATTTATACCATGCCAGAAATATAATTTATTAAAGAAAAAAAAATAATAAAAATAAAAATTTGTCGTGACTCGCTTAGGTTCATGAAAATGAGGCAAGTGCATATGAGCAAACATTTGCTTATTTTAGGTAAAAAAAACTATTTCAACTTTCCTATTTTTTCCCATGACCAACGCAGTGTTAAAAAATTTCCAATTGTAAATATGCAAAATTTGTCTCGTGGTAAAACGGTTTTTAATTATGAGTTATTGGAACATTAACTATGTCACAAGTAACTTACTTCTGTCAAATTTTATTTTCATTAGACCTAATATTGTTTTGCTTTCAAAAAACTTGATGACGTACAAAAATATAAAATAAAATTATTTTAATACATTTTTTTTTTATAGTAAAACAGAAACGCGTACTCGAAAATAATTTAAAAACTCTACGCATAAAGTTGAAAAACTTTGCTTAAAATATAATACGATTTTTCCTGAATTTCGGGTTTTTTTACTTCTCTTTATTTGGTTTCTATTATACATAGATTTCTCTATATTTCAAATTAAAACATAAATAAGTATATTTCACTAATAAAAGCACTTTCCACTGTGGCTCTATTTCATCTCCCACTTCTGAATGTTTATTTAAATTGCAAATTGCTTAAGATCTTTTCTAATAAAATCTTCACTACCATACAAACATGACCCCGAGAGTGTAATGGGGTGTGGTTGTATAGTTAGCAAAACGGCTGCAACTGTGCGACCCTGCTCATTCCCGACACTTGCGTCCTCGTTCGTGTACTCTGGGCAATGAACTACTTCTGCTCGCGGAAGAAAGAGAGGGTCACTCTGACATATTCGGTTTAAGGGCTCACCGAGGTCTTGTTTCACAGCATCTGTTTACCATGTGGTGCGGCTGCAAGCAGGTGTCTGTCTTGTAGCAAGCGGTTCGCTATATAAATGTAAATCTTTTTATTCAAAACCCCGGAGACGGGTTGTGCGCAGGGTTTGGGACCCGCACGTAAAAAATTTAGTCCAATGAAAAATCGAAAAAAGCCGGACAAAACGAATTAAGGTCAATGAGAAGGATATTAAGGCATGTACTTGGAATGTCCGGACCACTTCCATGGAAGGTACCGCTGCCCGCCTGGTTGATGTCCTCGCTAACGCAGAGCACGACATCACCGCTCTACAGGAAATGCGATGGACGGGACAAGGAAAGACGACCATCGGACCTTATGACGTATACTACAGGGGCCAGACACGCAGCAAATCGCTGGTGTAGGATTTGTGGTGGGAAAGAGACTTCGCCGCCAAGTACTAGCGTTCACTCCTGTGGACGAGCGTCTCGCTGCGATCCGCATCAAGGCGATGTTTTTCAACATAACACTTATCTGCGCCTATGCGCCGACTGAGGGGACGGACGACGCAGAGAAGGACTCCTTCTACGATAAACTTGAACAGACTCATGATCGCTGCCTCAACATGATATCAAAATCGTGTCGGCGACATTAATGCCAAGGTGGGCAAGAAAGGAGTCTTTGGTCCTACAGTTGGAAAATTTAGTCTCCACGATATAACATCACCCAACGGCACTAGGTTGATTGACTTCGCCTCTGCCCGCAATATGGTCATCAGTAGTACGAGGGTCTAGCATAAACGAATACACCAAGCCACCTGGCTGTGCCCTGATCAAAGAACAAGAAACCAGATTGATCATGTCATGATCGACGGCAGACATAGCTCCACCGTTCTGGACGTGCGTACCCTGCGTGGTCCCAATATCGACTCTGACCATTATCTTGTCGCAGCCAAGATACGCACACGCCTCTGTGCAGCGAAGAAAGTGCGCACAGTAACGAAAGGAAAGTTTGACGTCGAGAAGCTGCGCGTGACACAGACAGCTGATAATTTCTCCACTCGACTCTCACACCTGATATCAGAGGGCAATCCTTGACCTAACGATGTAACCGTATGCTTCCATATCTCTCACTCATTGCGTACCGCCGCTGACGCCACTATAGGGTTCCAGCGAGCGCGCAAGAACAACTGGTACGATGAGGAATGCAAAGCTGCCTCGAAAAAGAAGGATGCTGCTACAAGGAATCCGCAGTGTATGGCAACGCTATCGTGAGGCAAATAAGGAAGAGAGACGCCTTTTCAGAAAAAAGAAAAGTGAGGCCGAAAGGCGCGAGTGTGAGGAGCTTGAGATGCTGGCTGACAGGAATGATGACCGAAAATTCTATGAAAAGATCCGGCGGATGACGGAAGGTTTTAAGACCGGGGCAAGTTCCTGTAAGGACAATAATGGCGAACTGGTAACCGACGTACAGAGTGTACTTAAATTATGGAGGGAGCACTTCTCCTCACTGCTAAACTGCGAGGGAGACGTCGAACCCGATACCCCAATCCCTGATAATGGAAAAGTCGTCCCACCACCTGACTATAATGAAGTGAGGATAGCTGCATCCAGGCTCAAGAACAACAAATCGCCTGGAAAAGACGGACTAGCTGTTCAAACGCGGAGGCGAAGAGCTAGTAAAAAGCATGCATAAGCTCTTATGCAGAATATGGTCAGATAAGTGCATGCCTCCGGATTGGAATTTAAGTGTGCTCTGCCCAATCCACAAGAAAGGCGATCCCGCTAACCGCTCCAACTACCGCGGAATCAGTCTTCTTAATATCGCATATAAGGTTCTTTCTAGCGTATTGTGTGAAAGACTGAAGCCCATCGTAGACAAACTGATTGGACCTTATCAGTGTGGCTTTAGACCTGGTAAGTCTACCATCGACCAGATTTTCACGATACGCCAAATCCCGGAGAAGACCCGCGATAAAAGAATCGACACACACCATCTCTTTGTTGATTTCAAAGCTGATTTTGACAGCGCAAAAAGGAGTTGCCTGTATACCGCCATGTCTGAATTTGACTTCGCTGCAAAGCTTATAGGGCTTTGCCAAATGACGTTGAGCAATACCAACAGCTCCGTCAGAATCGGGAAGCCATTTGAAACCAAACGAGGCTTCAGACAGGGCGGAGAATCACTCCTGCCAACAAGTGCTACTTTGGACTAAGTTGGCAATTGAGAAGTAAAGCCCTCTCTCGAAGAACAAAGATCACGCTCTAAAGTCTCTCATCATACCTGTCCTGATGTATGGCTCAGATTCATGGGCAATGTCAAGAGAAGATGAGATGGCCCTTGGAGTATTTGAGCGAAAAGTTCTCCGGAAGATTTGTGGTCCTTTCCGGCGAGTATCGAAGGAAATTTAACGATGAGCTGTACGAGCTTTATGCAGACTTGACCATAGTCCAGCGAATTAAAGCCCAAGGCTCCGCTGGCTGGGTCATGTTATGCCAATGGACAAAGAAGCTCCAGCACAGAAGGTTTTCCTATCGTCACCTGAATTCGGCAGCAGAGGAAGGGGAGGCCAAAATCGCTTAGGCGGTTAAGCGCCAATAAATGATGATACAAAATATTTTTTTTTTCTATTTAAGTTGTAATCCCGCCACTGAAAATTCTTAGGGTAAACGGGCATAGATCCGGAATTTTATTTAAAAGTTCTGTAATTTATAAATTTAGGCTCGTGCGCAGGAATTTTCTATTGGGTGGTTTTGAACTTTTGGATGCTCCGAAGGTTGTAACTTTTGATAATGCACAGAGCCAACACTGCCTAATAAAATAGAACAAAAGTCATATGATATCTCTATAAATTTTCTTCAAGAAGAAGTTCTTTTTATTTTTGAAGAGAAAATCTTATTAATCTTTACAAAGAGAAATCTTGCAAAAAACGTACTGATTTCTTAGGGTTCCTAACAAGAAGATTCGACTTATTAATGTTTTCAAAGGGAAAACATATTTCCGCGTAATTGTATGTATTAATAAGACGATATTAGGGTTCCTAACAAGAAGATTTGACTTATTAACAGATTTCCGCATAATTGTATGTGTTAATAAGACGATCTTAGGGTTCCTAACAAGAAGATTTGACTTATTAATGTTTTCAAAGCGAAAACATATTTCCGCATAATTGTATGTGTTAATAAGACGATCTTAGGGTTCCTAACAAGAAGATTTGACTTATTAACTGATTTCCGCATAATTGTATGTGTTAATAAGACGATCTTAGGGTTCCTAACAAGAAGATTTGACTTATTAACTGATTTCCGCATAATTGTATGTGTTAATAAGATTTGACTTATTAATGTTTTCAAAGGGAAATCTTGCGGAAAACGAAATGATTTCTTAGGGTTCCTAACAAGAAGATTCGACTTATTAATGTTTTCAAAATGAAATCACATATTATTGAGAAGAAAATAAAAATTATATTTCAGAGTTCTTATATTGTCTTCGAGAACTTCAGATTATCAGTTACGATTCAGTTTTAGATTTCTCTTGTATTGCCTTTACCTTCTTATGTTGCCTTTTTATATTTCCTTCAAGCCATCTCACCGCACTCTTCCTTACATTGCCTTCCACACTTGCCATATTGCCTCCACCGCGAATCGAACTAACCACATATTGAATGCTGAACACAGGTGCTTACCATCGAGCCATCGGGTATTTCTGCTTCTCAGCGTATAATTGTTCTACAT